>CM043456.1:30447404-31653711 GCA_023864065.1 Camelina neglecta
TTTATTTTGGTGTATGATGATCTATGTACGTAGAATAAAAAAAATGTCTTCTTCTTTTCCATTTTTTTTTGTCTTTCTGCGTGAAGCATCTATATTAACAAAAAAAGAAATATATTCCTTGGATCTATACATCAAATCAAATGCATTACAGCCATTTAATTTCCTCTCTAAAATCCTATAAATACATGCTCATCTCACTTTATGCTTCATCAAATCAACACAAACATATCCCCCAAAGCAGAGCTAAAGCAAGCCCAAGCTTGTCTCTCCCCACACCAACACACAATAATTTCATCAAACTCAAAACACTATTTCCTTATTTTTTACATACATTAATTCTTTATTTCTTCTTCTAAACACTTAACCAAGCAATCGAGATGGCCAGGATTAGCTCAGACCCGCTTATGGTTGGGAGAGTGATCGGAGACGTTGTGGACAATTGTTTGCAGGCAGTGAAAATGACTGTGACCTATAACTCTGACAAGCAAGTCTACAATGGCCATGAACTTTTCCCTTCTGCTGTTACAAACAAACCTAAGGTTGAAGTTCATGGGGGTGACTTGAGATCATTCTTCACTTTGGTACGCATTGCTTTCATTGTATATGATTTATATCATATATATACCATATGCATAAATAACTAAATTTAAATTTATGGTAAGCTGAAAATAGCTTAGCTAGGCGATTCTTAATTTTCGTTAAATAACTTTTTCTTCGCTTGTCGCTCTTTATCTCATAAGTATTTGAATCTTTCTGTACATACAAAAATGAGATTTTAGTTATTTATATTATCTTCATATGCAGTTAATATTATATACAAAAAGATTTGCAGAACGAACTAGTTTGTGTCAGATACATACGTGTTATATATGTAAATCTATGTATATCGGATGAGTCACGTGTATTCACATATATCGAATATTTCAAACAGGTCATGACTGATCCTGATGTTCCTGGACCTAGTGATCCTTATCTGAGAGAGCACTTGCACTGGTAAAATTGTTCTTTTCAATTTTTGATTAGAGAAATAATAATAATAGTAAGAGACATGATATTTTACTCAGAAACATAACATTTTCTTGCAATGATCAACTTCAGGATTGTTACCGATATCCCTGGGACGACTGATGTGTCATTTGGTACGTCCTATACATATAAATAACATACTACAATAAGTTTCATATACGTATATTTTATATATGTTGCGAAGATTCTTAATATAAGAATACAAAACAGGAAAAGAGATGATCGGGTACGAGATGCCTAGGCCAAACATAGGGATCCACCGCTTTGTGTATTTGTTGTTCAAGCAGAACCGTAGAGGAAGTGTGGTGTCTGTGCCATCGTACAGAGACCAGTTCAACACTCGAGAGTTTGCACATGAGAACGATCTCGGCCTCCCCGTCGCGGCTGTTTTCTTCAACTGCCAGCGTGAGACCGCCGCTAGACGCCGTTAAATGACTTCCACCACTGCCGTAACTAATTCTGGCTGGACAATGTGTGTTGTTCCAGGCATTCTATATTTTAGTTACGGGAAACAGCTTTCTCTATCGTATTTATTATGAACTGTTTGTGATCTGAATAAACTTGGCTTATAATCTCATGATCTATGTATTTTCATATTGATGGATATGTTTCTTACTAGGTGTAATGGTAGATTTTCGAAAATAATACAAAAATTCTTAAAGAGTTACGAGGCTTGTTGAAATGCATCTTTAGTTTAGCTATCTTTTGGGGTTTTGTGCAGTTGCACTAACATTCTTTTGGAAGTAATAGCAATCAGATTTAAAGAAACCTATTCTGCTATCATATGAGCAATATTATGAAATTATGGTCTAGAGATGAAGCAAAAAGTGATTTAGGTGACCGGTGGTTTTGTTTTTATGGGTAAACTACAACTACAATATCAAAGTGAGGAAATACAATTCCTGGTGCAGTTTGCACCAATTGATGCATTTTGCACTGTATTCCGCCGTTCTACCATACAAAACCCGTACCTAAGCGATTTTCTCCTATTTCAATATACAAATATATATATGTTCCAGTTTAATGTTTTTAGCATGTAAATTGGAGATTCAAACGTTAAACAATTTGTTTTTTTTGTGAATTCGATTCAAAATACCTTTCGATTTTCTTTGGAGTTTAGATTTTTTTAAAAAGGAATAGTACCCAAGAAAAGAATGCAAATTTGGCCCAAGCTCTGTCATCACATTACGCTACATTACTTGATTATAGCTATCGATGATAAAGGCTCAAACTTGTATTTTAGTCACATCATATCTAATTAAGTAGCATAAAAAGTTTTTGAGAATTCGATTTATCTACATGACGGAGGTTTAACAAGCACTGAGAGAGATAATAGTTGTGATTCTTGACACCACCAAATTAAAGTTTGGAAAGAAGAAATCAGAAACCAATAAAACCCTATGCTTTGGTGGTTCCGCCATAAAAAATGTCTCTAACTTGCCGATGAAGAAATTGATGATTTGGGCGATTTTAGGCTTACGACGGTTCGAGTTGCGTGATGAAGAAGACTTAGAAGAAGAAGAACCACGTCAGACTTTGTGATTAATGCCCTAAAACAATATGTTAATTTTTAGTATTTATGTATTTACTATGGTTTATACAGTAGTATATGTTTTCTATTTTGAATAACTTTTTTTTTTTTTTTTGAATAACTTTTCTATCTTAATTTCTTCGTTTCTATTCCAACAGTTTGTGGTTTCTCTGTTTTCAAATCAAACGACTTAATATCTTGGTTTGTAAAAGGGTTCAAGAAAGACTCAATCTTCAAGCTCGTAACCTAACATAGTACAAGTTTTTCTTTATTATTTTGTAAGCTCTCCTTAGTTATTTTCAGGATGCACTTTACATTAAGAATAGGGCAGAGATGATTCGTTAACAACTAACAAGTAAAGTAACAAACAAGGTTGGACTGAATTGAAACATAAGACTAGCGCATAATTTCATCCAGATCTGTATATTTTTTAACTGATCATTATTTTGTGAGATGCTAGCTATATCAATATAGTGCGTGAACGTTAATTAGAACCCACATGTTCGATCATCTCATATCTCGATTTAGTCCCAAACCTCTCTGTGAGGGTTGGAAAAAAACAGAACACAAAGTCAGCCCGACCATAAACTTGGCAAACAAGACAAGAGTGGCGAAACCTGTAAAAAAAAACATGACAAACCAAAATCCAATTCTACACTTTTCACATTCTACTTTAAGCTTCTACATGAACATCAAACGAAACAATCAAAATCAATATTGATAACCAAAACACTTGGATTGGAACCAAACTAAAAGAAATCAAAATAAGCTTAAAATGATAAAAGATTAAAATTTACAATAGCATGTTTCTTGCTCTCTCTGGTTCATGTGTATGTATGTGTTTTCATTCATCCCAACAAACTCACAAACCAAAGCAACAGCAAGCAAGCAACAACAACAACAACAACAAACATCTCAAATCTTCTCGAGCTTATCAGCTTTCACAATCGGATTCGCCTTAGCGATCTTGTCTTTCCCCATCCGCTTGAAATCAAAGGAGCATTCATGCTGCTCCGCGTACCTATGCGTCCCGCAGAACACAAAACCACACCTACAACGAAACCCCGTTATTCCAACTCGCCGCCTACAAGTCAAACACCGCTTCGGATCTTGCGGCGGCCCTTCCTCCTCCTCCTCCACCGCATCAGCCGCCGCTCGTTTCCCCAAATTCGTTTTGACAACGGTATCAGCTGGAGGTGGGGGTGGCGACACAGAGGACGACGCAGCACCACCGTCGGGAGAAGAAACGGCGGAAGCGGAAGCGGCTGCGGCGGCTAGGGATTGATTAAGAGCGTGTTTAGCGGTGGAGGAGTTTTGTTGTTGATGCTGTAGATCTCGAAAACATTTGGAGCAAAGGTTTTGCGTAGCGGTGCTTCCGAAGAAACCACAATTGTTGGCGCATAGTTTTGGCTCTTGAAGTCTGTGTTCCTCCGCCATAACAACAACCTTCGGAAAAAAAAACTCCGGCGAGTTTTCTACAAAAAAATCAACGGATCGATGATCAGAATTTGAATAGATCTATTATTATGGTCTAATGAAAATCTCATCAAAATCATATAATTTACAAAAAAAAAAAAAAAAAAAAAAAAGATGGATACCTGGAAGAAACAAGAAGATGATGATTAGATCGGTTTAGAGGAGAAGAAGACGGATCCGATGGAGACTCTATCTCTTTGTGTAATGTATTTTTAAAAGCAGAAATGAATGAATATAAACAAACAAAAAGAGATGAAAATGAGGAGCGGAGTTGGGAAAAACTAACGACGAAGCAATCGATTAATTTTTTTTTTTTTTTTTTTTGGAAATGGAAATTTGGGGAAAATCAAAATAGTGAAAATTGGCTTTTGGGGCTTCGTGGCGATGAAGATTCCAGAAGCTCCTACAATATTCTTTGTATAAATTTTATGTTACAACTTGCACGAAATTTAAAATGTCATTTTGGAATCTACAAAGATAGTTCAGTTTGCTTTGTTGTGAAGGACTGAGTCCCCCCGATCAAAGGGTTTCTTTTATAAGGGATAAATAAACCTAATAGAGATATGAATTGGATTCAATGCATTGTTAATGACGCCTTATAATACGATGAATGTGATTAATTTTGGAATTTTAGAAAAACAGGGAGTGTTTGTTCATTTGATCAATCAACCAATCAAAATTCCAAATTTCTTTCCTTGGAAGCAATTTATAAGTAATCTTTTTTGGTCATGTTTAGCAGCATTTGGTTGATGTCACTTCGGTCCACAATCAAGCTAGACCAACCCACACAATAGTTATGGCCTTATGGGTTAGAGATAACCGGCTCTTAAATTTACCTTATCTTGCTAACCGGTCCAACATTTAAGACAAGGGATATATTCTTTGGTTCACAAAGCCAAAAATTGCATTGTTTTCTGAACCAGTCAAGATCAACTGCTCATCGTATGATAATAACCATGAACCAATCAAGTCAACGATTAAGCCTCCTCTTTTCTCACAGAGTTAAAGGTCAACGGCTCTTTTTTAATTTATAAATATCATAAATTAATCTCCAATGGCTTACCTTTCCGATTTGGTCACACCAGGATCACCTTAGGAGAATTGATTTAGTCTCGATCAAACTAGATCGCACAAATCATCAAATCCCAAGGTTACATGCCTTACCTGGTCTCATTAATTGGTATCATCATTTTCCATTTTTCCTTGATCCTTTCTTTTTATTGTTTTTGTTGTAAATAAGTTGTTTACCTTTGTTCAAAGCAACAGTTAACTATTCAAAGCCATATGATTTGTTCCAGACACCACCTTTCGATTTTGAATAAAATTTCTCTTAAGACCTGCTTTTCTTTGACTCTTGTATTAGATTTTTAACAACTATCACCTGTAACATTTAGGGATCAGAGATTTTTAGCAACCATCACATGTAACATTTAGGGATCAGATATTTTTTAATCTCAACTTCTCCCTGATTATTGAATAAATCAGTCCATGTCAGAAATAAAGACCACATGTAAAATCGACTGGAGATCCTAAGGTTTTATAGCTTAGATAAAATAACTGACCCTTGGTTCAAAACAGTGAAAGACTCAACCCTACCGGATTGGTATACAAAACTACAGGTTGACAGCAACAATGTAAGCATTCCAAGCATCACACTGTTGAAAGTTCTTGACTTCCTCATACTTGATATCACGGCCTGCACCAAACCCATCTGTTCTACGCATTTCAGAAGCGTCTGGCATTTCTCTAAGCCAAAAATGGACTGCTCTAAACCCGGCTTCCTCCATACAGTCCTTTATCTCCGGCAATGACCACCTACACAAACATGAACAGAAGACCAAAGAACTTAATGTGAATCATGCATCCAAAAGCTTAGTAATGCAAGTACAACTAATTTCATAGACGATAAGAAAGTCTTGCCATGAATATAACATTAGATATCGCTGCTACTTAATCCACCAACGCAATAATAAACTCACTAACATGAGAATTTAGATATCAGCTAAATTCGAGCACTTGCTTGTGTGAGTTTTGATCCATAGTGACTACACTACAGAACATCTACCTCACCCAACCGACAAAAGCCAGGGGGTGCAGGAAAATCTATTGACAGATGAAACATCATCCTACGCTTATCAAGTTATCTAAAATGCTAAGCAATACCCCCTAAGTATATAAATATGCCTCTTTGTTTGTTACAGTGAGATTTTCTTAAGGCTAGTGAGAAATTGTTGGTAATGATTGTCCCACTTTTGGGAAAAGAATGGATACAGAAATTACAAGCCACTTACAGTCTCCAGCTATATGAAAAAGCATGGCGAATCTTCCTGTTCTGTTTTTGAAGGTGATAGTGCAGACTGATCCTTGTCTTGCGACTTAAAATGTCAAACTCAGCTTGCTCCCATGTGTACTACCAAATCATATAGATAACCGTTAGTACAATCATTCCTAGTAAGTCTGATCTTTATGGCTCTGACACTCTTTTTCACCAAATGAAGTATAAGAACGAAAATTTACCGTGAAATTTGGGAATTTCCGTTGAAGCTTCAACTGTCCCTCAGCAGAAGCACCTCCATACAAATCCATCACGAAAATACCACCTTTCTTAGACAAAGCTTCACGTGCATTTTTGAAGTAAGTAACCAACTCCGAGCGTTTGTGGAGACAACAGCAACTGAAGTTGAAAGCACACACGATATCCCTCTTCGGCAACGAACCAGGTTCATCTTTCTCTAAGGAATCAACAACACTAGGATCAACCAAATCTTCATTATCACCATCATCCAAACTGATATTTTGTATCAGCTCATGAGATTTAGATTTCACTTGCTTAGCCTCAAGAGGGCTCAAAACATTCCCATGTAAAAGCGACATCCTTGAATACACATCAGCACCAAGTTTACTAATGTTGTTATCCATGCACCATTCTAACGCCTCAAGGTCAAAATCTAGCCCTATAGCAGTCCGTCTTGTGTCAGTCTTCAGCCACTCCGCACTAAATCAAACAATCAAATCATTAAGCATCTAAACATTTCTTTTGCCACTTTAAACAATATAACTCAGTGACACAATTGGATTAACCTTAAAAGAGCAGTGCCACAGAAATCTTCTTGGAAATGGAGTGGCTGCCTTCCACCAATATACATTAGAAAGAACTTCTGCAAGTAACTTATGTCTCCTTTTGGTGACTGCACCAAAAAACAAAAACAGAACACAATGTCTTAAAAAGCTTAGTACTTTCTTACTCTGTAACAAATGTAAGAACCACTCAATGGAACCTAAAAGGGCAAAGCACAGAGAGTTGCAAAATTACCTGTACGGATTGTTGGTAAAGAAGGAACTTTGAAGGCAAGTCAGATGATTCGTTTCCTTCTTCTTCTTCCTCAGAGTTTTCTCCTTCTTCTTCATCTTCTTCGTCGTCGACGGAGGCAGCAACCGGCGGGTGTTGATCGTAGAAATCTTCTTCCGAATTGGTATTAGAAAATTCACCTTTGTGGCGACGTCGATTGGGTTTTTTCTCTCGTTTCCCCATTTTCTTGTTCGTTCTCAAGTCCAGTTCAAAACTACACACTATCGATACAGAGAGAGTCGAGGCGGAAGGAGACTCAGGCGGAAGAGAGAAAAGAGCTGCCACGTAGGCCCTATGCTCGTGCGTTGCGTCTACCGATTTGGCGGTTGAGGTTTGGTTTAGTTTGGTTTAGGTGCAGAACCGCATGTACTACAAATCAAAGATGAGCCATTGACTTGATGCAGATTATCAAAAATCAATTTTTTTTTTTTTGTCGACAGTTTTCAAAAATCATTTTATCAGCCATTTTAGTTAATGATTAAAAAAAAAAAGAAATTATGATAAATGAAGCTTCCCTTGAAAATAGGAAATTTAAGATTGTAATAGATTTTGTTATTTTTTACGCAAGATTATTTTTTTCAAGATACCAACTCAATACATTTTATTTAATGTTAAAAATTGATTTCTCTTCAAAAAAAAAAAAATTAATCACACTCGAATGACAATAAATATGTAAATGCATATATTTAATTGACTAAAACTAAAAATAGAACCAATAATGTATTTGCGAACAAATTGATTCCAACTTCAATCCTCATATAACTTTATCACCTACATCTTCCAAAATATAATTGAAAATGAATTTTCAAACTTCCTTTATGATATAGTATTAAAGATCTTATTCATCAACTACTTTCTTAAGCTATGTGATTTGTGAGATAAGTGTATGTAATCATTCTTTGAGATGTAAAACTAAAAATATCTAAATCCTAATTATTCACCGTATAATACAATATATTTAGAACTTTAGATTTTTTTTGTTGTTTAGCTCAACAATTAATAATTTCATTGGAATTTATAACAATTATAAATATTCCACTCAATGAATATTTGGAATTTATAATAATTGTTGAGCTATATGTCTTATGGAAATTATTTTTAAAAATTATATTGCACAAAAAATGTTAATAGTTATTCAAAGACAAATTCCACTAAGAAAATCGATATATCCACAAAGCCTATCAAATGGTTTGCTCTCTATCATGAACATCACTAAATAAGATGTGCATAAAATGATGTTCAAGTTTCTAATACAGATATTATGTTTCAGTTTTTGGTGCTACATTTGGTATAAGATATAATTAAGATGTAGAAAATGAACAGGATCATGCTACCATCAAAGCATATGATCAGGAGTTAGAAAAACGACGTGAAATAGATGAAGGTATATACCGTGATATACTGTTGCGATCCGGTAGATCAATGATTTCAAAAGAAGAGATGTAGTTTATTTTTCAATTGGAAATCTACGTTTGAGGCTAACTATTATAGCAGATAATTTATAAATAAGCTTTAAATATTGTGTATCTCATTATCCATTTTGTATAAATTCTACAATAAAATCATTAATCCTTTTGCTTATCTTAAAGGAAGATTATGTAATTGACCATGAATCTATAACTTTTTAAATGTTAGAAATTAAAACACCAAAAACTGCCCAGATTCTAACCTACTTTGATTAATTTTATTTGTGAGTTCTGATAAATTAAATAATCAGACTTTTGGGACAATTAAAGAGAATAAATTAGTTAAAAAAAAAAATCTGCAACTTTTGTTCTTAGTGTTGATAGAAATAAGTCAATAATAAATGTACACATATGATAGTATAACTATAATTTGTTTATGTATGTACGTTCAGTCGTTCATGACAAGATTATTTTTATTTTTTCGCTTTTTAATACAAATCATGTTGGACAAAAATAATAAGCATATAATAAAAAAACGGCAAGCGTTTTCCTTATCATTCATCAAAACGCTGAGCCAAATCTTCGCAACTTCCAAAAACGCTTCAACGTTTCATTCTTGTACAAACCTACGCTCCGCTGTTTTCAAGACCTTTTCGTCTTCGTCGTCAACAAATCTGAGCTTTTCTTCATCGATTTGCATAATCCATTCCTTCTTCTCTCTTCTCCATCCCTTTTTCCCCTCTCTCATTCTCCAAATTCGGAATCTTCTAATTACGATTTCAAGGCTCCTTCTCGATCCTTGATCATCATCACCGATTCAATTAATCAGGAGGTACACAATTTTCAAAATCGAGTTTCCTGGTAAAACCCTAAGTTATGTACAGCAATTTCAAGGAACAAGCGATCGAGTACGTGAAGCAAGCGGTTCACGAAGACAATGCTGGGAATTACAACAAGGCGTTCCCTTTATACATGAACGCGCTTGAGTACTTCAAAACTCATCTCAAGTATGAGAAGAACCCTAAGATCAGGGAAGCTATTACCCAGAAATTCACCGAGTATCTCCGCCGTGCAGAGGAGATCCGTGCTGTTCTCGATGAAGGTGGATCGGGTCCGGGATCTAACGGCGACGCGGCGGTTGCGACGAGGCCGAAGACTAAGCCGAAGGATGGAGAAGGCGGTGGTAAAGATGGTGAAGATCCTGAGCAATCGAAGCTTCGAGCTGGGTTGAACTCTGCGATTGTTAGGGAGAAGCCTAACATTAAGTGGTCAGATGTTGCTGGGCTTGAAAGTGCTAAACAAGCTTTGCAGGAAGCTGTGATTTTGCCTGTTAAGTTCCCACAGTTCTTCACAGGTAATTTGAGCGAGCGATTCATTGAAGATTGAAACCAATCTCTTTATAAATTCGTGAGCTTTGTCTGTGTATTATTGATTAAACTTGGTTTGTGTACTTATTTAGGAAAGAGGCGGCCATGGAGAGCTTTCCTCTTGTATGGGCCACCTGGAACAGGAAAATCGTATTTGGCTAAGGCTGTTGCTACTGAAGCGGACTCTACCTTTTTCAGGTAACATAAGTGTTTCAAGCTCCATGAGTATATAGTGCAGTGTCTTAGCTCTTTGATAATAGCTTGTTACCATAGTCAGTTACTCCTGGATTTGAATATTTGGTTAGGGATGTAGGCGTATTGGAGTATTTTAGGATTAGTTTGAGGAGGGGGTGGTCTTGAATTAATCCTTGAGGTTATTTCTAGGTTCTTTGATTTTGTCAAAAAGGTTTGATTTTCTCTGAAACTTATATGGAGAGTCTACTATATGTTGCAACTTGCAATCGATTTACTAGATTCTGCTATCTGTGCATGTTATACACAAGCATCTACAGCCAGACTCGGGTTGAATCTATATGGCATATTAGATAACCGACGAATGTGGTGTTAATTAGGCAAATATGTAGATCCTTTGGTTTAAGGTTGCCACAAATTTTTATTTTAATGGTGATTGCACGAGATACTTGATTGCAAAGATGAAAACTTCCTTAGCTAGCATCATGTGCTAGGGTCTTGGGTTGTGAATTATGTCTAGCTAGGTGCTTCATGTTCGTTGTTTTTCTATCTTATCTTGTGTTTACAGTGTTTATACTTGGAAACACGTTATAGCTTAAGAATAGTTGTTTCCTTTTTACTTCCCAACCATCAGCGTGTCTTCATCAGACCTGGTCTCAAAGTGGATGGGTGAAAGTGAGAAGCTGGTATCAAACCTTTTCGAGATGGCCCGCGAAAGTGCTCCATCGATTATTTTTGTTGATGAGATAGATTCTTTGTGTGGTACACGTGGAGAAGGAAATGAGAGTGAAGCTTCAAGACGTATCAAAACGGAGCTTCTAGTGCAGATGCAGGTGCACAGCTTATCTGAACCGAACTTTCTGTCATTCAGTTTTAGCGGAAACATTTCTTTTCATTATTTATCTCTTTTTATTTTAGGGTGTTGGACACAATGATGAGAAAGTACTTGTGCTCGCAGCAACCAATACACCCTATGCTCTTGATCAGGTAAAAGAAGTCAGAAGAGGATATTGGTTCTATATTTTCATCTCCAGTTAACTGCTATCTTGGTAACACCATGTTGATTTCAGGCTATCCGAAGACGTTTTGACAAGCGTATTTATATTCCTCTCCCAGAGGCCAAGGCTCGGCAGCACATGTTTAAAGTATATTCATTTTCTTCGAGTTCCTTAAGTAAAAACCATTCAAGGGAGACCCAAACAGTTTACTAATGAGATATGTTTTGTAAATGCAGGTCCATTTGGGAGACACGCCTCATAATTTAACTGAACCTGATTTTGAATATTTAGGCCAAAAGACAGAAGGGTTTTCTGGTTCAGATGTGTCTGTTTGTGTACGTGACTTGTCCTTGAGTTATTTCTTATTGTCCTTAATGTTCTTATAGATAGATAGGCCTTTGTATTGAGAATCTTTTTGATTCTTGCAGGTAAAAGATGTTCTGTTTGAGCCTGTTCGTAAAACGCAAGATGCGATGTTCTTTTTCAAGTCTCCTGATGGTACATGGATGCCATGTGGGCCTAGGCACCCTGATGCCATCCAGACTACAATGCAAGATCTAGCAGCAAAAGGGCTTGCAGAAAAGGTACGCATCAAAAACATTGAATATATTATTTGAGGTTTTGTGTTTCAAACTTCTCTTAGTTTTAAATCGTTTGAATCCTCTACATGTATCCGCTGGAAGACACATAAAATTTGAAGCATAAATAATGCAATGCTATGCTATCGGTCTTATAAAAATTCATTCCAAAAAGTTCCTGTGGTCGTATGATACTGAGATACATAGTTTATGTAGACATTAAGTCTTCGATGCTGTAAACTAAAGACCGATTTGTGTAATTTATGTGACAGATTATTCCACCACCTATTACCCGAACAGATTTCGAGAAGGTACTTGCAAGACAAAGGCCAACAGTGAGCAAGTCTGACCTTGATGTCCATGAGAGATTCACGCAGGAGTTTGGAGAAGAAGGTTAATAGATTTGAAGTTCCATCAAATACCTCTCATAATCATATTAGCCTCTTTGACTTTCTGCTTATGTATGTACTGAGAAGCAAAACAAATCTCAAACCCATGTTTGATTTCATCCCAAAAACATTGAATTTGCTTTTATTTCTCGAAACGTGTAAAAAATGTTCTGAACAAAGTTTATTTTTATTATGTTACCAAAAGTCCCCACATGAGCAAATTCCATCACTGCCAAAGTGATGAAACCGGTTTGAATCTCTAACTACAATCTCTCTTTTTTCAATCTTTGCAATCAATTTGATGACTGCATGACAATCTCCACAAACCCTAAGGTTCTTAATGATCAAAAGAGGGCTTCCCTTTGGCGTAGCAATCAACCCAAAAGCAATAGCTAATCTCTCACTATGCTGAGCAAGAACAGCTTCTTTATGCTCATCATCAATGTCTTGAAGCACATAACTTGTATCCGGCTCATACCCTAAATCCTTCAGCCGTGTACTTAAATCTTCTAGCTTCATATAGATCTGATCTTTACGAGGATGAGACCGATCACCCGCCAAGAATGCATGAGTCTTGTTCTTGACCTCAATCCAACTGTAACCAGGTTCTTTCTTCACGTTTCTCTCGTTCATCAGCTTCCTTACTTTGGCTCTCTCTTGCCAGTCTCCTGCCTCTGCATACATATTAGACAACAGCACATATGCAGCTGAATCCTCTGGTTTCATTGCGATGATCTTCTCTGCAGCTAATCTCCCAAGCTCTGTTTTCTTGTGCACACGACATGCAGCTAGGATTGTTCTCCAAATGGTGGAACTAGCCGGGTTTGGCATGTTGTCTATGACCTTCATAGCCTTTTCAAGTTGCCCGGCTCGGCTGTATAAATCCACCATACAACTATTATGCTCCTTTGTAGGTGCAATCTTGCAGTCTCTCACCATTATATCGTAATACTTTTCGCCTTCTTCTACTAACCCCGCATGTGTACAAGCAGTAAATACTCCGACGAATGTCACGCTATCCATTTTCACCTTTCTCTTCTTCATTTCCTTGAAAACTTCTAGAGCCTTCATAGCTTGCCCGTGTTGTGCATACCCAGAGATCATCGAATTCCATGATACTAGATCTCTCTCTCTCTGCCTCTGAAAGACTTCTTCCGCACTCTCGATGTTTCCTTTCTTTGCATACATGGTTAGAAGAGCACTACTAACACACAATGAGCTATCGAGTCTTGATTTTATAGCAAACCCGTGGAACTGCTTTCCCTGTCCCATGGACGCGGTAGTAGCCGCACACACGTTAAGGATGCTAGAGAATGTAAACTCATTCGGCTTTACCCCTCCCTTTGTGAGCTTGCTAAACATCTTAATAGCTGCCTCCGTCTCTCCGGTCTGAGCATATCCTGCAAGCATCGCTGACCAAGCCACAATATCTTTATCATCAATACCGCTAAAAACTTTTGCAGCCTCATCTACTTTACCTAACTTCACATAAGCATCTAGAAGAGCGGTTCCAACGGTTGAAGACCTCTCGTAGTTACTCTTTACAACCTGTGCGTGGACCCCTGATGGAGAAATCACAGGAATAGCTGTGAGAATGACAGAATAAGTGAATTCGTTCGGCCTAACACCTTTCCTCTTCATTTCCGAAAATAAATCCACTGCTTCCTCTTTCCCATCATTCTGCAAAAAACCACTAATCATCGCTGTCCATGTCACAACATTCCCGAGGGATCCTGTCTCTTTGAACAACCTAAGAGAATCAACCATCGCCATACATTTACTATAAGCTACCATTAAAGCCGTCCTTATATTTTGATCAAATACAAACCCGTATTTCACAACACTGCAATGGAGCTGCTCTGTGAATCTCAGTTCTTTGAGGTTAGCACACAGCTTAATAATGGAAGCAAAGCTAGATTCAGATAACCGCACATGATTAAGCCTCATAGAGTAAAACATTCCCAACGCTTCTAAATCAAGCCCGTTTCCTGCATATCCTGAAATCATACTATTCCAAGTCACCACACTCTTAACTTCTGTTTTATCAAACAAAACTCTAGCTTTCCTAACATTCCCACATTTGAGATACAGATTAATCAGAGAATTAGACACCGGAATCGTTTTATCTAAACCGTTCTTTACAACAACTGTGTGTACCTGAGTTCCCCTCCCACACACTCCTTCCTCAGCCAAAACTCCAAGAGCAGCTGCGTAAGTAAACGAGTTCGGCTGAGTCCCTTCGCCTTGCATTCTCATAAACAATGTCAAAACTTCCTCATTCATCGAATTCCGAGCATACCCGCTTATCAATGTAGTCCAAGTAACAACATTTCTCTCCTTCATTTCATCAAAAACATTCCTTCCATCTTTAAAGTTACTTCCTTTCATATATGTATCAACCAGCGATGTTCCCACACTCACATCATCTAAAAACCCAAACTTTACACACTGACAATGCAACTGTCTACCAAAAAGCTCATCACACAAAGTAGCAGAAACTTTTATAACAGAGGAGAATATTGAGCAGTCCATCTCCATTCCCAAACGATGAATATTCAAAAAGAGTCTTGTTGCTTCCTGAGTGCGCCCGTCGCGAGAAAACCCAAAAAGCAAACTCGTATAACTTTCACGATCTCGGTCAGGACTTTTGTCGAACACATTGCGTGCACTATGTAAACGAGAGGAGGATGAAGAAGCTCCAAAGCAATAAATTCGATGATTGGGTTTGAAATTTTCCAGAGATTGAGGTCTCCGTATTGTCGTTGCGAATTGCATTTGCTTTTCAAGACAACGAACAAATTGTTTTGTGTTTTCGAATTATTCATTTGCGGTTCTAAAAACAACTCTTTGTTTGAGTCTATCAAATAATTGTTTTGTTGGTTAGACACTGTTAATAGTGTTTAATTCATATTTTGGTCTGTTTCGGTTTGGTTTTCAGGATTTTTTATTTTATTTTTAATAATAAATTAATTAACAGTATTCAAAGTAAAGAAAAGAACTAGTATATGTAATGTGTGGTAAAAGTATGATTTTTGTTATCGTTCATTAATTTAACTTTTCATTATAAACATCTTTCAATTTCAAATTGTACTAGATTAAGACCGTGCTAGAGCACTGATTAAAATTCATTTTATTTATATTATAATTTTTATATAAAATATAATTTATGTGATTGTTTTTAAAATTTTTTTAGATAAAACATTATGCAATAAAATCATATGCTAAATATGATGGCTTGAAAAAGACACATATTTTGTAAGTTTTATATTGTTAACGATTCTATATAATTATTCGTGCTATAACACTGGTTAAATTTTATTTTATACAAAATTTTGTATATTTTATATTTTTAAATAAAATTTTAATATGTTGTATTAGATTATATATGTGAAATTATTTCAACAAGGTATATTCTACATCATGACTTGAATGTCATTATAAGACATAATTTTGTAAATTTGGTTTTTAAAAAGCGAGTTATTATATTATGAATAATTTAATATATTGTTATACTTTTTGTTTTAATATACTTGGTTTTTTTAAATTCTTTCATATTATAGTGACATATTATTGACATTGCTATAACAAATCAATTTAGAGTGTTTATAGTTTCTAACTTTTATATCAAGTTTCAATATATTAAAAATATTTCAAAATAAATTATTTAAAGTTTATTATATTATATAAAATTATAAAATTAACAAAAAAATATGAAATTGAATTTAAATATTCAAATTTTGACCCGTTACTCAGTAATTTTTTTAATTCAATAGATATTATTTTTAAAGAATAATATTACTAAAGCTTGAATATTTTATAGATTGAACAATTTATATTTGTTTTTAAAAATTCAACTTATAGTATATCCGGAAATAAAACTTTTTTTAATTATAATAAATAATATGATTATTTATTTGTTTCACAAAATAGACTTATATATAAAAATGAGAGGTGAAATATAATGATAATTAACAAATTAATATGTTAAGTTAGATATCAAAAGATTTTATTTGATGAATAATTTAATAAAAAAAATTAATATGGTAAGTTAGATGATATGATTCTTTAGAATATTTTTTTTAAATTTTCGGTATTACCTATTTGTAACCAATTAATCTATAAATTAATGTATAACCTATTTATAACCAACTTATTAAAATTATATAGTCTACTAAACAATGTTGTGAACTTCCGTTTTATTATAAAGGGGATGTTGTATTATTTTTAGATTAGCCTTTTCTTTTGAAGTTTAGGAATCCGGAAAAAAATATGTTAGGTTAGGGGTTAGTAGTACCACCAAGTGAAGATTAGGAAAATATGAAAATTAGATTAGGTTTTGTGTTTTCATATTAGTTTTGGTTTGTATGACATTTTGGTTTTGTGTTTTCTGATTAGTATTGGTTTGTAAGATATTTCGGTTTTGTGATTTCTGATTAGTTTGGTTTGTAAAATATTTCGGTATTTAGTGTTACAAAAATAAAATAAAACAACATAATAGAGGTGAATTCCTCATAGCTTAACCATTTTTATGTTTGACTTCCATTAGATACCTTATTGACCAAGTCAACTTGCTAGATTAGCGTTAAACGATTTATAAAATGTTTGTATTATGAAACAAAATAAAATGTTTAAAACATCCTATAAAATGAAATCGAAAAAAAGACTTAGGGTGCAAATGGTTGCTTAAAATTGAAAAAATGGGTTGAATAAAATTGGGTTGAATAATATTCAACTCATTCATCTTCAAAATAGTTGTTGAACAAGTTGAACACTTTTGTTTTAGGATTAGTTTATTTTTTCAACTTTTTAAGTTGAAGAGGTTGAAAAAGTTTTTCCAACCTCTTCAACCTTTTCAATGCAAATGGTGAAAATTAGTTATATAATTTTTTTCAACCTATTCGATCTCTTTAACCTAACAACCATTTGCACCCTTAATTGATGGATCAACCACTCTCTAATTTAGTAATAGACTTTTATTGTTTGTCTAAATAGACTTTTTCTGTGGTTGACTTCACCCCCACAACGTTGTTAGGCGTCTCACATTTTTGACATTGCTATCTCCTTCTCTAATTTCATTATGCAGATTGGTTTCTAAAAAGACTCAAAGATCTAAAATCATATTCATGACATGGCTCTTGATCCTTCGTCTCGTAGTTGGATACAAGATGTCTTCCCGAGCTTCCACGGAGCAGATGTTCGCAAAGACTTTCTCAGTCACGTTGTCAAGGAGTTCAAAGCAAAGGGAATCGACATATTCATTGATAATGATATCGGGAGAAGCAAATCGATCCGTCCAGAACTCGTAAAAGCTATTAGAGGATCAAGAATCCTTATCGTCTTGCTCTCGGAAAATTACGCTTCTTCGACATGGTGCCTTAATGAATTGGTGGAGATTATGAATTGTAGCAAAGAGTTGGATCAAACGGTGATGACCATTTTCTATAAAGTGCATCCCACTGATGTAAAGAAGCAAACCGGGAATTTTGGACAAGTCTTCAAAAAAACTTGTAAGGGTAAAACAAAAGAGAACATTAGGAGATGGAGACATGCTTTGGCCCAAGTGGCAATAATTGCTGGTTACCATTCAAGCAACTGGTTAGCCTTTTTGATCTCCACTTTGACTTTTTTTTTTTTTACTTCTAAGATAGTTAGATTATTGCAACCGGTTAAATGACTAGTTATTTACTAATAATATATAATTACAAATAGATCTGTCGTATGTCTCTTTTTTCTTAAGTGGTTTTACATTAATCTGTTGCTTGTTAGGTGTAATGAAGCGGACATGATCGAACAAATTGCGACAAACGTTTCAAATACACTAAATAATTATATCCCATCAAACTACTTTGAAGACTTAGTTGGGATTGAAGCTCACATGGAAAAGATGATGTCTTTGTTATGCCTAGAATGTGATGAAGTGAGAATGATAGGGGTTTTGGGTCCTGCGGGTATTGGTAAGACGACCATCGTTAGAGCCTTATATGAAACACTTTGTAATAACTTCACTCATACTGCATTTATGGTGAGTATAAAAGGAGTCTATACAGTACAGAACCGCGACAACTTTGCACTCATGTTGCAATTACAAGAACAACTTTTATCTCAAACCTTAAATCAAAAGGATTTGAAGATACGTCACTTAGGTGTGGCACGGGAAAGGTTGAAAGATAAGAAAGTGCTTGTCGTTCTTGATGATGTGGATCGGTTAGTACAGTTAGATGCTATGGCGAAAGAACCTAAATGGTTTGGTAATGGAAGTCGGATTATCATAACAACACAAGACCACAATCTCTTAAAGGCACATGGTATCAATCATATTTACAAGGTTGATTATCCTATTGATGAAGAGGCGCTTCAAATATTCTGCTTGAATGCTTTTGGGCAAAAGTCCATTAGAGATGGTTTCGAGGAGCTTGCATGGGAAGTCACAAAACTTTCCGGGAAACTCCCCTTGGGATTAAGTGTAATGGGCTCTTATTTCCGGGGAATGTCCAAGCAGGAGTGGATCGATGCACTACCAAGGTTAAGAACTAGGCTTCACCAAGATATTCGAAGTATCTTACGATTCAGTTATGACGCCTTATGCGATGAAGATAAAGATTTGTTTCTTTATATAGCTTGCTTCTTCAGCCATAAAAGTATTCAGACACTTGAAGATTATATTGCGGATACGTTCTTGGACTTGAGTCAAGGGCTTAAAATATTAGCTGAAAAATCTCTCATATCTCGGGAATGTGGATTTATAAAGATGCCTAGTCTGTTAGTACAACTAGGTAGAGAAATTGTTCGTAACCAATCTGTTCAAGAACCTGGACAACGCCAATTTTTGGTTGATGCTAGAGAGATCTGTGAAGTACTCACCAAGGAAACGGTAAGTTTATTTTCACATTAGTCATATATTAAATCATTGCCTTGTTCCCTCTAAAATTGTAAACTAACCTTCTCTACTCTTATTTCATCCAGGGTAGTAAAAGTATTGTAGGTATGGATCTCGACTTATCTGAAATCAACGGTGATTTTGATATTAGCGAAAAATGCTTCGAAAGAATGTGGAATCTCCAATTCTTAAGATTCCATGGAAAAGTTGAAGATTATAATGGTTGTAGATTGCAACACTCTCAACAAAGTCTGAATTATCTATCTCCAAAGCTTCGGTTACTACATTGGGAATATTTTCCAATGAAATGTTTGCCTTCTAGTTTCAATACATCGTTCCTTGTCGAGCTAAACATGCGTTACAGCAAGCTTAAGAAGCTGTGGGAAGGAGTCCAAGTGAGTAAATATTATTTCTATTTTATATTTTATTTCAAAATGTAACAATTTGTCTTTTAAAACTTTTAGAGATGCAAAAAGAGATTTTAACACTCTTTGTCTTTTTTAACTCAACTAAAACTTGATGGCATAGAAGTATGTTTCATTGTTTTGTCTCATCACAGTCTCAGTATATTTTCATCTGTTTACTTATTTAAGTATCTTTATTTGTTTGGGCAGCCTCTTCAAAATCTCAAGTGGGTGGATTTGAGTTATTCCAAAAACCTGAAGAAGCTTCCTGATCTCTCAAGTGCCACTAATCTCCTGAGTTTAGATATCAGTCACTGCTCAAGGTTGATAGAGCTACCATATTCAATTGGAAATGCAATCAATCTATTGATTTTGAATATCGAACATTGCACAAGCCTGCTGACTATCCCCAACTCTATCGAAAATATCCCTAATCTCAAGATATTTCTTGTTGAGTGCTCAAGTCTGGTGCAACTCCCTTCTTGTATTTGGAATATCACTAGTCTCAACACATTTAATCTCGACAATTTCTCTAGTTCTTACCAGGACCCTTTGATGTGGAATGCCAAGAATTTCCAAGATTTGGATCTCAGTGGATGCTCAAGTCTAAGGAGGCTCCCTTCTACAGTTAATGCCACTAATCTCCATGAGCGAAAGCCTAATTTCATAGAGCGAAACCCATATCTTTATAGATACTTATCTTCAGTGGGGCTCTCCTCCTCTATAGTTGATGCCACTAATCTCCATGAGCAAAAGGGAACATCTTCAGTGGGATTCTCTTCCTCTATTGGGAATGTCACTAATCTCAAGAAACTAAATCTCAGCAACTGCTCAAGTCTTGTGGAGCTGACATCCTCGATCGAGGATGCCACTAATCTCCAAGAATTGAATCTCACTGGATGCTCAAGTCTGAAAACGCTTCCGTATTCTATTAGTTTTTTGAAAGAACTTCGGAGATTGGATCTCAGTGGATGCTCAAGTTTGATGGAGCTCATCAGCTCGATTAAGGATGCCACTAATCTCGACGACTTGAATGTCATTGGATGCGCAGGTCTGATACCCTCTTATTCTGTGGGAGATGTCATTTATTTCCGGGAATTGGTGAAATGTGTCAAAAGAAGAAATAAAAAGGTCAAAGAAAATTCAACTCCTCCTCCTCCTCCTCCTCTAGTGGGAATGCCCAAGTCTCATAGATTTCAGAGATCGAAAGAGTGCTCAAAGCTCGACGTGGAATCTCTTTATTATTATCGGAAATAATGGATCTTGTATCTTGAAAGTCTTCAAAAATAGTCTGTTTTATAACATCATGTTGGGTTTCTCCATATTGATTTCCGTCACTTGTTATTAGGCCATCGATCTGGCGGCAGCTTCATAAAACAAAATCTCTGGTCGAACCTTTCTCTCTCCACAGAATCTGACCACACTCTTCCAGTTACCTACATTCTATGGCATTACCAATAATGCATCAATCATGTTTGGTCTATCTCTAAATTCACAATACGGAAAGACAAAAAATCAATTCTTTCGTCTTACCTCTCCATTCAAAGCACCACGTCTGAGATTGACCCACCGGTTCTTTACATAAGCTAAGCAAATATATTCTTTTTCTTCTTCACCACAACCAACCTGCATCAGCATCACATACCATATTCTGAGACTGTAACAAAAGATTAATACAGAAGAAGAATAGCTAAAACATTTATGACGCTGATTCATATGTTTTACCAATGATACAAGCCGGTAGTTAGTGTTTGGTTCTAATCCTTCGTACATCCTGCTGATATCTATCTCCCAGTCCAAAGCCTTTGTTGTTTCAGATATTTCTTTTTCCGTTTCACTCTTCTCCCATTCTAAAACTAATGTTGCAAAGCCACATAACACCAACATTTCTTTATCATGAGTTTAATTATATGAAATGAATTCATAAGCTCACAATCATGGTGGTCAAAACTTACCGATTGTCAAGATAGGTGGGCATTTACTTATAATGTGATGTATAAAGTTTGTTATTCCACATCCTCCTGTTTTAATGTCACATAACATTTTATACCCCATGCGGATCACCTTACAGATATCCACAAACTCTATATTCCCAAGAGCACACTGCAAATATATACGCACAGAACAACCTTGAATTAAGGGGCAGTATTAAGTTTCTGTAGGAAACATAAAGAGGGAAATAACTGACACATACCTTCAAGTCTCTGATCGAATCTGCAGCCATAACAATGCCATAAGAACTTTGCTCTGGATAATTTGGTTTCTTTCTGCAATTTCTACAACTCATTATTTCATTTTCTTCCAACGTAAAAAGGCGAGTTACTAAGCTTTCTCTTTCAGCATTCTTCCAGCAATGCCAAAACTCTAGGATGTCTACAAGAACCTCAGCAGCATCACTCGACTGAAAAGGGTATAGAAAAACAGAATTCCTTTAAAATAACAGTCAAGCTTACAGAATAATAATAATAATACCAAGCTTAGAAGGTTATCTTCTTCAAACGAACCATGGAAATAACTTCTTCTAGGGAAGCAAGTAAGCCACTCAAGAGGCAACTGTAGACTCCCTCATTATTTATCTCGCCTGACACAAAAGCAGTAAAGAAATTTTGTAGTGCAGGATGAGCGTGTTCTTCCAGGTGGTCTTGAAATGGTTGCTTATTGTGCATCAAATCTTCTTTGAGCATTTTAATGTTCAAGAGTGCCTGCAATACCACATTTTTTTGTGAACTTCTCGAAGAGAATGATTTGATTCAGAAGACGAGAGTTTAGGTATTCAATAGTGTTTTGGTTGGTAAGTGCTTTACCTTCAGTGTCATGTCAAGAGCTGAATAGTATCTGCTTCCAGCTTCTCCAAGAGCTGACTCTATATGTTCCAACTGTGAATCTTCTCCAAGTATATTTTGCATAACTTGAAGATGGCGAAAGAAGGAAATAAGAATTATGCATATAACTCACATTATTCGTCAACTGAGAAGCTCGTTTACAAACAGAGTCAACTTTACCATCCTCTTGATTAATAGTGTGGGATGAAATTTCCGATTGACGCCTTTCACTTGCAAGGGTATCATCTGGTTCCACAGAATCTTCTACCACCGACGTGCTTTCCGGTTCAAGGTTGACAGAAGGCTTACTAGACATGTAAGACCACGTTTTGCTCAGAGAAAACCTGAAAGCAATTTATTAACATACGAAAAAGACTCTTGAGGTACTTACTGTTCTCCAGTCTTATGAAGAGGACTCGATATGTTTGTTGGAGTTCTCTCCTGCGTCATGAAGGCCATTCATTCTTACAACAGAATAACCAAAATTTCAGGAAAGAAAATTGAGAATTTAGAACCTCCAAAGACCTTTTTGTTTTTAGTTTTCTTCTTCTTTGACTGTGACTTCTTATCCTCCTCGAGTAAAAGATCTGCATCTGCTGCATCTAACTTGGCTTTGGATTCCATATTCATAATTTCATTCTAGATGAGAAGTTACATAATAACATGTTAGAAACATAGTTTCATATATGAAGGCCATTCATTCTTACAACAGATTAACCAAAATTTGAAAAAAGAAAATTGAGAATTTAGAACCGCCAAGACCTTTTTGCTTTTAGTTGTCTTCTTCTTTGACTGGGACTTCTTATCTTCCTCGAGTAAAAGATCTGCCTCTGCTGCATCTAACTTGGCTTTGGATTCCATATTCCTAATTTCATACTAGATGAGAAGATATATAATAACATATTAGAAACAGTTCAAAGGACAAATAAGCCTGAAATTGAAATCTCTCTGTATATAGCTTTAGTTTCAAACCAACCAGCAAGAAAATTCTCAGCAGTTCAAGGATATAAGTGCGGTTGTCAAAAACTGAAAGCCTGGTGAGGTTGTCCAGCAAACT
Organism: Camelina neglecta; assembly: GCA_023864065.1. Taxonomy (NCBI): domain Eukaryota; kingdom Viridiplantae; phylum Streptophyta; class Magnoliopsida; order Brassicales; family Brassicaceae; genus Camelina; species Camelina neglecta. The sequence continues at coordinate 30,470,877 of CM043456.1, forward strand.
AATCCTTGAATTATCAACCAGCAATATCTTCGAATCGATAAGCATAACCTGTAAGTCATGTAGATACTTTAAGATGGGAAATTCATGCCATTAAGTTGTTAATGAATTTTAAAATCATGAATGAACCTTGGTATTGGCCACTGCTTTCAGAGAGCCTATGGACTTCAACACTACATCATCGCTGAGACTTTTATGCTCACGTATAAGATTCAAGCATTCTTCAAAATCAGGGAAATCAAATGTCAGATCCAACGCGCCTTCCAGAACATCTCGTACTGCACACACAAATAATTTTGCAGTGAGGGAATTTCCAGGTGCTCTCTCTTCGCATCTATCGCATAGAAGAGATGCATAGCTGTTCCACTGATCTTCCTGAATATTCCTTCTCCTTTCATCCTCACCCATACACAAGTCTTCGATGACAGTAAGAGCTACATAATAATGGAAGACCTTCATTTTCTTTGCATATTTGGTTCCCAGTGTCCTACATGTGAACTGAACAGCTCTCAGAACAGCCACCCAGATATCAAGATTATGTTCCCAGATAGGTCTGGGAAAAGTCCAATCTTCTATATTGTAGTCAGTTAACCAGGATATGATATCATCTCCCTGAGCATGTGCCTTGGCGTAGTGAACATTGGGCTCAAAAACATTGATTGTCCCTTCATCATCGAATGGAGCATTATTGCTTTTCAGAAGTCTTCTATCCAGAAGCAGAAATGAAAACTGAGGGTCAAAGTCGATCTTTTCTGTAACTCGAGTACAACCCAAGGTACGGTCCACTGCTCTGGAAACCAGATCTATACCATCTTCCCTTTCACATTTGATGCGTTTTAGAAAGTTTAGGATTTGACTGAGTTCATGACAGTCCAGAAAACATATACTCTGAGGTGTTTCCACTAGGTGAGAATCGACAAGACTCTGTTTGGAAACTTCAAGTTTTCCAAGATACTTCAAAGGATATTGCATCACACTGTCTCGAACACTACAAGAGAGAATTTTAAGGTCACAAAACATCACGAGAAAAAATTTGATTTCCTTGAGTAACTTACTCCGCTCTTCATCCACAGCTAAAGGCCATTCTTTGGACCATCCATTCTTATATGAAAACCCTTTCACATCTGGGAGCCGATTTTTGATCATTTCAACTGCAGCTACTGTGTCCACTGGTTCCCAACCTCCAACCGATATCTTACGAACCCAGTCTTTGCCTATCCTCTTGACCATATCCATTTCCTTTGAAGGTTTAAAATCTGCAGCATGTTCTAGTTCAAGATGTTTCTTACATTCTTCAGCACTATAAAACTTGTTCGAACATTTAGTTCGGCACATCCAGAATATCCATTTTCTGTCTTCCCTGGCAGAATCGAGAATTTTCTCTAAAGCATCTCGTCCTTTTTGCCCATGTACTCCCTCCACAAAACTTGTAAGCTTTTCTATGCTTACTTTCATAAAATCCCTTTTGACCTTAACATCCAAACCTAATCAAAACGAGCTCAACCCCTTATACTTGTTCTTAACCGGCTCTGGACTATTCTTCGACTCCAAATCTTCTGACTCACATTCTTCTTCGGATAAACCCTTCAGTCCTCCAGTATTGGAAACAGAGATCCTGAACTCAGAATCTTTGATAATATTCTCCAGGTCTTTCTTCGTTTTCTCCTGATGTAACTTCTGTTGCAAACTCAATTGAGCAACAGAAGAAGCCGAGTCTTCATTTGCGTTAGTAACAGATAAACCTCGTTTTCCTATCTTAACACATTTCTTGTAATACATCACTGACCCTGTATGTCGTGCCAAATTGTAGAATCCATGTGCGCAAGCTGTTAATAACTTGTCATGTTGTGTAAAACTTGCAACGGAAGCCAACAAGTATGTGAAATCCACGTCAAGGTTCTCTGCTTTTGACCATAGTTTCATCATCATGTAACCTTCTTCCGAATGAAGAAACCATATGTTCTTGTCATCCTTGTGGACCTGAATCATATCTTGGATTATCTCCAAAGCCTTGATGTGATCTCCACGAGCGAAGAGACCTTTAGCCTTTGCGTGGAGGGCTGCACTCTCAGCATCTCTCAGAAAACTAGTAGTAGGCTCCATTGCTACGAACGATCCCTCAAGGTTCTTGCGTTTTCTTGGTCTCTCTCTCTCTCTCTCTCTCTCTGCTATGTGTGTGTTGCGAGAAGAAACAGAGTCGAAGCAGGGGACATCAACGAATATAACAGCTTATCACGTGAGGGGCACGTGACAAGGCTTGGGAAAAAACAAAAGAAAAAACCCAATTTTGAGCATTGGGGAATTTTGTCGAACACGTTATGTGCATTTACCCGTTTGGGATTTTTCACGGATAAGTCAACGAAAGAGAACCCAAAAGTCGTGTGAATCTTTGAATTTGGGTTAAGAGCTAAATGTAGAATGGTCTTCATGTTTTTGGGATGAACAAAATTTGTGAATTTTGAAAGATTTTGCAGTAAGAGGCGGCGATACAAAAGAGACTCGACGAATCAACAAATGTGGCAAAAGAGAAGAGAAGACTGTGATCAAGTCTCGACGAGTGTGCTTTTAAATTACTTTCACTTTTTAGACCCTATATTTTTTAAGTTATTATTAAACACTCACTAAACAATTTTTTTTTAAAGTTACGTTAGATTTTCTGTTATTATAGAACAACAGAGAACAAAACTTCATTTGAATTGAAACAAGAAGTCTGTTTTATAACATCATGTTGGGTTTCTCTATATTGATACAATTACGTCACTTGTTAATAGGCCATCGATCTGGTGGCCGCTTCATAAAACAGAATCTCTGGTCGAACCTTTCTTTCTCCACAGAATCTGACCACACTCTTCCAGTTACCTACATTCTGTGGCATTACGACAAATACATCAATCATGTTTGGTCAATCTCTACATTCATAATAATGGAAAGACAAAATCAAATCTTCATCTTACCTCTGCATTGAAAGCACCATGTCTGACATTGACCCACCGGTTCTTTACATAAGCTAAGCAAATGTATTCTTCTTCTTCTTCACCACAACCAACCTGCATCAGCATCACATACCATATTCTGAGAACTGTAACAAAAAAAATTAATACAGAAGAACAATGGCAAATATCTATGACACTGTTTCATATGTATGTTTTACCAATGATACAAGCCGGTAGTTAGTGTTTGGTTCTAATCCTTCGTACATCCTGCTGATATCTATCTCCCAGTCCAAAGCCTTTGTCGTTTCAGATATTTCTTTTTCAGTTTCACTCTTCTCCCATTCTAACACTAATGTTGCAAAGCCACATAACACCAACATTGCGTTATCATGAGCTTAATATATGAAATGAATACAATAAGATCACAATCATGGTGGTCAAAACTTACCGATTGTGAAGATAGGTGGGCATTTACTTAAAATATGATGTACAAAGTTTGTTATTCCACAGCCTCCTGTTTTAATGTCACATAACAGTTTATATTCCATGCAGATCACCTTACAGATATCCACAAACTCTATATTCCCAAGAGCACACTGCAAATATATACGCACAGAACAACCTTGTAATTAAGGGGTAGTATTAGTTTCTGTAGGAAACATAAAGAGGGAAACAAATGAAACATACCTTCAAGTCTCTGATCGAATCTGCAGCCATAACAATGCCATAAGAACTTTGCTCTGGATAATTTGGTTTCTTTCTGCATTTTCTACAACTCATTCTTTCATTTTCCTCCAACGTAAAAAGGCGAGTTACTAAGCTTTCTCTTTCAGCATTCTTCCAGCAATGCCAAAACTCAAGGATGGCTACAAGAACCTCAGCAGCATCACTCGACTGAAAAAGGGTATAGAACAATAGAATTCCTTAAAATAACAATCAAGCTTACAGACAAATAATAATTATACCAAGCTTAGAAGGTTATCTTCTTCAAACGAACCATGGAAATAACTTCTTCTATGGAAGCAAGTAAGTCACTCAAGAGGCAACTGTAGACTCCCTCACTTTTTATCTCCTCTGACATAAAAGCAGTAAAGAAATTTTGTAGTGCAAGAGGAGCGTGTTCTTCCAGGTGGTCTTGAAATGGTTGCTTATTGTGCATCAAATCTCCTTTGAGAATCTTAATGTTCAAGAGGGCCTGCAGTACCACATGCTTTTGTGAATTTTTTAAAGAGAGTAACAAAGTACAGAGGTATGCACTGGATTAAATCAGAAGATGAGAGTCTAGGTATTAAATCTTGTTTTGGTTGGTAACTGCTTCACCTTCAGCGTCATGTCAAGAGCTGAATTGTATCTGGCTGCAGCTTCTCCAAGTGCTGATTCCAAATGTTCCGACTGTGAATCTTCTCCAGGCAAGTTTTGAATAACTTGAAGATAAGAATTATCCATATAACTCAAGTAAGAATGAAACAAATAAAAATTATGCATATAACTCAAATAGTTCATCGGTTGATATCTTATACACGCTTAACTTAAATAAGAATTAAGACTTATGCAAATAACTCAAATTGGTCAACTCTAGTACCTTGCTCTTGATCGACAGTGTTGGATGAAATTTCCAATCGACCCCTTTCACTTGCAAGTGTATTACCTGGTTTCATAGAATCTTCGTCCACTGCTAGTGATGGAGATGTACTTTCCGTTTCAAGGTTGACAGAAGGCTTACTAGACATGTAAGAACACGTTTTCCTCAGAGAAAATCCGAAAACAATTTATCAACATGCAAAAAAGACTCTTGAGGTACTTACTCCTTAACAGTCTTATAAAGGGGACTAGACATGCTCGTTGAAGTTCTCTGTTGCACCATGAAGACCATTTATTCTTACAAATGAATAACCAAAAATTCAGAAAAGCAATATGAGAATTCAAACACCTTTTTGCTATTCTTTTTCATCTTCTTTGACCGTGACTTCTCCTCTTCGAGTAAAAGTTCTGCTTCTGCAGCATCTGACTTGGCTTTGGATTCCATATTCACAATTTCATTCTAGATGAGAAAAGACATAATGACATATAAGAAACAATTCAAAGGCCAAATAAAGCGGAATTCGAAATCTCTCTGTATATAGCCGAAGCTTCAAACTAACCAGCAAGAACGGTTTCAACAGTTGAAGGATGTAAGTGCGGTTGTCAACAATAGAAAGCCTGATGAGGTTGTTCAGCAAACTAATCCTTGAATTATCAACCAGCAGAATCCTTGAATCGATTAGGAGAACCTGTAAGTCATGTAGATACTTTAAGATAGCAATTCATGTCATTATGTTGCTAATGAAAAATTAAAAAAATCATGAATGAACCTTGAAGGTGACCACTGATTTCAAAATTCTTAAGGACTTCACCACTATATCATCGCTGAGATTTTTATGCTCACGTATAATATTCATGCAACCTTCAAAATCAGGGAGATCAAGTGTCAGATCCGAAGCTCCTTGGAGAACATCTTGCACCACACACAAAAATAATTTTGTGGCGAGGGAATTTCTGGGGACAAGCTCTTCGCATCTATTGCATAGAAGAGATGCATAGCTGTTCCACTCTGCTTCCTGAAGATTTCTTCTCCTTTCATTTTCTCCCTTACACAATTTCCCGGCGACAAGAAGAGCTTTACTATAATCTAAGACTTGTAGTTTCTTTGCATATTTGGTTTCCAAATTTCTACATGTGAACTGAACAGCTCTCAGAACAGCCACCCAAATATCAAGATTATGTTCCCTGATAGGTTTGGGAAAGGTCTTCTCTACTGAATTGTAGTCAGTTAACCATGATACGATATCATGTCCCTGAGCATGTGCTTTGCCGTAGTGAACATTGGGATCGAAAACATTGATTGTCCATTCATCATCATGTGGAGCATTATTACTACTTTTCAGCAACCTTCTGTCTAAAAGCAGAAATGAAAACTCCGGGTCAAAGTCGATACTTTCTTTAGGTCGAGTAGAACCCAAGAGACTGTCCACTGCTCTGCAAACTGCATTTGTACCATCATCCCTTTCACACTTGATGCGTTTTAGAAAGTTGAGGATTTGACTGAGTTGATGACATTCCAGAAAACAAATACTCTGAGGTGTTTCCACTAGGTGAGAATCAACAAGAATCTGTTCGGAAACGTTAAGTTTTCCAAGATGCCTAACCGGGTAAAGCTTCATCCAGTCTCGAATGCTACATGAGAGAATTTTAAGGTCACAAAACATCACAAGGAAAAATTTGATTTCCTTAAGTAACTTACTGCGCATTTCATCTGCAGCTAAAGGCCATTCTTTGGACCATCCATTCTTATATGAAAACGATTTCACCTCCCCAAACTGATTTTTGATCATTTCAACGGCAGCTACTGTATCCACAGGTTCCCAACTTCCAAAGGATATCTTACGAGCCCATTCTTTGCCTATCCTCTTGACCATTTCCTTTGAAGGTGTAAAATCTGCAGCATGTTCTAGTTCAAGATGTTTCTTACATTCTTCAGCACTAGAGAAATTCTTCGAACATTTAGCTCGGCACATCCAGAATATCCATTGTCTGTCTTCCCTGGCAGAATCCAGAATTTTCTCCAAAGCATATCGTCCCTTTCTGGAATGGACTTCCTCGACAAAACTAATAAGCTTTGCAATGCTCACTTTCATAAAGTCCCTCTTGACCTTAACATCCAAACCTAACCAAAACGACCTCAATCCTTTAAACTCGTTCTTAATCGGCTCTGCACTTTCCTTTGACTCCAAAACTTCTGACTCACAGTTTTCTTCTAGTGAACCCACCAGTCTCTCAGTCTTTGAATCAGCGATATTTGACTCTGCATCTTCGACTAAACTCTCCAGGTCTTTCTTCACATCTTCCTGTAGCCCTTGCCAAGTCTCTTGAGCACAAGATGATTCAGAGTCGTCTGGGTAAGTAACAGATAAACACTGTTTTGCTACCTTGACACATTTCTTGTAATACATCACTGACCCAAGCTCTTCACCCAAATAGTAGAGTCCATGTGCACAAGGTCGTGATAACAACACGCTTTCCGAAAAACACCCTACAGAACCCAACATGTACACGAAATCGAGGTACGGGTTCTTTATCGTTTCCGCTAGATCGATGAACATATTACCTTGTTCGTGATGAAGAAGCCACGAGTTCTTGTCTTCCTTGTGAACCGCAATCATATTTTCGATGATCTCAAAGGCCTTGATGCGATCTCCATTAGCGAAGAGGGCTTGTGCATCTTCGTAGAGTTTTACTCTCTTGGCATCTTTCAGAAAAGTAGTAAGCTTCGTCATGGTAACAACGGTTTCTTGCGCTTTCTTGCTCTCTCTCTCTCTCTGAATGTGTTAACGAGAAAGAAGAAACAGAGTCGTCGAGGTCGAGGCGGGAACATCAACGAAGATATAAGAGCAAGGTACAACGTATCACGTGAGAGCCACGTGAGAGCCACGTGACAAGGGCTGTAACAAAAAAAAAAAAAAAAAACAGAGACCCAAAATTTTGAGCATTGGGGAATTCAATCGAACACCTTGTGTGCATTACGCGTTTGGGATTTTTCACGGATAAATCAACAACAGAGGACTCAAAATTTGAGCTGAATCTTCGAGTTTAGGAACTGTAGTCATGTATGTTTAGGATGAACCAAAATTTGGAATTGTAAGATCTCTCTCGTTTTGTAGCTAGGCGGTGGAGAAGAAAGCAAGAGACGACTACTTTTCTAATTTCTCTATTACTTCCACTTTTTTTAGATTTTAAAATTATATATCATAAAATAAAATACTTTTTAGACTACATTTTACATTTTCCTAAAAATAGTTTTAGTGAAGTGAATAGTCTACAAAGAGACTGTTTATACAAGAAACATATTAGCGCAATAACACATAGTAAATCTTTGATTTTATCCTCTATTTATATGAACGTTTTGTTCATTGTAAACGATTTATCAAATTGGATAAGGAAAGATAAAAGGCTAATATGTGATCTCTATTATCATCTTGCACAATTCTTGGGTAAACCTCTCTTATTCACTCATTTTTAATTAAGGAAACAAATTATCAATTAAAGAAACAAAATCTGTATATCATTCAATTTTAAAGTTATTAATTCTAAACATTATATTATAGTTTTTAATTATAACATCTAAATCCAAATTACTTTTTTATAAACCCAAACCAACATATATATAATTTTGTATGATTGTGTAATTTAAACCCTAACCACTTTTTTATAAACCCAAACCGACATATAATTTTCTTTAATTATAAAATCCAAACCCTAATCACTCCTTTATAAACCCAAACCGACATATAAATTTGTGTGATTGTAAAATCTAAACCATAAACCCTAACCACTATTTTGTAAACCCAAACCGACATATAATTTCGTTTAATTATAAAATCTAAACACTAACCACTATTTTGTAAACCCAAACCGACGTATAATTTCGTTTAATTGTAAAAAATCTAAACCCTAATCACTCTTTTGTAAACCCAAACCGATATATAATTTTGTTTAATTGTAAAATCTACATTCTAATCATTCTTTTATAAATCCAAACCGACATAATTTCCTTATTGAAAAATCTACAGAATTTGTTTTGCATTTTTATTTTAGTTTTGATTTATTTTATAAATATGATATGACATGGTGTATTTTGATTGGTTAATAAAGAGGGGTGAATGAAAGAGGTTCACCTCCAAGAATTTTTCTATCATCTTGATCTAGTATATTTTCCTCCCGAAGTTATTTAATTTTTAATACTTTCTTACATTTTAAAATATTGCAAAATTATCATTGAAAATTTTATTCAACTTGATGTTTTAAGGATTTGGTAGGATTTTAATATTTTAGAATTTTGAAAGATTTCAGAGATTTTTAGGAGATTTGATTGTATTTTAGATTTTTTTTTATTTTTCTTTTTAGAAAATGAAATGTGATTCTATAAGATTCTGTGAGATTTTATTGGTAAACTTTGTGTGATTTTAAAATATTTTGCAATACAAAAAAAAAAAAAAAATCTGTCGAAAAAGAAAAAAAGAAGTTGTGGGAGATGAAGACGTAAACTTGTCGAGACACCACCACAGAGCCTAAATTATGCAAGAAAGAAAAATAAGCTTTAAGTGAGATGAAGAACAGAGGAAGAAGATGAGCAAAAGGGAGAAGAAAAAGATGGAAGACACATGAGGAGAAGAAGGAACAAGTCAATAAGGAAGTTGGGCTTAGTAGTTTTGTGTGTGTGTTGTAAGAAAAAATCCACGTGATCCTATATTTCAATTGTTCTCTATAGACAATAACCAAAACAGCAGAGTAAAGGGATAGAGAGAGAGAAGCAAACATGAATGGAAGAAAAAAAAAAGAAAAAAAGAAGCAAACGTGAAACAAAAAAATGTTGTATGATGAGATACAACTTGAGGAAGAAGATGATGTGGCCATAGTTTCAGTATTAAATAGTTTCAGCATTCTCTATTGTGTAATCGGACATGAGAGAAAATTGTCATAAGTTACTTGTGTTCTGTTCTAATTTTCATTGTGAAACACTTGATTATCCCATAATTGTGACCTATCATCGTGAATGTGTTTCTACGAACAGAGATGGTCTGCGGAGAGTTGCCGGAGTTATCTGCAGAGAAAGCTTACAGAACAGAGATGGTGGTGGTTTTAGGACTGTGTTTTTTTGTTTTGTTTTTAATGAAATCCTTTAAAATTCCACCTCAAAGGGTATGATTTTGAGAGGAGTATTTTTTAACTAAAAAGCAAAGAAAAAGTCTCTTAGAATCATTCAAAGTAGTATTTTAAAAAAAGTTGTGATATTTTGAATAACAAGAGATTTTAAGTTGGTTTTATAAACTATTGATTGAATAACAAGAGATTCTGAATTATTTTAAAGGATTTTATAAAAATCTTAATTGAATAACATAGGATTTCATAAGATTTTTTAAAATTCTTAATTGAATAACAGAGGATTTTAAGAATATTTTAAAATCCTTTAAAATGTTAAGTTCAATACCTCCCTCTTAAAAATGAAAAAAGAAATAAACTTAAAAATAATACAAATTCACAAAACACATAAAATAAGCAAGAACATTTGTTTATTAGTAGTATCCAATACCATTTTCATCTCTTTTAGTATTGTGATTCCGTTTCACCACCAAACAAGCCTCCTAAGATCGATGATCCACCACCGTCACTCGCTCCACCGTTAACATCACCCCCACCACCAATGAGCATGTTCATAGCAAAGCCTTGGCACAAACCTTGTACCATTGTATTCACCAACATTGGATTGCCAACTCCATTGGGGCCTCCATTTGGACCATTAGGTCCTCCATTTGCCCTATAAGGTCTTCCGTTGGCCCTATATTGGACCGGTCGACCCCTAGTTCTAGGCTGAATCCTATTTGCACCTTGGTTCACGTTTCCATAACTGTTCATATTTGTAGTACCTCCTCGTCCATTCCTCGGCCTACCATTTTGACCGTATTGGTTCTGGTTATTCAATCCTGGTCCACCAACCGCCCCAACCACGGGTAAATACTGGTTATTGGGCTCTTCATTCATATCACTATACTGGGAATCATCCATAGTCCCATAAGATTCACCCTCATCATACATAGACCCACTTCCTCCTGTGATGTCGCTATAGCTTTCGAAATCGTTTTCACCATAAGTCTCATCATAATCTTGATCACAACCATCATCGACGAAGTCACCTCCAACTTCAAAGTCACAATCACCATAATTTTCACCATAACTCTCATCGTAGCCAACATTATCTTCACCAGCATAAACATCATCAATGCCATCACCTTCGTTGTAGTTATCATTGTTGCCACCATTATCAATTGCATTGGAGGGTCCAACACTAGGCCCACTAAATCCCTGAGGTGCTGTAAATGCAGATGGTTCACGAGGTCTATTAACTCGTACGCTCACAGCCCCACCACGACCTCTTATTGTTGTATTGTTACGAACATTTTGCACCCTTCTTGTTTGAGGTCCTCTAACGTTTTGCATAGGACTTTTGGAACCTTGAAGACCACCACGAGGTCCATTAAGAGCCATATTCTTAGACCGAGTGTCAGTACCATTCAGGTTTGTGTTTTTCTTCCTCCCACCACCCTGGCCTCGGTTCATACGAACTGATTTTGGTCCTTGTGAGTTATCCAGAGATAGTGGATAGAGATCAGCATCAGATAAATCATTACATTGGCTACGAGCATCGCTACTACCTCCAAAATCACTCTCACTACGAGCAACACTTAAACCATCGCCATAAGCCACAACCTCAAGCCCATTACCATCAACGTCTTCTTCCTCATCATTAGCCTCATCAACGTCTTCTCCCTTGTCATTAGCCTCTTCAACATACAGACCACCTTCATATTCAACATCGACATTAACATCAACCTCAACGTTAAACTCTTCGTTCCCTGCACTACCATCGTAGCCACTCCCATCCGCTGACCCTTGCGCAAAACTCTGTCTTACCTGACCAATAAGTTCATTTGGTCCAATAGCTCCAACCTGAGCATTATAAACCAAGTTGTTGTTATGTCTTCTTGGTCCATTGGCAGCGACGTTTTGAGCTATAGGCCTTGTCATGGGCATGGGTCTGGGTCTGTTACTGCCTTGATTAGGCATAGGAAGCGAGTTTTGATGCTGAGGATGTCCGGTTTGATGAGTATGAGGAATAGGTGAAGAAGCGCTATGTTGAAGGAGGTGAGGATTAGGAGCAGCGATGCAACCGACATGAGCGTCGAACTCGCAGGGTATGCATCGATAGAGCCACTGGTTCTTCCCGATCTTAAGGCAGATATCACATGAGAAACCTTTATTGGCTCCATAAGGAGGGTGAAACGTGAGTTTAAGGTTATGTTGTGGATGAGACTTGTGGATGATTGAGAGCGGCTTGTAAGCACAAAGAGCATGGATGTCGAAGTCACAGAGAGAGCATTGGTAGCTAAAACCCGTCCCATGGACACCACAACCATCACAGTTGAAGTATCCACCATCGTAGACAGGAGCCACAAGAAGGCTAAGCGTATGAGAAGGGTGAGAGGGATGTGTTATGACCTGCTTCATCTTGCTGCACGACTCATGTAGAGAGAAGTTGCATGGCCTACATGAGTAAACCCTGCCGTTACCTCCGGCGAGTTTGCAAGCTGAGCATGGTGGTGATGACGTCGCCGGAGTTAACTGAAGGCGGTGTGGGTGGCTGAAGTGGTTTATAAAGCTATTGTTTTGAGACGTCGTCGGCTTCCCCATTTTCTTTTGTGTGTGTGTGTGATTTTTTTCTTCTTCTTGGTCTTAAAAATGAGATTGTTACTTGTGAGAAGCACAACATAGAGTTAATAGAGATAATAGGGTTGACTTTGGTGTTAATAAAAGAGGGCTAAGTCAGTCAACGTAACGCTTTGCACGTCTCTTCATGTGTGATGAATAATACACATTGACTTTAACTACTTGCACTTTCTAATTATATGTGGTTTGGTTACTCTTATCTTTCTTTCTTTTGTCTTGTATAGACATATAATATATTAATATATACAATAGGTGTATTTGTTTTAAACAAGAGGGTATATTTGATATTCTAGTTTTTGTTGACCAAGGAAGAGTTGGATCGTAATGCAAAAATTTCAAACGTGGACGTTGTCTTCCTAATACATTGAATGTCGTATCTTCTTGTCACACAATATCAAGTTGTTTGGCTTTGCGTTAACTCATAAAATGTAGCGTTTTCATATTCGTAAATTTAGACATGTACCAATAGTTAACCCTCTTTCATATTCGTAAATTTAGACATGTGCCAATAGTTAACCCTCTTTCATATTCGTAAATATAGACTACGATAACTTTGATTTTCATTTTCTGTTTTTTTTTCTTCTTTTTCTTGGGCAGCAAAATACTAATACTACAGCATCGAAGAGTTCTCTAGAAGACAACCCATTTTTGTCATTTACCATGTCTTGACTTATATAGGTCGACGCCCAAAATTATTTCCAATTTAATCATCATCTGAAATATATTTATTCAACAATGTTCGTTTCCTTTACACTAGTAATAGAAAACTATATAATCTAAATTAGCAAACTACAAATGTTCACTCGTATAGTTTAAAATAAACATATTTATTATATAAAATCGTGAGATAAATAAGATATATTATAGCTAAAGGGGAAAAAAAACGTAAACATATTGGATCAAAGAAGATGAAGAATTTTCATTTAAAAACAACAACAACGATTTTTTTTTTTTTTTTGTCACCCACAACAACAACGATTTTGTGAAGGAAATCCTCTGAATAAAATGCAATCACCATTTTTATAAGACAAACCTACACAATATTTCTTGCAGTCTTCTTTCAAGAATTTATCAGTACAATCTGGTCCACAAGTCGGAGGTAGAGCTTGCACGCTAATTCCCATTTCAACTATCAATCATGAAAAAAAAAAATAAGAATCTTGTTTCTGGAAGAAGGATACGAAATTTTATATGTTATAGTTGAATATATATTTTGAAATAACATGTACCTGAGAGAATGTCACATGCAATGACCAGCATAGCAACAAAAATGCATGTAACAACCAATTTGGAGGAACCCATTTTTAACAAACCAATATTGTATATTTCTCAGTTTTTATTTTATTTAATTTTTTTTTTGTCAAGAATGTAACATATGTTTGATGTACATTAATTGAGAACGAAATGATCTATTTATATTACATAAAACGTTCATATATAGTCACAAATTATTTTATTTTTATGTACACGTTCTAATCATATTCAAGTTTGTTTCCCTCTTTAGTTTTGTTAATATGGTATATACAGATTTTTAACTCTAAAAAAATTTAAATCTTTGACCCAAGAAAAATTAAAATAGAAGGTAAAATCATTTGTCTGGTCAAAAAATACATAATCAACATTAACAATTTTGAATCCAGATTAAATTATTCTTCGCTTGCCTGCTACATTACTTAGCTGCACCACTACGCCAGCTCGAATAGTTGCAAAAATTATCACGTATATTTGAATATAGGACCGGCCCTGCTTTTGTCGATGTTGATAATACATTGTCTAAGATCTTCGAGCAAATTCTTGATTGTTCTGATGGTGATCTTACGTATGAACCAAGTAACTGGTGGCACATTAAGAAGAGTACAAGGCTGAAAGATCTGCTCCAAGTAACTGCCTAGTTTATTGTATTTGCCGTATCTAAATCTTCTAGTGGCTTTATTTTCCAGCTACCCTCAAACACTTTCATGCACGACATATTCTTCTTCTTATATTTTGCCTAAGCAAAAGATCAACACATTAAATCACCAAACACACACAAAAACAGTTGTGTTCATGTGAGGGGGTTCGGAGAATTGCTTCTTACAGTAAGATTTTGATGGTTTTCATCGATGATTAGATGTATCGGGATAGCTATAGTGCACCCAAGGACCTTCCATCTCAAAGTTTTTTTCACATCCGTTATCTGCCTCGGTCCATCCTTCTTCAAAACCTTTGTTGCTTCGTTGTCCTTTGTAGGAATTAAAATGATAACACTTTCAATTACTGACAGTAACTAATACACTAAAATTTGAATCATATAATACAACGATATGAAGATAAAACAAACCAGACGTTGGCGAAACTCCCTGTCGAATAAACTGAAGAAATTCATATTTCTTGGATTAGTAAGCATCTCATAGACTCCATGAGGAGGCCATCCCAATGTGAATTCTATTTTCAAATGGCAAACACCCTTTTTTGTTTTCACCTTCAAACATAAAAAAAATATATAACACAAGTGTTAATTAGCATTTATATATTCTTCTTAATTCTAGCAATTCCTCACTAGTATTTGCTGATTTGCTATATTACCTTCACCGTAGCAGGAGCATCATACCATGGATGGGTATGATGCTTGTTATTATCTGGAATCCAGAGTGTTACTTGCCTCTTCAACTCAGCTAAGTCATAATATTTAGGATCGGTAACATACAGTGGCATCGATCTAACATGTGAATGTTTCTTGTACTCGGCCTAAAATAACAAGAGTTGTAAACTGATCTTATTTATGTAGTTAATTATTTATATTGTTTTCTTATTTGCTGTTACGCACCTTCAACTTAGGGTCCACATCAGGATCCCAGTACCAAGGTTCCTGAATATTAGTATCTTCTTCTGAAACTGAACTAGATTTAACATTCTCACGAGGTATCTTAGACTCGGCCTATACAACAACAAAGCCTAGTTATGATCTCATATATGTGTAATTAACCAAAAAGCAGTTTATACTTGATTTGACAATTTCTCGGGTCATGATCTGATTGATGGAAATGAAACTGACCTTAAGAGGCTGTTGAATGCTTTGATTGATCGAGCCACCAAACCTAGTAAAGACACCCATTTCTGTTTGAAAGTTTTAAGTGATCCATAAACTATACTTACCTTATGAGAGAGCAAGAGTGCGTAAAATGACTATTTAAAGCTTGTATTTAACATGGCGTGAGTGATCTTAAATACAATGTGTGCATGTTGAGAGAAAGATTTAGATACGGCAAATACAATAAACTAGGCAGCTCCATTCTCGTGAGTTCTTGACGTATGGGAGACCTACATAGCAAGAGAAAAATATCCAATTTGGTGCCAATATTAAATCTAATCGTGATTTTAAACATAATTAGCAAATTACAGAATCATGATTTTTGTGTTTTGGGTATCAAAAAATACATTAAAACCTCTATAAAATTAATAAACACTATAAATTCACATTTCCACTATTAACAGAATCTGAAAGCGTTTGAATAGATTCACATTTCCGCTATTAACAGAATCTGAAAACCAAATCCAAACCCAAAATCGTACTTCAAACCTATGTCAATGTTACATTTGATGCTATTGTTGAAAAGAAAGTTGGAAGTTGCATCTTGAAATACTAAAAATCTGTATATGTATTTATATAGCTTTAGTAATGGGCAAGTGTTAGTATATACTGAGGTTGGTTAAGAGAAAAGAGATTGTTAAACCATCGACGATGTAACCGAGGCAAAAGTTTTGAATTGAAATATAAAATGACAATCACAAGTGAGAGTGACGTTTGGAGTCAAAAAAGTCTTGAGAATCTCAGCATTGGTCTAATGGAATACAAAACTAAACAACAACATATAGATTTCAAAAGGGTACAACAAAACCGGAACTCGTTTGCTACCAGCTTACTCGAATAGACTGAAACCCATGTCCTGCAAAAATTAACACACAAGTAAGCACCATCTCCATTTCAAGATACCATAAGGTTTTAGCTCGCTCATACGAAAGAAAGAAATATAAAGAAATACTTACATCATCGGATTCTTCCTTCTCTTCCTTCTTCTCTTCTTTCTTGGACTCAGCCGCAGGGGCACCACCGCCTCCTCCACCAGCGGATGGAGCAGAAGCCATAGCAACACCACCACCACCAGAGGGCACTGAAGCAAGCTTCTCCCTTCCAGCAGCAATAAGCTCAGTCAAGTCTTTTCCTTTCACTTCCTTCAACAAAAGCTCAATCTGAGAGTCCTCTGTCTCAGCACCAACTGCAAAAAATCAAACACCAACAACAAAACCACATTCAAATCAATTAAATTATTCCACCCCAATTACAATCATCACTCCTTCTATGATCCTTCTAACCTCAAAACACAGCCACAATTACAATCATCTAATCTTACTTGAACAAACATACATGAACTCACTAAACCTCACGATAAGCAAATGCCCAAAATAACATTTTTAAGTTAAACATACATGAACTCACTAAACTCGAATTCTCCATCGACTCTTGCAATGTAAAAAAAAATCGAATGCTCAAAATTCGAAGTTACTACAAAAGGAACGAACCTGAACCGAGAATATCCTTGATATCGGAACTGGTTGGGGAAGCTTTCCCACTCAAAACGGCGAGCAAAAACGCGGCGACAACCTTCATTTTCTGATACCAAAAAAAAAAAAAAAAAAAAAAACATCAAATCAAGAAGACTAGTGACCACGTAGGAGGAGAAATGGATAAGAGGCGATCGCGTTTACTTACTGAGCAAGTGTTGATGGATCTCGCAGGAGGCGGAGTGAGTTTAGGGTTTGATTGACGGCGATGATGATGAAGAAGTACGGAGAAAATGGAAACTATATCATTTATATACACTTAGGGTTTCTTCAATCTCTTGAATGTCTCCGGTTTAAAAGAAATCATCCTATAACCGGGATTTAAATTAATTCCGGCCCAGTTATCTTTAAGCCCAATTTTGTATGAGACCAAATTTGTGTCGTGGAGCAAGTTCTTAACAGTGGATTTGAAACCTGAACTTCGCATTTTCGGCCTCCTAAATTTTTTGGTGGATGAGGAGAAGAAATTTATTGCGTTGTGTCATTCGATCGTGAGAAGTGGAGTCAGCATCAAACAGGTGGTATACATTGTTGGAGAGGACAATAAAGTAAATCAGGTGCATTCTGGATTCGTATCATCTCTGCCAAATTTGTTTGATTATGTTCCAAGTTTGACTCAAATCTAGCTGTGTAAGTAAGAAGTCTGGTGGTGGAACCCTCTCGGTGACTCAAATCCAGCTACCAAGTTGTAGATCACATCAATCACCCCTTCAAGTTCTACTGCTATATCACTACTTTAATAAATTCTAAATTGGATTCGTAGTGTTCACTAATGCTTATTAAAGATTACTGAAAGCCAGAAAAGTTGTAGACTAAGAGATTAACATATCTTGTATGTAACTTTGTGGTTTATGCAAGAATTGTCTTCGTCTCATCAAACATGCATAAACACGTTGACAAGAAAAATAAAGCCAGAGAAGTCTTAATGATTCTCTACACATAAAATCGTAATTACATGAGTTAATACTGTATACAGTATAAATTACATAATACCATGCACATCAGATACGTCTGTATTCGTCTCCACAGTCACCAATCACTTGTAGAAGATCTTTACCTTTCTTGGTAACCTCTTGTATGCTATTAACATCTTCTTCATCCAATACCAATGAGAATATAGCATTTGCATCTTCTATGTGTTCCGCTAACCCGAGTCTCACCCCAATCATTGATCCAGCTACTCCTTGCTGAGATGAGATCCCCATTTTCCAGACAAATCAACAAACCAGACTGGCCTTAAGGCTCAAAAATAATCGATGTGATGCGAAGAAGAACAAAATACCTGATCTAGTACATATCTCACGGCCACTGTCGGAATAGAGACTCCATGTTTTGTGGCTACAGTCTTCATTGTTCGAAGTAAACCTTGGAATAGATTCCACCCTCCCCATGCATCAACCATCTGTCATGTAACCCACAAAAAAAAAAAGCTTGAAACAGTAGAAACCATATCTAAACCAGAAACTAATACAATGAGAACTGCCATTGACAGGGTCAATCTGTGCATGATTTGAACTCTTACTCTTTTGTACTTTTGGAGAGAAGGAGTATTCAAGCGAGGGCCAGCAAAAGGGATTGTTAGATTGGTATCAAGAAACTTCTCTGACAGGAGACCACCCATTACTGTCCCATATCTACACCCAACAAAGACCAACGTGTCTGGTTAAGTCAGTCAGTTGTAAAAAGAAAGAAGTCAAACAAGAATTTTATAAAGTATAATTACGTTATAAGTTTGACGCCTGTAAGCTCGCAAAGCTGAGCCATTCTCTGTTGAGGACGCATGTCTACAATGGAATGTTGCACCTGGAAAGAATTTGCACAAAGAGTCACAGATATACAAAAAGAAAAAGAGTCTGAATAAATACACATCGGGCAGGCACTCACCTGATTGCTAACGACAGGGATTCCATTCTCTAAGATTTTCTCAAGTCTCTCTGTATCAAAATTTGTCAAAGCAACTGTCTTGATTTTCCCTGCAAGCATTACAATCCTAGATTTTAAGCAGCCCAATAGATAAACAAAAAAAAGACAATCACAACAAAGGAGAAAGATAGATATCCCCCTCTCTTCCTACCTTCTTCTTTAAGATCAGTGAGATGTTTCAGTGCATCAAGATAACCATCATTTGCATAATCCCACCTATTCAAAATTACTACAGATTAGATTTTAATAGGTAACAATTGTCACTACAGACAGAAACTTGTTAACATTATAAGTTTATATTAGCAAGAAGATATGACACGAAAACAACACACACCAGTGAAACTGAAGCATGTCAAGAGCAGCAACATCCATTCTCTTCCGCGATATATCAATGTTCTGACGAACATAGCTACTTGTCATCTTTATTGGAGGAGGCACCCATTTCGTCAAACTACATCATTAAAACAGTCTAAATCGTTTAATCATCTCTACCATATGTTACACTACATCATTAAAAAAAAAATACTCGTTAAAATCATCTCTACATTTCTGCAAGAGTGCTTACCCTTTAATCTTTTCCAAGTACTCTGGAGGACGTTCTCGACGAACTCTATTGACAAAGATACCGTAAAGATCTTCAGCAGGACCATCTAAACATAAGAGAAACAAACATAGCACCACTAATTAAAAGGTCATTAAAACTAAATCACAATTTTATCACTAATCTCTAACACAAAGTCTATTCTGAAAGATTCGATTTCAGTTGTTAAGCTACTTACAATGATCAGCCATATCAAAGGTAGAGAGACCAGCATCTGCGTATCGAAGCATCGCATCGACGGCGTCGTTTCGGTCAATCTTACCCCAACCACCACTCGTCTGCCACATTCCGTTGAGAACTCTGCATATCTCCAGTGAATCGTTCCCGTTCTTCAGCTTCACCCACCGTTCAGCTTCCGTCGTCTCCACCGAGCATTTCACGGAGCTGGAAAAGATTCTACGGGGAGAAACATTCCGGTAAAGCCAGTTTGATGATGCTGTAGTCGCTAGGTTCGTGGCGATAAGGGAATGTACGGTCACAGGCATCGTCGTCTCTCTCAGTCTCTCTCTTCTCTCTGTGTCTCTGCAGAGAGATAACAACTCTGTGGCTCGTGGGCCTTTATTGCCTTTCAGGCCCAAATTTTAGTTTGACCACTTTGACCCCAACTTAAAAGTGCTAATTTCTTAATTTTATTTTTAAGATTGTAAAAGGGTAATAAATAAAGAAAGACTAATAAGTAAAAATATTACCTTTTTTATTAAGTCAAATAAAAATAATAATTTAGTTATACTGTAATTTCTTTAGTTTTTACTTTTTACCCTTTTTATAAAAATAATTTTAAGTTTTTATAAAATAAAATTACCTTTTTTAGAAATTCTTTTAGAAAAATCCTTTATAATTTTAAATTGGGAAGCGGATAGATTTTGAAAGTATAGTTTGCAAATCAAGGTTTTATTTTTTTTTGACCTTTGCTTATCGGATAGTTTAGTGTAGTTTTAGAGAGTGTATAGTTTGTATATCTCTAGCACCAGTAAAATAACTATATAAGACGTTCTAGATAAAATCGACTAACCATGAAATGTATTTGTACGAAGAGAGGGCGCATTCACCGTTCAACCATGTGAGACACATTCCTCAGTCGTCAATCGTCATACTTTCACAAAACGATGTTTTATTTATCCTAAGAATTTTTTCACTAAAGCTGACCTAAAATCATGTTGGTTTCATGGTTTGACTTAACTTAAGCTCAAAACTCTATCCTCTCTTTCTTTCAATTCAAGCTTCTTGAAGAGTCCCTCTATTTATGTGGTTTTAGTATGATGTATCATAGAATCATGAGATATCGTATCCAAAGCATTGTCCCACTAATATTTGAATGTTAAAATCCCGAAACTAAAAAGAATTGGTGCTGTACAATATTCATATAATAACATATGAATAATGAGAACTAGCGTGTGCTAGTTTGTCTGATAAGCCTATATACTTTTATAAGCCAAATCATTAATATCTATTTCTAAAAATAAATTCATCATGTCATACTTTGATCGTACATCTATACTTCATTTCATATATTTTTTTTTTTGTATGGAATAAATGATGATGTTCTTTGTATAGTTTATCGGATGAAAAAAATATAAAGTAGTACGTCTTTTGTTTTGTTTAATTTTATATTATACGACTGGTTTCTAATTATAAATTTTATTCATCAGTTTAGTTAGATAGATACATATCTATATATATATATTATACATTGATCTAACCTATCTGCAAAAAAAAGAAATGTAAAAACAATTCCATTTCAGGAAATTTGAATGGTTTAGTTTAGTTGATTATTTTAAAGAGGTGGTATAGTTGTGCTAAGAAGGTGTGAGAGTGGCTGATAAAAGAAGCAGTATATTAGAATTTGATATACTTTTAAAATATATTACCAAAAAACCATAAATATTATTCGCATTTGAAGATATTTCTATCTACCTTTTTGTGTCTGTTATATATATATATATATATATATATATATATATATATATATGAGAGTGTATATATACGTTATCATAATAGAAATTGTAAAACATTTTTAGTTATTAATAATTATAAATTGTGAAATATTTTCCTAGAAAGAAACAATTCTTGTCACTAATGTTTGAACTTACAAATTACAATAGATACGAATTCCAAATATGTCGATTGGACGAAACGAAGCGAATTGTAGACATCAGTTTAAAGTTTGCAAGTGGGAAATGGGAACCAAACTTCTTCTTTGATTTTATTTTTTTGTTTGTTTTCGTCGCAGCTTTAAAAGCATAGTTTCTGACTCACCGAAGTAACGACTTAATACATCGTCAACTTGAAACTGCCAGCTCAGTGCATGAGAGACGCTTGTCGACATGCAAATTGCATAAACCAATGTCCCAGTTGTGGTTTATATGCCTTTGAAACACTTCACCACTTGCTAACTTCACATGGTCCTTAAAACTCACGTGTTTCTTTGTACCAAGCACGTGTTTCATTCTACCTATTGATTTGTTTTTTTTTTAAGCGTATTATATAACTCTCAAGTAGTAGTACTAGTAACGAACAAAGTTACTAATTTTCTTTAGTTTAGGTACAACGATATTATTTTTTCCAACACAAGCATCATCTATATCTTGTAGAAAAATATCATTATAAATGCTGCGAAGGAAGATGTAAATTCTTACTGTAATGTGGATAAGATTCTAGTATGAGATAGGAAGGATTTCGGTAATCACTACAAGAAAACAAGCCTTTTGCGAGGACACGTTGCGACGGAGTACATCTCTCACAAATTTGTGGTAGATTTGCAAGAAATTTACGAGAAATAAAAAAGCCCTAGCACATCCCTCGCAAAATTGCAAGGAACACAGTCGTCGCAAATCCGCTGCTCAATTGCGAGGCATTTACGACAAATCCGTTGGAAAGGTCCCCTCCCTCGCAAATCCATCGCAATATTGCGACGATTTTGCGAAAACATAGTCCATAGCAAATTTGCTATGGAATTGCCAGTGAATTGCGAAAGCCATAGCAAATCCATTGCAAAGTTAGGAAAATAATTTTTTATAAATATTACAAAACTTAATATAATTATTCTGAAATACATTTGAATGTGTTCATAAGGTGAATTTACTAACTTTTAACATTATTTTGATGATTTTTACAAATTAGATATTCAAGGTTTGCGACATATTGGCGACTGATTTGCTAGACCCATAGTAAATTCGTCGCAAATCCATCGCAAATTACTCAAAATATAGCAATTCCCTCGCAAATAAACCATTAACTCTTAACCCTAAACCCTAAAGACTAATGACATTATTATTAATGATTAAAAAGATAAATCCAAGACTTATAATCAAAGATAACAGTGCAACACAAAATTGTTGGAGAATTGAACAATTTGGCAAATACTTGTGATCAATGTAATAAACATATATGTGATATAGTGTAGAAGTTCATCATGTTTAGAGTAAGATGCAAAATTGGACAATTTTGGAAAGTTTGATGATAGAAAAGAGTATGATGGCACCATTGGACCTTATAATATACTGGAAAGTTTATTTGACTAATTTTTTTAAATTATTTTGATAGTTTTTACAAATTAGATATTCAAGGTTTGCGACAAATTTGCGACTGATTTGCTAGATCCATAGCAAATTCGTCGCAAATCCATCACAAACTACTCAATACATAGCAATTCCCTCGCAAATAACAACCCTAAACCCTTAACCCTTAACCCTAAACCCTAAAGACTAATTACATTACTATTAATGATTAAAAAAATGAATCCAAGACTTATAATCAAAGATAGCAGTGCAACACAAAATTGTTGGAGAATTGGACAATTTGGCAAATATTTGTCTCAATGTAATGAACATATAGTGTAGAAGATCATCATGTTTGGAGTAAGATGCAAAATTGGACAATTTTGGAAAGTTTGATGATAGAAAAAAGTATGATGGCACCATTGGACCTTATAATATACTTGAAAGTTTATTTGACTAATTTTTTTAAATTATTTTGATGGTTTTTACAAATTAGATATTCAAGGTTTGCGACAAATTTGCGACTGATTTGCTAGACGCATATCAAATTCATCGCAAATCCATCGCAAATTACTCAAAACATAGCAATTCCCTCGCAAATAAATACTTTAAACCCTTGAACTTAAACCTTAAGACTAATTACATTACTATTAATGATTAAAATGATATCATTAAAGATTTATAATCAAAGATAGGGCACTAATGACAATTGCAAATCCTAAACCCTAAAGACTTTGCGAGGGATTTGCTACGTTCCCTCGCAATTTGCTCGCAAAAACTCTAAATATGAAAATTTATATTAATTAATGTTTGCGATGCTTTTGCGAGGGACTCTAGTAAATCCCTAGCAAATTTTGCGGTGGAGTTGCGACGCCGTTAATTTCCTATATAACTAAAAAACCTAGTTTGAGTGAAGCTCAAACCCAACACCCGCAGCCGAGAAACCCTGAACAGTCTTCTTCTTCTTTGGTTTCTTCTTCTTCCGATTTCATTCTTCTCCCGTTGTCTACTCGTCCTCTCATCCCTTCTCTGGTTGTCTACTCCTCCTCCATCCCTTCTCCGGTTGTCTACTCCTCCTCCCATCCCTTCTCCGGTTGTCTACTCCTCCTCCCATCCCTTCTCTGGTTAGTCTACTCCTCCTCTCATCCCTTCTCCGGCTAATCTCCTCCTCCTCTCTCTTCTTCTGTTGTTAGGGTTCTTATTAGATCGATATGTGTAGGGTTTCGATTTAGGGTTTTTATTTCAATTTTAGGGTTTCGAATTCGATTTTGGTTTTCAAAATCGATTTTGGGTTTCGAATTCGATTTTGGATTTCGAATTCGAATTAGGGTTTTTATGTAATTCAGTTTTAGGGTTTCGAATTACAATTTTAGGGTTTTTACCTAATTCGAATTTAGGATTTTAATCTAATTTGGTTTTAGGGTTCTAATTATATCAATTTTAGGATTTTTACCTAATCCGAATTTAGGGTTTTAATCTAATTTAGTTTTAGGGTTCTAATTATATCCAATTTGAAGGTTTTAATTTAGTTTTTTTGGAATTGTTTTTTAGATGTCTTCTCAAGAGAACCAAAATCATTTTGGGGGCCAAAACGTTTACAGAAGATTTATATCTTCTCAAGGGCTATCTCCTCCCATCCCTTCTTGAAGGTTACCTTTTTCTGCCTCTGCTCCAAGGGTAGCTTCTCCCGCCTCCTCGCAAGGTACCTCACCGGTGATCCAAGATAATCTTCAAGGAATCTCACCGGCGGTAGACCCAGCATAGCATTCGACTTCGCGTGTCAACGATGTGGCTCCTCAGACCTCTTTTTTTACTTTGGAAGAGCTACTTGCAAGTCCCGGTCGTGCTAGCTTAAAGAAACTGGACCCTAAAAGCCCTCCGGGTACTCTATGGTAAGAATGTAGTTAGGGTTGTCTAATTTTTTAGATCGATTTTCATTGATCCTCATTCCCTTTTTTCTTGTGTTTTGTAGGTTTGACCAGGATCCTTCGGTTGTTGCTACTGTTTGGGCCATTTTTGAAAAAGATTTCAAAGAAGTTCATGCCAATTGGACCCAAACACTAGGTGCGGTTGTAAACCGGTGGTTTGAAACGTTTGCGGTAAGTTAAATGTTTGTTGATGTGTTTAAATTACAGATTTTGTTTTTACTTACTTGATTCTGATTCTGATTATGATTCATGTTATGTTTTTACAAGCAAACATATAACTGGGACCAGTCCATCAATGGGAGAGTTCGAGCCGAGTTTGAAAGCAAGTTGAAGACCCGGATGACTGATCAAGTGTCTCGGTGGAAGTCTAAGTGGAGAGTAAAAGGTGATGATGCAATGCCGCGGTGGCTTGATCCTAAAGTATGGGAAGGCTTGGTCAAGTTTTGGTCTGAACCAAAATCTGAAGAAAAGAGTATAACCAGTCGAAATGTTCGATACAGTGATCCTGATGGCACTGGAATGCATAAACACCGGTCTGGTCAGACCTCCTTTAAAGCCCGTGCACGAAAACATGTAAGTATGTTAAGTTAGTTATTTAGTACAATTACTTATAAATTCTTGCTTTAGTCTAATACTTTGTTGTTTCATATCTTTGTTTAGTCGGAGATGACTGGTGAGGTACTTCCTGATTTCTTGAAAGTCCTAGAAGATACTCATAGGAAACCTGATGGGTCGTTTGTGGATGGAGTATCTGAGAAGGTATACAATGAAGTGTCATCGAGGATAACTGAGGCTGAAACGGGGCTATGCTCAGGGGACAATATAGAGAGTAGTGCTTCTGGCGGATTGTCAGTTAGTATGAAGAACCGAATTTTTGCTGAGGTAAATTCTTGAACTTTACATTGTGTTTTGGTTTTCACTTGTTTCATACCTTTGAACTTTACATTGTGTCTCTGTTTTTTGTTGTTTGCAGGTTGCTCCGAAGAAGAAAAACAGGATATATGGAGTTGGTAATATGCAAACTGAAGCATCTTCAGCTCATGTTGTTCTCACGCCTACTCCGACTGAAGATCCAGTCATTCTAGCTGAGAAGCTTTCTCAGGCCGAAGCTGTTCTTGCGAGTCAGTCTACTCAGTTAGAAGATTATGCATTGAAGTTGCAACAAAATACTCAGAAGATGCATTGCTACGATGCCTACTTCGATTATCTATCTGAAAAGGACCCTGAATTTGCTGCAAGATTTCCTCGACCTGAGACTTATGCCACCATTGATACCGGAGTAGGAGATACCAGACCTGAGACCGGAGCAGGAGATATCATGAGACCAGCATAGGGTCTCTTGTTCTTGAACTTTACATGTGTTTGATGGTCTCTTGTTCTTGAACTTGAACTTGTACTTGTGTTTGAATTTATGTTTTGAACTTATGTTTATGTAATTTTAACAACATTTTGTAATTTACAAGTTTATTTTCAGTTTTAATTAAAAAAATTTTGGCTAATTATGAATTTTAGTTTGCATAATTAGAAAATAATCATAATTTGCATAATTTGAAAATAATCATAATTACAAAATGTATAATTCATCATTCAAACTTCAACTGTTGCGACGGAAATAAAAGTTGCAAAGCCATCGCAAAGTTTGCGAGGGATTTGCTTGAATTAAGTTTGCGAGAGATCTGCTATTGATATTGTCCCTCGCAATTTGCGTTGTTTTTGCGAGGATATTTTTTTTCCTCGCAAAAGTTGCGAGGGATTTGTGACGTTGACCAATTTGCGAGAAGCGATTTGCGAAGGAACTGTGTTCCTCGCAATTCCGTCGTTTTTGCCTATTTGCGAGAGATTTGTTATGAATTCTTTCATCGCAAAAGACGTGTTTTTTTGTAGTGAATTATTTGTTTTTTTCTAACTTTTTTAGGATACTATTTTCTTTTTTACTATGCAACTACTAATACTGAATTAGTTGATAGTTTTAGCGATAGTTATCTTACATTAAAAAAATGGATGGTTAACAAGAAAACAACTAGAATTATGTGAAGAGAAGTATAGTTCAAAATAACTAGTTGCTTGTTCAGTGGTTTTGAATATTTATTATGTTATATAGGTTATGGTTCGGGTCTTCTTTATAACTAAATTATTATTGATCATGATAAACATTAAAATAGCAAAATTTTACCATTCCTTACACTTAGTTTGAGTTTCAATTCAAGATACATTATACTAGACACCTTTTTTAAAAAAAAAATCACTACGTTGTCATAAAATATCTTTCAATTCCACTCAATTAGTCGCCGATTAGATTGAATATGTGTTCACTAAACTAATAATGGAAAACAAGTTGACATAAATATGCTAATTTGAAATTGCTTTTAAGATTATCACTGTGAAACTTTTTCTGACAACAATTAACATAATATACTCACTTATTATTTGAAAGAATGTTTATAATGAATTTGTCTATGGTAATTCATTGAATTTTGTACTTTCAAAAACATCAATAGTAGTATAGATTCTCAGGTTTACATTATCTTCGAGAAATTCCAAAAACAGTTTGGATGATATTGGCCATTAATAGTTTGGTGTAATTTGGCATTTTCTTTGAGTAGTAAGGAGGTTAGAAAATTGGCATGAATATGGGTTGGTTGGGGTTTGTATAACTGTTTGGAATGAGTTAGCAAAATCCACGAATAAGTTTCCGCACGCATGTTAACAAACTGAAAAGCCAACAAACTAGTTTTAGACACTAAAAACTAAAATAAAATCTAATTGCATAAAAAAATCAATATAAATATTATTTTCTATTTTGTCAATTAATACAGTAAATTTATTACATTTACAACAAATTGAACCAACAATTAACTAAAAATTGGTGTACGGACCGACTGATCCATAATTTTAATAGAAGGAAAGTACACAACATTGTTTTGGTAAATTTTATAATTTTAATAAATAGTTATAAATGGTTACAAATAGGTTATACATAAGTTATAAATTAATCCATATATTAATTGGTTACAAGTTCATAACTCATATATTAATATATTAATATATTAATGGTAACAAATAAAACCTTAATTGTAATCGAAAATCTTAAACAGGGTATTCTAAATTGATAGTTCATAGATATTCCAAACTTTATTTTCGGAAGATCACGTTGTTTCCAAAGATTTACAATCACAATATTACCAATTTATTTTCTTGAGATTTTATTGATAGACCACAACGTTAACCAAATTATTAAAGGGGATAAAAATATACTCTCAATCATAAAAAGAAAGTACACAACTTTTTTTTGGTATAATAAAACGGAACTATACAACTTTTTTTTGTAGAGTATTAATTTTTATAAGTTGGTTACAAAATAGATAATATATTAAATATAGGTTGGTTACAAAAAAAAGTTATAGATGAAATTCGTGGACTATATGAAATTACGAATACACTTAAGAATATCTCAAAGAATCCTCTTAAAGATAATATTCTATTGATTTATACAATTTCCAAAAAAAAATCTTGATTATTCCATATATTGTTACACCATATATAGTGTTAAGCGTAAAAAGGAATAAAATTTTGGCAATTAATCACATTTAATCGTGATTTCCGATATTTTATTGTGGATTTCAAAATAAATTCTGATCTAACACCCTTCCAAGCTTTTAATATAAATCAATGTCTTTAAAACCGGACCGGAAGGTGAACCAGAAGTTTTTCGGGTCACAGGGTCAACAAGTCGGACAGATTGAATTAAGGGTCAATTGGTTTATTAGTTTGATTACATTTTATGAATATAATATTTACTTTTCTATAAATATATGAACAAAACATACATAGTTAAGTACTAAACAACTAAAATTAAATTTTTAAATGATTAGATAAAATAACTAATTGATTCTTTTATAAATAACGACATTTATTTTTAATTTGGTTTGATGTTTAAAGTGTGACGAAAATAAAATATTTTAATTTGAGACCGACAATCCGGTCATACCCGCCAAGTTTTATTTGTTAGATAGAGGTTACCCGGACCGGAATACCTATCGGGTTGTGGTTGGATCGAACCGACCGGCCGGTCCGGTCCTGGTTAAAAAACATTGTTATAAATCATTCAGATCTCCATTCACCAAAATACATCTCTCATATTCATACAAAAAAAAATAATAATTGTTTATCAGTTTACAATGCTAAACCGCTTTATAAATTATATTTTATTTTGAAATTATAATATAAATAAATGAAATTTCAACCCGTGCTCTAGCACGGATCCAAATCTAGTATTTATTTAAGTAGGTTGTTTATGGGCTTCCTTGATGTTGTTTATTACTAGTAATTATAAACTTTTGTAACATTGACTAAGTGAGACAACATAATAAAAAGAGTTTTCCTCTAAATCTTTCTTTAATTTTTACATGCTATCAAAGCAAACATCCTCGTAAATCTAAGTTAAGGCTTCCACATTAGAATCCTTGTGACCAAACAACAAACCGATTCTAATTAGAATTTTTTTTTAAAAACCCAAAGTAAAACCTGTTAAAATCTAGTGGTTGTTCTTAGCACTACACTCTGCCCCAAGTCTCTCCAATCCAACGTTGTTCTTGATTTCTATCTTTGGTGGCATGAACCGAGCAATTTTAAAGTCTGGTTCTCGTTTGCGACCACTCTTGTTTTATACCATGACGTTATCCATCTTTATGAACTGATACATATAGATGGTTTTTTTTTTTTTTTTTTTGAATAAACATACGTAGATGGTTAATGGTTTCAGGGTACCCTAAACTGCATTTGTCTACAATCTTCTGTTTTAGCCTAGTTTTTAATTTTCTGTTTACACGTAGACTCAATTTTGTAAATATTTTTTTCGAATAAAACAATTTTACTTTAAAAAAATCTCGGGGACATTACATTTATCCTTTTTTATAATGATAAAAGTATACTATTTTGTAATTACCTTTGGTTGATAAAAAAACCTGTAATAACCTTTTAAAACTATATTTAAAATTTAAAATACCGAAAACGGCTAAATTAAAATTGCATGTCCCAATAAAATCTAATTGACCATGTATATTTTATTAGATTAGGTAAATGATTTTGGACTTTTCTCACCAAAAAAAACACAATAATGACTTAATGAGTACCACTATTTTCCAAAATAAAATGCATTTTTATAAAGTAGCACCATATTTTACTCTACATAACCATGTTAATAGTATCATTAAAAAAAAAGAAAAACAGCACTCAATTTACTTAATCAACTCTCACAAAATTATAGCCATGTATCAATATTACCCAGCAAAATAATGCAATACATCTATAATCTATGATTGCCAAAGTCTTATGTCATATACTCATATCATATGAGAAACAAATAAAGAATCTTTTTTGTCGACGTAAATAAGGTACTTCATGTCGACAACATAAACAAAGGTTATGTTTGTGTAAACCTGTTGGCTGCAAAATAACGAATCTTAAAACATCAAAAAAATATCGTAATCACTGATTACTTTAAATTTTTTTTTTTTTTTCTGAATTTTTTCCGCTGGTCCTAGAAATGTTTTTTGAAACTAAAAAAAAAATAAAAAACGCACATATTTTAGTACTGTATTTTACAAATGAATGAACAGGACACATGTCTGTCCACAATAAAATGATTTTAAAAAAGAAAAAGAAAAAAAAAAGAATCTTCTATTTAATTGACTCCAACGTTTTCTCGTATAACACACAAACTCATCTCTCTCTCATCTTTCCCTCTCTCTCACCTTCTCTTCAACAATGTTACTAATCATATATTTCATCATCGTCTCGGTCATCTTCTTCGTAACATTCTCACTCTTCCACATACTCTTCCTTCAAAAGCTACGTTACTGCAACTGCGAGATCTGTCATGCTTACCTCACTTCAAGCTGGAGAAAAGACTTCGTCAACCTCAGCGACTGGTACACTCACCTCCTCCGGAGATCTCCGACGTCTACGATCAAAGTCCACGTTCTCAACAGCGTGGTCACGGCGAATCCATCGAACGTCGAACATATCCTCAAAACCCATTTCCACAACTACCCGAAAGGCAAACAGTTCTCCGTTATACTCGGTGATCTCTTAGGCCGTGGAATCTTCAATTCCGATGGAGACACGTGGCGGTTCCAGAGGAAACTCGCGAGTTTGGAACTCGGGAGTGTTTCCGTGAGAGTGTTCGCTCATGAGATTGTTAGGAACGAGATCGAGACACGTCTTGTTCCGATCCTTACATCGTTCTCGGACAGTCCCGGTTCGGTTCTGGATCTGCAAGATGTGTTTAGAAGATTCTCGTTTGATACGATTAGTAAACTGTCGTTTGGGTTTGACCCGGATTGTCTCCGGTTACCTTTACCGACATCGGAATTCGCCGTGGCTTTCGATACGGCGTCGACGTTATCGGCGAAACGAGCTTTAGCTCCGTTTCCTCTGTTATGGAAACTCAAAAGGTTTTTTAGGATTGGTTCTGAGAAAAAGCTTAGAGAATCGATCGATGTGATAAACCGGTTAGCTGGTGATTTGATCAGGCAAAGGAGATTAACCGGTTTAGTTGGTAACAACGATTTGATATCGAGATTCATGGCGGTTGTGGCGGAGGATGATGATGAGTATCTCCGAGACATCGTCGTGAGTTTTCTATTAGCTGGGAGGGATACGGTGGCTGCCGGTTTAACCGGATTTTTCTGGTTATTGACACGTCATCCGAAAGTAGAGAACCGGATCCGGGAAGAGTTAGACCGGATTATGGGGACCGGTTTTGACTCGGTCACTGCCGGCTGTGATGAAATCAGAGATATGAATTTTTTGCATGCGACGCTATACGAGAGCATGAGACTGTATCCGCCGGTTCAATTCGACTCCAAATTCGCTTTGAACGATGACGTTTTGTCTGATGGTACGTTTGTGAAACGAGGGACTAGAGTGACGTACCATGCTTACGCAATGGGTCGGATGGGTCGGATCTGGGGCCCAGATTACGAAGAGTTTAAACCGGAGAGGTGGTTGGATAACCAAGGTAAATTCCGTCCCGAGAATCCGGTTAAGTACCCGGTTTTTCAGGCCGGAGCTAGGGTTTGTGTGGGGAAAGAAATGGCCATCATGGAGATGAAATCCATAGCGGTGGCGATCATTAGGAGGTTTGAAACACGGGTCGCTGGTTCCGAGTCCACCGAGATGATACGGTTTGCACCTGGTCTAACCGCAACGGTTAACGGTGGATTACCGGTTTTGATCCAAGAAAGGACTTGGTGTTCATAAAGTCAAGATATGTATAATAATCCTACTTTATAATTAAAAACATAGATAGAGTCTGTTTATAAACTGACTAAATTATTGTTAACATGTAATTGACGACATCTATGTGTATAATGCTTGAATTTAGCAAGAAAAGCCAAGTGGGTCTAAAATTTCTTCGAATCTCAATTGTATAATGCTTGAATTTAATATGATTACGGAAGTGACCAAAAATGACGTTCAGATTTATGTACATTTTATATAGTTATAGTATTTGAGACGATGGTTTATGCAAAGATTGCTTGATTCACACGAATATGTGTATGTGTAAACGAATGCAGTGATTACTGATTACTATTGCGGATTAGAGAATCTGGATTTTTATTCGATGATTACGTCGATCAGAATTTTTTACTGTAACCATTTTGAAAAAAAAGATTCATGTATATTGTGTAATCTTCTTTTCTTTTCATCCTTGTCGGGCATATTGTGTGTAATGTAGAGATTGTAAAATGATTATTTGATTTGATATTTTTGGTAAACACTTTTCGTGTCCATCTTACTAAAACAATACAATTACACAATACATTTCTTTTTTACTAGACATTTGTTGGGTTAAATAATGTCAACGAATCACTTGTGTTATGTGTATACTATTACTATATTACACGAATCATTTAAATACTCTTCTGCCCAGCTTATTTGTTAGTCTTTTGAGAAGGTTTTTTTTAATCTTCTATAAATCTGATCTTACAATAACTGTCTTGATCATCCAATATAAATTGGAATTAGTTTGTCGACTAGCTGCCACAAACGATAAAGAAAAGTAAGTGGGATTATTCAAAGACATCATAAGATACAACATATCTTTCATTTTATATACAATTTGGGACATATTTTCTTATTCAACCTTTTTCTCATTGAGAAAGGGATCTGACTCATTTTTACTAAAAACATTTTTTTATTAAGACTTTTTTTTTTCTCATCTTGATTCAGTTTTTCCTTTTTTCTCTTTTTAGAAAGACATAATCTATTTTTTGTCACTGGAAAATATATGAAGAGTTTTTTTTTTTTTTACCTTGACTTGACTGTTTCTTTCTTTTTAGAAAGACAGTGTATCTTCTCTTGCAATGTAACAAATAAGCTACAAAATAGACTATGTAGATGATTATTCTTTTTTTTAGGTCAGAGACCCATTTTCTCTCTTTTTTTTAGGTCCGACATCCATTTCCACATATTTTTTTTCTATTTGTAGATGATTATTCTCTCAATGGCTGGACTCACACAAAAAAAAGTCTCACAACAATATTAATTAAAAGATAAAAGTCTGATAAAATATGAATTTAAAACAGACTTTAGTATTAATGTTATGTTTATGTTTTTTTTTTAAATAAAAGTAATTGTGAATTGCCAACAACAATACTGTCATATTAAGAAGAAAACCTACAATATACATTTTTCAGATTAATAACATGACTTTTAAAAACCGTAATTATTTGACCAAAAAAAACCATAATTAAAGTACAGGATACAATAAAATCAAAATTAATTCGAGTGTTGATTTATATATAATATTTTATGTCTCCCTTACAAAAATTAATGGATTTTATTAAATCATATAAAAATAAAATATGATTTGGTCAATAAGAAGATGATAAATATAAATTTTGTATTACATAACGTAAACGAAATTTGTATAACTACTATTTCCTTGCATATGAAGATTATAAAGAACCTGTAGTTTTGATATATATATATATATATATATATATATATATATATGTATCCACATATTATAATTATAATAAAAATATTCACACACATATAATTTGACTACTAGTACTAAGTTTTGGTCATGTAAATTACTTCAAAATCATGATTAAACACACACACATATACACATATATGTTGAAGTTGTTTCGGTGCCCATAGTATGATTAGATAGTTTTAAGATGAGGGTGGTATCTAATGAAATATTTTATAAGGAGAAATATATAATAATAATACCACCCTCATCTTAAAACATTTGTCTTTTTTTTTTTATGTTGTTGGTAAAGAGTATATTCTTAGTTGTTTTAGTTGCTCTCTCTCTACTCTCTTTGCTTGATTATATTTTTTTTATAAATAATATGCCTACATCTTGACGTAATTAAATGTGTTCTAAATCCTTATGTAGCCTCCTCCATTGATAAGCCTACAGATTGATTTACAGTTTCATACTTTATAAATTTGAAGAGCTACGTCAAATTTTAACGTTTAAAAACAAAAAATAACAATTAACGTTATTTTTAAGAAAGCTATTTTTTGTAGTTTATTTAGATAATGAACCGAAGAGAAAAAACCTTTTGCGGCACGTGGGTTTTATTTATTTAGAAAATAAATATGATTGGGAAATTGAAAAGAGACACGTTGAAAATGTGAAGTGTGTGGTGGATGTAGAGGTGGAATCAATTTGGGTAAGTGGTCCTTATTGTTAAGGCATTCTTCTGTAATTTAAGCAAATTGAGAAAGACAGCTAACTAATTAACAATCTTACAATTTCCACATAATTAAGTGGTCCTTATTTAAATCTTTAAATCTACTTATATAAGTTATGCCGATCACGATACATGTGAATGTGATATATGACCGAGTAACAATAAAAACATCAGATATCTTTTGCCGGTGTTTGTGTATGTATTTGATGCTGATTACATGATTTCGCCAATCGCACCGAGAGGTTACAGTTATATGTCGACAACTTTGTTCAATCTGATGTGTAAAAGAATGTGAAAAAAGTAGATTTGACATGTCGACTGTTTTATGCAAAACGGCGAACCGAATTAATATAGGATCAGTACAAGTGTACAAATTGTTTGGATCCATATACTTAAAGAGTTTTCATAGTATATTATCAGAGAAAGAGTATTTTTTTTTGTGAAAATAGGAAATTCATTAAATCTTAAAGTTACGAACAAGGAAGGGGAAGAGCCCCTTTTACCAAAGCATCAGTCTGGCGATTACACGATCAAGAGATAAAACGGAAATAGCAGACATTGAAACAAGCAGATAGATTTAGGACATCATGAGTAATCCCGTGAAGGTCCTTGTGGGGAGTTTTTTTATTAAGGGCTTTGATTAGGATTAGCGAGTCAGAAGCAAAGAGAATGTCGGTGGTACCCGATTCAATTGCAACTCTCACCGCTGCAAGAGTTGCCTTGGCTTCGACAAAGGAAAATAAAAGAAACGAGACTTTAGGTTTTAAGAAAAGAGACTTGAGTCTCCACCATGATGACACGGCGCAAGACACGAGCTTGTTGTTCGGATATGGAACACATCCCATTCGATCTTGTTATCGAGATACTCTTGAAACTGCCGGCAAAGTCTATAGCGAGATTTAGTTGCGTATCGAAACTATGGGTTTCCACATTCCGCACTCCAGAATTCACTGAATCCTTCTTCACCATATCTTCTTCGTCTCACCCGAAGCTTTTGATCACTTGTCAGTTAGACCCCAAAACGTTTTTCTTCTCATCGCCACAGCCTCAAAACCTGTCGGGTCCTAGTTGTGCCTTCTCCTTGGTTGTCTGCATCTCAGCATCTGCATGGACTAAGATACGCATTGCTGGAATGACTAACAGGGGTGAAATTGTGTTCTCGCCCGTCTATAATTCCGATTCTTTCTTCATTGTCTTCTACAATCCTGAAAGGAACACTACCACTAGAGTTGAAATCCAAGGAATGGAAGCTTACAAGAATGGTAAAGCTTACGTCTCTTTAGACCATGGAGAGGATCTGAAGCTTATGGAAAGTATCAAGGATCGTGGGATCTAGCACACTCTCATATGGTGTTCATACATATACTTTCTTATAATGGTATCAAAAAAATATTTTAAACATGCTGTAAATTAAGCAAATAAGAAACACATCTAACTAATTAACAATCTCACAATTTCCACATTTTGATTCAGTATATATATATATAATCTAATCTAGCTACTTATACAAGTTATGCGGATCACGATACATGTGATATGACCGAGAGTAACAATAAAAACATGAGATATCTTTTGCCGGTGTTTATGTATTGAAGCTGGTCACATGATTTCACCAGTCGCACCGAGAGGTCACAATTATATGTCAGACAAGTTTGTGTCCTTCAAACAAAAAAAAAGAAGAAGATAACTTTGTGTCCTTTCTGATAAGTAAGAATGTGAAAAATTAGAATTGACATGTCGCAACCTTTCATCCAATAGAGGATTTCGGTCTTGAGTATCTCCACACTGCCCACAACAATCTTCGAATCTTCTGGCAATGTTAAAATACCAAAAAATAACCGATAAACTTGCATCTTTTCCAGTGATGAGCTAGAACTAGGCCTGCGAATTTGAACCGAACCGAACCAAACCGAGATTTGGGCAAATCGGTTCGGTTTCTATTAATTAAATAAACTGATCGGAAAGATTTTAGTTAGGCTCGGTTAACCAAGATTTTTGGTTCGGTTCGCTTGAACCAAACGGTTAACCGAAAAAGAAAACCCTAAAGGTAGCCGCCATTGCCTCTTCTTCATTCTTTGATTTTTCATTTCTTCTTCTTCAATTCACCATCTTTATTATCTTCGATTCATTATCGTCCTCTTCTTTTTCGATTCATCATCATCTTCCTCGGTTAAGATTCTTCTTCCATATATTATCATCTTCATCATCTTTTCTTTTGTGTTGCCTATTCTTCTTCTTGATTCATCATCTTCTTCCTTTTCACGATTCATCATCATCATCATCATCTTCTTCCTTTTCTCGATTCATCATCATCATCATCTTCTTCTTCTCCTCGTCCTTATTCTTTGACTTTGATACCGCAAGCTTCGGCTTCGAGATCTCGCCGTCGTTGCCTCCACAACTTCACTCGTGGTCGTAGGGTTCTCCTTCACTCAAGACAAATCTCAGATTTTTTTTTATTTTTTTCGTGTGTGTTAATGGGCCATTTTTTTGCAAGCCCAACAATCAAAAACATTTTTAGCCCAAAACTAATAGACCGAAATAACCAAATGGTAAAAACCGAAATAACCGTCACCGAATCGAACCGAACCGAAATCTTAGTCGGTTCGATTCAGAACAGCTTTCGATTTCTAAAATAACCGAGAAACTGACATAACCGAACCGAAATACCCGAATAAACCGAAATCGCAGCCTAGCTAGAACCGTTGTTACAACCATCGTCAATACTTGGGCTGGATTGATACTTGCTGGGCCTATAATATGTCCATTAAGTGAAAAATGAAAAGCCTTTCTTCTTCTTCTTTCTATGAAGAAATCAAGAAAAAAAGAAAGACACGAGAGAGAGGTTTTTGCAATTGAAAGAGAAAAAAAAAAACACGAGAGGATCGCTCTGCTTCCTTCCTTCTCCCCCAAATCCCTTCTTCTTCTGCTGCTACGGTAATCTTCATTCAACCTTGACGAGAGATTCTATAGCCTCTCTGCCTTTAACCGTTGTTCTTTTTTTTTTTTTTTGTTCTCTCGATTCCTGCCAAGATTTGGTACCCTAGGGTTTTTTAATTTCGATTTCTCCTCCTCCTTCTTTAACCTAGTTCCAGATTATAGTTTTTGTAAATAACTTGTTTTGTTCATTGTGATTTCTTCGATTACGAAATTATTTTTTGGCTTTGGTTCTTATTTTTACTTGTTTGTTTTGGCGTTCGACTAGAAAGAAAGAGTTGGTGATTATGACTTCAATTGATGAAGCGTTTCTTCCCGTGATGCAGCAGGTAACTTGAGATTTTGCTTCTCCCTTAGTGATTGACTTGTTTGATAGTGAATGACTTACTTTTATGTAGTACTAGTAGTAGTAGTACTAGTGTGTGTCCTAGTTACTGAAATGGCTTTTGTTTCATCTAAATTTTTATATCAAAGTGATTCAGGTTATAGACTGCTTGCTATATATATGTATATTCATTACTAAGGTTCTTCAACTTACATTGAGACTAATATTTGACAGGAGATCATGCTTGAGTTTCGTGCTGGGAAAATGTCTTTGCAGGGAACGAGAGTTGTCCCTGATTCACGAAAAGGACTTGTCCGCATTGTTAGAGTAATGTCCGACACTTTTTTTTTTTTTAATTTTATTTTCCATCTAGTAATCACATATGAATTGTTGTTACATTTACTCGTTCTCTGTAAAATTTTAACCCGGGTTTTGTTTTCCTCTTACATTCTCTCTTTTAGGGTGATGAGGGACTGGTTCATTTCATGTGGCTTGATCGAAACCTTAATACAGTAGAAGACGTATCCTCTGCACTTTTCTTTTCAGATTTTAGAATTGGATTAAAGGTTCTCCAAGTATTATTAAGTCTTTGCTGCTGAGCCAGTTGAATTTGTATCTTGGGGACAATCAAATTTCTTAGCTCAGTCCATCTCGAAGGTTGTTTCTTTTTGATTTGACATGCATGAATATAAACAAAATCCAGGGATTTATTAATCCAGGGATTTATTAATAGTTGCTACCAGATGTTCCAGTTACGAAGTTTTTTCCTTGACAATGCCATTTATAGGATCAAATTGTTTTCCCAGATGAAGCTCTATTTGAAAAGGTATGCCTGTTGAATTGAGGCTACTAGCTTGTGCATTATTAATATCAGAATGTGACCACAGCGTACTTGTTTCTGTTTAGGTTAATCAATCATCAGACAGGGTGTATATTCTGAAGTTCAACAGTGATGACCGCAAGTTATTCTTTTGGATGCAGGTCACTTGTTTGTCTTTTTTAAAGATTTGTGTGTATCTTTGTTCACCTAATCACTTTAATCTTTGATCTTATTTGTTTCTCAGAACTCTTTTTCTAACTTATTTTGCAGGAGCCAAGAGCTGAAGGTGATGCAGAGCTGTGCTCTTCGGTCAATCAATACCTCAATCAACCAATAGGCATGTAACATTCATACCCTTGTTACAAACCGTCTATGATATGATTGTATACTGGTACCAGTGTCTTTCTTGCTATTTAACCTTCCAACTTGCATGATTAGCAAACTAACTTTCTTATCCTTAAATACATATTCGTTCATACTGTCATGCATAGATTCTGGCATTTTATGTGTCAACACGGATTCTATAATAATGTCATGGCACTATACTAAGGAGTTTTTTTTCCAACGAGCATCAACCACAATTCGTTGTCATCAATTCATGTGAATTTTTTAATAAATATGAAAGATCAGATTTGCAATAATAAGTTCAATCCTTGCTTGTCAATGTTGGATTGTGTAATAAGAAAGTTTTGAAGTGAGGAGCTTAAATGTGTATTATTTTTGTAGCACTACAAAACTTTTCCTATCCCAGATGGACGCCACAAATTGTAGCTATCTTTACCTATACTGTAATTAAGATTCTGCTTTAACTCACATGAGCGTGTAAATGTTATTTTCTCATCACCCTTTTTTTTTGTATTGCACATGCCCTTGATAGGGACAATGCTTAGTCATTTTGCATAGGAGGAAAAGGTGGAATTAATCTAATAAATTTTCTTGTGAACCAGAGTTTCAAGATGAAGACGAACTTGCAGCTGCTGTCACGGATGAACTGGAAGACATGGCAGAAGATAATTCCTCATCTAGGTACCAATTATATCAAAATAGTAATCTGACTGTTAGCTTTGCAGAGTATATAACTGGCTTACCATTTTATCTTCAGAAGTGGGTTTGATTGCTGTGTTGTCAGTGTCATGACAACAGATATTGTCTTGCTATTTTTCTTTATGTTGCATCTGTGGAATGCTTTGGTAACTTACACATCCTATTGTGCACATTAAAGTTTCTTTAGACATGGCTACCCAGTGGTAAATAGATGCCCTGCCAAAATCTATCAGATTCTCTATGTTGACCTACAAGTTCTTTTTCATAATCGTGTGAAGATTTTCAACAGATATGCTTGATTTTGAGTTTGAATACCATGTGAAAAGACGCTTAATTGCTGCAAATGGTATTGTCTTATATGAATGCTATGGCTTATATGAATTTATTCATCTTGCATAGAGCTGGAAACTTGGTTGTACCAAATTTTTCTACAGAGGTGAGTGACGTGACATCTTCGTCTGGACCAGTTAAGCTGGCAGACCTGCAAAGAATTCTGAACAACCTTTCTGCTGGCCCTGTAGGTACAGTTCTCTATCCTTAGATTCTCCTGTCAATAGGCTTTTCTGGTTTCCCTCTTATACTCATTCAGGTATGGTCGGTATTGTGTAGGTATTGCTGGAGATGAAGAAGGTAAATACTTTCAATATAGATATATATTTTTTAAGTATTATGATGTGGAGCGAATACAATATCTACTTATGCTGAAGTCTGTATGGATTGGAAATGGGAGTGCCCAGCTTTTATTTGTGATTAGTAATCTGTCCGCAGCTATTATTCTTCTTTCTTTCTTTCTTCCATTGTCCATTCTTGACCTCATTGTCCACTCATATTAAATCATTCATAGGTTTAGCATTAGGGGACATCTTGAAGCCGGAGTTGATTATGCCATTGCTTGAGATGTTGCCGGTACAAGAGCGACTGTCTTCACATTTACCTGAGGTATATCTTGGGCTTCACTGTTTTCTGTATTCTGTGAAGATGAATCCAACATGCAGTACTCTTGTTAGTTCTGTCTTCTGAAAATGTCAGAGGAATGACCAAGTCAAGTTGTGTATTTAGGGTAAGTAGCTCAGAAGGTCACTGAATTATGAAATGGTATAGGGGGTAGGATTACAAAGGGGTTGTTGCAGGGGGTTGTACCTAAAATTTATATATGTCTATAAATTGTATATTGTTTGACACAGGGAATTCAACCAGTAAAATTCCTATATTCAATCCATAGGTTGGACTTTTTTATCAACAGGAAAAGTCACTTATTCTTGACCAATGCCCAAACCGAGACCCTAGACAGATTCATTACTTACTTTTAACTTGTTAGCTCTCTTGCTAAAAGAACTATTGTTTGTGGAGCTGACACCACAGCTACACTAAAGCCGCTTGGGCTACTTACATGGTTATGTACTCTAGACTAACAGAAAAGCAAATCACAGGGACACTGTAGGGCAGAAGATATTCTTGAGTTGTTGCAGAGCCCTCCTTTTCGTCAACAAATAGATGCATTTACCTATGTAAGCCCATCTGTGACAATGTTGTTTCCATTCATGGCTTTATATTCTAATTCAACTTTAATATCTATTTTAGGTACTTCGCACAGGACAAATAGATTTGACGCAGTTTGGTATAGACCCAAGTAAATGTGAGTCAGATTCTTACAAAAGACTTTCCAAAAGCATCATCAGTCTTGTTGAATCATTTTTATAAAGCAGTTTTTTTTAACTCTCTTGCAGTCAAGTTCACAGTTGTCTCATTCCTTGAGGCACTTGAGGATTCGGTTTCAACGCAATCAAAGGATGCAATGGATGAGGCTTAGAATCTTTTTCATATTCTCATGACTGTGACATTTCATCTGAGAAAAAAATATCTTCGTTGTTTGATAGATTAAAGATTTATGTAGTGTTCTTGAAATTGTAAGTGTTGGGATTTTACCTTTTTGTCACAAATGTTTCTGTCGTTCGTTTTATGATTTAAATTGAAAATTCAAACGAAATGCATATGCTACAAAAGAAAGCCAAATGCATAAAAAAATGTGCCAAATAGATTTGGGCCTCAAAGCCCCAGAAGCCATATTTGTGTAGTGTTAAGGCCCATAAATCTCAGTTGTCTTCTTCCTCCGCAGATAGAGAGAGAGAGAGACACACACAAAGGCTATGCCGATGACCTTAAATTCCGTCATCGCCACGAACCTAGCTCCGACAGTATCATCGAATTGGTTTAGCCGGAATGTTTATCGCCGTCGTATTAGCTTCAGCTCCGTGAACTGCTCGTTGGAAACGACCGAAGCTGAACGGTGGGTGAAGCTGAAGAACGGGAACGATTCA
Organism: Camelina neglecta; assembly: GCA_023864065.1. NCBI lineage: Eukaryota > Viridiplantae > Streptophyta > Magnoliopsida > Brassicales > Brassicaceae > Camelina > Camelina neglecta. The sequence continues at coordinate 30,512,836 of CM043456.1, forward strand.
CTGGAGATATGCAGAGTTCTCAACGGGATGTGGCAGACGAGTGGAGGATGGGGTAAGATTGACCGAAACGACGCCGTTGATGCGATGCTTCGATACGCCGATGCTGGTCTCTCCACCTTCGACATGGCCGACATTTGTAAGTAGCTCTGAGTAAGAGTGTAGTTTACGAAATTAGCTTAGAAATTAACAAAGCTGGAATAATAGTGTAGTGAGTTTTGATGATTAGCTAATGTTTAGTGCTATGTTTTACTCACAGAAGGTTTAGTGTGGGAGATTAGTGAAATGGAGTTTGTGCTTAGTTGGTTTCTCTTATGTTTAGATGGTCCTTCTGAAGATCTTTACGGCATTTTTATCAATAGAGTTCGTCGAGAACGTCCACCAGAGTACTTGGAAAAGATTAAAGGGTAAGTTACAAAGTGCAAAATCTCAATTCCAAGCCAGTTGATTAGACTAAGAACTGGCTAAGTGACTGATTAGGGTATTTTTTTCATGATGCAGTTTGACAAAATGGGTACCTCCTCCAGTGAAAATGACTAGTAGTTATGTTCGTGAGAACATTGAAAAATCGCGCAAGAAAATGGATGTGGCTTCTCTTGACATGCTTCAGTTTCACTGGTGTCTGTTTCTCACTTTTAACTTCACTTGCTAGTAATTGATTTGTTCTGTAGTGACTATTTATACAATCCCTGCTTCATTATTTGCTAATATGTAAGTTTGGAATAGGTGGGATTATGCGAATGATGGTTATCTTGATGCACTGAAGCACCTCACTGACTTAAAAGAGCAAGGTAAAGCTCATTTCTTGTGAGTTTTCGTTTTATTGATCTACCGGCTTGTTTAAACTACTGCAGCATCGTCGATTTGCTTGCAGGTAAAATCAAGACAATTGCTTTGACAAATTTTGATACAGAGAGACTTCAGAAAATCTTAGAGAATGGAATCCCTGTTGTCAGTAATCAGGTGAATGCCAGCTCGATCTTCGCTCATTTTATGCCTTTATCCAGACTCCTTTTTGTTTTTGGTTTGTAAATCTTTATGTGAATTCTTTCAAGGTGCAACACTCCATTGTAGACATGCGTCCTCAACAGAGAATGGCTCAGCTGTGCGAGCTTACAGGCGTCAAACTTATAACGTAACTATACTCTATGAAATTCTTGGTCGACTTTTTCCTCTTTAAACCTGACTTAACCATACATTGTTGGACAGATATGGGACAGTAATGGGTGGGCTTCTGTCAGAGAAGTTTCTTGGTACCAATCTGACAATCCCTTTTGCTGGCCCTCGCTTGGATACTCCTTCTCTCCAAAAGTACAAAAAGGTAAGAGTTTAAAGCATATCCACAGATTAACCCTGTCAATGGCACTTCTCATTGTATTATTAAGGGTTCATCATTACAGTATCATCATGGTATTACTGCTTTAAGATTTTTGAGGGTGAAATTACAGATGGTTGATGCATGGGGTGGGTGGAATCTATTCCAAAACTTACTTCGAACGATGAAGAACATAGCCTCAAAACATGGAGTTTCGATTCCGACAGTGGCTGTGAGATATGTACTAGATCAGGTATTTTTTCTGACTCATAATACCCCAATCTGGTTTGTTAATTTTTTCTGAAAAATGGGGATCTCATCTCAGCAAGGAGTAGCTGGATCAATGATTGGGGTGAGACTCGGGTTAGCGGAACACATAGAAGATGCAAATGCTATATTCTCATTGGTATTGGATGAAGAAGATGTTAATAGCATACAAGAGGTTACCAAGAAAGGTAAAGATCTTCTACAAGTGATTGGTGACTGTGGAGACGAATACAGACGTATCTGATGTGCATGGTATTATGTAATTTATACTGTATACAGTATTAACTCATGTAATTACGATTTTATGTGTAGAGAATCATTAAGACTTCTCTGGCTTTATTTTTCTTGTCAACGTGTTTATGCATGTTTGATGAGACGAAGACAATTCTTGCATAAACCACAAAGTTACATACAAGATATGTTAATCTCTTAGTCTACAACTTTTCTGGCTTTCAGTAATCTTTAATAAGCATTAGTGAACACTACGAATCCAATTTAGAATTTATTAAAGTAGTGATATAGCAGTAGAACTTGAAGGGGTGATTGATGTGATCTACAACTTGGTAGCTGGATTTGAGTCACCGAGAGGGTTCCACCACCAGACTTCTTACTTACACAGCTAGATTTGAGTCAAACTTGGAACATAATCAAACAAATTTGGCAGAGATGATACGAATCCAGAATGCACCTGATTTACTTTATTGTCCTCTCCAACAATGTATACCACCTGTTTGATGCTGACTCCACTTCTCACGATCGAATGACACAACGCAATAAATTTCTTCTCCTCATCCACCAAAAAATTTAGGAGGCCGAAAATGCGAAGTTCAGGTTTCAAATCCACTGTTAAGAACTTGCTCCACGACACAAATTTGGTCTCATACAAAATTGGGCTTAAAGATAACTGGGCCGGAATTAATTTAAATCCCGGTTATAGGATGATTTCTTTTAAACCGGAGACATTCAAGAGATTGAAGAAACCCTAAGTGTATATAAATGATATAGTTTCCATTTTCTCCGTACTTCTTCATCATCATCGCCGTCAATCAAACCCTAAACTCACTCCGCCTCCTGCGAGATCCATCAACACTTGCTCAGTAAGTAAACGCGATCGCCTCTTATCCATTTCTCCTCCTACGTGGTCACTAGTCTTCTTGATTTGATGTTTTTTTTTTTTTTTTTTTGGTATCAGAAAATGAAGGTTGTCGCCGCGTTTTTGCTCGCCGTTTTGAGTGGGAAAGCTTCCCCAACCAGTTCCGATATCAAGGATATTCTCGGTTCAGGTTCGTTCCTTTTGTAGTAACTTCGAATTTTGAGCATTCGATTTTTTTACATTGCAAGAGTCGATGGAGAATTCGAGTTTAGTGAGTTCATGTATGTTTAACTTAAAAATGTTATTTTGGGCATTTGCTTATCGTGAGGTTTAGTGAGTTCATGTATGTTTGTTCAAGTAAGATTAGATGATTGTAATTGTGGCTGTGTTTTGAGGTTAGAAGGATCATAGAAGGAGTGATGATTGTAATTGGGGTGGAATAATTTAATTGATTTGAATGTGGTTTTGTTGTTGGTGTTTGATTTTTTGCAGTTGGTGCTGAGACAGAGGACTCTCAGATTGAGCTTTTGTTGAAGGAAGTGAAAGGAAAAGACTTGACTGAGCTTATTGCTGCTGGAAGGGAGAAGCTTGCTTCAGTGCCCTCTGGTGGTGGTGGTGTTGCTATGGCTTCTGCTCCATCCGCTGGTGGAGGAGGCGGTGGTGCCCCTGCGGCTGAGTCCAAGAAAGAAGAGAAGAAGGAAGAGAAGGAAGAATCCGATGATGTAAGTATTTCTTTATATTTCTTTCTTTCGTATGAGCGAGCTAAAACCTTATGGTATCTTGAAATGGAGATGGTGCTTACTTGTGTGTTAATTTTTGCAGGACATGGGTTTCAGTCTATTCGAGTAAGCTGGTAGCAAACGAGTTCCGGTTTTGTTGTACCCTTTTGAAATCTATATGTTGTTGTTTAGTTTTGTATTCCATTAGACCAATGCTGAGATTCTCAAGACTTTTTTGACTCCAAACGTCACTCTCACTTGTGATTGTCATTTTATATTTCAATTCAAAACTTTTGCCTCGGTTACATCGTCGATGGTTTAACAATCTCTTTTCTCTTAACCAACCTCGGTATATACTAACACTAATGAAAATACATACATATAAAGATTTTAGTATTTCAAAATGCAACTTCCAATTTTCTTTTGAACAATAGCATCAAATGTAACATTGACATAGATCTTTAAGTACGATTTTGGGTGGTTTTCAGATTCTGTTAATATTGGAAATGTGAATCCATTCGAACACTTTCAGATTATGCTCGGGTTAATAATTTTAAGCTGGTTTGGGTCCGATTGGATTAATCCATATTAACTTGGCTAATTATGATCAAAAGTGATCTGAAAAGTCTATGGAATTAAAAGATTCCGAAACTAAATGTAACAATCCCAAAAAAAAACTGTTTCAAGATTAGGTTAACCAAAAACCCCAAGAAAAGAGAGCAACAACATGTCCAAAGTTTTCTCACAAGATAGGAATGAGTAATGTGCCACTCCCTGTTTTATTCACTCGCTAGTCCATCAATCTTTACTCTTGGACCTCTGGCTGCTTCTTTCCACCTGATTTCAGGTACCAACCAATTGCACCGAAAATAGTCACCACACCTGCCACCACCGCATAGTTTCTGTTCTTGTCTTCTGACACCTTTGGGCCTGACTCAGCTGATGCTGTTGATGTTGCACCACTAGCCGCCTTTGCTTCACTTGCTGACCCTGCTGCTTGTTCTCCCGGACCCTAGTTGTTCATATAAGAAGTTTTAGCTCGAGTATTGACCACAGTACATTTTCTCTCTTTTCTTGATAGAAGAAAGCTTCATCTAAACAGAGTATCACCAGTCTTTAACTACTTAAGTTAAAGAAATCATTACCTGTCTGGCTATCTTCTCAAGCTTCTCCTGCTCCATTTTCTGCAAATGTAGAAACCCAATAAACAAGCATAAATAATAGAACAGAAGATAACTGCTCAAAAAATTAATTTGTTTTGAAAGTTGAAAGTAATATCTATCATGTTTCAAGTTCAAGCTGGATGCAACAAGGTTCAGATAACAAATAGACTTGACTTCTACAGTTAGATACGAGATAAGTTTCTTGTAAGTAAAACAACATATTTTCTGATAGAATCAAACAAGGGCTTGCTAAAAAGTTTTCATCATAAATGGAAAGTAAATATACTTTTAGCTTTGAGGACTCTTAGTCTACAATTATTATTCACATCGATATGGAAAGCTTTTGAATTCTGATGTTTTACCTTAATGAAAACGTTCTCAGCAGCTTTCTCCTCTTCGCTAAGAACTTTGCCACTAGAGAACCTGCGAGACACAATTCTGAAAGCATTTCTGGCTGCCATGGTGATGAAGAAGTATCCTGTACATAAAAACATTAAAATCATTACTATTTAAGCCTGACAGTGACGAAATGGGAGATGAAAGGGACAAACTCAGTTCCTTTGAAACCCTGAAATTAATCCAAAAACTCCAAACAAAATTACAGATAATCTATAGAGAAGTAAACCCTGCAACACTTGTGGCAGTAAACTCAGCCCCTCACAATACTTTTCGTCGTCGTCATCATCATACAAACCATGGAGAAGCAAGCAACTAACTATATATACAATCACTTAACAGTAACATCTACTACTGTATCAAGTATTAAATACTGCTTAAAAAAACACAAGACAGTGGTGGAAGGCACTTGTCTATCACAATCTTTTTTCGTCATCATCATTCATAACATAGAGAAGCAAGCAACAACATCTTTGAATCACTCATACAATAGTGAAACAAAGGTTACTTTCAAATCAAAACAAAAGACACTGGTGGATCCTTGTGGAAGGCTGTGTTTGTTACCATAAACAAGTGTAACAAACACAGTTTCTCAGATACCAAAACCGATCCAACCTAAGGTGAAAAAAAAAACGTATAGATGAAACACAAACGAGCTCAAAATCAATCCATTAGGTTACGTTAAAAGCGAAAGAAACCAAGAAGCGTAAACTAAAATAGATCATCCAGTCGCGAATAATACACAGCAAAGCACTGATAAAGCTAATGCAAAGCATTAAATCAAAACCTAATCCTGATCCGAAAACAGAGAAACGAAAACCCTAGCTCCGACCTCGAAAATGGTGGTATCGTGACTGGAAAAATCGAGGACCGGTGTTAGATCGACAGAGAAGAAATGGTTTAGAACAATTTGTAAACAAATCTAAAAAAACGAGGAAGGAAAGAATCGTAAAATCGGGGAAGATGATCGGAAGAAATGAGAACCTTTGTTCGATGGATAGATCGTTAAAAAGTTTCGTCTGGCTGCTTTGATGAAAACCGCTTACAGAAGAAATGAATGACTCGGTGAAGAAGATGAAGAAGGTCTGAGAGAGAGAGAGAGATATGGAAAGAGTTTAATGGGCTTAAACCTTAACTATTGGGCCCAAAAGAATTGTGTAGCCCATTATATGAGCATTAAACATTTTGTGCCTTGCAAATTACAAAATACACTTGTAACTATGTATTGAACTCTGTATGTATATTTATTTGTGAACATAAAACTATTTTTAGTGGGCACTTACATAGAGCATTGATCTATTGATTGATATATTCCTATATATGTAAACTTGTTCTGTCCAAATATACCAAATTGTTTCGAACTTGTTATTCGTATAATATAAACATGTTCTCTCAACATATACAATAATCAACAATATTGCTTTTCCCGTAAGTTTCAGCCACAGTACAACCCCCATATTTCACTGTCTCCTCCACATTACAAGAAGCCTTCAATTACAAGCACTATAACATGTTTATTTTAGCTTTTTTGTCTTTTGTAAAGAAAAAGAAAAATCTCTATCTTTATTATCTATCTGTTATTTTCAGTTTTGATCTTCATGAAAACTCCATTGCATATTTGTAATATATATCTCCTTTTTTTTTGTTTTCTGTTTTGCCTTCAACTTCACACCTAACGTACTTGTTTTTAATCCATACATTTGCCTACTTTATCTATACGTATCTTTGTCTTATTTATGGATTGAGAACCAAACAATGAGAATAACATTTTAGCTACCTATTTCAAATATACCAACTCAAGAAAATTGTTAGATTACCAATTCAATATAAACATGTTAAACCTACTAGACCTTTTAGCCCCACTTGGTATTCTTCTTTATACTACATGTATTTCATACAAAAAAAAAAAAACAATTTCTTATTCAAATTTCTAAGTTAGTCTAGTCATTTTGAATAAGAGGGCATTCTGGTCATTTGACAGCTGTAACAAGTCTTTGATAGGCTCTTAAGGCCAGTCTTGGGTTATATAACAAGTCATCTTCTGTCATTGAGTGAAGAGAGGAAAAGGATCTGAGCGAGGGACAATGGCAACGACAAGACAGATCTTGGAACAGCCACAATCGCCATTTATTCAACGCATCAAGAGCTCAGGGAACATGAGCATCAATAGTAGCCCCATGATTGATGACAAAGAAGAGGAGCTTTCACAGTCTGCTTTTGCTTTGTTTAAGGCAAAAGAAGATGAGATTGAGAGGAGGAAGATGGAGGTTAAGGATAGGGTCCAGACAAAGCTTGGACTCGCCGAAGAAGCTACTAGAAGATTAGCCGAGATTCGGGAAGTAAGTTTGATTTGTATAACAATTTCAAGAATACTTGGAAAAAGATTTTCATAAATATTTAGAGAGTTGTGGTTTTTTTACATTTTCAGGAGCTTGAAGCTCTTACCGATCCAATGAGAAAAGAGATATCAGCGATAAGGAAAAGAGTCGATACTATTAACCGAGAACTCAAGCCTTTAGGACAGAGTTGTCAGAGAAAGGTAAATTAAACTAATTAGTGAACTTATATGTCTTGCAGATTCTTGAGACTATTTGTTGTTGTTGTTACAGGAGAGAGAATTCAAAGAAGCGCTTGAAGCTTACAATGAGAAGAACAAAGAGAAATCTATATTTGTTAGCAAGCTAGTTGAGGTGAAACATTCTGTTTCCATTTGCCATATCTTTCAATAATATTATTGTTGTTTTGCTAAGTATTTTGGGTACGAAATGTGTTTTCAGCTGGTTACCGAAAGCGAGAAACTGCGGATGACAAAGCTGGAGGAACTTAGCAAAAGCATTGAAGTTTCTCTACGCTGACACAAGATTATGACAAATCAAGGCTGCAAAAAGCAGCAAACTTTGATTTCTTCTTTCTTCTGCGCTTTTTAAATTGTTTGATTCGATATTTTCTTTGTCTGTGTGATCAAATCTGTTTTCCTGATTCAGTAACCTTAGCAGAAATGTGTTAAAAGATCACATTCTTATGTTTTCATGTCTGTGACAATGTTCCTCAAATATGCTCTTTTCTTCCTGACTATGAAACTTTTGTAACCTTAACCTCTATCAAAATTTCTTACTAAGAAATCATATACAAACATGTTAAGTCTGAGAACTCGGTAATGTATAGATGAAACAAAAGTTAAAACTTAATAGCCAGGACGTAAGAGTTTTTTCTCTCTTTTGGCAATCTTCCTCATCTTGTTCTGTTGAATCCTCTCAGTAATATTCTCTGATCTCTTTTGCTGTTTCTCCACCCTAACCTTCTGTTGCACTTCAACTCTTTCCTTCCACTTCTCCGCGCTCTTCTCGCGCCTCTTCTTTTCCTTTCGGATTCTCTGCTTCAACCGCTTTGGATCATCGCGAACTTTGATACCAGCAGCTCTCTTAACAGCCGCTTGCCACGAGTACTTCTTTGCAACAACATCCCCTTTCTCTGGATCTTTCTTTAAACCCTCTAACTCAATCGCCATTTCAAGCTCTTTCGCTTTAGAAACTCTCTTTTTCTTTCTGTTTTTCCCGTATTCCTCATCATCTTCGTCCCCAATCTTGACATAACCATATGTAAGATCCTTCGCAAATTCCTCAGAAGCTGAGTCTTTCTTCCTCTTATTATTCTCAAGACGGCGTTGTCTCATCTTCTCAAACGTATCGTTTTCTTGCAAGCCACGAAACATAGGCTTTATAGTATCTGTCTCATTACCGGATTTTTCCTTTTCCTTCTCCAGCTTCTGTTTCTGCAAATCAAGAGTGGTCAAAACAGATTTTTCAGGATCTAACCTATCTCTCTTTGCCTTCTTTAGATTTTCAATTGTTTCTCTCTTAGCGTCAGCCTTTCCTGCCTTGCTAAGACCTTGAAACCACTTCTTCTCTGTATCCTCATCAGAGAGATAGAATCTTGCAGGGATGAGGTTTATTAACTTGTCTGAGAATTCACCATGACGATGAATCATTCCGTCCGATTCAAGACTAAGTTTCTCCCTTTTCTTCGTCATCTACAAAGATAATCACAATCAGAAAAATACAAAAAGCCAAGAAGACACAAGAGTTGCAGAAACAAACCCTAACCTAACGCTTCAAAAACAGAGGAAAGAAATAGGTCATTGGGCCCTTAAGTAGATGGGCCTATTTAAAAAACCAAACCGAACTGAATTGGAAACCGGTTTAGTTATAAACCGGATCTATTTTTTCTGTTTTACTCCGGTTAAAATTAACAACAAGTCGGAGGAGCGGCGGAGAGGGAGAGACGAAGGCGATGATGTTAAACCCTAGCAATGGCGGAATCGAGGAAGAAGAGAAGAAGATGAAGAAGGCGAAGGTGGTTGTGATAATGGGTCCAACAGGGTCTGGGAAATCTAAGCTTGCCGTTGATTTGGCGTCTCATTTCCCGGTGGAGATTATTAACGCCGACGCAATGCAGATTTACTCTGGACTCGACGTTCTCACCAATAAGGTCACCATCGACGAGCAGCAAGGTTTCGAAATTCTTGTTATTTTTTCATAGATAGATAGATGACTCTGGTGGTGTCAGTATATAATTCGAGTAGATTTAAAGCTTGGTTTTGATGTGAATTTGGTGGTTATTTAGGAGTGCCTCATCATTTACTTGGGACAGTGAGCCCAGATACGGAGTTCACCGCTAAGGATTTTAGAGACTTCACTGTTCCCGTGAGTACAAAGTTTTAACTCTGCTGCTCTGTATCAGTGTCACAATGATCACCTTATAAGTAATGGTTTTGTTACGTACTATTATGATTGATTTGTTTCAGCTTATTGAAGAGATCGTTTCTCGCAATCACATTCCAGTTCTTGTTGGAGGAACAAATTATTATATACAGGTAATCTTGTGGGTGCTCAAGGTCATGTTGTTTTTTGTGGCTAGACTTCTTTATAAGATACCTTTGCTTGATGCAGCTGATCTCATCCTTATGCATGTTCTTAATGTAGGCTGTTGTGAGTAAATTTCTTCTTGATGATACAGCAGAAGATACCGAGGAGTGTTGTTCAGATGTTGCTTCAGGTATCTAGAATCTACTACTCTCTACATGACAATTTTTTTTATTGAAGAAAATTTATAACTGGATAATGAGAAATAATGTGGTGACAGTGGTTGACAAAGGCTTGGATGTTGACTCTGTCTGTGTGAGAGATGATTTGAGCCATGGCTATGACCTTCTAAAAGAGCTTGATCCTGTGGCAGCAAACAGAATTCACCCCAATAATCACCGAAAAGTGAGATTTCTGATTCGCTGTTTTCTTCGATGTAGATAGAGACATTGCCCCTGAAAATATATGTACACAGTTTCATGCGAATACTGGTTTACTCACTCTGGTCCAATTTTTTTGTAGATTAATCAGTACCTCAGCTTGCATGCTAGTAAAGGAGTTCTTCCAAGCAAGCTATATCAGGGAAAGACTGCAGAGGTAGGTTCCTTCTTTACCCGAGTTCAATTTGATTTTATAAACATGCATATAGATGTGAAGATGTGAATATCTCTATTACATAAACTATTATCCCCTAAAGTCAAAAGAGTATTTGATAGCCCTTAACTGCTTTGAGAAGTTAATTAACTAATGTATTGCGGCAGGGCAGAACTGGGGCTGCATCGATGCCTCTCGTTTTGATTACTGGTTGATATGTATGGACGCTGATACCCCGGTACTGGACAGATATGTTGAACAAAGAGTCGATTCCATGGTAGAAGCTGGACTACTCGATGAAGTATATGACATCTATAAACCAGGAGCTGACTACACTAGAGGCTTAAGGCAATCGATAGGTGTCAGAGAGTTTGAAGATTCCCTGAAAATGCATCTCTCGGAGAAACACGCTGGACAGTTAACGAGCTCTGATAAGGTTATGAAGGAGAATCTGAGGAAGACTCTGAATTTCCCGAAAGATGATAAGTTGAGGATTATGTTAGAGGAAGCAATTGATAGGGTGAAGTTAAATACCAGAAGGCTCGTTCGTCGTCAAGTAAGTCCTCTTTGATGCACTTATTTTTGTTCTTTGACTTGTCTAAATTGATCCATCAACTTTGAAACGTTTCATTTTATGTCGTGTTTCAGAAAAGAAGAGTGAGTAGGCTAGAAACGGTCTTTGGCTGGAATATTCATTACATTGATGCAACAGAGTACATATTAAGTATGAGTTATGTGTTTCAGCAATGTTTCAAGTAAATACCATAGCTACTCGGAGAACAAACTTTAAGAATCTCTCTTGTTTGTGTTTTTTCTTGTTATTAAAGGCAAATCTGAAGAGTCATGGGATGCACAAGTGATTAAACCTGCTTCAGAGATACTCCGGAGTTTCCTGATGACAGGAACTGATACAGGTCGTGATTTAACATCTGGAAAGTCGCTTGAAAGAGATCTATGGAGTCAATATGTTTGTGAGGTACAATTATGTTTCTGTCATACACAGTATCTCTTAACTCTGAGTGGAATATATATCACTAAATACTGAAACATGTTGTTGGAAGCAGGCTTGTGGAAACAAGGTACTAAGAGGAAGACACGAGTGGGAGCAACATCAACAAGGTCGTACACATCGTAAGAGAACCACTCGACTCAGAAAGGCCCAAACTTTGAAAAGTAGAGATAAGCAAGAAGAACCAATTCATTGGTGACTTAGATACTACAGTAAATGTGTGTCCATTTAAACTCAAATATTCAAACCCATCCCATCAACGCATTACGATTTTTCTACATTTCCAAAACTCAAATGTCTAATCTAATAATCACATCAGTGTCTTATAAAGGCATTACAAAAAAATTGAATGCCTAATCTATTGACAACAGTTTGGTAAGGGCCATATTTTTGATAGAAAACTAAAACTTTATTGAAATATATTTATGTCATGAGTTAATTGTTTTTAAAAGTTTGGAACAAAATTGAGAAATAGTGTTAGTTGTTGCAAAAAGGGAGAAAGATAGGAACAGTTATCCAAAGAGATAGGGAGGAATGGGGCTGTAAAGGGAAAAAGTGATCACGAGATAAATTAAAGGAGAAGTAAATAGTACTTATATAAGATGAGAAGAGACCCATCATCATCATCTTGTCTAATGTCTAATGTCTTTTAATAAGACATACATGTACGTATCATACGCTTACTTTACTGTAAGTCTGTAACATAACATGGTCAGCCTAATTAAGTCATTATTATAATTTTATTTTGAAGATATTTAAGTAATTTTTTCTTTCCAAAACCATATCATGGAGTAGTATTTTAATTAACGTGTGGTTAGAAAAAAATAACTTCAAATTTTGTCAAAATTCAACCTTTTTTTTTTAACTTATACAAGTTTTCCATAATATTTCTTCGTTCTTAAATTACCTAAAACTAGTGTATTTAACTAATTTTGTTTCTAATTGATAATTTTATAAGTTTATTTTTTAAAAAAATCAGCCAAATTACTCAGTTGCCATTTGAACTTTGAATTATATATTTAGCCAGATTCTGCAAAAGCTCACAAACAAATTCAGCAATTCGGCCAAATTCTCCTGTTACCATTTAGACTATATATATGTGTGTCTTAGATTTGCATTAGTTAGAAACAGAAAGATTTTTTAGTTGGTGTAATTTTGTAAGTATTTGGGTTGTGAGTTTCCACGATAATTGAATTCTAGAAATGTTGTGTTGGCCGACCTGACTGAAAAGTAAATGATGTCAAAAGATTTGCAAAAGAGAACTGAGGGATATGTAGAGTAAAGGTCACTTCTGAACAATCAAATGCATAGTTACATTAATGTTACTTTGGCATTGTACCAATTAATATATCTATCTCCCAATATAATAATAATTATGTTATAGTCACATTGATGTTAATTTGGCATTGTACCAATTACCCTAAAAATAATTGTATTCGAGGACATATATATATATAATTAAAAAAAGTTAAAATAATAAAGGATAAATAATAATAAAATAGACATGGTTGTGTGCCTATATATATGGGGTACACTAACATTTACAAAGGACACATGCAGGGCCATGTGAAGAGAGCCTAAGCAAATTTAATGCTACTGTTGCTCTGAGATACCGTTACTTATTCATGCTTTACCTTTTTTTCAATTTTTATTTTATTTTTTTATTTACATTGACTGCTCCTTTTTTGTTTCCATATTAAAATTTTAATTTTTCTGGAATGTGTTATACTCTACGAGATTAATTCGTAAAAAATAAAAATAAATAAAAATGATAATTTTATTTTTGGAAAGGAAAGAAAAATAAAAAATGATATTATTTTTGGCAAGGAAAATGAATTGACTGCAAGAAAATTGATATGATGGTTTGGCATGTAATTTTGGAGTATATGGGGAAGAAATTAATAATTTGCAGAGGAAAGAGTACTTGTTCGATGAGTATATATAAGTACTAGTAGTAGTAGGGGAGGGGACTGATAGATTTTGATTCGAAAATTAAATTGTAAGACAATAAGGGACCACTCATGAAAGGGGTGAAAGCAATATAGTCACTGTGCAGCACATGTATCTTCCTTCCCTTTCCAGTTTTTTTTTTTCTTTTATTGATAAAAAATTGTTTAATAATGAAGAAATTCTGTTTGATAAAAAAATAAAAGGAAATAAAATGAAAAAAAAATCTTATGGAGATTGTTAAATACATTTTGAAATCATATTATTATAATTTATGGAAAGTTTGAACTAATGTTGATATTTAGTTGCTAGCTAAGGCTTAGATTTTCTAAAATACAGTTAAGATTATGAGGATTTTATAAAACTTGTAAAACTTGATTTGATTTGATTTTTTTTGGTAGGGGAAAGGGAGGCCATAGAACCTCCTTCAATTTATTAAACAAGAAATAAAATTACACTCGAACAGAATATAAACACACCACCTAGATGATTAATAACAGTCGGACGGTCATCAATTTTATAGAACTGGTAAAACTTGATTGTGTTTTCCAATTTGATTTCAGAATGAGAGTAGTGAGAAACCAATCGATCGTGTGAAGTTAGTTAGTATTCGAGTTCAAAATCTAGTAATCTCGGTGTGAGGTGTGAGAAACACAATCAAGCGTATTTGAGCCTAACAACTCTAATCTCATTATGTCAGGTTAGTTTGATACATTCCTTCGTATCAGAGCTTAGCCTAACATTTTTCAATGAACTAACTACTCTTGCAATAACTACCAAATAATATACTCCCCCAAGTCCCCCTGTTCCAATATATAAGATTTTTTTAGACTATAATTTTTGTTCCATTTTATTAGATTTTTCAAATTTCTATGCATTTTTGTATTAATTAAATAATTTTTGACTATTTAAATTATGTTGTATTTTTTTAATTGGTTGAATTTTGTTAAATGATAAGATATTTATTGTTTCTTAATTTTTTTTAATTGGCTGAAGAAATCGATGCAAACAAATATGAGCCGAAAATATCCAAAATACTCTTAATAAAACTTTAGTAGACAACTATATGTTCACTGACAAGAAACATGCGTTCAAAGACAAGAACATACGTTCACAGAACCAACAATACGTTTACAGAATACAATATATGTTTACAAAATCAACCATGCATTTGCAATTAACTGAGATATTCCATATATCTTTTATATTAAGATTTGTCTTCACAACTCAACAATGCGATGAAAAGTATGAATGTAGAACAATTAAATGATTTTATTCAGTGGAAACGATGTCTTTCTATACAAGATACAACACAACCACAGACAATCCTTACCGACGTGAACCAAGTTAGTCCCCAGGACACATCTCTACCCACTCTCGGCTATCAAAATACATCACTATATCTTCTAGAGCCTTTCTTAACAGAATGCATGAATGGGCACAGTGGCACACTTCATAGTGCATAGATCACATTTTGTATATATCATACATGTTTTTTTTTTTAACTTTCTTTATGGTATTGCGGGAAAATGTGCTATTGGTCTCTCCAAGTAAAACTCAATAGTCAAATTTCTATCGTATGTCAAAACTGGTAATTTGTCAGGCTTTTAAATTCTAAAATGGTTTTAAACGACTCGGAAGTCGGAACAATAATTACATTATATTGTATTGTTATGTTGACCGAATTATTTTGTACCTGTTTCTTTATAAACATACTTATATATTTTGATAAATAGTTAATTACAGAGAACCTAACCAGGAGGTTAGGCATATGATATTAAGTTATTTACTATAATGGTTTTTTGACAGAGTAGAACAAAATTCTATAACTAAAACATATACATTGTCATTTACAATGTATGTTACCTAATACTCTCCAAATCAACCAAACTATATAGAAAAAAACCGTTGCTTGATTGAGATGTCACCACCTAAATCTCCCCTAACCGAAACAACTTAATTAAAATTAAGCCATTACTTGACTTTTCCTTTTAACAACAACGTTAACATTAAAATGTAAAGAAAATTAAACTCTATAGAAATTACGATGTTGTCACCTAAAACTAGAAGAACTTGTTCCTTCAATGGTATGTAAATAACCTAACTAGAGTAGAGTTGGTGGAATTTGAAAACATAATCTAAAAAAAAAATACTATGTTGCAAACTTCATATATAAAAAGATCATATTAGCTCATTCATATACTTTTATTAGATTAAGAGGAAAATAAAATTAGCATGAGTAGATTCTAGACCTTTTAACTTTTGTACTTTAAAGAGGCTCCATGCATATCTTTATAGGCGTGCACATATGCCCCCAATATATTCTCATCTTATTTCACACTCTTCAATTCTTCTTCTTCCTTAACCATATTCATCAATTACTTCAACATTTATGAAAAAAAAGTAAATGTATAACTGCAGATGAGCCTACATAGTAATAGAGATCACAATGTTGCCTAAAAAGAGAGTCATAGAGACAACAATATTTTGTTTTCCCAACAAAAGACTTCAATTTAAGATCAGGCAAATGCTCTTGAATTTATAATAAAACCATTTAAAAAAAAAAAAAAAAAACAACTCCTATGAAGAAATTCACATTTTTCGAATTTCTCAATATAAAATCACAACTCAAAAAAAAAATTGTAAAAATAGAAAAATCTATACTCCTCCCAAGAATTAAAAAAATAAAAATAACCCAAACATATTAAAAAAAAAATCTCAAATATTAAAAACAGAATCCAATCACCAATTTCTTGTAAATCTCAAAAACTAAGAAAACAAAAAAAAATTGGTTTTTCTTAGTTTTTGTTTATTATAGTTTCAAGTCTTACAGGCGTAAATGAGGAGAGAGAAGTCAAGCTTGTCTTGTTCATCATCTTTCTTAACCATCTTCTCTTCTAACCAAAGCCTACTACTGTCTAAACCATTCCTTGTCCTAAACATGAACACAGCTCTTCCACCACCACAAGCTGCTCCTCCTCCTGGATTACTAAAGAACCAATCATGAACATCCCACATCAGATCCACAAGCAACCCATCAACAAATATCGTCTGATTCCCTCTAAAGTTCCATTGAAGCCTCTTCACTTTAATCACCGTCTTCTTGTCGATACAAACAGAGAGAACAGGGTAATGATGACTGCTCTGTTTCAGACCCTCTGTT
Source organism: Camelina neglecta (assembly GCA_023864065.1). Taxonomy (NCBI): domain Eukaryota; kingdom Viridiplantae; phylum Streptophyta; class Magnoliopsida; order Brassicales; family Brassicaceae; genus Camelina; species Camelina neglecta. The sequence continues at coordinate 30,529,361 of CM043456.1, forward strand.
TCTTTATTACACCTGATGACGATTTCGTGCGAATCTCCTGTCTCAACGAATCTAGCTTTGGTGGAGTAGAAAGTGTTGTTCCCGGTGAAGTGTTCTTGCCGTGAAACAAGAGAGAAATCGAAACCGATATCGCCGGAGAAGCCCTTTTTACGGAGAGTCTCTTCGGATGTGTCACCAAGAAGAAGACCCAATTGAGCATCAACGAGGACGATAACGTAGAAACCATTGATGGGCTCAGGACCACACAAGTTAGAATCGTATTTAGCGGAAGAAAGATCCCAAAAAACCTCGATTCTACCGAGATCGGAGTCGACTGATTTGTTACCTTTCTTCTTACGGAAGAAACGTGAAGAAGTGTTGAGTTTGAGAGGCGTCGAAGGGTTTTGATCCGCGGAGGAAACAGAGATGCTTAGACCATTGTTGTTGTGTGGATTACACCATGTGACTTTGATGATGAGATGATGCTTCGATAGAGCGATTCTGTAGATGCTTGTAATGGTGGTTTGTGTTGATGGTATGAGAGATGATGGTGAGATACAAACGTTGTTTGTAGTGTACTTTGAACAAGATGATGATGATGATGATGATAATGATAGTGATAATGGATGTGTCACGTTTATTGAGTTCTCGCTAAAACATGACACCAAATCTCTCATCTTTCCCCAACGAAAAATGTGATTTTGGTTAACAAAAAAAAGAAAAAAAAAATATGAAAATTTCCCCAAGTTGGGTTTTGTTCTGTTTGCTTATTGAGACAACAAAGTGTGTTTCTTTTTTACTTGAGAATAAAAAAAAAAAGAGATTAAATGTTGGGAAGAAGAAGAAGAAGAAGGATGAAGAAAGTAACAAATCTGGGTATTTTGAAGGTTAAAGATTGGGTTGCTTTCTTTTTATTTCTCCTCTTATTCTCTCTTCTCTTTTTTTTTTTGTTGAGAGAGAGAGAGAGAGAAATGGATTAGGGTGTGTGTGTGTGTGCGCTAAGAAGAGTGGAGAAGAAAGAGGGTGAATTTAAGTAGTTTTGAGCTTTCTTTATCTAGGGGACACAATTTTTGATTATGATATTTTTTTTATTGTAGTTGTATGTTTAACTAATTTTTAAAGTTTTGTAGTACAACTTATGATTTCTAAGACTTTAATTTGTTTTAAATTAATTATAAAAAAATGCAAAAAGGGAAGTGATAACATTTAGATTAAACCTTATGTTTTAGAAATGAATTTGGAAGCTTTATATACAAGAAAGATTAGATTTATGATAACATTTGACATATTTCTAATTTAGGGAATATAATATATGAATTAAAAATAAGTTTGAGTTTACAGTTAGTGGAATTTTTCTTAATTTATTTGGTCAACGCAAATCACAATTAGTTTAAGAAACTGTCATAATAACAACAAGGTTAGTAACATATAGTATTACGAATACGTTTTTCATTTCATTCCTTCCAGTTCCAGATATCGTAGTCAAGTCGAGAGTTACCGCTTACAAGCCAAAACCCAAAACCCAAAAGCCAAAAGACAAATATTTATGGATGGAAAACAATATCACCCGTTTCGAAAATCAGATATTTTAAGCTAGGAGTGTGTATATGAATTACGTATCTGGATTTATCAATAATATAAAAATGTTATGATAAATTTACTCTCTTTTTTATAAAGGACTAGAGATTTGTTCTTTTTTTTTTTGTTTTCTTGTCAACAAAAAGACTAGAGAATCTTTACAAAATATTTAGGGGATAAATAGTAGTATCTCATTTGTTCATGTTTTACAATCATGATTCTACTATTTTTTAACATTCAAAACATCCATCAAGTTTTCTGAAAAGTGATTTTACTCTATATATATATATCACTAGTCTGTTAAAACTATAAATTGGAAAATAACACCTGTAGGAAAATAACACCTGATTATAATATTAAGTGATAGGTGCTCAAATAACGCTTAGACGATCACGACAACTGTCTAAATTTGTATATACCTCATTTTAATTATAAATTATGGATACTAATTTATTTTAGAATTATTTTAAATATCTTTTTGGATATAACAAGTAATAATTTCAAGTTCTGATATTTATTCAAATGGTAAAAGTTTAATTATGTAAATTCTTACCAAAAAAAAAAGTTACTTTTCCAAATGTACTTCTGAATTAATAATAAGGGATTATTTAACATATCAGTCATGTCCTTTAATATTGTTGTACTTTGAAATTATTTTTAAAAAAAATCTGCTTAAATTAATATTTGGGATATCTTGAATCTAGTTCAATTCACTCCAAAATTCAGATATCAAAATGTACTGGATTTGGAAGGTTTCCATTGGTTTGATTCAAGGTGCTATTATTGAAATACATACAATATCAGACTATTGTGTTGGATTAAATTAGATGGCAAAAAAAACGAAAAAATGGCAAAAAAAGCGAAAAAAAAACGATATCAGACTCGGAACAAATTAGATGAAATCTGAAAAATGCAGAAGAGGAACTCGAAATATGGATTGGTATCATGAGCTCTATAAGGGAGCTGCCTCTACACTTTTACTGGCTTGCCGTGAGTGGTATCAATCTAGGACTAGAGGAAAGGTAGTGTGACCCGGCTGTACAATTGCCTTAACCGTTAAATGTTGCAACTTTGTTTATTAGCTTGCATTCGCCGTAAGTTTTATGCAAATTCGTTCGTTTTTTTAATAATTAGTCTATTATCCAAGTGATAATGTTTTAGAACAAAATCCAGTTTAAATCTTCTTTAAAAAGAAAAAAAAATAATTTTTAATACAAAGGAGCTCCAAAAATACTAATAGCGTCAAATTTTGATACGGTCTAGTTTTTTACCAAATTTTCAAACATGTAGGTGCATGGTTATTGTGTTGTAGTAATATCTGGAATCGAATCTATAGAGATCAATATAACATTCATTTTTGGACCTTAATAGTTAATTAGTGATGCTAGTTTGTTGTTTTGACTGAAATCTAGTAGGAAAATAGAAAGTTGGGTAGTAGAAGAACACGCTTGCTTTGTTTGTTGTGACATATCGATGTAGACATATTTAAATCCCACTGATACAAAAATCATGTTACCACTTTATGTTTCTTGTCGTGTATAACTAAAGTTTGAAAAACCATAAAAAATGTCTTATATGGCTATAACCAAGACCGCGAAAATATGTCGTATGAAACAACGAAGATATTTTGTAAAAACTTCGTTATCGCTAAACTCTAAAATAGTATTTTTACAAGGTTATAAACTTATATAATACCATATTGTTAGTTTGTTACACCGATATCTAAATACGACATCAGTATGAATGATTATGTGCATTGAGTTGGAATCAATGTTCGATCCCAAACGATATGATGATGATACTAATCACTGACAACCAATTTGTGAATGTAGTTAAGAATGATGATACCCTAAAACATTTTGATGGTTCTTTTATAATTAAGAATGATGACCATTCCTTATCAATTACTACTTATATAGTAATTTAGTAAATTAATCAAAACCTTTTATATGTGCTCGTTATTGCTGTTGGGATCAGAAATAATTTTTTTTTTCTTGATAAAATAAAGTGAAAGTTTAATTTTATAAAGACAGCCTAACATCTGGAGATCCGAGAACAGGTATCTTGCTTTTGGAGCTTTCTGACTATTTAAATCAAAATGTTTTCAACTTATGTTCGATCTGAGATTTTATAATATACTCAGATTCTAATTTGTTTCCTTTTGTTTTGAATGCTCGGAAAAATGTGTTTTCTTGTAGGTAAGAGAGTTAATATGATTCAAATTTTCTTAGTTTTTTTCATCTCCATTTAGTTATAAACCGTAGATATTAATATTAGAATGTTAAACTTATTATAATAAACAAATATCCAATTCTACTTCTTTTTTTTTTTGTGGATTTAAATTCATAATGTGACAAAACATCATCGAATATAATACAAACTATTCGGAGTCAAGTCTGACGCATGTACTCTGTCTATTTCTTTCTTTATATATATAAAAAAACGTTTTCCCATACTTAATATTAAATCAATATGTTCTCTATTGTTCTTGGAGTAGTTAACTGCTGGGAAAGTTCTTAATTACGTGATTATGTGAGAAAGTCAAGTTTGTCTACAAGCCGTTGACCTAGTAAATTAAGAGAAGGATGATTTGTCATTTGTATATTTTGACATTCATAACGAAATTAGTGAATATACATACAAAATATATTCAATTGGTATAGATGCAGTGAAGAGAACTTACATTAAATTGGGAGAGGTCAATGCTATTGGGTTCATAAAACTTCAAAAACAAATTAAAAAAATATCATGTGGCTGCATGTGGTATATGAAGGTACGTCGAAATCAATTCCATTCCATGAGTCTATTCTCCTACAGTTTTTTTTTTTTTTTTTTTTGTAGTACACTAGCATTGGAGTGGTGTAAGACTTTTTACATACGAAGTATTATAAAATATATATATAACTTTGGTGTACAAAAATGATGAAACAAAGCTTGTCATGTAATGATAATCATAAACAAAATCGATTAACAATGCCAAATGTCAGCGTCAAGTACCAAAAATCCAGTAATGAATGGCCAAATGGGTATATGATGGGCATATTTTCACAAGTTGAAAACATATTTATAGATATATGACAGAATAATAATTTTTGATATTTTCCATTCTAGTCTCAGCTAATTTTTTAAACATTAAAAATTGGAGCATAGTACTACATTTATATTAGTGAAAGAGATTGGAAGAAAAAAAAAGAACCAGCGACCAAAACATATAGCCTAGTAGTTTATGACTTGTGCTAGTCTCGTCATAACATTACCACGTTGATTCAAACCCACGTATATATATATGAAAGATGAATAAGTTTTTGCCATTAATGATCTCAATCGATTTCGGTTTGTGGTTTGAATTTTCTTAGAAAGTGGACATGTAAGAGTTTATATATATCTACGGCAAATGGATATGAACATTGAGGCAGCTAAAAGAAGACTCAGTGGATAGGAACATTGAAGACAATTGTGAAATGGATTGGGAACATCGACAGCAAACCCTACAATATACAAGCATTTTCTTTGCAAGGTCCCCTATCCACTTGTGTGAGAGTCTTGTGTTTAGTGTCCCACAAAGGAACCATCATTTAATTCAGAACTACAATATACAAGCATTCTCATTCTATCATATTATTGTAACTTATGAGTAAGTTACTAATATCATAATCGTAGTCACAATACTTCATGTTACAAAGTGTAGCCATATGTGTTATCGTGTAACATTGTAAACACTATATAAGCTCAGTGGTTCATACTACCAGTCATAAACCAATCATAACATAAAATATTAAAATCTAAAAGTTACATAGAAATTGAAAAATCTTATATTATGAAACATTTTTTTTTTTTAAAACATTATATTATGAAACAGAGGGAATATGATATAAGTAGTTATAATATAAAAATGTTAACTCATAAGATCTAGTAAAAACTTTCTACATGAACCTTTTAGTTAAGATATATATATAGCGTTTGCTAGAAAAAAATATAGTTTTATGAAAATAAGTATATAAATGAAGAAAGGAAAAAAAAATCGAAATATATCGAAAAGGGAAGATTAAATATGAACAATCATATATCATTTTTTTTTTTGATCAAAGAAACAATCATATATCAAAAGAAAAAAAAAATTGGACACTCGTGCAACGAGTTGTTATCCAAAATGTGTATTGTAGATTAGCGTGAAAGAGAAGTGTTCGAACTTCGAACTGTATTATCGATGGTCCGAATCATTTTTTCTGCCCTACAATTTTGCTGTCAGGTCATGAGGGCATGCATGAAAATTATTTCTTGACAGGCGAAGGAATCATAGAATTTAGAGTTGTGCTCGCCATCGTTATTGCATCGGCGTGATTTTCATAAATAAATAACAATAATAATAATAATTTCCTGGAACCAAAAAAGTTTTTAAATATTTTACTAAGTCATTAGTCAGCTTATGAACAGAAATGAATTATTTTAAGTGTTTGGAATGGAATAAATTTAAGTGTTCGAAACTTTGTAATCGTTTCGTGAATAATAAGTTAAACATTTTACTCAAGGTTTTATTCATTGTTTTTTTTTTTACATGGTTTTTGACCCACTCAAGCTAGTTGTAGATGAACTAACTTGTGGAATCGAATTAAATGATTCGTTAAAGCGGATTAAGAGAATGGTTTAGACGTATGTAACGAAGGATGAAACACCGCTAGTTAATGAAAGTACTTAGATGAAGAAGTGGATAATTGTTCAATTGTGTCAGTGTGTGTGTTTGTGTTGTATCATTGTCTATGTGGTAAAATTGTCGAATTTTTTTGACGAGAAAACGTGTTTAGTTGCTTCTGTTATATGATTACTGTCTTTTCAATAATTACAATAGAGAAACAAGATTGGTGACTATTAAAGAATCAATATAAACAATGTTTTGATTTACTTCGCTCAAAAGAGATACACGAATAATTTGTATAGTATTTTCGTTAATTGGTTCAATTGTTGGTGCGTATAGACCTATTGACCATCCCTACAAGTTGTATTTTTACCAGACAACATTGGTCGAACCATGTGCTAGATTGCATGATCAATTGGTTTATTGGTGTTTTGGGAGTTATAAATTGAAGCGATCGTATTATTTTGTTTTATTGTTAGAAACAAAAACTTCCTTTAAAATTTTAAAATATTATTGGCAAGACTGTTAAGGTCTGCAAAGTTTAATCATTTGTTGACAACAAAGAGGTCATGAAACACAAGAAAATAACAATCAAACTCCCTAACCGTAAGTAAGAATATAGTCTTTTTCTCAATTATATTCTTTAATATCTTATTACTCATATAGTCATATGTTAAAATTTACGTACCTTCAAAATTTACTTTCAAATGTGATTTCCTTGTGTTTCATGACCTCTTCTTTTGTTCGTAAAATGAATCACATTTGAAAGTAAAGAAAATACGACATATTTAATAGGAAAATAAGCTGGGGTCAGGTTAAAAATCTCTCTTCTTCTTTTCCAAAAAAAGAAAGAAACAAAAAAAAACAAAGAGAGAGTACGTGAAGGGATCATAGAACCATGGCCTTGATCAACGGCGTCGTCTATGGATAACGTCAAAAGCAAACTTTGTTTACATTACATAAGCTGAATTTGAGGTACAATTTGTGAGGATTTTTGATTTCTTATATGTTTGCTTTGTTGTCATTAGTCGCATCTGTACAACTAACTTAGAGTGATTAATTAGGAGCAGTTAAACACTACAAAAGAAGAGCACTAGTGTTAATCAAACTGATGATTTGTTTATTTGCGAGACATGTGTGCGTTATGAGAAAATAGATTTGTAGGTTTTGTTGAAAGTTTGTTAGCTGATCACTTTCTCATGAGACAAAGTTGACATTACGAAAACTAATATACAAAGTGGTTTTGTCAAAATCTTTTTCAATATTTATTTAGGTCGGAAACACGAAGTTTGGTAGGAAGCACTTCACAGACACACCCACATGAAAATTTACAATTTTCAGATTTTTGTATTTTTCCTACAAATTAACAACTGGTTTATTTCTCTAATCAGTGCAAACGTAAGAAGAATTTACAAAAATATATGTTAGAGAAACTCCAAGTCTTTTTATTTATATACTTCAGAAATGTTAGATTTTTTTTTTTTAAGTAAACGCAATCACAAACGTAAAAATTTAGTGTGAAATAATCTTAAGCATATAGGTCTAAAACACTAATATCTTGGCCGACGTGGAAAATAGAAAAGGGAAGCTGTGTTCATTGGCTTGGTATGTGAAAAAAATGGGCAACAAAAAGGGAAAACGAACTGAAGTGCTTTATTGAAAACCACATGGTGGCAACAAAGCTAAACAATGACCATTCAATGATCATTACAAAGACTCTTCTTCTTGTTTTGGTATCAAATTGGGTCCCCGAGAGAAAACTTCCATATTAATTTTGTGGAAGACTCATACCAAAACTAGAGCCTGCAAATGCAAATCATCATCATTGTATGTGGTTTGTAACTTTCTGCAACAACCCATACGAATATACCCGCTTTCGTGTCTTAAGAACGTTTTTGTGTGGTAATATGGCTGGTTTCAAGTCTCTATCAACAAATCATCAACGAAATCTCTCTATTTATGCCTACTTGGAAGAGATGAAGCCAACAACATATCGAGGTCTTCTCATGGACAAACCAAATAAACGATACACGCAATGACACGATACACGCAACACAATCACAAGAGTCATTCGAGAAAAATAAACTTACGAGGTTTTCCATCAAGGCAGAACAGAAATCACAGTTTATATCCTAAATACGTTCATGGGTTGGAGACTAACAGAGCCAATTAGTACCACCAAAGTCAGCTAGTTTTCACAACAGGACAATATAAAGCCAAGAACACATGTTTTTATGACATGGATTCTACTAGGAGATTGTTCTTGATTCAGAGTCTCTATGCAGATACTTCATAACAAGTAAATGCATAGATGAGCAGAGGCTTATCACTTTATTTTGAGTCAAAAACAAGGCCATGGAACATACATAAAGATCTCATCCCGTGCAAACAATCTTATTTTCTAATAAAAAAGAGTAGATGAATCCGGGAGAACTTATCTTACATTCTGACAAATAACTATGGTCGAATCATCATCATTTGATTAAAAAGATACAAACCCAAGTAACACTAAATGGCATTAATAACTTCTGCCAAAAAAAATGTATGAAAGAAAGTTCAATCTAAAATGAGAGATTGCAAAGACAGTTGACAGATGTAACTTAAGAAGAACCTGACTTTCCCTGAAAACATCAAACTTAGCGCAAAACAATCACCTCACCAGGATGTTAAGCCATCCATCTACTTCAAGTGCTGGTACTAGATGGGGCTGAGATAGTTGGCAAATCTACCTGTTATCAACGATTTTCAAAGTTTTGTTATTTCCTTTCCAGGGCTAACAATTCCATACCAAAGTTCACGAGATGCTAAAGACGTATATGCGATTGTTTCAGTGATCTAAACTACATCCTAAAGAAACTCAAACCCACCAAACACAGCCCACATTTTACAACTTCAATGACGAAATGTTAACTAAAGAGATTTGATTTGCATAAACCCAATAACTGAAACTAATCCCAACACAAGAAATAGCTAAACCAAACCGAATCAAAAACAGATTTTACCTTCAGGAGAAGTGACATCAGAGGGGAGTTTCGAAACAAGACAAGCAGCAGCAACAAGACTGTGAAATGGTTGCTGTGTGCTTAGCTCTCGCCGAAGAAACCTTTTCAGATTTCAAAAAATCAAAATCCAAAATTTCAATCGTTAAAATCAACAACACGTAACACAGAACGAGCAGATTCACATCGAATTAATATATACCTGGGAACAGAACCTTCGATTCGTGAAGAAGTGTTGAAGCGCGGGGAAGTGAAATTAGGGTTTGGGACTGAGGAGGGTTTAGCTCTAGGTGGGATCAATCTTCGTGCAGTAGCGTTTCTGAAGATGGATCTCATTGACGTCGTCGACCTAGATGCGATACCAATTGCAGCCATTTCTTCTCCGCTTGCTCCTTTCTTCAACTGCTTGCTTCCTTCTTCAAAATCCCCAAAACCTTCGTAAACCCTCCATCAACTCGATGCGCCGGTCCGGTTTGGGGACAAAATCGACTTACAGCCTTGGTTTGTTTGAACCGTCTGATTCGAAAAAAATATATCAATTTGAAACCAAAATCATTACGAATTAGTTTGGTATAATTTTGGTTTAGATGGTTTGATGACTTGAAAGTTGGATCATGATAGACACAAATTACAAATATTCACAATCACTATCTTGGTAGAACACTATCATGACCAAAGTAAGTTATACACATGAATTACTTTTTGTTAAAATTAGCTGAGCAATCCCAAGAAACAGATACGATGACAAACAAAACATTGAGTTAGATCCTTCTTCGGTTATCGACTCGTGTTCTCTTGAGGTCAGGTTGTGGTGTTTGGCTGCTCGGTTGTAACCTCTTTTGGTTACCGCTTTCTTCAATCTGTTTACAATATGACAACAACGAGGTAATGTTTTTTAGTCGAGAGTCAAAAAAAAATTCTAGAGTTAACTTGTAAAATGCAAACTTAATAGGTTCTTTACCTTATTGAGTTTCTCCCTGACGGTATTAACTGTTTGATTCATTGAAGAGGACGCAAAATACTCCTACATATCCCAATTAAAACCTTATCAGACTAAGATGATCCAGATATCTCCAAATTTTATGACACAATTGTTCGAGTAAGCAGAATTCAAACACATAAAAACACAGACCTGGTTAGAAGAAACTCGAGAAACAGGAGCATTTCTTCTATGGAATTGGTAATCCAACTCTCTCCTAATGACAAAAAAGAAGAAGCAATCTCATGCACACTAACTCGATATGTTTATTCGACACATAGAATAAACCAAGTAAACCTTCTTGTTTTTTACCTTTGTGGGGAGAAATTGTCCGTTTGTGTCAAAGCTGGTCCACCTAATTTTGTAACTTGAGAGGTGCTCTTTTCTTTCTGGGCTGTTCACAAGATGAGAACCATATTTAACTTGTGGAAATGGTCTTAACAGTATATATTATTATCCCCTTTGACATTAACCCTTTCAGTGCTTTTCTAACCCCAATGCTATAAGCAACATGTTAGCTTTATCAACAATTCAACATGTGAATGTGTGTTACCTGCTATAAAAATTCAAGGTTATGGTTTTTAAGGTCCACTATAAGTACAATGATTATCTCACATGCCACAGGAATAATTGACAGCTTTTTTGGTTAATAATCTACTGAGGAGACACAAACTCTTTCCAATGATAAAATCTTTCTTGTTGTTGCAAGAAGACTTAACTGACAGTAAAATTAGTTGAAGTGGGAAATGGAAATAGAAAACTTACGGTTCAGTCTTGCAAGCACTTCTTTCCTCCTGGTTTCTAACTTATCCTTTGTGTCATTGAGGCTCTCAAATTGAGGAGCATATGAAATTTGGAGCCGATTACCCAAGAAAGCTGATTCATCCAACTTCCTCTTTGCAAATCTATCAAACAAACAACATATCTTAATATATAAAAACTTCTCCCTGTAGGAACCAAAAGTGGTAAAATAGCAACACACACAACTTAGGCAGATGAACAAATATGACAGTTTTATCCTAAAGGAACTAAAATCCAAATATCATCACACACCAAGGAACCTACTCAGCCATCTTTTTCTTTCTATGGAAACATAAGAATATCTAAGCCACAACAAACTTGTTCATTCTCGTATAACAACTGAAAGAACAGTAGATTATATATGAATATATAGCCAAATAGGAATCTCAGTAATGCCAAGTTGTTCATCAAAGAGAAAGAAGAATCGAAACCTAGCATTAGTGATGAGACGAAACTTGATCCAATAGACATCGGTGAACTCCTCACAGTCTTCTGCATCCATAGGTTTACATCTACACGAATCAACATTAGCCAAATGAAAGAACCAAATCAAACAACAACTATCATAGTCCATAAGAAACAATGGGATAAGAGGGGCAAGATCACTACTCACTCTTCAACCTCTCCATAAGTCATGAATAATCTCATGAGATCATCACCACAACCCAAAGCTGGGACATTACGTACTATCAAGTATCTGATAAACCCAACAAAAAAAAAAAAGTTCAAAATTTTCAATAAATTAAACCAGAGAAAAGCAAGAAGAACAAATTTGATTTGAGTAAAAAATTCACCTTGATTCATCGCAAACTGTATAAACCCTAACAGCTGGGGACTCATCTTTGTATCGACCCATTCTTCTGCAAAGGGACACGATTCAGTCCGTAATCAAAGAAATTGACACTAATTACAATCAAATTGTGACTAAATTGAATGAAACTTGCACTGTTACTTACAGTAATCAGCAAGGAGATCGAAAAAGGTAGGAACTTTAATTGCTCGATACCTGAGTGAATTCACAAATCGATCTCAGCAAATCTGAAAAAAGAAATTCAAAATCCCAAACCCTAATTTCAGATATTCAAAAGATAGAACCGAAATCGACCAAACGACGTCGTCCCCTTAGTATAGTGAAACGACGTCGTCCCATAACGATTTGGGTTAACTTTATTCCACTAAAATAAATGCGTATTCATAGATGACAAAATGCTCGACACCGAGATAACAAGTTTACAACAAAGTGACAAACTAAAAACACCAATTTGTACAGCTTCTACATATCCTTGTGAAGAACTGTCACAAGCTTCTCATACGAATCTCTATCCACAAGCTTTTTCTCCCGCAACATCTCCAACAGTCTTGTCGCTTCATTATACTTCCCATTCCTACAACTCTCATCAACAAGTGTTCTATACGTGATAAAATCAACCAAACGACCATTCTCAATCATCTCCCACAAACAATTCACTGCATCATCGATCTCACCGCTAAGCGCAAGAGCACTAACCAGAGAGTTATAAGACTTGCCATTTGGAACAAAACCTTTTCCTTTCATCTCATTAAACAGTTCTCTAGCATTAATGGTCCTACCTTGTGCACATAACCCATGTACTAGATAATCATAAGTAAACGAGTTCGGCTGGCAACTGTAAACCACACTCATCTGGTGAAATATCCTAAGAGCATCATTGACGTGAAGCGAGAGCACGTAACCTTTAACCAAACAGTTCAAAGCGAATACGTCTGGTTCAATCCCGCTATCCACCATTTGTCGAAACAAAGATCTCACCGTCTCCATGTACATGTGACTTGTGTAAGAATTGTTACCTCTACCTAACAGGGCTTTGAAGAGAATATGATACGTTCTAATCGTTGGTCTACATTCCAAGTTCTTGCTAGTCACCATGTGTCTGAATATATTCACCGCCCGGATCAATTTCCCGGCTTTTGTGAAATAGAAGATGATCGAATTGTATAGATTCTCGTTCCCAATGTGACGAACCGAGAGTACCTGGTTCACAATATCATCCATTTCTTTGTACATTTTCGCAGCTCCGAGCTTCCTAATCGCAATGTGGTAAGAGCAATTCTCATGCTTGAATCTTGGCTGCTGCGATGCCCAGTTAAAGAGATGGAAACACAGAAACGGGTCTTCTTCAAGAGTGATAGCATCGGTTAGCTCTTCAGGGGTGAATCTTGGTGGAAGCTTCGAAATCGTTTCTTGAAACTTTGATTCGTTAAGGACTGGTTTCGTACTCGATTTCTTTCTATTGCTGATTCTCCTTCTAAGTGAACGTGTTGGGGCTGAAGTTGAGTATTGTATATACATAGAAACAGATGATGATCGACCTAATAACACTTTGATTCCAAGAGTAAAAGCTCCCAATTAGAACACATTTTGCAGAGTTTATGAAACCATTTCGATGATATCATTACAAGTACCTTGACTAGTTGAAGCAATGACACCAAAAAATCTTCGATAAATGCTCAGTTCTTGCGGAAGAAAACTTCTGGGTTCGAATCAAAAATCGTAACTTTTCATCAGAGTAAGATAAACCCACAAGAAATTTCCAAAATTTATCAAGAACATCATCACAAAGCGTTGATTCCAGGAAGATGGTGAAATTACCTTAAAACAGAACCTTCGATTCGAGACTGACGAAGAGAAGAGCAAGTGTAGAAGCGAGACGAAGTGGAATTAGGGTTTAGGAGGGAGAGTCTAGCTCTGGGTGAGATCAAAACTCGTGCTTTAATGGTTCTGAAGATGGAGCCTAGAAATGTAGACCTAGTTAGAACCATTTTTGATTCGACTGCTTCGTTCTGCAAAATCCTCGAAACCTCAAAACCTGAAACTTTCCGAGGGACTGAAGAAGACGGTTCAATTAAACTGAAGAAACTAAACCGGGATTGATTGTTCGTAACCGGAGTCACGAGGCGAGGGAGGACGGACACGTATGAAAGAAGAGGAAGGCCAAACTGGAGAGATACGTAATTTGATTTATGTATTTTTTTTAGTTAAAATAATCTATTAATTCGTGGAAGCCCCTGGACCAGTGGTTGGTTTAGAATTCATTAATGCTTCTACACCAGAGAGTTTGAGGTTTGAGTCCTGAATAATACGATTTATTAATTATGCAGATTAATGGAGTATTTGTAGTGAATCTAATAAGATGGGAAGGAATTGCCAATGGTAAAATTATATGTAATTGTTCTTATAATTTGCTATCAATAATAAATCCAGACGATAAAAAAAAAATCTATTAATTCATTTTGTGTTTTTAAAAATTATTAAAAGTCAAAGTTTTGAAACGTTTCCAAAATAGATTTTCAAGATTTTCAAATCTACTTCGATAACATTAGATTCTATTATATTTTTAAAAAATTCAGAATTAAATAAAAAATAATTTATTAATTTTACATAAATCATTTAAAATATTAGATACACAGACTAAAACAGAAGAAATTTTTTTACAAATCCACTAAACATATATATCATGAAACCACTCAACAATTTTTAGTCCACTCACCCTCGTTGAAATTCGTCTTAAAGCTTATGAAAACACAATTTAAAGAATAAAGTAAAGTGTAATGTGTTAAAAATAATATCATTTTGCTATTGTAAAATAATAAATCACTAGGTACTATCCCATGGAAAATCGTGGGCTGAACTTTTTTTATGAAAATTTGTAATAATTTATTTTGTTATAATGTTATTTATAATGGTTTGTGATTAAAATTTTGTTGCTTATATAATAATTTTTGTATTTTAAAAATGTTTATTGAAAACCTGTCAATAAAACATTTTTGCATGTAATGAATAAAATTATTTAAACCTTTGTGAAATTTTTACTATAGTTGTGAAGTAAGTAAAAAAATATAACTAATATATAAAAAAAAATTATCTGCTAGTTTTTTTTAAGTACAAATTAGTTTTGATTCTAATAGATTTTTTTTACTTTTCTACAATTTATTCTATTTGATGTTTCCCCTATTTTCGTTTTTTTAATTAAAAATATTTATTTAATTATTTATTTAATCTTAATTAAATTTTTCTAATGGCAATTGAATATAATTTTTTACACATTTTAAGATTAGTTTTATATTTGTACTTCCCAATTAATATAGTAGGATTTTGCTATATCTTAAGGTGAACGACCAAGTTCACAATTTTTTTTATATTTAACTATCGGGTAATTGAATAATTATTCTAAATGGCTTCAGCAGATTTTCAACTAATACAGCGAGAAAAAAAAAATATTACTATAGGATCATATTTTCAATTTTTCATCCTAACTTTTTTTATCAATCTATTTTGATTTCGTATTAGTTAAAATTTTAATCACGATAAATTTTCACGATATACATAATTACTACAAATAGATTTCAAAATCCATATTTCTAAAGTGTTTAAATTCTCAACAATTTGCTATCGAACAGAATCCTTTATTATTGAGATTTTTCTTAGGGTATAAAATGTTATCAAGTTCATGCCCAAATGAATTTTTGTTCCCTAAAGTTTTTATTTTAATCCGTATTAAATCATCATACAATTTGGGTCTTTATGATCTTTTCAGTAATACTCTTTTCCTTCCTAACCATATATAAAATCCGCTATTGATTTATGACATCACACGATTGTGTCAGACATAAACTTAAAACACATAACAAAAACTAAAAAAAAGAGTTGAAATGTTAAAATCTTATGTTAGATCAGATTTTATTATCAATTAAAAAAAAAAAAAAAAAAGTTAGATTTATTTCACATTCACTGTTACTTAACTTCTTCCATAGAACATCTCATCACTCTCTCTCTCTCACACAACTGTACTCTCTCTGGCTGATTTGGAAGAAAACCCTAATTCCCAATTTTTATTTTTATTTTGTCGTTTTCCTTGCTTCACTTGTCTTCTCCGGCGAGGAGATTTTTTTTTTGGTTTGTAGATCTAAGAAAAAAGTTTTCATCTTTCACTAATGCAATACTGAGAAAAAAAACCCACTAGGAAAAATGTCAAGCTCCGACCCGAAACCCGGAGCCAAACCGGGTCAATGGCCACCAGCTCCTGAATCAGCCGCAATGCCACCGTCTTCTTGGGCTAAAAAAACCGGATTTCGTCCCAAATTCTCCGGCGAGACTACCGCCGCCACTGATTCTGGTCAGCTCTCATTACCGGTTAGAGCTAGACAACAAGACACCCAACCGGATCTTGAAGCTGGTCATCAAGCCAGGCTACGTCCTCCTCCTGTCTCCGCCGTAACCAACGGTGAGACTGATAAAGACAAGAAAGAGAAGCCACCAACAACAACAACACCGCCACCACCACAACCACCTCCTGGTTCTGTTTCTGTTCCTCCGGTTAAGGATCAGCCGGTTAAGAGAAGGAGAGATTCCGATGGGGTTGTTGCAAGATCAAATGGGCCTGATGTAGCTAATGGGTCAGGTGACCAGGTTAGAAGACCGGGTCGTATTGAAGAGACAGTTGAGGTTTTGCCTCAGAGTATGGATGATGATTTAGTGGCTAGAAACTTGCATATGAAGTATGGTCTTAGAGATACTCCTGGACTTGGTGAGATTTAAGTACTTTGTTAATTGTTATTGATTCTCCTGATTGTGACTTATATATATAATTGGTAGTTAATATATATATATATATTTATTTGGGTAGATTCCATTTATGTATATCTTAATTCAATTGTTTGATGTCAGATAGTGACTCAAGTTTTTGTGGATCTTTTAAAGTTTCTTACTTTAATTGCTATTTTTTTATATTGCGTGTGGCTAATGATGATTGTGTGTGTTTTTTTTGTGTGTGTTCAGTTCCAATTGGGTTCTATGGTTTGCAGCATTACCTTTCAATGCTAGGCTCATTGATTCTGGTTCCACTGGTTATTGTTCCTGCAATGGGAGGTTCACATGTAAGTTTAATTCTTTTGGACCCTCCACTTTGATCAATGTGGATCTCATTTCATTGACATTTTTTTGAACCATCTGCTTTTGGGGTTATAGGAGGACATTGCAAATGTTGTTTCGACTGTACTTTTTGTCTGTGGTATCACTACACTGTTGCATACTTCATTTGGGTCGAGGCTTCCTTTGATCCAAGGTCCTTCCTTTGTTTTTCTGGCTCCGGCTCTGGCCATTATTAACTCCCCAGAGTTTCAAGGTTTGAATGGAAATAATGTAAGTTGGAAAACCAAAAACCTCTTTTGCTAATGCTAATCATTTGGTTCCTCTAAGGCTACGGTCTTACCATCCGAATGTAACTGTTATTCAGATTGTGGCCTCATGTCAATGAAATCATAGACTGCTCTTTAATTTTGACAATTTGTTTCGGTTTCTAGTGTAAAAATCATGCTAAAATAGACCGTCAGAGCTCTCCTTAGATGTTTATGAGATAGCTTACTTAGCCAGGAATAATGAATCCCTCATTAGGAAAAATTCTGCACTAGGCACAAGTCGATGGAAAACAAATTTTCCTACTTTGGGGATATGTTATTATGCTTATGTGTTTGTTTATAGCATTGATGTACTCAATGCAAGTGATGGTTTGTGAATTAGTTCTGGCTTGTCGTCTTTTCTTTAGTGAGAATTAGACTGTCTTGTATAAAGAATGTGACATCAAGTATTGTGTTTTTGGTTAATACGGTAGAACTTCAAGCATATCATGAGAGAGCTGCAAGGTGCAGTCATAATTGGTTCAGCTTTTCAAGCAGTGCTTGGATACAGTGGTTTAATGTCGCTGATTTTGAGGTACACATCTCTTCATTTGTCCAAAGCTGACACCTTCCAGATATAAATCAAGCATTAGTTATATTTCCAATGTTGTGTTTGTCTAGGCATGGTGGTTGTGGCTTTTTCTGATGCTGTATTTACTTGCATTCATAATGTTTTGACTTTCTATATAGGTTGGTCAATCCAGTAGTTGTTGCTCCAACGATTGCTGCAGTTGGACTCTCGTTTTACAGTTATGGTTTTCCGCTTGTTGGTAAATGTCTTGAGATCGGTGTAGTGCAGATCCTGCTTGTGATCATCTTTGCTCTTGTAAGTTTAGTGAATTTTACATTTAATTTAACCATCCTCTTGGCAATTTCTTTGGATGCTAGTTTCAAAGTTTGCTTTCTTCTTGAAGTTATGTTAAACTTAGCATTCACATCAGGTTCATGTAACACAATTTAATATTTTACAATTTTTGCTGCAGTACCTCCGGAAAATCTCTGTTTTAAGCCATCGCATTTTCCTTATTTATGCGGTAAGTAAATTCTTATCTGCTTTTTCCTTATCTCTTTTGATAGATAGAAAGAGGAAGTAGTCTATTTATCTTTACTGCAATTGAATCAACTTAATTAGTGTGGTAATCATCTGGCACTTCCCACTCATCAAGTCTACATGTGATTTTGACTGACTCTTTTAGCTTCTTACTGACAGGTTCCATTGAGTCTTGCAATAACTTGGGCAGCTGCATTCCTTTTAACCGAAACAGGAGCTTACACTTACAAAGGTTGTGACCCGAACGTTCCTGTCTCAAATGTTGTATCAAGCCACTGCAGAAAATTCATGACCAGAATGAAGTACTGTCGGGTTGATACTTCTCATGCGCTGAGTTCCGCCCCATGGTTTAGGTTTCCTTACCCTTTGCAATGGGGTGTTCCAATATTCAGCTGGAAAATGGCTTTTGTTATGTGTGTGGTCTCCATAATTGCTTCAGTAGATTCGGTTAGTGCTTCCTATCAACTTAAATTCATCAATCAAATCTATGTTTTGAAGTCCAAATATTGCATTTTTCCTAACCAGTTTATGAGACAGTATATGCATATATGGTAATCTTTTATTTTACGGGGCAGGTTGGTTCGTACCATGCTTCTTCCCTATTAGTAGCATCGAGACCTCCAACTCGTGGTGTTGTGAGTCGGGCAATCGGTCTTGAAGGTTTCACAAGTGTCTTAGCCGGTCTCTGGGGCACTGGTACTGGTTCAACCACTCTCACCGAAAACGTTCACACAATCGCTGTGACCAAAATGGGAAGCCGCAGAGTCGTTGAGTTAGGCGCATGTGTTTTAGTTATATTTTCCCTTGTTGGTAAGTAACTGGCACTCTGCTTATTTATCTATGAAGTTTCAAAATTTCTATTTTATCAATATGACCTCTTTAGCAAATACAAGTAACTATAGTATACATCAATAAATGGATCTGAAAGTTAGCTCAACTGTTCAACAGTTCCCATTTTTCACTCCCTTTGACTAAAAAGAGTTTTTGATATCCTCAGGTAAGGTTGGAGGGTTTCTGGCATCAATTCCTCAAGTCATGGTTGCTTCTCTTCTTTGCTTTATGTGGGCGATGTTTACGGCATTAGGTCTTTCCAACTTACGTTATAGTGAAGCTGGAAGCTCGCGGAATATTATAATTGTTGGGTTAGCGTTGTTCTTTTCTCTCTCTGTCCCAGCTTACTTCCAGCAGTACGGGATATCTCCAAACTCGAACCTCTCTGTTCCAAGTTATTACCAACCTTACATTGTTTCTTCTCATGGACCCTTCAAAAGCCAATATAAAGGGGTATGTTACGCTTTGCCCTCACTTTCACCTTTCACTTTCACAGGACCTTCATTGTTCATATTTTCTTGTGTATATTTGGTTGTAGTTGAACTATGTGATGAACACGCTCTTATCAATGAACATGGTGGTTGCGTTCATCATAGCTGTGATTTTGGACAACACGGTCCCTGGGAGCAAGCAAGAACGCGGAGTTTACGTTTGGTCGGATAGCGAGACTGCAACGAGAGAACCAGCTCTTGCTAAAGACTATGAGCTGCCGTTTAGGGTGGGGAGGTTTTTCAGATGGGTCAAATGGGTGGGCATTTAAGAAAAACAACACAGATGGTAAATATGTCAGATGAGAGATCCCTCTCTCTTTTTTTCTCCGTCTTCTCTGTTATTTTGATTAGTCAGTGTCTCAATTTTTATAACACGGTGAAGCGTTTTCTTGGGTCGCAAGTTTGTCTATTGGAGAGTTTTTTTTTTTTTTTTGGGTTGAAACAGAGAATATGGAAGTGATGATGATGTTGTTGTAAGTTATATAGATTATGATCAATGCTTTTGTAACTAGAGAGTTATTCTTTGAATTTCTCAGTATATTTTTCCTTATGATGAGTTTAAAGATATCGTTTTAAAGGAAGCCTGAGAGATGATGGGGTAAGGAGAATTTGGTGGGGGAGTTACGTATATGGATTGGGTTTGGGCTTTGGAGAGTGTTGGTTACAAGTTACAACTTACAAACGGAAATGGTATATAATAAGAATATCCCAATTATTGGAAGAGTTTGGTACCTAAAATACTAGAAAACAAAAGTAGATGGATGAGATCTAACCTTTCTTTTACTATTTTTATTTATATGTACCATAAATATGTAATAATACAAATAAATTGGAGAGATAATACAATTTTGAGTTGAATAACAATGACAAGAGACCTTTTTTCACAAACTTCAGTGATTAGTTTTGATAATACTTTGATTTTTTTCATATATAAAAAAATGCATCATAATATTATTACATTGAAAAATTGAAAAAGCTATGAAAATCGTTTGGGCTTATCCTATTTGGCCCACCATTACTTTATACATAAACCAAAAAAAAACAACAAACTCAAATAAAAAGCATATATGAAAACGAAATGGTGGTGGTAGGTGAAGTATGGTGAGAGGCACAAGAGCACTCCACGCTCTTCCTCTCTTCTCCCTATAACACTCTCTGCTCCCACACTCCCTCTTCTTCCCCCCTCACTCTCTTTCTTAAGCTCACAATTTCATTTCCCATTAACCAAAATAAAACTCATTAAAAAAAAAAAACAATGAGAACTCTCATACCTTCTTCTCCGGCGACTGTAACAACAACACCACAAACTCGGAGACGACGACGCTTCTTCATACATTCCTCCGCTAAGAGATCTGACTCTTTCGCCATTGGTTCAAGCAGCTCCGATTGGCAAAGCTCCTGCGCTATTCTCTCCAGCAAAGTCAATTCTCAACAACAATCCGAATCCCTAATCCCCGCCGTCAACGGTTACAACTCCAATTTGAATCTTGTTCCATTCGATAACAACAACAACAACAACAACAAATCGATTCAATCGAAGACGAAGCCTCTTAGTATTACAGATCTATCCCCAGCTCCGATGCACGGATCTAATCTCAGAGTCGCTTATCAAGGTGTTCCCGGAGCTTACTCCGAAGCCGCCGCTGGTAAAGCTTACCCTAACTGTCAAGCTATCCCTTGCGATCAATTCG
Organism: Camelina neglecta; assembly: GCA_023864065.1. Lineage (NCBI taxonomy): Eukaryota > Viridiplantae > Streptophyta > Magnoliopsida > Brassicales > Brassicaceae > Camelina > Camelina neglecta. The sequence goes on from CM043456.1 coordinate 30,550,607, forward strand.
AAGTCGCGTTTCAAGCCGTTGAGCTTTGGATCGCCGATCGCGCCGTTTTACCTGTCGAAAACTCCCTCGGTGGCTCGATTCATCGGAACTACGATCTTCTCCTCCGTCACCGTCTTCATATCGTCGGCGAAGTTCAGTTCCCCGTTCATCACTGTCTCTTGGCTCTTCCCGGTGTACGGAAAGAGTTTCTCACCCGCGTCATCTCTCACCCTCAAGGACTCGCTCAGTGCGAGCACACGCTGACCAAACTCGGTCTCAACGTCGCGCGAGAAGCCGTCGACGATACCGCCGGCGCCGCGGAGTTTATCGCCGCGAACAACGTCCGTGACACGGCCGCGATCGCAAGCGCACGCGCGGCGGAGATCTACGGGTTGGAGATTTTGGAAGACGGGATCCAAGACGACGCGAGTAACGTCACGCGCTTTGTGATGTTGGCGCGTGAGCCGATCATACCGAGAACTGATCGGCCGTTTAAGACGAGTATAGTGTTCGCTCACGAGAAAGGCACGTGCGTTTTGTTCAAGGTTCTCTCGGCCTTTGCGTTTAGGAACATTAGTTTGACCAAGATTGAGTCTAGGCCCAACCATAATGTTCCGATTAGGCTAGTGGACGAGGCCAACGTTGGCACTGCTAAGCATTTCGAGTACATGTTTTATATCGATTTCGAGGCTTCGATGGCCGAGGCACGTGCTCAGAATGCTCTTGCTGAGGTTCAGGAGTTTACATCGTTCTTACGTGTTTTAGGGAGTTATCCCATGGATATGACTTCTTGGTCACCATCGTCTTCGTCGTCATCAACATTTTCATTGTGACACTACTAAGATCAAAACCAAAGTGATGATGATTCTATTGGGAATGTAAATTTGAAGATGAAAATTATAAACTTGTTTTGAAGAAAAATAAATTATGTAGTTCTCCGGTGGCAATCTTGTGTTTTTTTCACTACTGTATGCATTATTATACTCATGAGTTTCGTTTGATCGTATTATTTTAAAAATATAAGTTTTGAGATGATCTGTCGTTCTCTGAAAAAATCTCTATGTAAAAATCCACCTCAACTCGTCAATTTGTGCAAAAATTACTGTCGTTGGAAAATGATAATACGTAGATGTAATTTAGTCATCTGTTGCTACATGATAAATTCAGTTAACATTCCTTTTTTTGGCAGTGTCACATGTCAGTCAATGTGGTGAAATATCCAATTTCGGTGTTCAAATACCATTCTTTCGGATATAACAACAATAGTTATCTCACTAAATTTCTTACTGTTCTATTTTATTTGTTACTTCACATAAAGTAAATTTGTTTATATAAATCATGAACGGTATAATCAATCAAGAATTTTAATACGATATAGATATTCTCTAAGTTGACGGCATGTTGGAGTACTTATTTGATCACACTCAAGTCGCTCCATCGCATCTAACACTTTATCGAAATTTCAAGAACTTTGTTTATAGATAGCTGTCTCCCGCTTCAACCCACCCATAGCTTCAAACATTCATCTTTACCACCGGAAACTACTCTCTCGCCATCAGGACTCCAATCCACTGCAAAAACCTATTCACACATGGAAAAAAAACAAACATTTAAGCGATTCGCATTTTCAAAGCAGGCCGCAAACATTAATAAAGCTTTCAAAGTGTTAGTTTGATAATACCTCATCCGCATGACCAGGAAGATCTTGCTTTAACCTTCTCTGTCCAATATCCCAAACCTGTGCAAGTGAGAGAGGTTTAGCATCTGAGGAGTGAGTACCTCCATATATTTAGTTGTGAATGAGATTTAGGACAAAAAAAAAACAAGATTACCTTAAGGGTAGAGTCACTGCTACCACTTAAAAGCATCCTACTGTCCGGAGACCAACTGCGGTTACAAAGCTAATTAATTAATAATTAGTGGGAAACATGGAAAGGGGAACCAATATGTTCTCAAGGAATCTACCAAACCTGATCTGATAAACACGACGAACATGGCCTCTCAAAGTTGTAATATACTCCCCCGTGATACCATCCCATATCTTGACAGATTTATCAAAAGACGCACTTGCAATCCACTGGCCATCAGGTGAGAAACACACATGGTTTACAACCTGCTGATGACCGTGCATCTGCTTTTTAGGTTTGTCGCTAACAGACTGTTCCCAAAGTATCATTTTCATGTCATCAGAACCTGACACTAATCTTTCACCGGACTTTCCTTTTGCTTGTTCGTATCTTTTAAGCGCAGCCTATAAGCAAGCAAACGAGAGATCAGAAACAGGGTACGTTAATGGACAAAAAAAAAAGTAAAGGAATGAGGGATAGGGATCTCTCAGTACCTTTCTAACTTCTTCAGGTGAAGAATATTGTTTTCCAGTGTGGTCAAAAGCTCCTGTCCGGAGAACATAGTCTGTGCTCAATGCAAGGGAGTTCACCCAATGTCCATGCCCCTGAAGTAACAACAGAATTATATATGCAGGTTCAAAATTAGGCTGTTCAAAGGATATACAAGGAGAATCTCTTCACAAGGGTCATGTGAATGCAGAACGTGGAGCTTTTACCTCCAATTTTGATGTCAAACATAGATCTCCATCCGGAGTAACTTGCCACATCTTTATTGTACAATCTTGAGAACTGCCAATTAAACACAAGACAGATCATAATTTGAATAGCAAGCAACAAGTGATACAAGTAGTAGTGACATGATCTACTACAACATAAAAGAGGATGATCAAGCATTACAAGTCTAGAAAAATTTAGAAACATGCCCTGTATATATAATTCCCTCTCCTCCCCATTTGACACAAGTCACACCACGTGAATGTCCACTAAGACACGTTAGGGTTTTCCTAAGTGTAATGTCCCATATCCTTGCATCCCCATCTTTGCTACAAGTTACAAACCGACGGCATGGGTAGTTAAGGTGGACTGGTTCCCACGAGATACTAGTAATCCATTTCTTGTGACCCTGGGAGAAGTCAAGTGTTTATCGATCAGTATCATCACTCACAAAGGTTAACCAAAAAAAAAAAAAAAACGTTACTGTAAGGGGGCTGCCATTTAGCTGTCCGGTTTCCGGTATCCAACAACAGACTTCACCATCTAAACCACCACTAACAAGGTGCTTACAATCTGGAGACCATGCGACGGCCAGAACCCAGTTCCTGTGCCCTGACAATATTAATAAACGCATATCAGAAAACAAGAGACAAAAAAAACCTAGAGAGCAAAAGAGATTAGTACCTCTGCATGTAAACAATGGAGTTTGAGTGTTGAGATCCCACAGCCGGACAGTGGTATCACCTGAGCCACTAGCTAACTGCTTACCGTCCGGACTAAATGAAACACACAGAACAGAGCCCTCATGACCTAAATAAATAATTTTTAAAGACAAACCAGTCAGCTAATCTAAGAAACTACCACTAGTCAGTCTGGTAGTTGAGACGGCAGAGAGGAAGGAACATTTTGATATACCGGCAATGGTCGCAGAAACACGGTTAACAGGGCGAGTTCGGAAAACAGCTTGTTGTCGATACACTATCGTCAATACATTCTCCACGGACACTGAATGCACACAATTTCCCCATCAATAATATGATACTACTACATCATACCGCGCAAAAAAAAAAAAAAAAAAAAAAACCTTGTTCTGTCTCAAAATGTGTTCCTAGGGGCACAACAAGTTCCTTGTCTGATACATAGAAAGCGTAGGGCAAGTTCTCCTCCTGAAAATTCCATGTGTAAACCATAAACAGAGGTTACTCTGTAACTCAAAAAACTCAGAAAAATCACTCCTTTATCCCCTTACGTACATTGTTGAGAAAGTTATTGGTTAGATGGGTAAGCTGCAAAGGCCCTGTTTGGAGAGGGACATAGATAGGTTCACCTAAAGTAATTCCTTCAGGATCCATTAACCGACATATCACCATCTCCGCCATGTCTGGTATCGCCGGCGCCGATCGACGAGGCAAAGTGGGAACAACGTACTTGCATACCCTAAACCCTAAATAATGGTTTTATATATCTTATAAGGAGGCACTGCACCAACAAAATTTTGACATGTCAGCAAGGAAAAAATAATTTTAAAATTAATTGTTTAAAAAAAAAAAAAAGAGAGGTTATGGCAAAAAAGAAAAACAAAAAAATCGTTATTAAATAATAATTTTTTTTTTCAGAAAAAGTTAAACCAGCCATCTCTGTTTCCATTTCTTTACAAAGCATCATGTGAATTTCGATAATAGTTATTAGAACAAATTAAAAAAAAAAAAATGGAAATCAAGCTTGAGTTGCTATCATCCGGGGAAGGCAACATCCCAAACAAACAGCCAAACAAATAAAATTAAATTAAACATTTTTTTTCTGCTCAAAAATAAAATAAAAGAAGACATTGTCTCGTAGCATAGCATCATTATTACTCATATGCAAATTGGGGTGGAATCGTGGAAGGCTATCTATCAAATTTGTGCAGATAGTCACGTTTCTTTATTATCATGTGTTCACGAAATATCCTTTCTTAATTATTATTATCAAATTTTGTTTCATTCATATAATTTTCTTATCCAGTAGAAAAAAATAGAAAACAATGGTCTGTCACGGCTTTGCATTTTGTATGGTTATATTGTACATAACAAGTAGATAAGATAATATAATTAGGCCACGTGAAGGTGAAGCATCATCAGATTGATAAAAAAACTCGTTTACATACATACCAGAAAACACACCAAAATTAGGTCCACTCCTATTTTTATTAGTTTAAAATTAGTTATTTCGTTAAACCTCACATATAAGTTGTCCAACAGGTTCACTCACTTACGTAATGTTATGTCCAACATAAAATAACTAACTAATCCTTTTCTTTTTTGCTTTGTCATGCCCTGATAAGTCAAGTTTAGTTGCAATTGTTAATGTATTATTCTTCAACGTTTGATTTACTAATCATTTTAAAAGAGAATTGTCCCAAACGATGTCACCGCAATGCAATTATTGAGGGGACTAATCCACGAAGCAAGTTGAGTGGGGAGGATGAGATTGGTCACATCTCCGGCATCTTTCAGTTATGTCGGCGTTTGGGCCCATCTTTACTTTCTGTTCCTGCCACGTGTATATTGTTTTTATTACAACACAAGTCCCACTTACTTATGACTTAACCAAGTTGAAGCTGTAAATAATTGGGTGTAATATCCCTAATTAATTATTTAATATCAATATGAACCTGACCGGAAACACGAAGTCTTAAAATACTCGAACGGTTCATATATTTCTAAATTCGAAAATTCGAGATGTCCGATCTGACCCTACGGTTACCTGAAAGCCTAGACATTTTTGAATCACATTTCTATTTTCTTTCTAAATTTATCTATTTTTATATCTTATACATATTAATTTCATGCACATGGTTACTTTAATTTCTATAGAGTCGATATGATTTTTAAGGAACAAATAAATAAACAATCAATTTCATATTAAAATGTATTAGAACATGCTTTAATTTTAATTAAAAATTAGAGTATATTTCAAAAAATCATTACAATTTTATATTAGAAATTAAAAGTAACAATGTGCATGAATGTAAAACCTAGTCCAAATTGGTTTCTACGAGACTACGACCTATGGATAACATAATAACACTAATTTCATTCATAAATTCAAATGCCACCGGTTGAACCTGGACTCAATACCCAACTTAGACACAATAATTGGATCTCCGGTTCACCTCCAATAGCCGGTTCCCTTCACCTCACATTCCCTCTGAGAAATTTCTTGGAAATTTCTCAGACCCTTTCATTATCTACAAATCCCACTATAAATACTTCTCTCCTTCAATACTAATCTTTTCTCACATTCCCATATTATACTTTTACCCACACCATCCTCCACTATTTGCATTTTTGCCACTCCTCAACTTATGTAAGCTTTTTTCCGGTGATCGGCGTCAACACAAGAGCCACCACCGCTTCTCCAAGACGGTTTAAAAACAAATCGTTAAAACAATGAAGAACGGTAACAAGAAAGCAACGCCGGAAACAGAGAAGTCTCACCGGAGAAAACTCTCGGATAAAGCGATGTCGTTTCACGGAAGAGGAACAACGCCGCTATCGAACCCGGGAGAGCTTCGGAGACCGAAGACGTTACCGGAGCTATTCTCAACCGGTGGTCAAAGCATCACCGGACCTGATACGGCTTCGTTCCCGCCGCGTCTGACGAAACTGTTACTAAACGTGACGGTTCAAGGGAGTTTAGGAGCTGTTCAGATTATCATCTCGCCGGAATCCACCGTGAGCGACTTAATCGACGCCGCGATTCGTCAGTATGTTAAAGAAGCTCGCCGGCCTTTGTTACCGGAATCTGAACCGTCGCGGTTTGATCTTCATTACTCTCAGTTTAGTCTTGAGAGTATCGGAAGAGACGAGAAACTGATATCACTTGGTTCAAGAAACTTTTTCTTGTGTGGCCGGAAAAATAACGCCGGCGGTGGTGGTTCGTCGTCGTCGGAATCTTGTTCGAAGGAAGCTGAGAAAGTGGCTAAAACTAGTTTCCATTGGCTCAAATTTATTGGCTTCTAGAAGTTTTAAACATTTTGGATCACTATTGCTTTTTTTCCAAATTTGTTTCAACTTTTATTTATTTGTTAGGAAGAAATATATTTTTATATTTGGTAATCTGTATATATAATTCATCATAAATTAGTGGTACATAATGTCTTTTTTATTCAATTATATGCCAAGATGATTCAAGAAAGGTCTAAATATATCATTTTGACAAAATGAATACTTTTATTATATTTGATAACTTTAGAAGGATGGATATAGCCACAAAGATGGGTAAATTACAATCTAAATAGAAGATTGTTAACTTATTATATTATCTGTTTGTTGTTTGTGAGATACTTTCGTTTCAGACCTCTAATAATAGAAGTTTGCTTTCATGTTTAATGTAATAACTGTTGTAAAACACTTAGTGGACTCCGTAGACCGGCCCATATACAGTCCATTTGTACTTGGCCGTTCGGCCCATGTACGGTCTATGTTATGTGTCATGGTTTTGTTCGGCCCATTGGTCTATTAGCTTATGTCTTATGTCGGTTTATGTAGACACTATATATATGTAACCTCATTACTCGATTATCAATAAGAATAAGAGATTTCTCCCTTAATTCTCTAGTTTCACAACACGTTATCAGCACGATAGCCTCAAAACCCTAAAACCCTAAAAGCAGCCGCCGCTTCTCAAACCCTAAAACCCTAAGGCAGCCGCCGATTCTCTTCTCTCTTCCAAAACCCTAAACCGCCTCTGTTCTTGGTGATCTACGAGCATCTTTTAGCTCGTGATCGAGATCTTCTCAAAACCCTATCGAGGTTCGTGGTTCGTGGTTCGGAGGTGAGTACGTTCGCGGTCCCTGACGTTCGCGGTACGTGATTCCGGACGAGAAAAGTACAAGGAGCAGTTCGTGGGAAGCTGTTCGTGGTTCTGTTCGTGGTTCGTGATCAAAGGTACAACCGAGGTCTGTTAGCTCCCGGTTCATATCCAGTCAGATCCAAATCGGTGAAAGGTAAAAACAAAGCCGAACCCTCTTAGAACCATATAATCGAATATGAACCTTAACAACTATTGAATCCTAAAACATCCAAGTACACAAACAAACAAACCTTAAAGAGTTCTATCCATGTAAATCTTAAAATCGGATTGCATAGGGCTGTTAGATTGTTTGTAAATTGCACCAAACTTTGTCAAGCTTAAAATCGAAATTTGGTTGTTTGAATTGTTTGTTGCATAAGAACCTAGAACTTGAATATGTTAAAATCGAGTATTGTTAAATTGTTCTAGGATTTAAAACTTGGATCATTCATGCATCATACTTAAATCGGATCATTGTATAGGATGTTATAGAATCGGTTGCATGAATTCATTCTTAGGATTTCTAAAACCCGAAAATTAATATTATGATTTCTAGGATTGATTTTCGATTGAGATTAATTTTATGTTAATATTCTATAAGTCTAAAAGTATGAAATCGGAAATTAAAATAAAGGTTAAGTTAAACTTCTAAATTAATTTAGTTGTTACCTAAAATCCTAGATTGAAAAGGAAATTTAAGAAAAAGGAAATCCTATCTAGAAATAAGGAAATTGTTGCATGCATTACATATTTGCTTTTGTTATCTTTGCATGCATGATTTTAAACCAAACGAAACCTATAATAGGCAAGGCATGTTTCGGTCTCAAATACCGCATGGCCTAAGGCATGTTACGGTCTTAAATACCGCATGACCTGAATCAATATGTGTTGCATGATTCGATCTCAAATATCGCATGCTAACTATCGGTTGTCTATCTTATATGCAGATGGCAAACCTCAAGAGCCTAGACTATCCCATCTTGCAAGCTTCTGGAAAGAACTACTTGGAATGGGTGAAAGACACCGAAATCCATCTAAGGTCAAATGGCCTAGCCGGTTGCATTGATGAGGATGTTGAGAGCACTGACAAGAGAAAGAATAAGTGTCTCCAGCATATGCACCATCATATTGCGGAGAGTCTCAAAAGCCAGTACCTCTTCATAGACAATCCTCTCGCCCTTTGGACACAGCTTAAACGCCGGTACGGGCACCAAAAGACGGTGCTCCTTCCAAAGGCCGAGTTTGATTGGAAGAACCTAAGGATCCAGGATTACAAATCCGTGGAGGAGTATAACTCTGAGCTTTTTAGGATTGTCTCACTGCTTAGGCTATGTGGAAAAGAGGTGACTGAAAGGGAGCTGATAGAAAAGACCTTGTCTACCTTCAACCCTAACAATAGAGTTCTTCAGCAACAATATCGGCATCAAGGTTTTGCTGACTATGGGGCACTCATTGAATGTTTACTGCTAGCTGAGCAGAATGATGAGTTGTTGCTGATGAACAGTGCTATGAGACCTCCTGGTACAGCCCCATTACCGGAAGCAAATAAGGTTGATTTGGGAAAGAAAACTGCAGTAGAGTCTAAGGAGCCAAAAGAGCCTCATGAGACCAACTACGCCCATAGAGAAAGACACTACGGCCAAGGCCGTGGTGGAGAGGACGTGGTGGCCGTGGCGGCCAGGCTGGTCGAGGAGGCCGCGGACGTGGTGGTAGGGGCCGTGGGTCCTTTAAACCACACACCAAGGCCAAATCGGTCTGCCACAGATGTGGTATGTCAAACCACTGGTCCAAGACCTGCAGAACTCCCAAACATCTCATTGATGCATGCCAAGAAGTGCTAAAGAAAAAGCCGGAAGCTAACTATGCGTACATCGATGATGAAGGAGACTTCGATCATGAGAATGACGACTTGCTAGAGACTTCCGATTGCCTTCACAATGATGATTGATTTTCGTTTTATTTTGGTTTAATTTCAATGCTTTTATGCTTTATTTTCCTTCTATGTATTGGATTATTATTTTGATTTAAATGCAATGGATTTTTATTTTATAACTGTTTTGTTAAAATACAAATTCTGTCATATTTATAGAAATGGCCAAGGACATGAGTGAACTAGTGGTGGACAGTGGATCCAACCACACTATACTAAGAGACAAAAGACATTTCATAAATCTTATAATGAAAAGTGCAAATGTTAGTACAATTGCGGGTATAGCTAACTTGATAGAAGGCTACGGCCAGGCTCACGTTTTGTTGCCTAACGGCACACACATTGAACTAAGTGATGCCTTATACTCACCCAGCTCTAAGAGAAACTTATTGAGCTTTAAAGATATAAGACTAAATGGTTATCATGTTGAAACCAAGGGTGAAGGAACTAAAGAATTCCTATACATTACAGAAAATGTAAATGGACAAAAGAAGGTCCGAGAGACTATACCTGCACTAGCCACTGGTTTATACCATGCTAAGATAAACATGATAGAAACTAACTTGGTAAAGCACAAAATGTTCAATGAACAATTCACTCTATGGCATGACCGGTTAGGCCACCCGGGTTCGAACATGATGCGTAAAGTGATTAAGAGTTCGAATGGGCACAATCTTAAAGAGAAAAAGGTTTTCCCTAAAAATCTCACTTGTGTAGCATGTGCACAAGGGAAACTTATCACAAGACCATCACCAGTAAAGGTCACAAAAGAGACTTTACATTTTCTGGAAAGGATACAAGGTGATATATGTGGACCAATACACCCACCATGTGGGCCGTTTAGATATTTCATGGTTATGATCGATGCATCAACCAGATGGTCTCACGTTTGCTTGTTATCCACAAGGAACCTAGCATTTGCTAGGCTGTTGGCTCAAATCATAAGATTAAGAGCACACTTTCCGGACTTTCCACTTAAGACTATACGTCTAGATAATGCTGGTGAATTTACATCCCAAGCGTTTAATGATTACTGTATGTCCATGGGGGTGAGTGTGGAACATCCTGTGGCACATGTCCATACACAAAACGGATTAGCTGAATCCTTCATTAAACGTATACAATTGATAGCTCGACCATTGTTAATGAGATCGAAGCTTCCTGTGTCGGCTTGGGGACACGCGGTCTTACATGCAGCAGAACTCATACGCATCAGGCCATCTTGTGAACACAAATATTCACCATCCCAACTATTATCGGGTCAAGAGCCAGACTTATCCCATCTCAAAACATTTGGTTGTGCCGTTTATACACCTGTTGCTCCACCACAGAGAACTAAGATGGGACCTCAAAGGAGGATAGGAATATATGTTGGATATGAGTCTCCCACCATTATAAAGTATCTTGAGCCATTGACAGGAGATCTATTTAAGGCCAGATACGCGGACTGTCAATTCGTTGAGTCCGAATTCCCTATGTTAGGTGGTGAGACCAGCAAGCTGGTCAAGGAATTAACATGGAATCAAACATCCTTAAATTGGCAAGATCCTCGAACTCTAGCATGTGATGCAGAGGTTCAAAAGATTATACATTTACAACAGCTAGCTCATCAATTGCCAGATTCCTTTGCTGACCCAAAGAGAGTAACAAAATCGTACATACCAGCTTGCAATGCACCAGTACGTATTGATGTTCAGAAGGAACACAATGAACAAGTTGCTACAGAGTCTAAACCACGTTTGAAACGAGGTAGACCGTTAGGTTCCAAAGATAAAAATCCTCGAAAGTCTAAAGGTGCAAAACATACCGAGGTTCAGGGAATTACAGAAAAACCAAACATGGCTGCGGAAATAATTAATGTACCAGGTGAAGTTCAGGACGCTGAACCTCAAGAACCTGAAGGAATTGATAACAATGAGATATCAATCAATTACATAATGTCTGGAATACAATGGAACCGGAAAAATGTCGACATTGATGAAATATTTATATACAAGGTAGCACTTGAGATAAATGAGGATCTAGAACCCACATCTATATTAGAGTGCACTCAAAGTAAAGATTGGCTTAAATGGAAAGAAGCCATTGATGTGGAGTTAAACTCTTTGAAGAAGAGAAGTGTGTTTGGTCCGATCTTAAGGACAACACCTACCATTAAACCAGTTGGACACAAGTGGGTCTTTGTAAGGAAGAGAAATGAGAAAAATGAGATAGTGAGATATAAAGCACGGCTTGTAGCACAAGGATTCTCTCAAAGACCCGGCATAGATTATGAGGAGACATACTCCCCTGTGATGGATGCAACGACTTTTAGATACCTAATAAGTCTGGCCATAAGAGAAAATTTGGATTTACGGTTAATGGATGTTGTAACCGCCTATTTATATGGTCCACTGGATAATGAGATTTATATGAGATTACCAGAGGGTATAGAACACAAAGATAAAAGTGGTTCTCGAGACCAGTACTGCATAAGGATAGACAAATCGCTTTATGGACTGAAACAAAGTGGTCGAATGTGGTATAACCGACTAAGTGATTATTTAGCTAAGAAAGGCTATAAGAATGACCCAATCAGTCTATGTATATTCATAAAGAAGTTTGCAAACAAAGGATTTGTGATAATAGCAGTCTACGTGGATGATTTGAACATTCTCGGTACCTCTGGGGAAATCGCCCAAACTGTAGAATACCTCAAGAAAGAATTTGAGATGAAAGACCTAGGCAAGACAAAATTCTGTTTGGGATTGCAACTTGAGTACAGAAACATTGGGATCCTTGTGCATCAAAAGGCATATACAGAAAAGGTACTCAAGAGATTTAATATGGAGCAAGCTCACTCATTGACTAGCCCAATGGTTGTGAGAAGTACAGAAGTGGATAAAGATCCATTTGCTCCTAAGAAGGCCAATGAAGAAGTTCTTGGTCCTGAAGTGCCTTACCTCAGTGCTATAGGAGCGTTAATGTTCTTGGCTAGTCATACTAGGTCGGACATATGCTTTGCCGTGAACCTCCTTGCAAGATACAGTTCTTGTCCGACCAAAAGGCACTGGAATGGTATTAAGCATGTTCTGCGTTACCTACAGGGAACGACAGACTTTGGTCTATATTATACTAACCATAACAAAGAAAGTTTAGTTGGTTTTGCTGATGCAGGTTATCTATCCGATCCACACAACGGTAAGTCACAAACAGGTTATGTGTTTACGCACGGTGGTACAGCGATCTCTTGGCGTTCAATGAAGCAGACTCTAGTGGCCACATCGTCAAATCACGCGGAGATTTTAGCCATCCATGAAGCCAGCCGTGAGTGTGTTTGGTTGCGGTCCATGACCCAGCATATTCGGACAGATAGTGGTTTGGACGACAACAAGGAAGCAACTGTACTCTATGAAGACAATACGGCCTGCATCGCACAGCTCAAGGAAGGATACATCAAGGGAGATGGGACGAAGCACATACTGCCAAAGTTCTTCTTCACACATGAACTACAAAAGGCCGGAGAAGTTCAAGTGGTACAAGTACAGTCATGCGACAACTCAGCCGATCTCTTCACCAAAGCATTGTCGACAACAACATTCAAGAAGCTCACGCACCAGATTGGAATGCGGAGGCTTAAGGACTTGGAGTGATGTTTGGAACAGGAGGAGCAATGTGTGTTGTACTCTTTTTCCTTCACCAAGGTTTTGTCCCATTGGGTTTTCCTGGTAAGGTTTTAATGAGGCAGCATCCCCTAAGCACATTGCGTTGATCCCGTCCAGCATAGGCACGGTCATATCGTCCAAGGGGGAGTGTTGTAAAACACTTAGTGGACTCCATAGACCGGCCCATATACAGTCCATTGGTACTTGGCCGTTCGGCCCATGTACGGTCCATGTTATGTGTCATGGCCTTGTTCGGCCCATTGGTCTATTAGCTTATGTCTTATGTCGGTTTATGTAGACACTATATATATGTAACCTCATTACTCGATTATCAATGAGAATAAGAGATTTCTCCCTTAATTCTCTAGTTTCACAACAATAACGACTTTAGCCAACCTTATCCCTAAAGTCAGACATTTGTGAATTGTGACCAACGAAGAAACCAATTCAGTGCCGTGTTGCTCTTCTTCTTTTTATTATTAGCTTATTGGTTTAATCCTACTTTTTAATAAGATAATTTTTTTAAGGGTTGATTTACAAAATGAAATATAGAATTAAATAAAGGTTTGACGAAAATTATGTAAATAAAGAGAGAATCATTTCTATGATTCTTTGAGATTTCACAAATATATCCTTCTAGTTTAAGATTATGTAATAAAAATAAAGATTATTTTCTTAAAAAAAAGGATATATCATATATCTAAAACTTCATCATCAAATAAGGCCGATTCTTCTACCAAAAAAAAAAATCATCAAATAAGGCCGATTCTAATTTGGCCCACTATGAATAAAGGCCCATTAACTTAGCCACCCAAAAGGAGTAAGTCTTTCCATTTTAATTTTTTTGGTTAAAATTGTTGTAAAACCCTACTGGCTAAAAGGAAGTTTAAAGGAGGAGTAAGAAGAGCATCCATATAAATAAAGCCGCTCCTTTGTTTTTTTTCAAACAAACTCTAAAACCCTAAATTTCATCTTCTCAAAGCAGCCACACACATCTTTCATCTTTCACTAGCTATGGAGTTTTGGGGTATATTGCCTCTCTGAAATTTTTTATACCTTTATAACTTTCTATTGATAAAATCAATTTTTGTATTCCTTAACTTTGTTCTGTGAAAGAGCCTTAAAAATCTGGTCTTTATATCTCTATTTTAGTCAATAAGCATTGTCATTGTGTTCAAAACTGTATGAGATTGTTTGCTAATATTAGTTTTCTTGGGAGTTTTGGTTTTCAAAGCTTCTGTCTTTTATGAGTTTTTTTGTTTGAATTGGTACTTGATGAGTAATGGTTCAATTGTAGGAATTGAGGTTAAGCCAGGGATGCCTCTTATGGTGGAACCAGAAGATGGTTACTTACTCCATGTCTCTCAGGTATGTTATCAGTTTTTGTAATTCTTGCAAGTTTCTCTCTCTCTCTCTCTGCTTTGTAAACGAAACTGAACATGATTGATATTGATTGTGTGAGTTGTTGTTGTTGTTTTTACCATTTTCTTAGGTTACCATTGGTGACTTGAATAAGTTGAAAGGAGATGAGAATGTTCCAATTTATGTGAAGCATGGTGAGGATAAGAATAAGATTATTATCGGAAATCTCTCAAAGAAGTTTCCTCAAATTTCTCTTGATATCTTCTTTGATCAAGAGTTTGAGATTTCTCACAGCTCTGAAAGCAGTGTCTTTCTTATTGGTTACAAGTCCCCTTATGACGATGAACAATATCCTTTGTCCTTTCTTTAGTTTGTATCTTCAATGGTTTATTCAAATTTATGTTCACAGAGCTTGTGTCTGTTTATCCTTGATTTTTTGGCTTTTGCTCTGCCTTTTCTTTTTTTCTGATGCTTCACGGATGAGGAGATTGATTCTGGTGAGTTTCTTATTCTTAAGTTAATATTTTGATTTGAATTGTTATCAAAGCTTGAAAGCTTATCTTTTGTCTTTTTTATTTTGTGTAGATTCTGAGTTAGAGGAGTACATGGAACAACAATGTGGTAAGCTCACTTTAGAAAGCCTACTGTTTTGAGGTAGTTTGAGTCTATTTATAGAATCTTAACCTTTGACATTGTTATGAAGGTGCTTTGCCTCCAAATGAAATGAATAATGAGATGAAGCCTGAAGAAGATGAATCTGACTCAGGCGAAGAAGATGATGAATCCGGCTCAGATGAGGTATATTTTGTTTAAGGAGTTGTGTGTAGCAAGCAATGAATCAGTCTAAAAAAGTAATATTGATTGGTTTTGTCCTGTTTGTTTGCTTTGCTTAGATGGGTTCTGATGAGGATGAGGATGAGTCTGATGAAGAAGACGTAGAGGATGAAGCACCTTTAAAGGTTGAGCCTCCGAGTAAGAAGATTCCAAATGGTAAAGCAACGAACAACACAGTTGCATCAAAGAAGGCTAAAGCTGCGTTTCAGAACAAGTCATCAGGTAACAAAAAATCCAAAGTGAAGAGAGATAGAGATGAAACTGGATTAATGAGTTTCAACCATTTTTTGATGCAGGAGGGAAGAAGAAGTGCCCATTCCCATGTGGTTCTTCCTGCAAAAACTAGAGACTCTGCCAAAGTCACATTTTTTCATACAAGCTTTTGCTTTTTGATACGAAATTTTGATAGTTATTACCCCTATTTGAGTTACTTGTGAGGCTTTTGGGCTCTTGAAAATTTTGGATTATTCTAATATGTTGTTATGTTGTCTTTTGGGGTGTTAAATGGTTTCAATGGTTATTCTTAACTATAATTACTAACTGACGGGTGAAGCGAATATTGGCCATAGTAGCATCAGCTTGATCCTTGATCTCAAATTGACTTCTCCTCATGTCAAAATTTCCATTGCAGATACGCATAAGTTGTCTACACATAACAAAAAACACATATTCACAACTCTACCATAGAGAGAGAGATAAGATTCGAAACTCGTGAAAACTATTTAAATATAATAGAAAATATGTAATTATGAGTTTTTGAAACTGTTAAAATAGATTTGCTTATAAATTTATTCGTGAATTGGTCACAACTAATTCAAGTTGTCCTTTTTAAACCACCTTTGTTTGTTAAACACTGAATTTTGTTTAATCACTGAATTTAAACTTAAAAAAAAAAAATCAAAAGAACATCAGGCAGAATTCCGCGACCAAAGAAATGAAAACAGAGACGCAAATTATGCAAAAAGAAAAATATAATTTTGCGTCTGCCGGGAGTCGAACCCGGGTCTATTGCTTGGAAGGCAATTATCCTAACCGTTGGACTACAGACGCTATTGATTCTGGATTGCTTTTTACAGTTTATCTTTATGTAATAACTGTTTAAAAGATCGTTAAACACCGAAGGCTTTTTCTTTTCATAGCCGTCGGATTTAAAGATCACTAAAAAGCTAAGCTTCAATGATGTTCATCATTTTCACTTAAACTTTACTCAGACAGGTAAGTGAATCTTCATTCCTTATTACGTAGAACAGATAAATTCAAAAATATTCTTGTAAAAGAAAACACTTCTGTCTATATATCATTCACTACAAACGATTAACCTTTTGCTTTCTGGCAGCTGCAACATACATTGACATTGTGCAAACAGAGTAACAAACCAAACCAAAAAGAGGAAAACTTATAAGGGAAAATATAAAACATATACTTGGAATGAACCACCGTGATTATACTGTTTTCTTAACAAGAAGAAAGGTTTTCTCTGAGATGAAAAACAAAAAATAGAATCGAATAGAGTAAAATGCCAAAAGGATGCGTGTTTAACGAGTTTTGCTGACAATTGAGGTCTTGGAAATTTTACGAAGCCACAGGTTTGGATGTTGCCTTCTTTACAGCTTCAGCGTAGGTCCTGTGCTGATAGGCTAAGGTCGACTCGAGCAAGTCCCACAGAGATGTCTTTGGGTCCCATCCTGTTTTTCATAGTCAAAAATCTATCAGATTAGCCATGATCTTTACTCTCTTTAAGCATATTATCATGGAAATTACCGAGTTGGCGGTTAATGATGGTCATGTCTGGGATTCTCTTGTCACTGTCGTCATAACCTTCCCCGTAAAACTCTTTGGAGCTAACATCAACCGTTGGGCTCTCTATGGCTCCCTCTCCACTCACTTTCGCGTAAACCTGAAATATGATTCGTTTTAAATATTTGAGAACCATCCACCAAGTCTTTCAGTTGTTTTGAAACCAATCTTCCTCACCTCAGTCATCATTTCAGCTAGCTGTCGTACTGTAACTTCGTTGTTTGGATTGCCAACATTGAAGATATGCCCATTTGCCCTCTCTGGGTTTTCCTGAACCACATAAACAATATATCAGTGCAGGTTCTTTTACTTGGAACTCCTTTAAAGTTTAACAGTTTCTAAACAAAAACCACAAAGAATGGTATAAGCAATAGAACGTACAATCATCAGAAGGACAGCTTCGATAGCATCTTTGATGTAGATGAATGTTCTCTGTGATTCTCCACCATCCACAAGCTTGAGAGGCTCACGGCGTAGAAGATTCTAAAATATAAATAGCAATGCATTAATAAAAAGTTTGCAAATATACAGAACGACACTGGATTGAAGACTCGCCTAAGCATACTTACATTACTAAAGCAGGCGAGGACACGTGGGACACCTTCGCTAGGACCATCAATGCCGGGGATGAAATCCATCCTAGGTCCAATCCAGTTAAAAGGCCTTACAATGGTGAACTCAAGTCCATTCTCAGCACCCTCAGCTGTCACAAAGAAACAAATGAAGTCAAGTGTAAACCTTTTGGTTCTTACCACATTATATTCACTCACATGTCAGCTAAGAAAAAAAAGAAAGCCTACCATAAACGAGTCTCTCAATCAGTTGCTTTGCACACGCATATGACCACCTCTGCTTCTCAATTGAACCAAATATGCAAGGGGAAATATCTTCTTTAAGAACATAGAAAGAAGGATCCTGTAGAAAGCACAACAAACAACATTAGCAAACAATGAAGCCAACCCACGGCAATTGAAGTTCTAGAAACCATGTTTTCTACATATTTTAGTTATTCTAAGCTTCTACAGGTGTGATAGACGACAAGTTATCTAAACTTTTAACTGAACTAAAAAAAAAAAAGTTTTACGAAATCCATTGAATAATTCACAGTTAAACTCATATGGCTAGGAAAAAGAAAGAAAATTGTTAGTTTCAACATGTTCCTCAGTACATTAAATTCATTGGTGAGACTGATAAAAAAAAAGACAAAAACATGTTGAAAAGCGAAAGGTGCAAAAAGGCATTACGTCACGCAGGGGATGATCCTTAGGAAGAAAGCTTCCTATGGTTTTTCCATATACTTCACAGGTGGAAAAGTGAATGAGACGCTTGTTGTTCTCAGAGCAGTACTTAACCTACACAAACCAACACATCAACCAATCAATTTCAACTAATAATAATGAGGCACATAACTTGTTTCAATCAATTCTTTAGAACAACAGCTACTTAAAGTAAGAAACACATACCACTGGGAGCGCATCAATGAAATTGCTGTAGATAGTATCAAGAGGACGCGTATTGTAATCAGCTGGAGTACAGATCGCAGCAAGATTTATAGTCTGCAGAACCAAAAAAAAAACAAAAGATCAGAATTACATCAGAACATCACCAATCTCAACACTGAGAAAACAAAAAAATCACAGATCAAAATATCTAAATTCCGAATAACAGATCAGATCTGAGACAACAATCACGGTCACACACTAAACCATCACTATCAATTTCCTCAACAGTTAGATTATCACACTTAAACTAATAAACAACGAAGAACAGAGAGATATAGATACGAAGAAACATTTTTCATAAGCTTTACCAGATCCGCCATCTTAATAAGTCCTTCAAGCCTGGAATCATGCTTAATATTGATACGATGAAACTGGATCCGACCACTCCATTCAACGGAATCAGGCTCAAGCAAGTGTTTGATCTTATCGTTGTAAACATCGAGCGCAAGCACCTTATGCGGTGTCTCCGTCATCAGCTTCTCACAGAGATGTGAACCGATGAAACCTCCGGCTCCGATCATGCATATCGTCATCGGTTTTATCGGTCTTCCATCTAGATCCACTCTATTAGCTCCGCTCGCCATGATTACTCTCTCTATCTCTCTCTCGAGAAGATCAGATCATAAAAATAAAAATAAAAAAATCAAATCCTTCGTTTACAGTAAAGCTTTTCTCTCTCTCTCTCTCTCTCTCTCTCTCTCTCGAGGAGATAACACAATGCGTTCTAATGGTGACGGTGGGATATTTAACAGAGAAGAAGAAGATGCATCGCATGTGAACAACGGAGAGGCAAATTGCTTTCGTCGAAATTGGAAAATATTATTAACTCTCGGTATCGGCGCGTGGTTTGTACGCACGTTATCTGTATAATCCACGTGATCTCGTTTTGATTTGAGAGGATGTGAGCAAGCAAAAAGATCTGTTTTATTATTTCTTCGACTAATGATTTTATATGATTATTAATTATTATTATGATTGTTAATCTGGTAATTAATTACTTGAATGTGTTTATTTCATTAACTAAAAGTTCTTTTTACAAGATAAATCGCCATATAGCATATATGTCGGCAGAAAAAATCTTACCCCAAATCTTAAAGGTTTTTAAGTGACTATATAATAGAAAAATGTGGCAAAACTTTATCAGATTAATATTTGCATTTAAAATCATTATCTCGCAATTATAAATTATGCTTGTTAACAATCCAAAAAATAAAAATAAAGACACTTAGTATTAGGGATATAATATCCTATATCGGAAGCTAGACAAGGATCCTGACAGTATATAAAATATATGGGTCTCTCTGTTCATCCGCCAATTAGTTTTGAGTTGGAAGTCCACAATCTAATATGGTATCAGAGCCCGATCCACATATTGTCCAGCCCGATCCATCAGTCTAACCCAAATTTGGTCCACCGATCCTTGTCCGAAAATACCGAGATTTATGGCTAGAAGAACCATCATCTCGAGAGGGCGTATTAGGGATATAATATCCCACATCAGAAGTTGGACAAGAATCCTGACAGTATATAAGATATATGGGCCTCTCCACTCATCGCCAATTGGTTTTGAGTTAGAAGCCCACAATCTAATACTTTGAACCTATGTTGGATGAAAAACTCCTTTTGAGATTTGTTTTCCACTTTCGAAATATTTTAAAACGAGAAACTCGTAGCAATATAAAAATTTATGTCTGAAAATATGAAGGAAACTCCATTTTTGTTATGAAAACACTACAAAAACCTTTTTCTAATTTGGAAACTTAATAAGTAAATAATTTATAAATACAAAAAATTATTATACATATAAATTTATAATATTATTAGTGTTTTAATTTAATTATTCAATATTTATGTTTCAAATTTTTTTGTTTCAAATATTTATTTTAATATAGTTTTTTGTCATCATTGAATTGACAAGTCCGATTCATAGCCAACTTTTACCACTTGACTAGAGACACTTCTCCTTTTAAAATAGTTTTTATGTTTGGTGTTTATTATATATTTGTATATACAAAACATTTTCCACTGCTTAAATTTAGAGAAAAACCGTTCTTTTTCCCATAATGTTTCGCTTCCGTGTATCTATTTCCGTTTTCATACAATTTAGCTTAAATAAAATATAAAAAAAAACTGCATAAAATGAGCAAAGAAGAATTATATAGCAGTACCAAAAATGATAAATAAAGTAACTATTTTGGAATCATATGGCAGTAACTATTTTGGAATCATACAAAGGGTCTTCTCGACATAGACGAAAACTTGACCAAGTAACATTGGAATTTTGCATACATTTTCATATGCGATTTACTCATTTTACATACCCATGAAGACGTTTAGTTATAAAACAAAAAATATTATAGGTCTTCTTTAATCATTATGAAAACTTTATTTATCGTACTGGAAAATTTAACCCAAAAGAGCATTTGGGCAGCCTTGGGTTCATGTGATCACCCCATAGCTAATGAGCTGTTAACCGGTCGATCATTGATATACCCACATGGTCAGGTCAACAAAATGAATCTAATTTTTAAAAATATAAACATGCTAGTTATTGTTCTTTTTTTGTGTCTTTTCTAAAAAGGATTGAGACAAAAAAGAAAGAGAAACAAATGATGAACAATAATAATCAGGTACATTTCCAAGAAGCAACAACCTCGAAACTCTCATCACAAAACCCCAACCACAGTTTTCTTTGAAATTTTGTTCATGGCTTTATGCTTTTTATTAAAGATGATACATATATGGTGGTATAGTACTTCCTACTGTCTATACAGTAAATTTCCATGAGATGTTTTATCACAAACTTGTGTATATATGCAACATCGGTATCGATATAATCATCTTTTTTTCTGTCTGAGCTTTTTTGACTGACCAAATTTATACATCAATGCTTCTTCAGTTCACTTTAACACGGTCCAAACTTGATTCAAACTCATGTCTTTCCCCTCAAGTTATACATACAACTAAAAATATTAAAAACGCGTAGATGTTTCCCATAGAATAAAAAGAGAAAATCTTTTAGATGCAAAGATAAAAGGAGCAAAGCAAACAAAGTCATTTTCAATCTTTTACATAGAAGCTCTCATTCTCTCATTGCTCAAAGCTTGAGATGTCGTCGTTTTATAAAAATAATATCGTGAAAAACTACACCCAAAGCATGATTGGAGTCATCCATTTGTAAAAATATGAATTCAAATGGTCGTCACAAATGTAGATAAGGATTAGTAGACAAATGTATATACTATAGTCTTATAGAGTATAACATTGTCTAATAGTACTTCCTAGTAGCTAATAGCTATGCAGTAAATGCCCATGAGATGTTTCGTATCACTATATGTACCTTATGGAACATCATAATCATCCGTTTCCCGAGCTTTTTGTCTGATCTAGACAACTATGTATGACGTATCTTTCCACATTTGCTTGATTAGTCTTGATATCCTCAACCCACCAAAACCGCTTAATGACTTACAAATATATACAAAACTCGTAACGTCCATCAAAGATTGATTACTCTTTATAAAAGGGATTCTTGTAAAAAATGCCATTAAAAAAAAAAAACTTTTGGATATACCATTTTTTGAATAATTTGTGGATTTTGCCACTTAAAAAAAAAAATATATGTATTTTCCATTGTTTTTAATACAATATGTAATTCATATCAAATACTAAATTCTAAGAACAAATAAAACTGACTAAACTCAAACATAACGAATAAAAAACATGTTAAATCATATTAATATAACTTACAGACAAAATGGTAAAATCCATAAACTATTCAAAAAGTGGTAAAATCAACAAAAACCACTCCAAAAATGATTTTTTCATAGATGATTTCTTTACAAAATGATATGTGAATAACTTGTGTTCCTATAAACTAGATTGGCAAAGGGTTTGTAGAGACGTTACAGTGGAAACGCTAAGTCTCAACGTCAATCAAGAATGTATTCACATCTTTTACACATGTAACGAAAAAGTTGAAACTGCTCTAAAAAGTTAAGCGTTATCACGCTGGATATGTGAGAGTTTGGAATATTATTTTTAAATAATTATCACTTAATTAAAATATTTTAATTTTGAAGCCAAAGTATTCTACTTAAAAAATATTTGACTTGAGTCCAAATAATCAACAATATATTAAAATATGTTTTTAATATTCCCTTATTCAAATTTTAAATTAACATTTTTAAAAATATATTTAAAATGGGCTATGTAAATATATATTTTAAAAAATATGAAGATTTTGTAGATGATTTTTTTTGTTTTCCTTATTTGTTTCCGAATAAGATGTTTTCATAATTTTTTTAAAAACAAAATTAGTCTTACTTACTATTAACATCAATCGCAATAATCTTTGAATTTTGTTTCGTTACCATTTTAAACACGGTAAAAGAAGGAACATTATATTGTAGTCGTTAGTCAAACTCCACTAACTAAAAATCCATTTATAACATAAGAATTTAGAATGGTGACAAATATAATTAAGGATTAGCATGCTTTATATACAAAATTACTTATAATACCCACAAAATTGAATATTAGATAATTACAAACATTCAAAGATTGTTGTTCACTATAAAAGAAAATAGTTTATTTTCATATCAGTCATTAGCGTTAATATAAAGCAGTCTCACAGTGCAAATATACTAAAAATCCATAAAGATAATACAGTAATAATAATAATTTCTAAAAAAATAATAATAATTCAAAATTCA
Organism: Camelina neglecta; assembly: GCA_023864065.1. Lineage (NCBI taxonomy): Eukaryota > Viridiplantae > Streptophyta > Magnoliopsida > Brassicales > Brassicaceae > Camelina > Camelina neglecta. The sequence goes on from CM043456.1 coordinate 30,573,767, forward strand.
AACTCTCTAATAAAGAAAAAACAAATAAAGGAAAAAAGCTTATTCGTACGACATGGGTTGTATAAATTAATAAAAAAGATAAGGCCAACTCCAACGGGCACACCAAAACACCAAATTATAGTGTTAATGCTTTCCAACCAAACACCAAAACAAACGCTATCTCCATTTTTTTTGTGTTTTGTGAATAGTATTACACCATATTTGGTGTAACACTATTCACAAAACACTAAAAATATATATATTATTTTATTCATGTTTTTGATTTAAAAATATATTAAAATTATTGTTAATCAACTAAAAACTAGATATATCATTAATATTTTTAAAATTATCTTATTACATTTAGTAATATAAACTATTAACTATAATTAATATAATATAAAATAATAATTACAATAAAATTTCAAAATAAATATCAATTTTAATAAAATTAAAAGTTCATACTAAACTTCAATAAAATAATGAAAAAATAAAAGTATAATAAGAAATAGTGTAATTTATTTTTTAATTTTTAAAAAAGTATTTTACGTTATTTTAAGTTATTGATTGTAATTTTTTATTAAGTATTAAATTGAAATAAATCGTTTAGATAAATATTGATGTTTATTAAATTATTAGAAAAAGTATTTTTAAATTTAATAATATAATAATCAAAAATTTTGTTTTTAGTGTAAAATTTGATGTTGTAATTAGAGATGAAAAAACACTAAAACACTAAATTTAGTGTCAAAATTTGGTGTTTTGGTGTTTTATGATTGGAGATGCCCTAAGAACAACTAAAACATTAATCCCAAAACTTTTACTAGCATTTTTAATTAACATCAGTAAAAAGACAAAAAGAAGACCTCGTAACCAATGAACCTGCCTGCCGTAAGAAACTGATGTGATGGGGTGTGTAGTTAAAGAGGGAATTATGAATGTGTCAGATATATATATATATATATAATATACTATAATATATCAAATCATAAATCATAATTAGGTGAGATGATACTTATCTTTAATCTTTATTATTCAATATTCACTAATACAAATGTTCTTTATTATTCAAGATTCACTAATACAAATCTTCTTTTGACTTCTAGAAAATACAAATCGTTAAATGTTTCTTTCGTTTTTCTGTTCTTCTATATTAAAAAAGATCACGAATTCTAAGTTTTCAAGTAAATACAAAATAGAAAAAAGCTGGAATAGTAAATAACATAGTCCCAATAGTGGTAATATCTGTTATTTTGTCTCTACTCTGGTTCTGGGTCTGCTTCTGCTTCTGCATAAAGCATATGCAGACTCCAATTCATGAAAAAAGAACACAGCCTTTATTAATATTTTTTTTTATAATAAAAAGTTAAATACAGGTAAAAAAAGCACAGAGGAAATTACGACGAACGTGGTCACGAAGCAACGAGGCCAAAACAGTCAATTACATATTTCTGTACGGTTAAAAAAAGAGAAGGCAAAGCGGCAAGGGTAAAATCGTCAGAAACGAGGGGGCGAAAACCATAAGGGTAAAATTGTAATCTTGGTTGTTTTTTTAATTTTTTTTTGGGGGGTCCTTTTAACTTGCAGTTTCTTTTATAAAAACGGAGACGTCGTCCCACTCTCTCTACACACACACACAGACACAGTAAACCATTTTTCTCTCTCTCCGTTTCTGAAATTTTTTTGTTTCTTCTTCTGGAAGGTTTCTTCTGCTTTCACAATCACAATGTCGAATCGTGGCGGTCACGGCGGCGCTGGTCGTGGCGGCAGAGGAGGACGGAGGTCTGACCAGTCTTCTCCTCACGGTGGCCGTGGTGTTCCTTTTTCGTCTAACCAGCCTTCTGCTCACGGTGGCCGTGGTGTTCCTTTTCCGTCTAACCAGCTTTCTGCTCACGGTGGCCGTGGTGTTCCTTTTCCGTCTGATCAGTCTTCTCCTCACGGTGGCCGTGGTGTTCCTGTTTCTCGCGGGAGAGGTCGTGGTAACGTCGGAGCCGGAGATCTGACGGCGATGCAAGTTCCTGTTTCTGCCGGGAGAGGTCGCGGTAGCGTCGGAACCGGAGATCCGACGGCGAGTCAAGTTGCGTCTTCTTCTAAGGCGACGGTGTCTGTTGCTTCTTCTTCGTCTAAAGAGGGAAGCAAGGTTACTACTACGGAGGTTTCTGACGCTGCTGCGGCGTTGTCGAAGCTTCAGATTACTCCGACGGAGACGAAACCGGAGGCTACGCTTCCACCGGCGTCGTCGAAGGCGGTGACGCATCAGTTACGGCCAGGGCGTGGTACTGTGGGGAGGAGAATCACTGTTCGTGCGAATCATTTCCTTGTTCAAGTTGCCGATCGTGATCTCTACCACTACGATGTAAGTCTCTCTCTTTCGATTTCAAATAGTTTCGTCTCTTTCACCAAGTTTAAGAATTTTTGTTCTTTTTTGTTGTTTTTTGTGAACCTTGTACGTCTTACGACTTTGATTTTGTCGTTTGTGTTCATCTAGCGTTATCATTCACTAGAATCGGCGTTAAAGACTTGATTTTGTCGTTTGTGTTCATCGTTGGGGTTTTTTTTCTTATTTGAGGAAGCTACTGTTGTTTGTTCTTTTATACTGTTGATTTGATGTATTTTCGTATGTTTTTCAACAAGTTCGTAGAGATTTTTTGACATGATGAATCTGTTTTTTTGCAGTGTCTGTGTTTATTGAATTGTTTTTTTTTTGTCATATAGCGTTGTTGTTTCATGAATGGAGATGTACGGCTAAAACTTTGTTTTTTGTTTTTTTTTTGGGTTACAGGTTTCGATCACTCCTGAGGTGATATCAAAGGCAGTGAACAGGAACGTGATGAAAGAGTTGGCTAAAACATATAAAGATTCTCACTTGGCAGGGAAGATTCCTGCGTATGATGGAAGGAAAAGCATCTATACTGCTGGTGCTTTACCTTTTGAATCGAAAGAGTTTGTTGTGAATCTGACGGAAAAAAGAGCTGATGGTTCTTTTGGGTAATGCCTTTTTAAACTCTTCGTAGATGGGTTTGTTTGTGTTGTTCAGAAATGCTCGTTGCACCTTTACTTACATTTTATTGTTTGGCATGATTCTTTGTGGCAGGAAGGACAGACAGTTTAAAGTTGCTATAAAGAAGGCGTCAAGACCTGATCTTTATCAGTTGCAACAGTTTCTGCGTCAGAAGCAAAGAGATGCTCCCTATGATGTTATCCAAGTTCTTGATGTTGCTCTCAGGGATACGCCCTCGCGAAAGTAGGAAATCTGGAATTTGCTTAAACTTCCGTATTAACAAAAGCTATGCATGAACTTACGGTTCCCTGTATTACTTCTGTGCAGTTATGTCTCTGTTGGGAGGTCTTTTTTCAGCACTGGTTTTGGTAAGGGGGACCTTGGAGATGGTATTGAGTACTACAGAGGTTATTTCCAAAGTTTAAGGCTAACTCAGATGGGCTTGTCGCTGAACATTGGTAAGAACATATTAAATGTTTTCCTGGGTTGATGCTGTTGATTAAATCTCTTCTTTTTTTGGTTGAGATTTCAGTATTCTACTTGTTTTTGATTTGATGCATTATAGCTATGTTATTTTCTTATGATGCAGACGTTTCAGCAAGATCATTCTATGAACCGATTGTTGTCACAGAATTTGTTAGCAAGTTTCTGAATATAAGGGACTTAAGCAGACCACTTAGGGACTCAGATCGGCTTAAGGTACATCTCTGACTATACTCCACATTTAAATTGTTAATATTATTGAAGGGGATGCCTTTTATACTTTGTATCTTGAAAATCATATGTTGGTATCTAGGTGAAGAAAGTTTTGAGGACACTAAAAGTTACGTTGGTACATTGGAAAAACGAAAAAAGTGCCAAGATTAGTGGGATTTCCAGCTGTCCCATCAGTCAGCTAAGGTGAAGATGCTTACTTCATTGAGCCTTGACCAAGTGCAGAATCATTGAACTTTGTTCGGTGCTTTTTCTTGAAAGAGGTGTTTGATCTTTGGTTATAAAGTAGCTGATGTTTCTTTTGTTCTTATAATTTCAGGTTCACCTTAGAGGACAAATCAGAGAAGACGGTTATACAATATTTTGCTGAAAAATATAATTATAGGGTGAGATACCCGTCTCTACCTGCTATCCAAACTGGGAGTGACGCAAGACCTGTCTACATACCCATGGAAGTATGATTTCAGTTTAATCATCTACTCTTTTATCTCCATCATTTTCTTGGATGCATTATGTATCCTTAAATATCTGGTTGTTTCTGGTTTTTGCAGCTATGTAAAATTGCTAAAGAGCAAAGATACACCAAAAGGCTCAATGAGAAGCAAGTGACGGCGTTGCTACGAGCTACCTGCCAACGACCTGCAGATAGAGAGAGTTCAATCAAAACGGTAGGTTTTATCCTCTTTGCATCACGTTTACAATAATTCTTCCATCGGAAAAGGTGTCTTTAATCTTGCACGTCTGTTTAACATCACGTTTTCTTTTTCTGTTATTAGTTGGTTGAGGAAAATAATTATAACGATGATGATGTGAGCAAGGAGTTTGGGATGTCAGTGACTTCCCAACTGGCCTTGATTGAAGCTCGTGTACTTCCTCCGCCATTGGTGATTTTCTCGACTACACTTTTGTTATTACTTTGCATTTTCTTATCAATGTTGCACATCACGATGTTGTTTCTGTTTACAGTTGAAGTACCACGAGAGTGGTAAAGAGAAAATGGTTACTCCATGCCTAGGACAGTGGAACATGATTAACAAGGTAATACTGGAATTGTCTATCATAGGCTTTTTGCTTTCTGTAGGCACTTGAAGCTAGATATGAAATATACTTCTATTTTTCTCTTTTGATAAGTCCTATATTTCTCTGCTTTGGATTTGATGTGGAAGAAAAAGTTGGTGATGAAGATTGTACTTAATGCTTCTATTGTGGTTTAATGTGTGTTTTTAAAAATTTGCATCTCATACCTCCCATTGGCTGTAATATGTGTGCTACAGAAAATGGTTAATGGAGCAAAAGTTACGTCTTGGACTTGCGTAACTTTTGCTACACGGATTGATCAAGGTTTACCGCTAGAGTTCTGCAAACAGCTGACTGGGATGTGCGTCAGCAAAGGAATGGTCTGACTTACCTCATGCTGTTGGGTTCTTGTCACAATGTCACACCCGAAAAGTTACTAACTATTTTATATTATGTATACCAGCAATTTAATCCACAGCCTATTATTCCGCTCATCTCTTATCCGCCTCAAAGAATTGAGGAAGCTCTCTATGATATCCACAAAAGGGCACCTGATCTCCAACTATTGATTGTCATATTACCTGATGTGACTGGATCGTATGGTAAGTCTGTAAAAATGATTGGTTATATTTGGTGTAAATTTATTTCGACAATCTGTTCATGAAGTTCTTTTTCTGTCTGCAGGAAAAATCAAAAGGATCTGTGAAACAGAATTGGGGATCGTCTCTCAGTGTTGTCAACCAAGACAAGTTTCTAAACTCAATAAGCAGTACATGGAAAATGTCGCATTGAAGATCAATGTCAAGGTTTAGTCATCTATGCTTCTTATTGTTTAATGTTTTAATCATTCAATTGTACTTATATGATGGTTTAAAACGGTTATTTTGTACTACAGAGTGGGGGAAGGAACACTGTTCTTGATGATGCTATCAGAAGAAACATACCTCTTATTACTGATCGCCCAACCATAATCATGGGTGCTGATGTTACTCACCCGCAACCTGGAGAAGACTCGAGTCCATCTATTGCCGCTGTCTGTATATCTTGATTAATATTACGTGTATCTGGTTTTATTACTGATTCATCAGAAAAGGTAATTCTCTTCTGTAAACTACAGGTTGTGGCCTCTACGGACTGGCCTGAAATAACAAAATACCGAGGATTGATTTCTGCTCAGGCTCATAGGGAAGAAATCATTCAGGACCTGTATAAGCTGGTACAAGATCCCCAGCGAGGGTTAGTCCACTCTGGTTTAATAAGGTAAGAACAAATTATCTACAACTTTTTATTCTATTTTCTATTGTTTTTGGCAAGATCAATTAAAAGGGACAGCACTTGTGATTTCAGGGAACACTTCATAGCATTCAGGAAAGCTACGGGACAGATACCTCATAGGATCATATTCTACCGGTAAGTGATTTTCCTTGAAATGTAATAATCTGCTCATGATCATGTTTGGCTTTACTTGAATGTAAAGATCTGTCTTGGGCAACTGACCAGGTTTTTCTAATTGGTTTTTCTTTATGCAGTGATGGAGTAAGCGAAGGGCAATTTAACCAGGTTCTGCTCCATGAGATGACTGCTATACGCAAGGCTTGTAACTCTCTCCAGGAGAATTATGTCCCTCGTGTCACTTTTGTGATAGTCCAGAAACGACATCACACTCGGTTGTTCCCTGCTCAACACGGGAAACGTGAAATGACTGATAAGAGTGGCAATATTCTTCCAGGTTTCCACAATCTCCTCTTCTCGATCATCTTAATTCTTTTGATTATCGAATCTTTAATATATTTGCATTTCTTCTTAGGTACTGTGGTTGACACTCAAATCTGTCATCCAAATGAGTTCGACTTCTATTTGAACAGCCACGCTGGTATACAGGTATTGATTGCTTCCAAGATTCTAGACCCAAATTAATGAGATAATACCTGTTTCCAAGAATCTAGACCCAAATTAATGAGATCATTGTCTCTGCATAATTATATTATTAAGTTTCTTCGAATGTATGAATGGTAGTAGGGAACAAGCAGGCCAGCACATTACCATGTGCTTCTCGACGAGAACGGTTTCTCAGCTGATGCCTTGCAAACGCTAACCAACAACCTTTGCTACACGTAAGGAACAACTTGTACATTTTCTTTCTGACATCTTTAACTGTCTGAACTTATCTCGCTAAAAAAAAAAAATTATGCAGGTATGCAAGGTGCACGAAAGCAGTGTCAATTGTGCCACCAGCTTACTACGCACACTTGGCTGCTTTCCGAGCTCGCTATTACATGGAGAGTGAGTTCTCAGATGGAGGCTCGAGCAGGTCGAGGAACACAACAAGTGGAGGTCCAGTCGCTTCGCAGCTCCCAGCAGTAAAAGACAACGTCAAGGAAGTGATGTTTTATTGCTGATGAAGTGATGATACTTCTCTCTTTGGCCAGTTTTAAATGCCGTTAATAATTTTGAAAAAACTATATTCGGCTCTCGGGTTTTAGCTCCTTTTGGGTTTGGCTTGGAATATTTTGAAGGACTCAGCCGACTTTTTCTCTTAGGATTATATTTATGGGTTTTGCTGTTGACGGTGGTCTGATGACTAGTTTGTCGTTTGTGAAAAACAAAGCGTTAATTATGGGTTTTTGGATAATGATCTGGCTCAGAAGTTTTCACATTAATGGTATTTTGCCTTTAGTTTTTTTTGCCATTATCTTTGAGAATTTAACTTACCTGCCACTGTTTTTTACTCTTCTTTCTTTACTTTTATAGTTGACTTCACATAATTTTGATGAAACTTAGTATTCAAGCCATGTTTTTTTACCTACGTAGTAAATGAAGCTTTTATTATTATTATTTGGGACTCAATGTAAAAGGCTAACCGACTCTCATCCGTAGGTAGAAAATGTCAAGGATACACTCGTATCCTGTCTTCGTTATCTCAATATCTTCTTACCTTCCTTGTAGCACATTCTATATCTAGCTTAACCTAGCGTCTCTTCTCTCGAGAGTGTATATATATACAGTAATGAAATCATCTATTGTAAGATAACACACATACATTCTTTACAGAAAATGCTCCTTTTCAAACAATATGCTCTCTCATCCGCAGCGCAGCCACAAATCAAACCCTAGTTTCTCCACATAAAAGAAAAAGTATATACACAAATTCTCGGCGAGACGAAGATGTCAGAATCGTGGAAGCCATGCTGCGTCTCTGGGACATGTTGGATTTCCCGAACGGACCAAACTAACCAAACAAAATTATTTTTCGGTTATAACAAATCTCGGTTCTGCCGACTTTAATTGATTTTTGGTTCTGCTCAAGATTATAATTAAATAGGTTTTTTTTTTTTTGTTTGTAGTTTTGACAGAGGATTTTTGTAAGTGAAATTATTTTTTAATCTCATAATTTTAATAGAGTAAACACTAATAGAAAACATTATCAGATTTATCATTTACCACTATTATTAGAGAAAATTTGGAAGAAGAGTGTAAAAAAAACACTTCCGTCAAAGTTTCTGAACCAATGACCTTGCCGCAAAGCCGTGGGGCTTGTGTTTGTTGGTACTACTGCATCGAGTCTCTGCTTTTGGTCGTCAGCAGGTTCCGATCTTCTCCACCGTTGACGATTTAGTTTTCCCTGCGTGTCTACTTTTTGTAATTGTCTTTTCCTTTTGTACTAGGTTTTTGCCCTGTTTGAGAAGCCCATTTAATTTAATATAATTAATTATTAAAAAAAAAAGTGTGTAAAAAAAAAAAAAAAAAGTGTCGTTAATCATTTTTTTATTTTGGGTAAAAACAAAACAAACCAGAACCAAAACCACAGCACTGTCGAACCAAAAGTATCAAAGTCTCCTTCTAGATCTCTCTCTCTTCACGATTACTTTGAACGATCCGATTTGTGTGACTCGCCGGAGAACAACAAAAAAGAAAGTAAAACACATTCCGATCTTGAAATCGATTCACTCCTCTCTCTCTCTCAGTATTGGATTTAGGAAATTGTTTTGATGGATCAATCATTGATCTTACTAGTGCTATAAAAAAGATGAGATTTGAGATTAAGAGATGCAGCCTAATCTCTTCCCATTCGGCACAGTTTTGAGTAATCCATTCCTCTTCAATGGCGGAGATCTAAACGAACTTGGTTCTGGTGCTGGATTCGAGAGCTCTAGGGTTTTCTTCTTACTCCCTTTCTTATTATCCCAAGGCGGCAGTGGTGGGATGGATTTGTCCAAGGTTGGTGAAAAGTTCCTCAGCTCTGTTAAATCCGCTACTTCGCTTGGTCTCTTACCTTCTCCTTCCTTCTCCGATCGTCCTGAGGTAATTTATACTCAATTCTCTCAACTTTGTTCCAATGGAGTTTTTAGAGAATTTGGAGATTTGAAGTTATAAACAATCCAATTTTTGTGTAGATTCCTGCGCGTGCTGCAGCTGCTGCTGCGGTTGCTCGTGCTTTGGCTGGACTTCCTTCTGATCAGGGGTTGAGTATATCTTCTACTGCTACTGAGCTTAGTTCAATTTATGGGAATAGACCTCTTCCTCAACAAGTTGAAGAGCTTGAACAAGGGTTTTATGAAGAGGTGTGTGTGTGTGTCTGCTTTAGTTTGGTGTTTGTGATATTGGGAGATGGTGGTGACATTATGGTTTTGTTGTTTTCGTGTAGGATTTTGATTCGGTAATGCATATTTTGGAGAATATGCCGGATGATCAAAGTGAGTTGGCTTATTTTGAGAAGCAGGTAACTAACTCCTCTCAAGGAATTTGAATATTGGTCTTATCCTGATTCCTGAAAGATTAAGAATGTTGATGAACGTTTTAGTTAAGGAGTTTATATGGTTTTTGTTTTTAACTGTGTAGGCCACCTTGAGGTTGGTACAGCTGGATAGAGTGGCTGAAGATCTGTCTCACCATGTTATGGAGCATCATGAAGTAATGGGTAAGTACCTTGAATTGAAAAGACTTGTCGTTTTTTCCTCTTTACGAAAACACGATGTCGGTTTGAGAAGACCATATGCGTTTGGTTTTGTGAATATTAATATTTGCTTTTGGCCAGTGAAGGGGATGAATTTGGTTAGAGAACTTGAAAAAGATTTGAAGATTGCAAATGTCATCTGCAAGGTATCGGTTCGATATTCTTAGCTTTACATAAACAATACAGTGGATTCATTTTCTATTTTATCTGTTACTGGTTTGAACTTGGTTATGACTGTTTTTGTGTGTTTCTTGCCAGAATGGAAGACGAAATTTGACATCTTCTATGAATGAGGCCTCCAGAGATCTTATTGTACACAATCATTCCAAAAAGAAACAAGCTCTTCTGGTAGGATTCTCTATTTATTTCAGACATCTAGGCTCCACTGTCGTTTCTTTAATCTATTTTCTTAATTTTTTTTGTCATGTGTTATATACTTTCCTTCCATCAAAATGCGCGGAGGTTTGTGTAGAAAATTACTCTATATTATCACCTATTAGAAAGTGACCAAGTATCTGGTCTGTTTTGATCTTTTAAGGATTTGTATATGCAAGTACTTTCTTAGATACAATCATACAATCTACTGTGTAATCTCGGCTAATCAGCAAGGGGTTAAGTGTTTATTTTAATATTCAAACATACTGTTAAGAATGTTTAATTTACTCTACTTGCAGGATATGCTTCCTATTCTGACCGATCTCCGCCATGCAAGAGTAATGCGGTCAACTCTTGAAGACCTTGTTGAAGAAGGAAACTATTGCAAGGTTGGTAGTTTACCTCCGTCTCTGTTGTATACTCCCATGGTTTTCTTATATGGATTATGGTAATATTATGATATGAAACTAAAAAGAGATGGGGAATATATTCCTTCTTATGCAGGCGTTTCAAGTTCTATCGGAGTATTTGCAGCTGCTTGACAGTCTATCTGAATTCTCAGCAGCCCAAGAGATGACCCGTGGTGTTGAGGTAGTTATGGCTTATTCATGACCAACCATTGTCTTTATAATTCTATTTCAGTCGGTTGAGCTTCTCATACTCTTTTCAAGGTTTGGTTAGGAAGAACTCTTCATAAGCTGGATTCACTATTGTTGGGCGTTTGCCAGGAGTTCAAAGAAGATAGTTATGTAATGGTTAGTAAGCCAACTAATTCTCATGTTAATCTCTATAGCTTTCTCCTTAAAAGATTTAAACTATAAGGATAGAATTGTGGGCCTTCAGTTCAGTCAGCGGGCGAGAGATTTTGTTCAGTGGCCGTATTTAACTTGTTATGTGCTCATACTTTTAGGTCCTTGACGCTTATGCACTGATCGGTGATGTCTCTGGTCTTGCCGAAAAAATACAAAGCTTCTTTATGCAAGAAGTTATCTCAGAAACCCACTCAGTGCTAAAGACCATTGTTGGGGAGGTATGTGATTTAATTATTCAATTGTTGTTCCTGTAGAATGTATTCATGCATGCTTGGATGGATGGTTGGATGTATTGAGCTTGCTGGTGTATGGTGCAATCCTTTTTTCCCCAATTATTTCTGGTGTATGGCAGTCTTTTTCCTTGTTGCGCAGATACACGAAGTAGAAATTTAAAATATGGAAATATAGGGTATACAGATAGATATATTGAATGGTCAACAAGTGTGGTGTTTTAATGGATGACATCCCTTATTTTTTAGAATGTAAAGACGGCTACAGTTTGTTTTACATGTTCTGGTTTATCTTATACTCATATAGATGCAATTACTGTCATAGGCGATAATTCTTTTTTTACTTATGATACTTACTGACCACGAAATGAGTTTTTAAAGTCAGCATATCAAACCAATCAGATTTTTGATCCATTCTCTGTATATATTTGTATTTGTAGGATAACAGTGCTGCCACCCAATATAGTAGGTATGCTCTATGCACCTGAGTTATTTCTGGTACCTATTACAGTATCTAGTATTTATCTCTGGCCCCTTTTTGTTTGGATTCTAGTATTCCTGCTGATTTTTTTTTCTTAAATTAATTTCAGACTTACCTACAGCGATCTATGCCTTCAGACACCAGAATCCAAGTTTAGGCAATGTCTTTTGAGAACACTAGCTGTGCTGTTTCAGTTAATATATTCATACCATGAGATAATGAGTTTCACGCCAGAAATGAAGGTAGGTTCCTTTCCCTGCTTTAGTTTGTATTTAACATTTTCTGATTACCTTGATTGGGTTCTTAAAACACCCCCTGGTTCGAATTTCAGTGCTATAATATTTGTTGTTAGGTTTCATAGTCTTAAACACCTCTGTGCAAGCTTTTCACCTATAATCTGAGCAGAACTATACCTAAACTCATTATATAAAACATTTATCTTTTAAGCTGTAATTAGTGGGAATCTTAGCATTTGTTTAGTTTGGTAGTGTAGAACTCTAAGAATGCTTTATTACTTTATTTCCTAGTTAACAAACAAATAAGTGTTGTTTGTATCTATGTACTCCATGTCAGGTAACTGATTGTCCAAGTATAAAACATTTATCTTTTAAGCTGTAATTAGTGGGAATCTTAGCATTTGTTTAGTTTGGTAGTGTAGAACTCTAAGAATGCTTTATTACTTTATTTCCTAGTTAACAAACAAATAAGTGTTGTTTGTATCTATGTACTCCATGTCAGGTAACTGATTGTCCAAGTATTTTGATAAGTTATTTGATTTCAGTACAATACTTTTTTGTTTCAGTCCTAAGACAAGTTGTTTAATAGGTCCTAAAATATTTTCTCTTTGATGGCTTATCTTATACATTGTCGACTTCCTTTAGATTATTTTCTGTATGTTGTCCGCGTCAATTCGTTTAAATTATCTCTAATGGTTTATAAGGGCTAAGCTTCTGAACTGGAACAGGTAGAAAGTTTGATCTCACCAAGTTCTGCAACAACTGAAATGGTTGATTCAGTAACTAGAAGTTCATGCGACCCACAGGATGGGGGCCTCTCATCAGCCATGAGTTCTGGAAGTATACCTTCTTGTACAATTTCTGCGGAAGAGTCTGATGGAAGTGGAACATCCAGTTCCGTGCAGCAGGTGCGGCAGGCGTCTGATAGTCCAATAGATGAGCCTAGAGATTCTGGAGATGCAGTATCATGTGGCGAGTCGCCATGGTACTATCTACGAAAAGAAAGTGCAGCTTTTGTTTCAGAAACTCTTCAGAGAGGACGAAGAAATCTTTGGCAACTTACAACGAGCCGTGTCTCAGTTTTGCTCTCTTCCCCAGGTGCTTCATCAACAAGTATACATCAGTTCCTAAAAAATTATGAAGACCTGAGCATCTTTATCCTTGCTGGAGAAGCATTCTGTGGATTTGAAGTTGTTGATTTTAGGGAGAAGCTAAAGGGTGTATGTGAAAATTATTTCACTGCGTTTCATAGGCAAAGCATGCATGTAAGTTCAGTTTCACATGCCCATTGGACGAACATTGCTAATACCACATACCTAGTTACTTTCATGCATCACCTCTCCTACATAATAACGTGAAGGTAAATTTTGTTTGGTTTTTCTCCCTAACAGGCGCTTAAAATGGTTCTGGAGAAGGAGACATGGACAAAATTGTCTCCTGATACTGTGCAAACTATTAATTTTGCTGGTCTTGTGGGGGATGGGGCTCCCCTAATTATTTCTTCCCGCAGTGCCACTGGTTCTTCCAGATTCCCTCACTCGAATAAGTCAAATAACTCGGTTGATCCAAGTGGTAACAGGAGTGGATTTTCTTATTGGCTGAAAAGTGGAAACCCCTTCTCAGCAAAGTTAACTTACTATAGAGAAGATCAAGACTGCTCCTCAGTCAATGGAGCTATCTCTCGAGATGATGAAGGGAATGATAGTATTCACGATGATGTTGTGAATCCCAAGATAAGAGATAAAAAACGCGTTAACGGAGGTAGTCCGGTATCAGAAGATGAAAACGAAGACCTTCTTGCTGACTTTATTGATGAGGATAGTCAGCTTCCAAGACGAAGTTTTACACGTAGTCAATCAAGGACTTCATCTTCACATTTCAGTACAAATGATGATTTGACAGCTCAAACAGGATCGTCCCTTTGTCTTCTAAGGTAATATATGCCGCTTAGCAAATGTTTGAAATTATAATGTCAGCCTTTCTATCGCATATTTTCCCCTGGTCTCTTTTATGACATCGAATTGCATTTGCTGTGTTCGTTGTCTTAGATCAATGGATAAGTACGCGAGGCTTATGCAGAAACTAGAAATTGTTAACGTTGAATTCTTTAAGGTACCAATCCTAACTCTTGGAATTCTGCAGATATCTTTACTATTCTCCCTCGATTTCTAGTTTAAAGCTTCTCTTACTCCTGTTTGAATTTTTGTAGGGAATATGCCAATTGTTTGGGGTCTTTTTCTATTTTGTATTTCAAGTATTTGGTCAAGAAAATACTAATTCAGGTGGAAAAGGAGTCGCTGACTCTTTGAATCGTGAGTTACTGATTCGTTCCTTTTGTAAAGTTTCCACCCCCCCTGATGATACAATATGGAAAGCCATTTTGCTCAACATAGATATACTTCAAATTTTTGAAATGCAGATCGTTTGAAAAGCAGCTTATCCCGGATATCACAAGAGTGTGAGCAATGGATAAAACCTCACCTTTCATCATCACCTTCTTCTTCACTTGCCTTTCCCAACACAGTTCATAGTCTTGCGGACGTGACTCCAGCAAATCCCTTAAATACTTCTGGTCACTTATCCGGCGTATCTTTTAGTCTCAAGGTATAACCTGTAACTAGGTTTCCATCAATCTGAACCATTCCTATTCATTTATTTTTTCGCGTACTTCATGTATGAAGTGTGAGAAGAGAAGAGCAGCTGCCTCACTTCTTCATTATATCTCAAGGTTGTGTAATGAAAGGATTTTATTATCGCTTGCAGGAAAGATGTGCTGCAGTGGACACTGTTTCTCTTGTGGCTCGGATATTACATAAATCAAAGGCTCATCTCCAATCAATGCTTATGTCTAGAAATGGCTCTCTGGTTGAAGACTTCTTTGGTCAACTGGTATGCATCTCTTTCAGTTTTGATTCCTTACATTAAGAAAAACTCTGGTTGGAGCCGTACTTTGCTATGTTGTTGACAACATACAAACTTATTATACAAAGACTTCTGTAGCATCTAATAGGCTTTTGGCTCTATCAAATAATGGATTATGCAGGACCTGATCATTAGTTTCATTGTATTCTTTTGCGAAACTAATTTCTCCTATATATATAATGAAAAACTATATATATACAAGTGGTTGCAAATATATTTGAAGGAGTTGCATTAAGTGGAATGATTCATCAGGTTGGTTCCGTGCCTGATCTGACAGAGCACTTACATAGGACAACTGCGAGGATACTGCTGCATGTTAATGGGTAAATTGCCAAACTCCTTTGAGCTTGTGCTTCAAAAGAAGTTATTAGATAAATTGTATTTTTTTGTTTCTTGCGCCTTCTGTTCTTGTTCTTACTGACCTCAGGAGTTTTAAAACTGTTACATTGATTGTATATACTGTGAATTCATTGGTATGCTATAGTTGAACACTGGTTCTCGCTGGGGGTATGTATATTCATTCAGCTTCAACTAATTTTACAGATATGTCGACCGGATAGCTAATTCTAAATGGGAAGTCAAGGAGCTTGGAATGGAGCATAATGGGTTTGTTACTTCATCAATCTTTTACACTATTTTCCCTTTCAACTGAATCATGAAGTATTTAATGTTCATAGTTTCAAAACTGGTTTTCTTATAAAAAAATTCTCGTTTTGTACAAAACTATAATTGGCAAGCCACCTATTTAACTGCCGAATTTAGATTTAGATATTTAATGCACTGGCATGCTGGACCATTCATTGCATCGCTACTATGTCATATGTAATAAACTCTTTGAATGAGCAGGTATGTTGATTTAATGCTCGGGGAATTCAAACACTACAAAACAAGGCTTGCTCATGGAGGCATTCCACCGGAGGTAAACTGCTCTCTAACCTCATCAATTCCAGAAGTTAACAATATTGCCAGAATATATCAATGCTTGCATCTTTGGATTGGGACATCAGTGGTGACTGATTTCCTGAGCCCCCTACTAGTAGTTTGCACCTGTTGAGGTTTTTTGGTTTTGTATGTGTGTGTGTGAGAGAGACAATCAAACTGAACATAATTCTACGGCATATATAATCAAGTGACGGACAGCATGCAATTTAATTTGATTAAGAAATCAGATTGCGAATGTTCTCTTATAAAACTATAGTGAAATCTGTATCCATTTTAAACCTTTTTCATATATATAGGTCCAAAACCGCCTACTGGGATATGGAGTTGAAATATTTGCGGAGATTCTGGTTGAAGGTTTATCACGAATAAAAAGATGTACTAATGAAGGACGTGCTCTCATGTTATTAGATTTTCAGGTACTGTTCCTGCTTTTTTTTGTTTCCAGTGTTCTCTTCTACACAAGATCAGGAATTGTATACATAAATAATAGATGTTTCAATCAACATTGACAGGAGGACATTTTAATACTAATATAGAAAATTCACATAAACAACACAGCTGCAATTGAGATATATTGAATCACATGAGTCGGTTTTGACCCAAATTATCGATCTTCTTGTAGGTTCTAATAAACGGGCTACAGCACTTTGTGCCTACAAATGTGAAGCAGAAGTTACAAATAGTCGAAACATTTATCAAGGTAAGCAACACAGAAACTCATGTGTATATATGCAGACTCAAAAACAGAAACATTTGTTACAAGCTTAAACCAAAATCATCACTCTTTACAGGCATACTATCTGCCAGAGACGGAATATGTTCACTGGGCAAGGGGTCGTCCGGTAAATAAACAAATCTTCTTTATTTTCTGTCTTGCATAAATCAAACAAACCGATGAATTTTGCTTCTCGAGTAGTTTGATGAAAATGTGTAAACATGGGTTGTAAATATACAGGAATATACAAAAGCACAAGTCGTTGGACTGGTGAATTTAGTAGCCACCATGAAAGGTTGGAAGAGGAAAACGCGGCTGGAAGTTATCGAGAAGATCGAATCAGCTTCTGCGTAGAACAGTCTAGAAGCTTTTTGGAATCTTCAGCAACAGCAAGTAATACTTCTTTTTCTTTCTTTCTGGTCTTGTCCTGTCTGTTCTTACTTTTGCATTTGTATCGAGTGGTGTAAATTTGAGGATAGGCCCCTTCTTCGTAGTTTACTATTGGTTTCGTGTAAAAGATCCTCCTGAAGTTGTACATTTTTGAAGATTTGTAACGCACAACTCTTCTTCCATTTAATTACTTAATTAATGTCTTAAGTATTTGTATTAAACCCGATTCTTTTACTTTCTCTACCTCTGTCGATTGGATGAATGATTTTTTTTATAAGAATAAAAAAAGCAATGATGTTACATATATCAAGTGTTTATCAGCTTTTTTTAATAGATGAAAAAGGTATGAAAAAAACAAAGCATGTGTAGTAGTTTCACTGTTGACTCTTTTATTAGCTTATAACGTTTTGAGTTATAAACTCAATCAGATGTGAAAGACGTCGTCATCATGTTGTGTTGTGGAAGTTGTGGAAGAAAGAGTGGTCAAAGTTGTGGTGACTTGGTTATCTCTCCAACCATGTTTAATGCAACACATGGCTCATCTACTGGTACCTGTTTTTTTTTTTTTTTTTTTACCACAAAAACATTCGACATATTATTTTTCCAAATTATTTTACCATATATATAATTAATGTTGCGTGTAAAAGAAAAGGAAGTTCTAGTTTTAACCACTATCGAATATCTGATGTACCAAAAAAGATGGAAGTATAAAATTTTGATAAAGGAAAAAAAAAGGTTATAAAAGATTTCAGACATTGTTAAAAGCATTAAAGAGACAGAGTCGACAATTCGTTTTGATATAAAAAGAATAAAAAAGACAGAGAGAACGCATGAAACGGACACTAGACAAAACTACAAAAGAGACTTTACTTGTGCTTTCGTTTAATAGATGCATCACGTATCTCTCACGTTATTCAATAAATATGAACTAACTGTATATACATTTTTAATATTTTTTTGTGATGGCTGACCAAATCAAGTTTTGCAAGAAATATCTCTTATGACATAATATGAAAGAAGAGAAGTTAGTAAAGGATAATAATGAGAAATGTATGTACTTACAAAATGACCAGCACCAAGAATCCAATAGAAATGGAGATTTTTGTATGATTTGGTAAAGCCTCTTGTTGCTTTGTCACTTTCACAGTATAATGGCTTTCTTTCCATATTTTTGAATTCTTCTAGCCCTCCCCACCTTCACACATCCATCATTATTATAATCAAAATCACCATCAACTCTTTAAAAAAGAAGTTAATAGTACCAACAACATTATTCCCTAGCATTGATTAGTTTTACTTTTACCCGATATTAAGTATTTTTTTTTGGAATATTGATCTTACTTGAGCTTGTGAACCCATGCTTCAGTTCCACTTGTTGAGCAGATAACATCAAGCTGCGTGCGTATAAACCACATGTCAATTTGTTTCAATAATAAACAGTTTCTTTTTGCAAATGCAAATGATTTCTCATTTTTTTTCATATCAGCTCAATATAGATAATGATGGTCTTACTTGACCATTATAGATGGTCACATTTATCCCCTTGGCAAGAAGCTCATCGACCTGCCAAAAATCATTATATAAAATATCATATCTAACGTTCAAATAATTGAAACTGATTTAAATAAATTTATTCAATAATAGAAGAAGAATGATTACGTCTTCGATTACGGGTTTCATAAAAGCAGCATACATCGCTGCAAACACGTCATTCGAATTGTTCCCCCATCTGTTAATTTTGTAAAACACATATATGATATAATAACACCACACTTAACAACTAAAATATTGATTAAATTAACGATTAAGAGAAGTAGTTATACTTACATGAGGTCTTTGGGAATGATCTTGAGCTTCTTCTTAATAACGCCGTTCATTAATGTGTTAAGGTCTCCTTCCTCTTCTTCTACGTCACTCAAACTTCTCAAACCATTTAAGTAGCTCGAATACTTTTTTATTCTATTTTGTTTTTTCATTTCTAAACTCGTTGTAAGCGAGACAGGGTCCATACCAGAATCCAATAGAAAGTTGTAAAAATCCTACAACAAAACCAACTTGTAAAGTATTTCACTTTTTATCAAAAAAAATGGATGCAAAAAAAAAAAGGAGAAATAATTACGACGGAGTTGGATTTGTTGCTAATCAAGGATTCAAGATCCATCCACGTTAGCGTGGCTCCGACGTAGTCACCAATCTTTATTTGTTTTCTTATCTTTTCGGCTAAGCTGTTCCAACAATAGTAATATATATATGGATTAGAGAGATAACTAATTATTATGTATTAATTTAGAATAAAAAAAAGATCTTGGTAATGAGAAAGACCTATTTGAGAGATCCAAGCCATTTTCATCAAGCCTAGAGACATACTTGAGAAGAGGTCCCCATGAAAACTGTAACCATATTAGTTTAATCATATCATGTTAATTTCATTATAATCTCAAATATATAATTGAGTTACTATTATTTACTACAACAAGTAACAAGTGACAAGTAACAAAATTGATGAAACTCAAACTCACCACAAAATCTTCAGGGGATATCCAACTATCTCCCAAAACCACTCCTATTCACACATTATGTATCTTACATTATTAGTTTCATTTTATTCAAACAAAAATAAATAAAAATATCTCTTTACCTCCTAGATGAAGCTTCAACTTGCCAGATTTAACCGATTCGAAAACCGATAAACCGAGCTTAACCGCGATTTTGCCACCATAAGATTCAGCAACAATGAAGAGAGGGCTTTGGTTTAATGTCTGTTTTTTGTTGAAGAGTTGTTGCAACAGTTTGGTCAAATCCTCTGCTGCTTCTTCATCACTTTTCACATACAATTCCTTTTGATTCTCCTCCACGAAACTGTACCCTGCCCCAACTGGACTATCCTTTATTTTTTTCAATTAAAATAAAATGATTAAGTTCAACATATGTGAGTAAGCTTAAAGACTGATCAAATTAGATATTACGCAACAGTAATTAACAATATACTTTTAAAATTACAGTTTTCTTTTATTCTATATCAAAGAAAAGGAATAATTTTGTTGGTAATGAAAATAAAAAATGAAAAAAGAAAATAAATACTTACCACAAACAAGAGATCGGCTTTCTTCAACCAAGTTGAGTTTCTGGGATTGAGGAATGTGTCTAATGGACCAACCTCCTGAAAATTTCCTATTCCAACCCCTGAAGCTCCCTGTTCTCATCAAAATCAAAATAATTGAAACAATATGATCACTAAACAAAATATATATTCCTAATGTATAAAAAGACGAATGAGATGAGAACAACATGTTACACAAAAAAGTAGATACACCTACAAATATAAACTTACAGGTCCACCTTGGAGCCAGAGGATGATAGGCCATGGTTTGGAAGGATCTTCAACTCTATATGGACTTTTATAATGCCACCAAAACATGTGTGCTTCTATGTTTTGATTTAGAAAAGGAAAAAAAAAAAAAAGAGTCAAAAACAAAACCCATTTAGTCATATCTTACTATAAACCAAGTAATTTCTTGAAAATTGGGTAGAAGAGTGAGAGATAAAGAATGTTACTTGGTCTAACTTCGACGTATCCCCAAGATTCGGATCCATCGGAGTTGCTTCTTTCAGGTTTGGTTTCTCCATTGGTACATGACACAATGAGACACAGAATCACCAGATGAACAACTGACGTGTTCTTCATTCAGACGACTCTTTTATGGATTAATTTCTTTTTTTCTTCCCTATCTTGTGATTGTTGGGCGAGGGAGAGAGAAAAAAAAAAAGATTGAGAGAGATAAAGACACTAGGAAGTAATATATTTTAGAATGTCAAGTCGTTAAGTCAAATGCTATTGGTTCCACCTTATTTGGTATATATATACCATACAATGAAAACACCACTTTGGGAGTTTTTTTTAACCAAAATTTACAATAATTTGAAATATATAAAGACTAGATATAAAATTTATGTAATTGCGAATGTTTAAAAGATCGTTTATGAAAACAATATTTAACTAAATAACTATATGAAAAGGTACAGTTATGTGAATTCTAAAAAAAAGTTTGTGCATATGATTTGGAGATTAATTTTGGTGCGCCGGATCATATCCTTTTGGGTTCAAACCCCACATCAGTAAATACCAAATACTCATTTCATTTTTGTTTGATAAAAATCTTATCATAGATGTTTTAGCTATTTCCTTTTGTTTCATAGTTAACATTTTTTTCTAGTTATGTAATATTTAAGTTTCCTTTACTTTTTTTTTTGTGCAAACAAACATATGGCTTCTTTGATACAAATCAAACCACATACAAAGAAAGGGATCAAAGTCCCAATGTTTAAAAGGTTACAAAGAAGGGCTTTCCCCAAAGCCTTAAACATAAAGATCAAAACATAAGACATCAAGTAATAGTCCATGAAAGCTGTGATACAAACTTCTAGTCTGAAAATAGTCTGACTTTCGCGCATTTAGCCTAAATGTTTTATAAAAAAACAAAACAAGATAAATTAAATACTAATTTTCTGGTAGTACATCAACCGATCATAGAACTTGAAAATGAAGATCTTTGAAGTGGATCTGAGCTCCGAAAAGGCAAGTAGTCTCCAACTACATCCCCCGTACATACATACAAGGAAAGAGTGAATGCTTCTACAAATCTCTTAAGTTAATAAAACTCAAAAGAACGCAAAAAATCATCGGTTTGGTCCTTAGATGATGCGGGATCTATTGCAACGGATTGAACCTCTTTGACACCATAAAAGTGGTTTCGAGTTTCGATACTGATTAGGAATTAGATTCATGCGTAAGTTTGTTACCCTTTTAATAAATACCATAACTGCCCAAATAGAATATTTGATAAAGTGATAATTATATTTAGCCATTCGGGGAATTGACGTAAGGTCGATGCAACCACTGCACATGTTCACTTTCGCAAGCTAGAGAACAGATAAAAATAATAGTAAAATAAAGAGAGAGTTAAAAATTTATAACAAAAAACAAGTACATCTGAATATTCAGGCAATTTAATATCTAAACTCATACGTACATGGCCAAACTTAGCTTTCATGTCAGAAGAGATATATCTAAATCTATATAAACCATCATATATTCGTATGTATTTTCATGTTTTTTTAAACTATCATCTTATTTAATAGATCAACATATAAATACATACACCTATTCGTTTTTTTCACTAAGAAAAGAAACTCAAAAAATTATTAATTATTATTATTTTTTAATCTAACAAGCAAGAAAAAAAAACTTTAAAGTGACACCATAGAAGTTTTTACATGGTCTTTTTTTCTTCTTCTAGAAATATTGACTTCTTTCAGAAGTAGATTTACTTCTCTGTTTGTCTTTGGTTCTGTTTACTTTAGCATTATTTCTCAATTAAATTTACTTTCAAACTTTTCTCTTCAACATTAAAGAAAAATTAATATTTTATTTTTTTCTGAACATGCAAGTATTAATTGTTCTATGTTGAAGCCATGTTAAACGATTCATCAATGTAACAATGATAAAGTTTTTTTAATAAAATAATGAAAAAATATAAATGGTGCAAAATTCTCTAAAATTCATACATTCTTTGTAGGTAACAAACGAAAAAAATGTGAATAAAAAATTCATACGTTATTTCAACTAATATTGAAACCATTTATTTATTTTGAAAATAACTCAAATCTTTTATAAGCAATATCATAACTTGTAGTAAATAGTACATTATTTTGTTATAACAATCGAATAAAATACCACAATGGATTTACAACTTATATTTGATTAATTTCTGCATACATTTACATTTTATATTCTTTGATTTAGTAAATTCTAGTATCTTACGTTGTTAATGTTATTCTGATTCTAACTCGTGACTCCTAAATCTCACTTCTTGAAGTCTTGATCAAGAAATTAGGTTAATTTTTCATAAGAAAAAGTATTAGTTATCTTAAACTACTTTATTTCAATATAAAAATATAACTTATTATATTTTAGACGGAGAAAAATAACTCTTTTTGTCAAATTGAATAACATTAGCACTAAAAATTGAAAGATAAAATGACATATGTCAAAAGAAGAGAGCAACAAAGACAATGTTTCATATATGTTATGTATTCATATATTTTCTTCACATAAGATATTTTTAGTATAGTATTTAATATCTTTCATATTTTTGTAAGAATTGAATATAATGAAAATTAATTACATATTAATTTCATTATATTTTTCATCATGCTTGACCAAAATAATTTGGTTGTAATTGTAAAAGTCTAAAGTTGAAACAAAATTTGATCTATGTCTTTACACTTGTACCTTTCTTATGAAAAGAAATGAAAACTATACACTCTTGTCATCGGACTCATTACCCAATGGCCCAATCAAATGGTTTGGAATCAACCTTAACCAAACATCATATCTAATCATACATGTCATTTTCTTCCTCTCCCCAATAATTAACAATAAATATTAAATAACTAAGAGATGAAAAGATATCTAACAATCCCTATAAATAAGAAGAAAAAAACATAAAATCTTCATTTACCAACAATAAAATAAAATGTATATCTCCTTTGCTCTCTTACCCTTAACATCTCGTTTCCCTAAAATCAAATCATCTAATACCCTTTCTCTCTCCCTCCTTCCCTCTCTCTACTGATCATCTTCATAAAGGTAATGCCAATGGCAAGAGCATGTGTTCTTCGTTATTTATTACATTGTATATGATATTTTGTCTCGATCTTCTCTTTTTGCATATATATTTTAATTCTTGTTTTCTTAGAAAAATAAAACAGGACAGGGATTAATGGAGGAGCCAAAATGGCTAGAAGGTCTCTTAAGAACACACTTCTTCAGCATTTGTCCTCAACACCGCGAGATGCCGCGGAATGAGTGCAACATGTTCTGCCTCTCCTGTCAAAACGCTGCGTTTTGCTTCTACTGCCGCTCCTCCTTCCACATTGACCACCCCGTCCTTCAGGTCCACCATCTTCTCAACACACATTGCATACTTATATCACTTTTCACTCAACCCAATTCTTTATCGATCTTTGGCACGGAGACAGATAAGAAGATCGTCGTATCATGATGTGGTGAGAGTATCCGAGATAGAGAATGCAATGGACATAAGAGGAGTGCAAACTTATGTCATCAACAGCGCGAGGGTTCTCTTCTTAAACGAGAGACCTCAGCCTAAGAACTCCTCTCATGGCGCCGCCTCCTCCAACCCAAAAACCATGTCCTACTTATGTGAGACATGTTGCAGAACCCTTCTTGATCCCTTTCGCTTCTGTTCCTTGGGTTGCAAGGTTCGTTCACCTAAACTTTTTCTGAATGCACATTTCACTATATAAGCCAATGTGGAGTCAATCGATGATAACACGAGTACTATACTACTAGACCAACAACATTGGTTTATGCATATTTTCATCATTCTATTAGTAATGTCTTCAAATTTATTTGTCCAATTGAAAATGAGATATCAGTTTTAGGATACACGGTTTAGTTATATGTGTGATAAATACATTGAATCATCTTTGTTCGCATAATATATGTTGTTTGTCGTCTCTTATAATGTATCTTAAGAAAATGTATATACGTTACAATTGCAAAAGGGAAATGTATGATGTGATCATCGTGATAAAAATGTCAGGTTGAAGGAATGAGGAAGAATAAGGAAGAGGAAGAAGAAAGATTGCGTAAAGAAAGACAACAAGAAACGCACAAAGGCACGCATCCTCCAACTCATACCTCTAATTCTAGGCGACGAAAAGGCATTCCTCATAGAGCACCTTTTGCCTCCTAATTTAATCAATCGTTTTCAAGAAATATAAGAAAATAAAATATAAAAAACATTTCTTTAACTTATATATATATATATATATATATATATATTTTTAAACTCCCATTTAATGGTCCACCCAAATTAGCATAATATATGCGTATTGGGTGGGTGTATTTATATATTCCCAATTTGTACAATGTCCAGCTCACTCCTCACAATCCTCTCACATGGTAACAACAATTTGTCTAGAAGAAAATCCTAATTTTCCCTACTCTTTTATTTATTTATTCATCATTAAATACATTTCTACTTAATTTTATACCATATCTATATGAGTAGGGTTGTGGGATAGACTATGTTTGATATACTAATTAATTTGTGAAATATAAGTCTCATCTTTAAAACACACTGTACTAAAATCAAGAGCAAAAAGACTTTGCGGAAGGAAGAAAGGAATAACATGAAAATTAGGAAATAGTTATAGACTACGAGAATGTCGGTGAAGATCTATATTTTATACTTCTATTTTCGAGCAATCGATGTAGCTAGTGGTTTGAAGTTACCTGTCTCTATATCCGTCTAGCTACTTAATATTTTAGTTTAGAAAACTGAAACTTTGTGGGTTTTAGGGATCAATAATTGTGTATCTAAATGGCTAATAGGGACATGAATGTGTATATGTTTTGTATAGACACATGAAATGTTTCTCTACTTGTTTTCGACATTAATTCTAAGCTGCTATACTGTATATATAATTTTTAAATATAAGATAGTTTGTCGTAGGCGTTAGGTATTCGAAAGGTACAGTTACTTAAAAAAGAAAGGAAACTTTCACTTATTATTTACATAAATAGTTTTTAAGTTGTAAAATTTTACGTCAAGGATGGTTCTTACTTTAGGTCGTATTGACCGTGATTTCTTTTCACTTATTTACATAATCTGACAGTCATGTCATTTTATTAAAATAACTAGCTAGGTTCTTAACTTTATAAATTACGTTTCGAATTAATTAGTTCTTGTGCATACAACTGTAACAATGTTTTTTTTTACTTGCGTTTCAAATTTTAAATTCTGACCACAAAAAAACGGCAATATTTTTGTTGGGTCGAACCACAAGAAACAAAACAATACTTATAAGAATACATAAGACACTTTATGAACCAAACGAAAACAGTGATTGTTTCTAATTTTTCTTCTAAAAACAAACTTAAATAAGAAAAGCTGAACAAGAACTAAACAAGTGAAGCATAGAAAGAGGAAAAAAAAAGTGAAGTAAGCATGCAAAAATTAACAAATTCAAAGACTAAACCACGGAAGCAAACAACAAAAACGTGAAACTAACGATTGAATTCAACAGATTGGTTAGTTAACTTTAGTTTGAAAACATTGTTTTGATTTAGAAAAGTACGTTTTAAACTATAATATGGAGAGAATTTGTCCCAAAAAAAAAAAGAACTATAATATGGAGAGTTGTGAATTTTCTATGAAAATGCATTTATTGTGGGAATTATTAGTTTGAATAAAAGAAAAGAGAACATTGTTTTGCTTTCAGTTAATGTAAAAAAATAAGGACATCAAGAAAAAAACTTGGGAAACAAAACGATGGAGCTTACATTAGAACATGTAGATGAAAAAACTCCATTTAGAAGCAAACTAGCTAGCTAGCGTCTGTTTATAAACTTATGATCTTCAGCATAGTCTACAAAGGTGTAAACTCTAGTAGGATTCTCAAACGCTTCAAAGCCTTGAACTCTGACTCTTTCAAGAGTTTTTCTTTCGGGATTGAAGTAGAATACAAAGAAACGTTTAGATGTATAGTTCGTGGACAAAATAATTTCCCCAGTAGCAGTCACTCCGACCACGGAAACACCTCCCTTAACGACTATATCCAAGGGAAAGGTGTATTTACCTTTCAACGACCACTCTTGTATTCTGGTCATCCTCTATAGAATCCACAAACACAAATCAAGATTACACCTAGGCCTTTCGTTATCATTATAAACGTAATTATAAGTATACCAGGACCAACTAATAACGCCTAGTTTACCCTTGTAGTTTATCAGTTTAGTAGGCGAAGATGAAACTAATAACTTCCTGTAGCTGATAATAGAATCTATTTAATTAATCATTTTTCCTGTTTTATTAATGTTTTTTATAGCAATTTATATTATAATTGTTGAATATTTGTATTAAAACACTAAGATATAGTTATATCTAGAATACTTAGAAGTATAATATACATTAAAAAAATGTAATTATTTTCTTGTATTTTTGGTATTTTAAATGTAAAGATATGAGTATTTATACTAATTAAATTAGACATTAAATTTTATATGTTAATTTTGAAATATTTATATAAGTATGTTAGGAAAAGAGATGGATGTTGAAAATAACAAATTGTTTTAATTTTTTTTATTGAAATAAATTATTATAAATATTAACTAATGAGGGCAACTTACTAAACATGTGTACGTGTACGTTAATGCGATGAGTCTTTTACATTGAAGTATAGTAAAAGTTCATTTTGTCTCGAGACTTCAGTAGTAGTAATGGAGAGCAATCACATCCGCAAGCTTCTCCAACTATACCAAGCTTGTGGTGGAAACCAAGAACTCATAACAACAGTCCAGAACGCCACATCATCACCATTGATGTCACCACCACCACCACAGCCACTTTCGGCATTAGACTCCACCATGACTCTCACCATCTTTATCCTCTTGATAGCTCTCTTCTTCATGGGTTTCTTCTCGGTCTACCTCCGCCACTTCGTCGACGATGTTTCAACGGCTGAGATTTCTTCCATGCCTAGAAGAAGAGCCTCCACGATGTCGCCACGTCGCTCTTCCACCTCCTTCGTCCCTTCTCAGCCGTTTACGTCCCGAAGAGGACTTGATTCTCAGGTAAAATTCAATTTTCTTGTTATATCTCTCGGTTTTCTTACGTTAATCAGCAAGATTGGGACATCCTCAGGCCGTTAGATCTCTGCCGGTGTACCCTTACACGAAAGTACCAAAGCAGAGGATTCAAGATTGCGTTATCTATTTGAGCGAGTTCGAACAAGGTGAAACGGTTAAAGTGATACCACACTGCGGTCACTTGTTCCACGTGGAATGCATTGACACGTGGCTGAGCACACATGTAACATGCCCTTTCTGCCGGAGCAGCCAGCTGTTCTCGGATAAGGACTTGGAGATGCAAGCACCGTCGCCTAGCTCTGAAGGGAACAGCCGCAGATCAACGACAGAAGAACACGACACGTGTACGGGTGTTGGTCCTTGTCTGAGGAGATGTAGTAGCTGGTCGAGTTTGGGGCAGAGGCCTGAATTGGAACGGTCGTTGAGTCTCTGACACGCGTGAGTTGATTTGGTTTTTTAGTGTCGTAGCTGCACTTTTTAGATGTCTCTTTTTCAGATATGCTAAAAAAAGAGTAGTAGTCACAGATACACTGTCGTCAATTTCTATTGAATCTTTTGATATTTCATGTGTATAAAATAGTTAAATGTATTCGTCTTCCTTACACCACGGATAAAATAAAAAACCGAGTGAATCAGAGTAATTTCTATGCTAAAACATCAAAGCAGGGCTTGGAGCAGTGAAACCCAGAATCGAATAAGCAGAGCTTGGAGCCGAAGATCAGGACTGAGAGTAAAAGGAGTTCAGAGAATAGAGTAGGCACGAACTACCTCAATCACAGGAGCTTGACACATGGGACATTTTCCTCCAGCTTCCACTAGCTTCTTCGCACACTTCTCGCAAGTGTTCATATGTCCACATCTGTTGTTTTCGAGCAAAACAATGAAAATTAAAGAGAATGATTCGATATCGTCAATTGGGGAACATGTCTACAACAAACGCTGGTACTGATTCATACATACCTATACAATAAAGAATCGATATTGCTCTCACAGCATACACAGCAGATCCCTTTCCTTACATATTCCCATTTTGACTCGTAGCTCTCAGTCTCCTTAGATGGACCTGTGAATCAATTAAGGTGTTTCCATAAGAAGACCTAATTGTAAATCCTCATATGTAAATTCATAAAGTGACTTGAGACTGATAGAAAACCTGATTGGTCAGCAGAGCGGTGCATCGCAGCAGAGACTTCTTGTCTTATGGACCTTTGCAACTCAAGTTGCATTTCCATGCAAGCCTCCAGCATTCTCTGCAAGTTATCCATCCTTTGCTGTATTCTACCCATGTCAACCCTCAAATCGTTGATCGAATCCCAATCCTTCAGAGACATTGTTGATTAAAGTTTAACAAATAATAGCAACAGCACATAATATGTCAACCAGTGAGTTCCTTTTAACTTAAAAAAAAAAAAAAAAAAAAAAAAAAAAAAAAAAAGACAATTGCTTTTGTATGTCTAAGGATCCACTTTGAGATAATGTCTTACCATTCCAATGCCCTGATGCAAATCATGTGCCGGCCAGTTGGAAATGGATCGATCATGCTCCCACCGTGGCTGAATAGGGATCACTGGGGAGGGTACAGACAAAGGAGGAGATTCAACAGCATCAAGTTCTTGACCACCACTCTGAGCATCATCCTGCTGTTCTATATCTTCACCTACTATTGTATGGTCAGAATAAGTCTCGTGTTCTTCCCACTCCACAGGATTTCGGCTTCGTCTGTCCATGTAGGATTGTATCAACTGGTCAAGATTTTCCCTAAACCCGCTTTGCAGAAGATTTGAGACACGTCTCCTGTTGTGCCAACAGCGAGCATCAGATATATAAAATGAGGTTGAAAAGTGTGGCCATTGTGGCAGAAATTTACTAAAGTATTACCTGCTAGAGAGTTCTCTGAGTTCCATGTTCTCGTTATCATCCGGAGGAAAGAATGTGGCAGCCCTTCCAATTGAAACTGTGTCCTGATCAGAATGTTCTTCCGACCAGTCTTGTATTGTGCTTTGGAGATCAGCATCATCAGGCTGCATCTCTGTGAGTTCTGTGCGGGCGTGGGCTTCTCTGTCCTCGTCCACGGATGATATCTGGGATAACTGATTTGGAAAATTCTCAGGAACATCTGTATCTGCCTCCTCTTCAGCGTCATCTCTCCATGCACTGGTTTCACCATTGATAAGTTGCCAATCGGATTCTTCGTTTTCCATAATTTCCTCCTCGGTTTGTTCCTCTAGAGGGACAGTTAGATTAGTGCTTTCAACCAGATTTTCCTGGAAATTTGTTGTCCTGTTTATCAGTCTCATGGTGGCAATTTCTTCGGAACTTTGCAGAGACTGTTCATAAGGTATATCCATAGTTTCTCGAAACTGACAGCCATTTCTGATCTCGTCTCCATGAATTGAAGAGGATGAACACCCAGTAGCATCCTCTCTTTGATGGCTATTCAGGTCCACTTCAGCACCATTTCTTCTTAGAGAGAAATCATCAATTTTCGACCGTTGCCAATCTTCTACACGTGCAGTCCTTTCTTCCAAACTAGTGCTCTGGTTATTACAGCGTCTGGAATTAGTTACCTCATCCAGTGAACATTGGTTTTCAGCCTCTCTGCCATTTTGATCTGAGCCACCGCCTGCATCATTGATGCTATCTAGACAATTTAGATCGTTTTGTTCACCTCTATTATCATCATTTTCGGCATTTGATGAGGTCTCCGAGTGACTGCTGCTCGCTTGACCAGAGACAGACCGGTCAAGTCTGGATATAAATTCCTCCCTGGGATGGCAAAATACACAGTAAGGAATTACGTTTTTAATCGCTCTAAAGAAGCAGAAGTCTCAATTTCAGGGTCAAGCTGCACTTATAAGATGAAACAGAAAGTATACAGATAAGACTCATACAAGGCCAACAAAGAACGGAAAAAATTTACTAGATCTGTTAATCCATAAAAATCATAAAGGTTTGAAAGCATAAGGTCTGCATTGGATATTGACCCACATATATATAGACCTACTAAAGGGGAAAAAAAAAGAAAAAGGAAAGCTTCCAAAAATACACAAAGATATGAATGAATATATTAATACAGATGATTTAGCTACCTCAGCTCAGATACAGTGTGCCTTTCTCTTAGAAAGCCCAACTCAGTAGCTGCAGATGATGTTGGTTTCTCTTTATCATCGTTGTCACCATTTCGTAAGAATCTCCCCCTTAGCAATGCCTGCATAAGCAATTAAAGATCATGATTTCAAGCTATGTCTACCAAATCCCAAGAGATAGATTTGACATAGATTGAATCTATCAACTCCTATTAGATTCAAATCTCAACACCAGACTTCAAACAACCAATGTGCCAGTTAAACTGACTTGTAATGTGATAAACAAAAAGATAACATAAAAATATAAAGAACTAACTATGATGCTCAGCATATCTATCAACTCCTATGACTCAAACGTCAAGTTATAATCCCTTTAAGAGTAAGTATAAAACGAAGAAAACGGGAAAGGAACGTATATATAGGAAGAACGAAAAGTCATCATAATCTCCCTCAAGCATGACTCCATCCTCCATCTGACTATGAATTTTCTTAATCATATTAGCCAAACAATGTGACTACACAGCTTTCAGTCATCGTTTGTCTGAGACAAAGGTTCAAAGTTGCATCTAGAACTAGTGCTAATTATAGAGTCTACATTTATTCCAGATACACGAATGTAAAATCTTAGGAAAGGCTGGGGCCTGTATGTAATTAGAAGAAATTGGTAATTGAGTTGACTGTATGTGTATCTGACATAGTGAATTTGGACAATATGTACATATTTAATGTCTGAGAGACAGT
The DNA here is from genome assembly GCA_023864065.1 of Camelina neglecta. NCBI lineage: Eukaryota > Viridiplantae > Streptophyta > Magnoliopsida > Brassicales > Brassicaceae > Camelina > Camelina neglecta. The sequence continues at coordinate 30,605,040 of CM043456.1, forward strand.
AACAATAAGGCAGGAAACAATAAAGAAGTCTAATGAACAAACCTGAATGCGGTTGCGGTGAGCAAAGTTTGATACAGCATGATGCTGCGTCAAACCCTGCAGCTCTGTTTGCCTTTCCCTCTCAGCCATTTTTAACATATCCACCCAGACTTGCCTACCACATAACTTGCGTATACCTCTTCTAGCATTTTCATTTTGGATGCAGTTGGCATTAACAACTCTTTCGATCTGGTTAACAACTTCAATAGGTTGTTCTTCCCTGAGATCACCAAGAACAGGTCTCTGCTGGCTATTCATCTGAACCATCTCCCTTATGATCCTCACCCTTTCCTGTTCAGTTTCACCAAGCCATTCTGCTCTTGAGCTGTTGGTTGTGTGGGAATCAGAGGAAGTATGCTGACCTGTCCCAGAGCTCATCCACTCACGGAAAATTTGTCTAACTCTTTCCCTTTCAACCATCCCCAGATCAGAAAAGTGCTCGCTCTGAAAAGGACCGAGATCCTCACTCGAGTTATGTGAGTCGACATGACTCGGGGTAGGGGACCATCCACCAAGTTCAGTCTCACCCAGATTTACACTATCTCTAACAATATCATGCGCACTAATATTACTGTCACAAGCATTTCCCCTCGAAGAAGCAGTCCTCCTGTCAGCATCTCTGTCACGAGCATGACCCATCACGTGATCATCCTCAAGTTCTCTCCACATCTGTAGAAGTGAGGATGCCCGGACGCTTGACCTTCCTTCATTTTCCCTCTGTCTAGAACCCCGAACCTCAGAGTCCCGTGGGAAAGATGAATCAATCGCCAAAATGTTTTGCAGGCCAGCAATAGCCATTAGATCACTCAATCGTTAACAAACAACCCCTTTTTTTTAACTGTATTAGCAACAACAACAACCAAAAAAAAAAAAAAGCCTAATTATCTACAAAATTATACACAAAAGGTTGCTTCTTCCAGGTTGTTTTTTAACCAAGTGCTCATCAGTATATCAATACCTCAGATATTTCATCTGACCACGACCCTTAAAGCCGCGTTGCACTGGAACCATATGCATATCATCGTCCAAGAACATTATCCAACAAAAATACAAGATTCTCTCTCTCGCTTTGCCTCCTTGAGATTAAATCTCACGTCCAAGCAAACACCTGGAAATACCAAAAAATTCAACCATTAACATGAATCAAATAGATTGATCTCGATTTCAACAGGTCACCGACTCGATTGCGCAAAAAAAAGAAGCCAGAATTAAGAATCAAATTTATCGATGACATCCCAAACAGGTAATGCAATTAACGCCCAAATAATGTAAAAATTAAAATCCCTAAATCTCACATTCTCATCCTCAAATTTAAGACAAACCTCGAAATCGGATCCCAAAGATCCACAAAAAAAAAAAAAAAACCCGATCGAAATCAAAAACCCCTCCAAAAAAAAAAAAAAAAGAAGAGCCAAAATCAGAAACTCCACAGAGAGAGAGAGACGGACGGGATGATTGAAATCGTGATAAAAAGCCAAAAGATAAAAAAGAAACAGAGAAATCCCTAAAAATCCGCAAATTAAAATCAAAATCAAAAACCTAACACAATGAGAGAGACGGGGACGAAATCGACGTACCAGTGAAAACAATATAATCTTCCGATTTTAATTTTTAGGAGTGAAGAAACGGTCACCTCCTCCGAGAAAGAGAATTTAACCAGAAGAAAACGAAGACGAGAAGAAAGAAGAAGGAGAGAGAGAGATGTGAGAGTAGTAGTCCATGTGGACCTCTCTGCTGCTTCTTCTTGTGGGAAGGAAAAATCAAAAAATGGATCTTACCGTAACACGAACGTCAATTGACTACCGGCTAATATCAGCTTGACACGTAGCCTACTTCCCTGCTTCCCAAAGTTGGTTTTTTTCTTTTTGGATTATTCACCTTCTTCGTCTCTATTATTATTTTTTTTTTATATATAAAAAAAAAAAGAAAACAAAGAAAGAAAAATATATACATAAACAAAAAAATGTATAAAATAAGGTTGGATAATAAATATATTCTTTGAAAACTCTTGAATACATAATTTTATCATTATTCATTTCCTTTTTTACAATTAGGATTTTGCATACATATCATATATTATAATATTTAAATTATAATATTTTATATGTGTCTTTGAATCAATATTACAAACCTTACTGTTGTTGGTAATATTACAAAAAAATTTTTTTTTTTTTAAGCAACATCTAAGTTTGTGATGTGAAGTTTGGGGATTTTGTAGGATTAGAGTTTCTTGTCTTAGTTAATAATAAATGAATATCATCATTATTGCAGTAAAAAGTGGGTCTAGTATAATAACCTTACTTCTAATCATTAAAAACGGTTTGTATGTTCCTTTAATGGTATTAGGGGCTTGACTGGTTAAGTTTCCATGTGTTTTTTGGTTGTTAGCGTTTCAACTTTGGTTTAATAATCTGTTTGGGTTGTCGATCTCTTTTTTTTCCCCTTTCCTAATAGTCTTTTCCTTTTCTAATATAGTCTTTACATGTGAATCGGAACTTGGATGCGGGAATCTAAGAATGGGATGGTGATCATTTCAACTTTCATTCACTTATTATCCACTACTAGTTTGTATTTGTACTGGAGATTGCACAACACTAGATAAATAAAATATTTGGGGAAAGAGTGAAACTAGTTTTTTTATTAACGATGAAAACGCGAGGTCGTCACTAACACGAGTCAAGATCGAGCTCGTCAGTTTACAGGAGAACTAACAAGTCAATAATGACGAGCTCGGAAGCTAAAAAGGATTATACAAAAGACAATAACAGTTTTCGATGCAAAATATTGCTATCTAGGTATTGTCCGAAGATCAGGATGGTGATAAAGATAATGTAATCAAAATTCAAAAGCTTATGGACCACAATTTATTACAAAGTTCGTGACTGAGATTTCACGATCACATCCAACCACTGAAATTCTTTTACAAAATTAAATATTATTATGTTTTTATATTCTCACAAATTCACAAATTTTGCAATGATATATATATATATATATATATATTGCCTATATATATAACGGAATTTTTATTAATCAGGTTGAGAAAAGAAGAGAAAACTTCATGAGAAAAAAAAAAAACTCAAACTTGTGACTTCGATCAAACAAATGAATGCATGTGAATAATCAATAAAGACCGAGGACTTAAGAGATTGACACCAAAGCTATATATTGAGTATAGTCTAAGATAAATGTTTAGTTTTCATAAATCCGAACTTCTCATACCTTATAAAAGTTGGTAACTTCTCTACAGAACGTTTGGGAGATATCGAAACGTGGATGAAACTAATGACATGCATCTACAAGTTCAACAAAATCACCAATTATTCTTTTCTTAAAAAAAATGAAAGAAGATACAATGCATGCATCTTGCTCTGAAAAAAATCGAAAGTTCTATAGATATAATCAAATGAGTTTATATAAATTATCTAATAAAAGAAAAGAAAAAGAACAAAGCGAGAAGATGGGATATGGTGGCGTGACCATATAGAATGAAAGATTCAAAACAATGATTACAATGGAAAAGGGAAGACCACTAACCATACATAAACTAATAGCATATTATTTTTTATAACCAATTTTTTTTTATGAAAATAAAAAAAGAAAGTTATAACTTATAAGTAATAAAGCTTGGTTCCAATTCCCCGGAAAGTTTACGAAAAATCTATTAATTAGTTTGAATGACTTTTTGATCTGCCGCCGAAATTTGTTAGTGGCTTCAATCATAGTCTAATAGTCTAATTAAGGGGATTAATTACTTATATTTCCATGAACCACATTGGTTCAATAGAGAGACTCAATCATATTATTCTTTACATAAAGGGTTCAATGTTGCTTCATAGCCCGACCATTTGCTAATATGGCCAATGTTAATAGAACCTTAGATATCATTAGGCACATTGGCTAAATCATGGGCCCATGCCTTCGAAATTTGTTTAAAGAGCTTTTTTTCATTCAAAATAAGACTCCAAAATACCTTTTTCAAAAGCATTATATTGAAATCTATTAGTAGATACTATAAGTCTATAATAGCATTTATAGAGGTATTGGAATGAAATAATATTGTGTATGTTAACTCTATTAAGAATTTTCTTAAGAAAAATTAGATCTTGACTGAATTCATAACACTTCATTTTCATAAAATTTAATTCTCCTAGTAATATGGAAAAGGTCCCGTAAGATTAGTATCTAAACTATGGAATAAAACTTGCAATAAAACTAAAACATATCGTTGAGTTTTCAAATATTATCTCATTTCCTGATTATATTTTTCAAATGTCCACCACAAATACAATGAACAGTGAGCTGAACTTGACCCCAAATTCAAGAAAGATTAAGTTGAGAGACCACTAGATTTTACAAAGTTTTAGTTAATGGGGTACTTTTGTAGGGTATGTTTTGCAAAGTTTGTTTATTTAGTGTTTTTTTTTTTTCCTTTGTTAAAAGCCTACAATTTTGGAATAGTCATTTTTATCACCTTATCGCCGTCCATGTTCATAATTTTTTTGTTTCAACGTTAGATGATAGATTATAATCATGAAGGCTTTATATTTTATATGAAAGCCTTTTTTAAAGCCATTTTTAAGATGAGTGTTAATCATCGCAGCACCACTCAACCACATATATTGGAGGGCCCTAATGGAGGTGAATGAATTACCTAAATTCATTAACTTACAAATATACATGCATTTAATGTTAAAAGTTAAAAATTAATAATTAGTTCCAACTAATTTGGAGGAAGGACAATTCGCTTATTTAAATACAATTAATTTGGTGAGAGTGAAAGTTTCTCAGAGGGGTATTGAACTTGTGTTTTAAAAGATTTTAGAGTATTTTTAAAATCCTTTATTATTCAACTTAAATTTATGTAAAATCTTTTAAAATATTTTGTTATTCAACTTAGATTTATGTAAAATTATTTAAAATAACTTACAATCTTTTGTTATTCAATCAATGATTTATAAAACTGAATTAAAATCTACTGTTATTCAAAATTTAAGAATTTTTTTATAAAATGCTACTTTACATGATTCTACGAGACTTTTTTTGGTTTTCTAGTTGAAAAATATCTTCCTCAAAATCACAGCCTTTGAGGTAGATTTTGAAATGATTTTAGGAGAAAAAAAATATTGAAACAAAACGGACTCTTCCAATCCCACCACCGATGAATGGGGTATTGTGTATTCCTCAATCCTCATCTCTGACTAGACTTCCTCTATAGATTTTGATTCTGTCTCCATTGCTTCTTCTGACCCACCACCACTACAATATGGTCGTTTCCACCACGACGAGACTGATGTGAATAATGGTGTTGAGTCTAATTCTGTTTCCAACAACGGTAGCTGCTCGGTGAGTCGGAATATCACAAGGACAAGACAACCAATCTTCCCCTCATTCTCAAGCAGGAGGTGATGATACCAGGTGCAAACAATGACAAGCGTGATAAAGTTTGCCAAAAGAATGAGAGAAAACATCAACGCCAGAAGGAGAGGATATCAATTTGCCCATATGTTCGCAATCAATTTACACAAAAGTCCGCAAGTCTTTTAAACATAAAACGAAATCTCGGTCCCTAACACAATTTACACATAAATACACTTGTTCCTCTCTTCTTCTCCTTCCTCCTTTTCCTCGCAGCAGTCGCTTCTCATCTCCCAAATACACGAAGGGCTTGTGCTGTTTTCTCTTCTTCGTTGGCCATTCTAATTCTAAGATAACATCTGGTTTGTGCTGTTTTCTCTTCTTCGTTGGCCATTCTAATTCTAAGATAACATCTGGCTTGTTTTCTTTGCAGGGTTTATATTTAGAGCAATTCAGCGATGGGTTTCGGTTCTGTTTATCGCACTCTAACTGAAATATTTCCTCAGGTAACAAAACTGGTCTCTTTATTTGATTTAAGTACAACTTTACCAAGTCCAGCAGTGAGATATTGATCAAAGCATCTATCTTTGTGCTTTTAATTGCTGTATTTTTGGATATTAGTTTTGATCAAATAGTTTCACTTACTTGACACTGTTTTAGATTTCTGCTGCTTAATCATCTTTATTTTCATCTCTTTCGTGTAGTCTAACCGTAACCATATTATATATATATTTTGATTATACTGCAGATTGATGCACGAATTTTGAGGGCTGTTGCAATAGAGCACTCCAAGCAACGCAAAGTATATCAATTTGCCCATATGTTTAATACTAAAAAAGTAAACATTTTGTCCTTTCTGTGAATTATTTTAGAGAATACTACATAAGAGAGCCTGTGTTTATTTTACAGAGTAAAACGATGTCGAGATCACACTTTTTTTTTGTTCCAAAATATTTTAAAATCACCTAAGTTTAATAACAAAATCTTACATAATCTCATTCATTTTCTTGTATTTTAAATATAAAAACTTTAAAAACTTATCAAATCTCCTAAAAACTCAATCAAATCTTTCAAAATTCTAAAATATTAAAATTCTACAAAATCCTACCAAATCCAAGTTCAATACCTCCCTCTTAGACAAATTAAATAATAAATGGTAACGATGTGACTTAAGTATATATCATGGGGAAAAAAATTTATATGGCATTTCAGTGTTAACAAAACGTGATTTCTCTCTTATAAGATGTTATATTTTTAACATATGTTTTTAAATCGATCTAGTTTGATAATATAAGAGGGGGGATATTGAACTTGTATTTTAAAAGATTTTAGAGTATTCTTAAAATCCTTTGTTATTCAACTTAGATTTATGTAAAAAATTTTAAAATCTTTTGTTATTCAACTTAGATTTATGTAAAATCATTTAAAATAACTTACAATATCTTGTTATTCAATCAATGATTTATAAAACTGACTTAAAATCTACTGTTATTCAAAATTTCATAGCTTTTTTATAAAATACTACTTTACATGATTTTACAAGACTTTTTTTAGAAAAATATCTTCTTCAAAATCACAGCCTTTGAGGTAGAATTTGAAAGTATTTTAGAAAAAAAATAAATATAAATATTTACTACTAGAAAATCAAAATTGAAACAGAACGGACTCTTCCCCACTCATTTGCTCCAATCCCACCACCGATGAATGGGGTATTGTGTATTCCTCAATTCTCATCACTGACTAGACTTCCTCTATCGTTTCTCTCTCGCCAATTGGAATGTTTACAGGTTCTCTCGGCAATTGGAATTGGGTCTTGGTCTGGCGCTGATGTGAATAGGTGTTGAGTATGATTCTGTTTCCAACAACGGTAGCTGCTCGGACGAGTCGGAAGATCACAAGGACAAGACAACCAATCTTCCCCTCATTCTCAAGCAGGAGGTGATGATACCAGGTGCAGACAATGACAAGCGTGAGAAAGTTCGCCAAAAGAATGAGAGAAAACATCAACGCCAGAAGGAGAGAAGGGCTCTGGAGTTGTATGACAAGTGTACCACATATCTCATGTCCAGAAAACTCGAAGCCCTTACACAGCAGCTTGTCGCTATGGGACTATCTCAAGAGCATGCAACTACGACATTGATGATGAATGATGGCAAAGTTGAGGAATCTGTTCATTGGTATTTTGACAGGGGCGAGGAAGAAATTCAGAAGCAAAGCATCAAGACTCCTGCGAATTTGAAAATAGAAATTACAGATGAACTAGCTAGGATTACACAAATGGAGCTACAACTTAAGTGTACAAGGCAAGAAATTGAGCGTGCAATTGTTCAAGCTGAGGGTGATTTAGACAGAGCAGTACAAGTCATGAAAGGCACAAAATATGATGAGTTTTCTGTGCCAGTCAAACGAGAAGAATCTGGTGATCCTCTTACACCCAGTAATGGTAGTAAACATACAGTAGGAATAGGTTATCAGAATTCAGATGCAAAAAGGCTAGAAACACAAACTGTTCCATCACCTGGTTTACAGCCACCAAGAGATGACAAGAGCTTTAACTATACAAGATCACCCTCCACAACCGAGTTAGTGAACAAAATGATGGCTCAGCCTATGAAACGACCTGAACTCAAGTTAGAGTGGCCAAAACCTCAGCAATCTGCTGCTTTGGCTGATAAAAGGTGGCCAAATACAGGACACGTTCCTTCTGCTTCTTACTCTTTCCCATCATCGCCATCCCCGTCACCTCAGCTTGCTTCGAGGGTTGATTTAGACAGAGCAGTACAAGTCATGAAAGGCACAAAATATGATGAGTTTTCTGTGCCAGTCAAACAAGAAGAATCTGGTGATCCTCTTACACCCAGTAATGGTAGTAAACATACAGTAGGAATAGGTTATCAGAATTCAAATGCAAAAAGGCTAGAAACACAAACTGTTCCATCACCTGGTTTACAGCCACCAAGAGATGACAAGAGCTTTAACTATACAAGATCACCCTCCACAACCGAGTTAGTGAACAAAATGATGGCTCAGCCTATGAAACGACCTGAACTCAAGTTAGAGTGGCCAAAACCTCAGCAATCTGCTGCTTTGGCTGATAAAAGGTGGCCAAATACAGGACACGTTCCTTCTGCTTCTTACTCTTTCCCATCATCGCCATCCCCGTCACCTCAGCTTGCTTCGAGGGTTGAAGCTCGCTATTTAGCTAGTGGAAATGAATTTAAGAACCTCCAGGTTGCAGGTTAATCTCAACACTAACCTCAGTTTGTTTTTATATTGCAATTTGCCCATATGTTCAATACTAAAAAAATAAACACTTGGTCCTTTCTGTGTTTATTTTAGAGAGTAAACGAGATGTTAGATGTCGAGATCACACTTTATACAATAGGATAAGAGAGTCTTTGATCTGTTTTTTTTTTGTGTTCCAAATTATTCTAAAAATCACCAAAAGTTTAATAACAAAATCTAACAGAATCACATTCATTTTCTTGTATTTTAAATATAAAAACTTTAAAAACTAATCAAATCTCCTAAAAACTCAATCAAATCTTTCAAAATTCTAAAATATTAAAATCCTACAAAATCCTACCAAATCCAAGTTCAATACCCCCTCTTAGACAAATTAAATAATAAATAGTAACAATGTGACTTAAGTATATATCGTGGGGAAAAAAATTTATATGACATTTCAGTGTTAACAAAACGTGATTTCTCTCTTATAAGATGTTATATTTTTAACATATGTTTTTTTTTATGTGGACGACTAATTTAATAACTATCGGACGTTCAACTAATTTACCTAACACCACTCGGTGATCTTAATTCATCATATTAAGTCTAATTCTCGAATTAGGAATCAAACATAAATTATATCACAATTTTAGAATTCTCCTAAGATCAACCCTATTATACGTTTTGTAAATTATCAATAATATATATATATATATATATACGCAAAGAACTACTGTTTAAATGCACGTAAATGTGAGAGATATCAAAAACTTGATATTTTGATAAGGTTAAAAAGATTAATGTGCACAATACAATCACTAAAGAAACACAAAACAAAGAAACAAGAAGGTATATATATGTTTACCTCATCAAAACAAAGATGCATGTGTTAGGTTTAAGGCTTTAAGGAGACATTGAGCTGTCTTTGTTTGGTGTGGTCTTTTTGAGTCTTATCACATCAAAGAGCAAACATAAGCGTCAAGTGAATAAGAACATCAACTAAGGGATTATTCATATAACTCTGATTTGTCTTTTATTGGAACATGCACTTTTCTTTCCCCCCCCCCCCCCCATGTGTTTGAACACTCTTACTTTTGTAGGGCAAAATAATGAATCTTATCAATATCTTCTGTTGATTTGATCACTCTACTCCAATTATATTATAGTCTTAATTAGTCATCATATCACTTCTGAGTAAGGATGTTCAATCTAGATTTTAATTACTTAAGGGTTTCTTTTTCGTGTTTTCATTTTTGTTTTTCTAAATCCAAAACCTAAATGAAACCAAATCTAGTATAGATCGGATTAGTTTTTATTTTATTTTTGTCAAACAAATTGTATTTGGCTTTACTTGAAGATTGATCCGATGGGAAGCTCGAAAGATAAAAAGCTTGCAAGCATATGGTTAACTCTAAAATCACCATGAAGAAGTCCAGATTTAAGAATTGATTATGCATGACGAACAAATATACTCAGCAAGAATAATCTATTTCATCTATATGATTCAAAGCCTAAGAACATGCATATATGATATATGTAGCATCATTCAACACTGAACGTTCACACAATCGACAACAATGACCAAGCAACATGTTTGATTGTATGCTGGTCGTTGTGGCTTGTAAGAGCACTGAGAAAACAATAACAGAGATAACATTGTATTGAAGATTCTTCTCCCAGATGTTGCAACGATCACAAGGACACGAGGGGTGAAGGAAGAGATACATGCCGTGTGAGATAAGATAATGGTAACCAACCTTCACATACTTACACTTGAATGGTGAAGGGAAGAGGAAGCCACGACAACTAATAGAGGAGCTTTCTTAATTTGCTCATGTGAGAAATCGTAGACAATCTTATGTTTGAACTAGTTGACTGGTCGTCCTATGGGATGAACTCAATTTTGAATGTCGCTTATAAAAATTTGACATGAAAAAGTTGTCTGTTTGCAAATATACTTTATAATGAGCCTTCTAGGATATATGTCATTCGGAAATGTGTATTAACACATTGTCCATGCCTGGCCATTTTACTAGTAGAGAGGATGTAAATGAAGAGCCAGAAGCAGAAGAAGACATACATAGAACCAGACTTAGATAAACAACATAGGACTTGTTCCATCAACACACATATTTCTCAACCATATATATAAAATCCAGGATCACAATAGGTTCAAACCATGTTTACAAGAAACATAAAACCAAGAATCTGTAGGTAGAATCCAATCCATTGCATAATTTCCTTACTGTAAACGAAGGCAGGTGACAACGGATTCACTTAACAAGCACGTTTTGAGCTTGAATCTCCTGCTGCTGCTGGTAGTTAAGTGGCCTCCTGAAAAGCATTATATGCGGTTCAGGCCTATGAATCGCGTAATGCACCCATCCACGGCTTTGCTGCACTCCTATTGCACGCCACTCGTTCTACAAAACATCCCAATCCCAGCATTTACCATCACAAAATTCAACACTATATCCAGAATACAAGAACGGAGGAGATTTGCACAACACAATGTCTTCTTCAATATCATCATCATCACTAAACAACTTTAAACCCTTAACAAAATCTCAAAAACAAACAAGCCTTTTTTTTAATCTCCATTTGATCATCTTTTAAAGAACAACAACATAAACACAGAAACCTCCAAAGAGACTATAATACCATTTAACCAAAAATGTTCAAATCTCTGGATAGATAATTTTGTAACAGATACAATCTGGATTTCAAATCCTAATCACTATTATTAGGTTTCACCCATACTTTAATTTTGATAGGCTTCGATGATCTGATCCGAGGAATAGAAGAATCATACAAAATCACACAGAGCAATGCGAGTTAAGAAACTTACTTCGGAGAGAAGACGATTCTTAGGAAGAAGCTTAGAGACTTCAGGAGGAAGAACGACGTGCCTGTAAATACCGATTCGATCACGCTTTCAAGAGAATTGAGAGTAATAAATTGGAGGAAGAAGCAAAAAATTGAAGAGCGTTACCTGTACTCGAAAGTGTCATCGAAGTATTTCTCAGAGTATTGGATCTGACCCATCTCTCTCTCTGATTCGATGTGAAACCCTAATGAGGAAATGGACAAGGGGAAAGAGGAAATGAAGAATCTGCAAATCTGATCGTTTGAAATGTGAGGAAGATAGTGAAAAAGGGAAATAAAGTGGATGGGTAAGAGATGCAATTATGAGAAAATAGAGGGGTGTTATACTACTTTTTTTAGAGTTTGAAATTCTTCCGGAAACGGGGATTATTAGCCGGTTAAGTTGAACCAAATTGGATTGGAAATTCGGTGTTTCGGTTTGGTTCTAATTAAAATTTGAAGAATTTGTTAGGTTGCTTTTACCAAGAACCAGCCGGTTTTGGTTTGGTTCGATCAAAATTGCAACGTACGGTACAGCTAATGTCCCAGTTATGGCCGAGTCGGATAATGGTCGGCGATGGTTAGCTGTGGCAGCTTTGAGGTCAGTGTTTCAACGGGGTAAGCCATGCAGCATATTAGAGTAAATGGTTTGATAGTTTAATAACTGCATTAACAACCGGTTATTTCCGGTTAACTCTGGTTTAATGATTGTATTGTACATCAGCTTAGGGCATCTCCAACTCCACTCTATTTTAGAGTCAAATTTCTATTATAGACAACATTTGCTCCAACCCTACTCTATATTTTACTCTAAAATAGAGAAAATGATAGAATTGCTCTATATATAGAGCAACTCTATTTTCACCTATATTTTTTTACACTAACTCTATTTTAGAGTTGAAAATAGAGTAATACATTGGAGCAAAACAATGCTCTATTTTTAAGTTACTCTATTTTAAAAGGAAAAAAATAGATATATACATTGGAGATGGTCTTAATAGTATAAAAGGTAGAGCATGGATTAGCGTATTCTTTGAACTTTGTAACAAACACATTAATGAAGATTGATTCTTCTCTTCTCCAATCTTAAAAGCTCCTCCAGTTAATCTGAGTTTAATATGATATCAGAGCTTCTTTGTTAAGCTTTTCTCTTCTTCTGCATCTTTATCGAATATGAGTTTTCCAGTTTGTTCATAAACTATTATACAATAGATTATGGTTATTGGTATAAAGTATAAATAAAAGAAAATACTTAATAATATATCAAAATGTTATTTAAGGTTTAAACTTTAAAGATATTGGGCAATTCTCATAAATAATCTATTAAATCTCAACATGTATATGCTTATAATGTCGAACTGCAAGTATATGACACATAATCTATTCCGACAATATGAAAAGACATACAACAAATATTTGATAATATTTTCGTATACTGTGAAGTGTCGATCCAATTCCCTGATAAACCATCATTGAGGTTGTTGGGTCGCGCATTCAAGAAACAGGCCCACAAAGGATTCTAAGTTTGACAACGGTCATCTCTGGTCAACACAAGCTCCTTGTCATCATTTGATGGTGTACGGGTTCTTTGTTACTCTGGCATTGACGATGTTCGATTCACCTAGATTTGGAGTGACCTGACAGAATAACGTCCTTGAGGTGTATAAAAGGAGCAAGCTAGGAATAGCAAGCGGGCTAGATCTAGAGAATTTCTTGAGAGTAAGAAAGAATTTATTTTCTTTTTAATTCAGTTGTATAGACTCTCTATAAGACCTTGTGAGATGGTTAGTAAGCTCACCAAAATGTATTTTAACCGGTGTTTGGCTTTGGAAACTTGTAAATCGTGTGTAGTCTCTTATTTGTTTTGTGCTTCTCTTTTCTTCTTCTACAAACAAAACAAACAAAGATCAGCAACAACTACTAGCACAAAGAGTTTAAAACATCAACATATACGTATACCCAAAACTAAAAGATCGACAAAGTTGGAGAAGGAGGAGGCAAGTATTTGGAATTATTAGACCAATTTGGCTATAAAATGTTGAACTATATATTCGACTATATTATAAAAAGAGTGGGGGAAAGAACATAAGGTTGCCAGGTTGGCATAATCACTAGTAGGAAAATAGGTTTTAATCAAGTCAGCGGCTCATCACAATGACTCTCCATGTTTATATATACTTACTTGATAATTGTTTTCAAATACCGAAAACAATATGTGATGACATCGGTGAAATACTCTCTACCCTAGAATTACGAAACGTAGCTATCCACAAAGTAGACTCATCAAAGAGATCGGAGAGAAGAGAACAGTACAATTACTAAAAGAACTACATTAAATTGGCTCCATTAATCTATCTCAAAATTAAGCTACGCAGTGAAGATCAGAACCCAACTATCAAAAATTAATTTAAAAATTTTGTCGAAAAGAAAGAAAAAAAAACAATTTGACAAAGTATTTAAATTTATATGTTCAGTTTCTCTTTTCTACATAAGCTACGCATCCAAAAATTAAAGACAACACAAAAAGCATCCGAATCCCTTTCTTCTTCCTCCCTCGTCAACACAAGAGAGGAGAGACAAACTTCAAATATATCTCAAAAGCTAGGCAGTGAAAATCAGAACCCAACCATAATTTAAAAAAATTATACTATGTTTTTACTTTATTTTCTTCTCTAGACATTTTTGTTTATCCCTTTCTTCTTCTGTTTTTCTTCCCCGTCGAAAAACAAGAGACGAGACAATCAACTCAATTCTCGATGGCAAGAAAAAAAAGGGTGCAATCGATAACAATATACTTGTATGGGATCGAATCATAAAAACAAGAAAACTAGTAATGCAATCTCGGAAATAACTAGAAACTATGATACTGTATGTCTGTATTATAAATCATCAGATTAAAATTCGAAAAAAAAGAAAAGAAATATAACATTTTAAAGTCTTGTTCTACTCTCTTCTCTTATTTTCTTTCTCTTTTGCCAGAAAATCAAAAAACAAAACAGCTTTTTTCTCTTCTGGTGATAACAACCCTAATCTCTTCTTCTTCGTTTAGGATAAGCGAAACCCTAGAATTTTGAACCTTGTAATCACAGTTTTTTTTTTCTTTCTTTCGCCATCTATGAATCCATCGCTACATCGATGCGGTTTCTAGGTTTTCTCGAGGAGATTCGACATTGAAAGGATTTCACAATTTTTTTTTTTTTTTTTTTTTTTTGATTGTGATCTTTGGTTTTACGAAATCGATGGCGAAAGGTACAGCCACTGGCGAATTCGTGGTTCGTACAGGGTGTAAAAGGGAATTGCAGTTTGTATTGAAATCTCAGTCTGAGATCTGTGGAGGTGAGTCACTGGGTCGGACTCGTGGGAGCCGAAACTCGAATGTTGAATCTACTAGTATGGAGGTTAAGAAATCGAGTGGGATTAAGAAGATTCGCCTTACTAAAGATGAGGAAGATACTGTTGCTGTTGCTACAGAAGACGATGAAGGTAAGAGTGACGTTGTTGATGTTGATGAGGCCAAGGTGTTGTGTAGTGACTCTCCTTTGGTTGAATCTATGAGTGAAGAAGATAAGGGGATAGAAGATAATGTGGAGATTGAGATTGGGAATAATGACAATGCTCACTCAATGGAGCAGACTGAGAAGGGTTCACTGAAAGTTATAGAGGCTGAGAAGGAAAGCTTGGGTGTGATTGATAGAGAATTAGTTGTGGCATGTCCTGCGGATTTTAGTATCTTAGCAAAAATGGCTTCTAGATCTTGCCAGGTTAAGTTGGAAAGAGGAGGTTTGGTCTATGGTAAACCGTGCAAAAGGTTGACCCGCTCCATGTTGAAGGTTGAGGGTATTAAACCTGAAGCTAATGCTGATGACGACCATCATGTCAATCCAGGAAAGGATGTTAGAGATTGTGGAGGAGATGATTGTGTTGATGTTTCTACCCTAGTGGCATATAACAAGGTGGAGGAGCTTCGTGAGCAAAAAAATGTTGTGGAGATATGCCTCGGGCTTCCAAGTGGATCATCCCAGATGAGTGGTCGTTCTCAACTTCTTGTTAACAAGGCAGTGAATGATGAAGTAGATAAGCCTTTGAGGAGGTTTACGAGGTCATTAGTCAAACAAGAAGGTGATTCAGACAATCCTAATTTGGGGGATACTACTAAACCAGCAGACTTGGGCGAGGTAGATGTGAATGCCAATGATGTCGAAATAGATGATTTTCAAAGTCCTTCAGTTACAACCCCTCACAACAAGCGTGGAAGGCCCAGGAAATTTTTAAGGAATTTTCCATCTAAGCTGAAAGAAATTTTTAATTGTGGAATACTTGACGGACTAACTGTGTACTATCTTCGAGCAGCTAAGGTATATGATGGCTTTTCTTTTTCTTCTATTCATGTAAAAAACAGATTTTTATATAGCTGATGTGTATGTTACCTTCTTATCGTAGTTGAGAGAGGCAGGGACTAGAGGGCTTAAAGGAGTAATAAAAGGATCTAGCATTTTGTGCTTTTGTAGTGCCTGCAAAGGAATTCAAGTTAGTGATATTTACTCTTCTTAAAGGTCTTGTAGTTGGCCCTATCAAATGCAAGCAGGTTGATTTAACTTTCTAAAATTTCACTTCACAGGTTGTGAGCCCTGGCATGTTTGAGGTGCATGCTTCTAGCACAAACAAGCGCCCACCTGAATATATCTTACTGGAGTCTGGATTCACAGTTCGTGATGTCATGAATGCATGCAAGCAAACTCCCTTGGCTACACTAGAAGAAAAACTTCGTGTGGTAGTTGGACCAACTTTAAGGAAATCTAGCCTGTGTTTGAATTGCCAAGGTTACTGATTGGTTTATTGGTTTGTGCAAACATTATACAGACTGCTTTCACTTGTTTTTTTTTCTCTTTATAAAGAATATACTGGTTACATCTAAATGATTGCAGGTCCAATGGTTGAGCCTTGTGATACAAACTCATTAGTTTTGTGCAAATCGTGTTTGGAGGCTAAGGAGCCAGAACACCATAACAGTCCTTCTAAAGCAGAGGGTGCTCTTAACGGGTATGGCTTATCTGTCTTTATTTATCGCAACAACCTTTTCTTTGCAGTTAGATGGGCATACAATTATCCTTTTCAGTTACTTTTTCAGACTGGGTGGAAAGTAAAACGTAAAACTCTGGAATAATGATTTTCTAAATAAGTAATGTGGATTACGAGCTGTATATCCTCTATTATATGGTTGTTTATGTAGAATTCTATAAGTACTAACATGCATAACTTTATTTTTGGATATATCTAATACACCAATAAATATGTTAACCTTTATCTAATCGATTGATTCTAAATCTGTTCCCAATTTTCAACAGTTCGTCTAGGACAAGTGTGGCTCCAAAAACTATCCTCATTGGGTCAAAATCCAGTCCTCGCCAAAGTAACAGGTGAGAAAAACTAGCCAGAAAGTGAGTATTATTTTTATGTGGATGGTCCCAACTGTTTGATGGTTGTGCTTCCTAATTTTATTTTGTTGCATTTTGTGTTTTTGCTGCCTTTTATATTATAATTAGCTCACAATTTGCCATTTATCATTCTGGAAAATGATTAAATAGAATGTAATATTGGAACTGTGCCATATACTCTTTAGTTGTACATTGAGGTTATTGGCTTAGCTAAATTTATCTTGGAGTTCCACAGGTCACCCGAGCCAGGTGTGGTTCGAGAAACTATTCTGAGCGAGTCAAAATCCAGCTCAATCAAAAGCAACAGCCAAGGGAGACTAACCAGAAAGTGAGTAGTGTTGTTATAAGTGTGACAACACTTGTTGTTATAAGTGTGACAACACTTTTCCAATGCATCTATGGTCTAGTGCTAGATTTTCGCCTTCCTTTCCGTCTGTCATACTTATATTAGTTCTCAGTCTATCTTTTGTCATTTTGAAAGGGATGTGCGGCTGCACAAACTTGTTTTTGAGGATGATATACTGCCAGATGGTACTGAAGTGGGTTATTTCCTTGCTGGAAAGGTTAGATCTGCATGGAAATCGGCCTTTCTCCAGCCCGTTTTTGTAAGTTAATTCTTCTTTAACCATTTCGATCATTGTGCAGAAATTGCTTGTCGGCTATAAAAAGGGATTTGGGATACATTGTTCTTGTTGCAACAAAGTGGTAAGTTCTTTCTAACATCAAATTAGCTTTCCTGGAATTAAAGTGTATAGGGCTCTGAAGCAGCCTTTATTATGTTTATGGGACCAGGTCAGTCCTTCATTGTTTGAGGCCCATGCTGGCTGTGCAAGTCGTCGGAAGCCGTAAGTTCCTTACAACTATTTCCATATTTATGCTGTAATAGTAATGGGTCTGTACCTGTTCTACTACTTCTTTTTAATCTCCAATTCTGATATAATTAAACTTAGTATAATAATTTGCTGAAATACAAGAGATCAAGGATTATAATGAAGCTACTTACATTCTCCTTGGAAACCCGTAGCCCGATAACAGAACCATTCTTATTTTCTCTGCCATGTATTGTTGTATAGACAAAAAGCATAAACACCTTTACCCCATGCTTACAAAAAAGTAAACATACAGAACTTGTATAATTAATGTATAAGTCGTGGATCCTTAAGACCATTAATTGTGTGATTCACAGAGACACTGTTGTTTCAATTAGTTCATGTTCTGTTGATGGTCAGGTTTCAGCACATTTATACAACCAATGGGGTCTCTCTTCATGAACTATCAGTAGCACTATCCATGGACCAGAGGTTTTCCATCCGTGAAAATGATGACCTTTGCAGTATCTGTAGAGATGGAGGCGAGCTCTTATGTTGTGATACCTGTCCAAGATCATATCATACAGGTTTGAAATCTGCCATTTTCTCTATGTTTCTTTGTTGGAATTCTTTTATTGCTCCTTTTAAAAAGTTTTTGGAGCGTCAACTTCTAATCTTTCTGTTTTGGTTTATCTAGTATGTGCTTCTCTCCCAAGCCTTCCGAGTGAGAGGTGGTCCTGCAAATATTGTGTGAATATGGTTGAAAGAGAGAAGTTCGTGGATAGCAATCTCAATGCCATTGCAGCTGGGAGAGTTCAGGGAGTTGATGCAATTGCTGAGATAACCAAAAGATGCATTCGAATAGTCAGCTCCTTTGAGAGCGAGCTCCCAAGTGTATGCGTGTTGTGCAGGTGAATATCATGCTTTTCTCTTATTTCAAGTATCTTGGTGGTTTCCTTTTTAGTGTCTCGTTTAATGTCTTACCTAATTTCCTGTAGCAACCTTACAAAAAATTGCAAGTTGTAGTTTGATGAGGTCTTATTTGGCTAATATATTATCCTATTTCTTTTCTTCATGTTTCTAATTCATATGGCTCGTAGTTATTATGTATTTCTAACTAAATGCATACATTGGCTGCCTCTCTCCTAATTGAAACCGTTTCCTTCTGAGCTTGACCTTTACTTAATTTTCGTTGCTGTTGCAGAGGTCATAGTTTTTGCAGGTTGGGCTTTAATTCTCGCACTGTGATTATCTGTGATCAGGTATCTTGTTGGTCATTTCTGTATAGGGACCCGTGTCTCTTAAATCTGCAACTGGCATTCACCATTTTCGGTATTTGTTTTCTTCTCAGTGTGAAAAGGAATTCCATGTTGGCTGTTTGAAAGAACATAACATTGCTGATCTCAAGGTGCTTTACCTCTTTGGCTCTTTCTTTCTCTCAGGTGAAAACTTAGTGTCTATCTCTCACATTCTTGTTTATGTCTTAACAGGAACTACCTGAAGAAAAATGGTTTTGTTCCCTCGGGTGCGAAAATATCAACACTACATTGGGCAATCTGTTAGTTCGCGGAGAAGAGAAGCTTAGTAACAACATTCTGAATTTTATAAAGAAAAAGGAAAGACTTAATGAAGAAGGATGTTCAGATGACAACACCGTTCCAGACATAAGATGGAGGGTCCTTAGTGGGAAGTTGACCTCTTCGGATGATACAAAAGCATTGCTCGCAAAGGCAGTTTCCATCCTTCATGTAAGTGAAGACGACATTTCAAACTCTTCTGTCCTTTCTGCTGTTTGTCCCTTGTATTCTTTATGAAGGGTTTACTTTGTTTGTGCCTTGTAACCATGGTATGTTATAGGAGCGATTTGATCCTATCACTGAATCTGGAACCAGAGGAGATCTCATACCAGCCATGGTGTACGGGTAAGCAAAGTTTTTATCTTCTCGAGTGGATTATATTTTGTGCTCATGAAACCTAGCTGATGAACAAATTTGTGTATGGAACAGAAGGCAAACAAAGGGCCAAGATTTTAGTGGCATGTACTGCACCATGCTGGCTGTGGAGTATGTTTCTTCTTCTTTCCACTCTAATTTATTTTCTGTGATGCTTGTTTCATCTTTTTTTATGTTGTCTTTTTTGTTTGCTTTTGCAGTGAAGTGATTGTTTC
Source organism: Camelina neglecta (assembly GCA_023864065.1). Classification (NCBI taxonomy): domain Eukaryota; kingdom Viridiplantae; phylum Streptophyta; class Magnoliopsida; order Brassicales; family Brassicaceae; genus Camelina; species Camelina neglecta. The sequence continues at coordinate 30,624,941 of CM043456.1, forward strand.
AGTGGGAGTCTTTAGGGTTTTTGGGTCAGAATTTGCGGAACTCCCTCTAGTTGCTACCAGCAAAGATTGTCAAGGGCAGGTAATTAGTTTTGGTCCAGGAACCTTGCATGAATCGTTATTATCTTTACTACAATTGCCTAGCCTTGTAGAATGGTCAAGAACAAGCCCGTTCTTGTTGTCAATCCCATACCCTACATGTTTTTGTGTCTGTTTATGCTTAGAATGGAAGCAGAACGATGTGTAACATATTAACTGCAGAAGGAATTCTTTTTTGTTAGATTTTACCAACCATCCGCTCTATAATCTGATTTGTATGAAGATAAGATGCTTTTTCTTTGTTTTGCTGTAGGGTTACTTCCAATGCCTGTTTGCTTGCATAGAGAGGCTACTCGGGTTCCTAAACGTGAAACATATCGTGCTACCAGCAGCAGATGAAGCCAAATCCATATGGACTGACAAATTTGGTTTCAGCAAGATGACCGAAGAGGAGGTATCCATCCATCTCTATGAATAAACAAACCCTTGTCAGTAAACGTAAAACTCTCGGAATGATTCCCATCTCTGATACACATACTGTTTGTGGTGGTTTAATAGGTGAAAGAATGCAGAAAAGACTACTCGGTGATGATATTTCATGGAACATCTATGTTGAGAAAGAGTGTCCCTGAACCAACAACAACAGCAGCCGTAAGTAAACCCGAAGAAGACAATATGAAAGAGTAAAGCCGAAGGTTGTCTTTGTTGTTTTTGGTTTTGGAAGTCGGTGAAACGATTGGGTAATTTATCTTTAATCTAAGTTTCGGGTAGTAGTAGCCTTAGTGTACAGGTTTTTCCCCTGACTGTGTCTCAAGATGCACACAAAAAGGGTAAGAGAATTTGGGTTTTGGTAGGGGGGGAATAGAGAGGAAGTAAATGGGGTCTAAAAAACATTGGGCATTCTTTTTGGTTTTGGGGGGTTTAGTATTTTGATTAATATTTTTTTTATATGTAGCTAATTTTTTTTGTAACCTAATTTCCCAAAATGAAAAACAAAATTGATTTTCTGGTATCAAAAAGAGCAAAGGAAAATTGATTTTATATTCGTTTACAAAGCGGAAAATTATGCTTCGAATTTGAATGTTGGGTAAAAAAAAAAACATTTCGGCCCAAAGGCCCAATTAAACTGACTCCAATCAATTCAGTCAATTCGTGAAACCGGTTCGGTTAACATAGAACAGCGTAGATAAAATTTAGGGCTGTAGGGAGCGGGAAGGAGCGCCTCAAAAGAATTTGAAACTCAAAAAAAAAGAAAAAGAGGCAGAAGAACCGTTAGAAAGATGCCCCTTGGTTTCCTTTATAATTACCATCTGTACCACAATCCCCTTTAACAATTCGCCCTTTTCTCTCCTTCCCCGAAGATTCATTTTTTTTAAAAAAATTTTCCGATCGCTTCTTCTTCTTCTTCTTCTTATCAAGGTTTGCGTTTCAGATTCTCTCCTTTTTTTTTGTTGGTTTCTCTTCGTTGTTCAGAGTTTAGATTACTGACGGATTGCTCAATTTGTTTTTTTTTTAAAGATTTGTGGGTGATTTAAGAAAGAGAGAGAAGATGGGTCAGATCCAGTACTCAGACAAATACTTCGATGATATTTATGAATACAGGTGATTCCTTCTCCAATTTTTTTTATTTTAACTTTGTGTCAGGGGTCTAATCTAATCTAAATCTAATCGCGTTTGTTGTTTCTGTACAGGCACGTCGTTCTTCCTCCGGAAGTGGCTAAGCTTTTACCTAAGAATCGTATCCTCTCGGAAGTAAGTTCCAAAATTAGGGTTTTCCTCCTCTATTCTATTTTGCTACTTGTGATTGTGTGATCTCATCATACTTGTTTCTGCTTAGGATTTTTGTCTATTAAATTAGAGATTTGGGTTCACACATAACTCATTTTGGTTAATTTTTTTTAGGCTCTGGTGTGTCGTTTCGTTTCTTAGTAGTCTGTATCATCCTTTAGCTTACAATATATATTGCTTGCTTAGTTGAGATCATTCAAGTCTTTAGGTGTATCATTATCAGCAGTGATGACTGAATATAGTTTATACATTATTTTTGGAGTTAAAACAGTTTGTCTTGTGCTACATCTGCTCTTTTTTTGTAGAGTGAATGGAGAGCTATAGGAGTGCAGCAAAGCCGTGGATGGGTTCATTACGCCATTCATCGTCCTGAGCCACACATCATGCTCTTCAGGAGGCCACTTAACTACCAGCAGGACCATCAAGCTCAGAATCTCATTGCTAAGTAGTCTTCTGTTTTGCTCTAAACTTCTCTCCCTAATATCGTCGGTTTATGTCACTTCTTGTAAACAAGGTTTTACAAACCAATGGCATTCCTCCTCTACTAGTTTTTTTTTATTTTATTTTATCTTTGTCTTGTTTATGAATTCTCTTCAGTGGAGAATTTTATGTGAGTTTGGTAGAACAACTCTTTTTTATGATGTTTATGTAGTAAGTCTGGTTCTTTTGCTAGACTTTTTTATTTGGATCCACCTTTGAACTTATGCACTGTTAAGCCGTTTATATCTCCTGCTTCTGCCCTTCTTTCACCTTTCCAATTCTTTTTTATTGCTTCTGGTTCGTTGAGCATCTTAATCTATATGAGGCAACCAATCAAATGGAATCCAAATTGGGCATGTTTGTTATTATTCAACAAGTTCTTTAGGCTAACTAAGCTAACTTTGATTTTGGCCAAAGTGCATGTTAGGCGATGTGATACTTTAGTTTTGTGTGACAAATCAGACACATATTTAAATCTAGCATTAAACCATGTTGTAGAATAATTCCCAGTACTAAACCCAAAAAAACTCCGATAATCATAGAAAGAGATTCCACGATTACAGAAGTTGTAACCAGACCAATCCAAGATAACAAATTGTTTCTGTCTCTCTCTCACTCACAGAACGATTACAGAAAGAGATTGATCCAGAAATCATACGAGTAGGCATGGGGATAAAAACGTTTTTATAACATAGCACAATGGGCCTCAATGTCCATATATATATTCGTGTTAACATGTTTAATAAATAATAATAGAAAATATACATCAGATGGAATAGTTTCTAGTATTTTATTTATTTTTCTTTTTTAACATTATATTATTGGTCATGCATTATGTCATTCCAACTTAGCCAAGCAACCTCTTGAGAGTGACACTATACCTTATATTATCAGGTTTGTTATATATAAATATGGACACAAATCCTAACACTAATATCTAAACTATCTGTGCATATAACATTATTTAAATCCGGTCGGTTAGCAAAACGAATGATTTATGATAAGTTGATAACCAAACATGCATGGAATTCTTATCCTTCTTTTTTGCATAAACAAAAGGTGTAGAAAGAAGTGGCTGGTAAAGTTTTTTCCTTTTGTCTTATAAGTTCTTATACCTATCGAATTAAGTACTGCGTAAAAGTTGACAGAAAACAAGGTATCACATAAAAAGTTAACAAACAAAAACTCCTTGAGTTGAGAATGTGTATTACTAGAAAACGTAAGTAAAATCATAGGACACTAGTATTCTATTTCTCATAAACTCTGATCAAATTGAAAAGAAAAATGTATGCGATCATGTATAAGTTTTCTAAAATATTTAGGACCTCTCGTGGTGGTGGTAGCACTGGTACAAGTTTCCTTGATGCTTACGGAAACAAATAGGTGATTCATATCATTTTGAATTCTTCTTTGTCTTATAACTTATTTTTTTTTTTTTTTTTTTTTTTTTTTTTTTTTTTTTTTTTTTTGAGCCAAAGTTAACAGTTTTTTTAACTGAACTGAACATCGATTTATTTTTTCGGTCTCATCTAATATTTTTGTGAAAACATCACATCGATGTTCTTAGCTTGATGACTATACCGCTCTTATCAGGCTTGATTGTATTGAAGATATAGAGGAGCCAAAGAAAATTGGTTGGCGCGTCATTTTCTACGTGAATACAAATTTATTTATTTCAAACCACTACTATCGTTAAATAATATAATAAATCATTTGGATCAGTATAAGTTTTATAAACCTAATTTTACTTTTTTTTTATCTAAGCTTTTGTGTAAAAAAAAAATCTAATCATAAAGCCTACCTGTCCTAAGTATAGTATTTCGTTCTCTGTTTTTGGAAAAGTGATTTGTTCAAATGTTCATTCGTTTGAGTAATACTAATTTCTTTTAATTTATATATATTCGGGTTTTAGTAAAAGAACATTAACAAAATTTGGTGGCTACAATGGTTCCAGTTGGTTCCCTATTCGAGTTGGGTCCATTATCTCTTTCCGTGTACGGATATAATACTCAAGCTAATCTGTTCAAGGATAAGGTTTATAGTCTTTAAATAAATTTTGCGGCTTAAATCAATCTTTTTATTTGGCCAAAATTCAATTCATTGTCTAATCCTGAATTGTACCTTCGCTCGTTCATTTCTCATATGTGTGATGTAAAATCACTTTATTTATAAATGAAGGAAAAAAAACTTGGATGAAATAAACTGATTACATTTCCGCATGTTCGCGATCACAAATTTTTTAGTGTGTTGTTGTTTACAAGATAGAGTATGAAACAAAAGGTTATCGGAATATATCTTTGAATGATCAACGCGATGACATATTGCAAAGTTACGTATACACACACAAACTCACGATCGGTTGGACCAAATCATGCTTCTTTTTCTTTCGTCATGTTTCCTCTTAATTTTTTGTTAAATCTTTCAACCCAACAGCGTCCTGATTTCAATTCTTCAAAAACCACATATTAGGTTTGAGAGAGTCCGAAAATATACTTTTCAAATAAATCAGTTAAGGGTCATACTTATTACTTTCACAACTTTACAAAAATATGCAAAATCTGTCATTGTTTGTCACTTTGAGGTGTAAGTTTTTTTTTTTAAGATTGAGTCGCTTTACATGTATAATCATATAATGAATTCTTATGCAATATAAATATCTCCTACGTAACAATGATAATATAATCTCCTAGTATTGCTATCAAACTATACAAAAATACGACTTTTGGTGCATATGAAATTAATTATAGTAAAAATACCAAGTACAATGGAATAAAGAAAATATTAGAAATTTGAATTTATAATTTCTCTGAAGAGTCAACAAAGAAATAAAATAAAAATAAATAGTCTTCATCAATCTTTTTTTTGTGTGTGTCAAAGTAGTCTTGATCAATCTTTCTCCAAACTTCTTCTATTGTTGTTCCACCTTCACCATTCCTTAATCTCCACTTCATCTCTCAAACCCGAATCCGAAAACCCCTCTTCACCAACTCAAAACCCTATTAACTCCATCCCAACAATCACATGTTTCGAACTGAACAACCAGCTCAGGCCGTAAGATTCGTCCCGGCAAAACAAGAACGATGCTAACGCATAAACAGAGAAGAACAGAGAAAAGTCTCTGTTTCAAACAATACTACAAATGGATCCTCTGTTTCTCCCTTACTCTCTATTTTCTTGCTTCCTTTTTTGTCGACCATAATCAAGATCAAGATCAAGAAGATAAGTCTTCTCCTCTCCGATCAAACCCTCTTCTAACTAACCCTAAACCAAAGCTTTTCGCTTCTCGTGCCATGTTTGAATCTAAAATTCATGACCACAAACTTGGGTTTGCCCCTCAACGTCCCAACATCAGAACAGGTACATATATTATATATAGAGATGAATCCATCATGCTTTCTAGTAGATTCATGAAGACTTAGACTAGGTTTCGGTCTAGGTTTACTTCACGTTTTAGTTGAACAATCTTAACTTGTCATAACTATGTTTTTTTCATTTTCTTTTTTAATTTCCTTAGATGTATTCAACAATTTGAAAATCTACGTGTATGACTTACCTTCAAAGTTCAACAAAGACTGGTTAGCCAACGACAGGTGCAGCAACCACCTCTTTGCCGCGGAGGTGGCTCTCCACAAGGCGTTGCTCAGCCTCGATGAAGAAGTAGGCACGAAAGATCCTTACGAAGCCGATTTCTTCTTCGTCCCAGTCTATGTCTCTTGCAACTTCAGCACCATCAATGGCTTTCCAGCGATTGGTCACGCACGATCACTCATCGATGAAGCGATTAAGCTCATCTCGACTCAATACCCGTTTTGGAATCGAAACAATGGCTCTGACCACGTCTTCACGGCTACACACGACTTTGGCTCTTGCTTCCACACCATGGTTAGTTCAAAAAAGGATTTGCCAAGTTTTTACATATATATACATTTTATTTATTTATTACTTAATAAACTTTATTTGGTTGTGAAGGAGGATAGAGCTATTGCTGATGGAGTACCACATATTTTGAGAAACTCTATAGTTTTGCAAACTTTTGGTGTTACATATAACCATCCATGCCAAGAAGTAGAGAACGTTGTGATACCACCGTACATCTCACCGGAAAGTTTACAAAAGACTCAAAAGAATATTCCGGCAAATAAAGAACGAGACATTTGGGTTTTTTTCCGGGGCAAGATGGAGCTTCATCCCAAAAACATCAGTGGTCGCTTCTATAGCAAGTAAACAAACACTCTTATCTCTCTCTATACACGCATAAAAATGTATATATTGAACTACTTTTTTTTTATAACTTATCAGGAGAGTAAGGACTAAAATATGGCGGAGTTACGGCGGTGACCGGAGGTTTTATCTCCAACGGCAAAGATTCGCCGGTTACCAGTCAGAGATAGCTCGTTCTGTTTTTTGTTTGTGTCCTCTCGGGTGGGCACCGTGGAGTCCAAGACTTGTCGAGTCGGTGGCTCTTGGCTGTGTTCCCGTGATTATAGCCGACGGGATTCGTTTGCCGTTTCCTTCCGCCGTGCGTTGGCCGGATATCTCGCTCACAGTGGCGGAGAGAGACGTGGGAAAGCTAGGGGAGATTTTGGAACACGTGGCGGCTACTAATTTGTCTGTCATACAGAGAAACTTGGAGGATGAGTCTGTTAAGAGGGCCCTTGTGTTTAATGTTCCTTTAAGAGAGGGAGATGCCACGTGGCAAGTTTTGGAGGCTTTGTCAAAGAAATTGAATAGGTCTGTTAGAAGGTCAAACTCTTATTAGTAAACCAATATAATTTTGACACACGTATAATACATTTTTCTCCTTTTTTTTTTCTTTTTTTCTTTTGGTGTGACTGGTGAGAGTTTTGTAATTTGTATATTACTACTACTTTAAGAATTAAAAAGTTGAATGAATATTCTTAGTAAATAAGCCCTTGAAACTTGAAAGTGAATCAAACATTAAAGCCTACCAAAATTTGTTGTTAAGAAATCTTCTATGAATCTAGGTGAGACTTGATCAAAGTTTCCCAAAGATAACCAAATCCACCAACTTAGTCATCTTCTCACAAAACAAACAGTTCTTAAAATGATGGACTTAGCAACGAATGAGAGTATTTGAGATCAAAAAACTTGTTTGTGATTGTAGCATTTATATGTTTTACTCCAACACTAGAGATTGTGATTTGTTGTTGAACAACTCCCTGAAGAAGCATTCATTGTGCAAATCTCTCTCAAGGTTACAATTGCAGGTTGAAATCCTGATCTTAGAGGAACGATTGAAGCAACTCTCATGTGTTGAGCGTTTGGGTTGTGAGGCCGAGTCAGTGTCATCCTTAGCATTTCTCCATCAAAGACCTGATTCACCATTGATGCTGCAATGGGAACAAAACATCTCAAAGCTTTCAATGTAATATAATATTCTCAAACTTAGTAAAGTGAATATGCTGATGGTTTATTACGGGTTAAAGGATTGAGCTTGGTGAAGTGGAAGAACTCATCTGCTGAACAACCAAAGAGAACAGTGGCAGCTCTATCAAAACAGATCACAGTTTTCACTGATGTATCTGTTGCTATAGACATCTAAAAAAAAACACAGATTCTTCAGAAAAGGTGAAAACTTTGAATTCCAGTTACTCTATCCACAGCTCTTACAAGAGATTATTTATAATCCTCTAGGAACCCTATTTCTAAAATCCCTAATTCACAGACTGCTAAATATCTAAAACTCGGAAAAGCTTGAAGGAGGAAGAAGAAGAAGAGGAAAGGGTTCTTACGAGGATCCGATAGAGCAATTTGGGTTCTTTTGATTTGCAGAATTTGCATAATGAAGAAGAGGTAACGCCATTGTTGTCTGAGGGAAGGACTCTTTGGCAGCGAGAACAAACTCTGTAGCAATAGTCAGTTAGGTCGACGGCAAGCAACGTGCAAAGAACCGTTTCAGTGGATTCCATTTTCTTTTTTTACTTTAGGGATTCCTCTGGTTTTGTCATCAATTCCATTAAAACAATTGGGCCGAGTTACCAAAACCCCCCAATCTCGGCAGAAAGGTCCTTTCTTTATCTTTAGGTCATAGGTGAAATTATGACTAGGCTTCAAATACAAGGATTTATTTACTTAAGAATTCACAATCATACTGAGTAACATATATATGACTTGATGCGCATAGAGGAAACCAAACACTTATGTGTTGTAGGTAGCCTTTCTTACAAATCATGTAGTTGTTGCTCTTCCTTGAGTGTCCTTGTGATTGTTATCTTTGTTGTTGTGTTTGCACTTGAAACTGAAAACTTGTCCATGTAGATTCCAAGGTATGATATAAGTGGGTCGGCCCTCGCTTTGTCCACCACAAGCTTTAGAGACCGCGACTGAACCTTGGGAAACCGTAAGAGTCTTTTGTTCCCGATCGTCGTGCTGCTCACAACTCTCTCCCACTCCCCGCTTACAGTGTTGTGCGTCTCGAGATGGAAAGACGCAACCCTCTGACCCATATGGATCGGTTCTCTAATTTCCAAAACGTTAAAACTAACCGAGTCTTTAAACGCCAAGTACAACTCCCATGTCTTGTCATTCTCCTCTGGCGCCCAATACTTATCTAATCCTTGTACCAAAACATTGTTAGGACCAAACTGACTTCCACGGATGCTGCTCGAGTTAACCAAGGCTTTACGGGCGAGATTGTTGGAGAAAATGGACTTTTTCAACCCGCGGAACTCCTCAAGAACCTTAATGTCTTGTTCAGATATCAACCCTGAAGAATTAGGAGGCACATTAAGCAAGAAGAGACAGTTTCTTCCAACTGAGTTATAGTATATATCCAAAAGCTGAAGAGCCGGTTTAGGCGACTCCAACGCGTGCCAAAACCAACCGGGTCGAATCGATACATCACATTCCGCTGGTACCCAATCTTGCCCAAAGCCATCACCTTCCTGAGAATACCTGTACAAGAAGATCCAACAAGAAAAATTCAAACTTCTTTTCTATAAAAAAAAAAAGTTTTGACTATATTTGTTTGTGAATTTTGACTTACAAAGGATCAGTGTCGCCAATCTTGGCATTGGTTCGATTAAAGAGTGACCAGCAAGTGGAACCAGCGTGTCCAGCTTCATCACCGATCCACCGGACATCAGGACCGGCGTCAGAGAAAATAACAGCTCCGGGCTGAAGCTGACGGATCAAACTAAACCAAGTATCAAAGAAATATTCCATATCTTTCTCTCCTTCTCCCTTAGCTCCATCTAACCAAACTTCCTTAATCTCTCCATACCTAACAAGAATGAGAGTCAAAATTTGGGAAACCCATTTGACTGATCTGAGAAAAAAAAAAAGGAGCTTACTTTGTAAGTAACTCGGTCATTTGACTCAGATAAAACTCGTTATACTCCAATGTCTTGCCATAACACGGATCATGACGATCCCATGGAGAAAGGTAAAGACCAAGTCCAATTCCAGCTTCCGCCGCCGCAGCAGCAAGTTCAGCCACTACGTCTCCGTCTCCGCCTCTAAAGGGGCTAGATTTGACAGAGTAATCGGTGTATTGGCTAGGCCAGAGACAGAACCCGTCGTGGTGCTTTGCAGTGAGGATGACGCGGGAAAAGCCCGAGTCTTTAGCGGTTTGGACCCATTGGGTAGCGTTGAGATGAGTCGGGTTGAAAACGGATGGGTTGGCTTTTCCGGTGCCCCATTCTGAGTCTGTGAAAGTATTGGGTCCGAAATGGAGGAACATGGCCATGGATCCGAGTTGCCATTGGAGCTGTTGGGATGTAGGGAGAGGGAAGATTGGAAGTGGATATGGTTTTAACGGAGATGAATTTGAGAGTTTCGAGATAGAGAGGATTGACAAGATAAGGAGAGTGATTAGAGAGTTCATGGTTCTTCAAAGGCTATAGTGGACTTTACTCTGGTTCTTCTTCTTCTTCTTGAATCTTGACTATGTTCCTTCAATGGAGTCTTTTTTTGTTTTCCACATTTTCTATCTTTTTTGCTTTGGCTGTTATTAGTGTGTTGGAAACTTAATGCAAACGCAATAGATAATTGTTTTTGTATAATAATTATAGGACTATATAACATTACTATTATAGTAGTATTAAACTATGCTAAATAACACACATAAATTATCTTATATTTTCTATGTCTCTAATAGTTTGATATTTAGGATTTTTCACACACATGTACACAAAAATGGTTCGCAGTTAGTGCACAACGGTTTTTTTTCTATTATCTTTAGACTGTACCGCTGCAGACTGTATTTGATAAATGGTGAATAAAAAGCGGTCTAATCCGCTGATAGATTTGTCCGTTTTGACCGCTGCAACCATTCACACCCATATTAAGACAATAGTGTATATGATTAATTTATTATTTACTTTTTTTTATGATTTTTACTTTTTATTTGTGGTCATTTCATGCATATGTGATAATTTATTTTTCTGACATTTTTTCTGCTTTTCTACTTTTACACATTTTTAGTATTAAAAATATTTAGAACATCAATCTTTTAGAAACAATAAACATTCTCTAAAACATCCTGATATAATTTATCAGAGGAAGTATAAAAAATCTGTTAGATTTTATTTTTCTATATGAAAAAATAGTTAAATATTGTTATGAGATATATACGTGTAAATTAATATATGTAAATATGTTTTCTTAAGTTATTTTTTTTTCTATTTCGTTGTAAAAGGTTAATTTTTTTTTATAGATGTCAATATCTGGTTGTTAGATTTGACACATATCTTGATCAAGTTTTGTTTTAGATTTATACATGTAAATTTTTATATGTAAGTTTTTCTATTCTATGTAAATGGAAAAGTAAAATTTTCTTTTGACTTAAATACTTTTCCTGTTTTATTAAAAAAAGGTAAAATTTTCCTTTTAACACGTATTAAGATCGATTTAAAACCACACTTTATATAATGAGACTATACAAAGAAGAGGCGGAGGATAAAATCTAAAGTGTATGAGAGCTTTCGTAAGACTCTCTCGGCATGATTCCTTTTGATCTGATCCATGATATACTCTTGAGGCTGCCTGCTAAATCTGCTGCGAGGTTCCGTTGTGTCTCGAAGCTATGGTTATCCATCACCACTAGTCCAGATTTCATCAGCTCTTTCACGAGTCGGCACTCTTCCACACGGTTGTGTCTTTTAGTCTGCGTAAAAAAAGGTGAAAAGCGTCTCTTCAACTCAATTCCCCAACTTGAGCATCCGGACAAAACATTTAACCCGTATGTGGAAAGTTATGAGATAAGTGCTCCCAAATTTGTTTATTACGAAGGGTCCGAACAGTCACTCCATGGCTTGATATGCTTGAGAGATTTTGATGGGAATATTGTAGTTTGGAATCCAACCACGAGACAACATGTTTACTTACCCAAACCACAACCAAACTTCATCGCAGTTGTAAGTAGCTTTTTAGGATATGATCCAGTCGAGCACAAGTATAAAGTCTTGTGCATCCCGGTATGTAGTAGATACCAAGATCTTCTTGTTTTTACATTGGGACCTCAAGAATCATGGAGAGTGTCTCAAAATAGCCTTTACCATGAATCCACAAGCACCTCGGGAATAAAAGGTATATGCATCAACGGGCATGTGTATTATGAAGCGAGCATACGTTTTATAGTCGATGGTGCTTTTAAAACGGAAGCAATCGTTATGAGCTTTGATGTGAGGTACGAAAAGTTCAACGTAATAAAAAAACCAGTTGATGATGAACTTGGCAATCTTTTCATCAACTACAAAGGAAAATTAGCATGGGTTTGTTTGGACTCTTATTGTATAAGATTTTGGGTTTTGGAGGATAAAGAGAAACAAAAATGGTGGCCTACATAATTTCGTCTTTCTTTGCCAAGCCCGAGCTGGTGGCGGCGGCTGAGAGGCGTCACTCATGATGGTTGTGAGTTTATTTATACTGATCAAACATCGTCTCAAGCAATTTATGTTTTGTACTATGATCCAGAGAAAAATAGTACAAGGAGGATCACATATCGAGAAGAAGAGACGGTCTTCAAGTGTAATTACACTAAAGAAGAATATATCCACTATTATCCCAATCATTGTGAGAGTCTCATGTCTTTGAAAGTTTGAAGGACGTCCTAGCTTATTAAAGGTTTGATTGGTAGACAATTTAAATGCATGGGCTTAAATTAAAGCCGGATTATATATTTCCAATCGAGTAAAATTTCTCCAACAGATTCAAAATAATTATTCTTTCATGCTTTTTAGTAAGTTTTGTGATCATGCTGCTTTAATTTCACTGGTTTTTTTTACGCAAATTACCTAAAATGTTTGAGATGTTTTGTCAAATGTGTTAATCCATCCAAATGTACAATTCTTTTATTTGTTTATTGTTAAATGTTAATACAATTTTTACCACCTATTGATACCTAATCATTATACAAACTTGCTCTCAAAAACACTGAGAATCTTGCTATTTTTGGTTGATTGCGTCTGGTTTGAGCATTTGTATAAAATCCAATTATGTTATGCATATTTCGGTTCAATTTTTAATTCGTTTGAAATGGAAAAAGTATACTTAACACTAACATTAACAGTCGTTATATGATCAACAAAACCGTAACACAATGAAACAAAAATGGTGAAGAGCTTCTTCCTTTGGCACTAACTGTGGGTTTTGGTAGTCTCATTAAAATTATGTAACACAAAATTCTAAACAATGTTCTGGAATGATTCACATTCCATCTGACATATTTAGTCGATATCCATCTCCCCCAGAATCTGCTTAAGTTCCTTTGCTCTCTTCCTTGCTAACTCCACACAGCTCTACGCAAAGCAAAACCCATAAGGCGGTGTAAATCTAAGTGGTGGATTATAACATAAGAGAAAGCTGAAACTCTCACCTTGACGGCTGATGAGTAGGCAAGAACGGTTCCTCCTGATTTGTAGAGAGAAACCATTTGATCCGAGGCATCTAAAACAACAGTCACTAGAGTGTCCATGATCGACTCTTCTTCAGTTGTTGGATCTGCTAAGATGTAGTTCTTATGGAGTATGCAAGTTAAAGAGAAAGGGATGTTCTTAAGTGTAAGTTTTCTCTTCTCCTTGTTCACTGCTTTTTTCTCGATGATCGAAGCATTGTCTTCATCTTTTCCTCCACTGATGGCAACTATTCTTCCATTGTCATTCAGAGCAACAACTGGGATTTCCACTGCAATACAAAGGATCTCCTATGCATCAGAGGAAGAATATATAATGTCATATGGTTAATAATTAAAGGTTGATCTAAGGCTTACTCTTCTTTGATAACTTAAATTTTGAACTTTCAGTTCTAGCCTAGGAAACGGGTTTAGTCTAAGGAGTGCTACAAGAGGTGTGAAGCAAACTAAAGGACAAGGACAAGGACAAAGAAGAACTTACAATTCGAAAAGGCTGCAACAGCAGAAAGCAGAGCAGCATCGAAAAGGGCACCATCAGCATTAAGGCAATATATGTCCTATGAGAAAGTTTAGAGAGCAACAACGTTCATAAATATACTAAAAGACCTCACTAATTCAATAACTTTCAAAGAGATACTTCCCTAGAATCAAATAGCTAGATAATATGTAAGGAATCAATCAAACGTGCAAGTGCGATTTTAAAACTAGCATGTACTCACCAGATAACCCATCCAAGCAGCTTTTCCACTAACTAGGCACAGTTCTTTAAGATCAACCATTCCAGAACTGTAACAAAGGGACACAATTTAGAAAGGGACAACATTGCATTTGATGCCCGAGGAAAATGAGCAATTATAAAGAAAGATCACCTTAGAATAGTATCAGACAAACGCTTTGAAATAACGGGAGCAGCGTCAGCTGGTCTTCCAGGACGAACAGTGGGAGAACAAATAGGCGGCATGTGGAACTCAAGAGCTAACAAAAGGAATCAGTCAGTCACAAAATCACATAGAACAAAGACAAGGAGATATATAATAAAGTCGAGGGCAATAAAGAACCTATGCATCCTTCATCAGGTGAGTCTGTAGAAGGAGTCATAACTTCCATTCTAATAGCAGCAAGCATAGTCTATAAACAAGAAAAAGCAGAAACTTTGTAACAACTTTGTAACATTGCTGACTATACGAATCTAACCAAAAACGTTAAGGCGGGCGGGGCTTACAGTGGAACCAATCTTGGCAAGAGCAGATCCATCAGCGGTTGAAACAAGTCCTATACACACAAAGAAAATACAATCAAGGTGACATGTTTTTCAAAGAACTCAACTTTGATCAAAGTTAAGTTATATATATTTTACCAGGGTTAACAATGGTGTCTCTGGCTTTCCCAAGTGGTCTGGCATCAGGTCGAAGAGATTCAGAGAGATGACGCTCAAAGAAACGAAGAGGGAAGATTCGTCTGAAAGCATCAACTTCCATCTCTGTCGACAAGTCTTGTGATGAATCTGGTAACCCCATGTTTTATGTTTATGTCTATCTGCTTCAAGTCACAAAAACACATCAAAACCAATAATACTAAAACAAAGAAAGACACAACTTCTATCTTATAGAGACAGTCTCATCGACCTTGGAAGGCAAAAAAGAAATTTTTTTTTTTAGTTCCATTGATGCAAAAATCCCAAATACAAAAGCTGAAACTGATACGCAAAAGCTGAGTATGTGCGTCATCAACTAAGTCTCAAGAAATACAAAAGCTTACCTCTGAACAAAAAGAAAGAACTGGAATTGATACACAAAAACTGTCGTAGCGAAGGAAAAGGAAAAACAGGGAAGAGAGTGTAGGAAGAGTAAAGAGCTCGCGGCGGCCGTAAGTAATGGGAATTCGACGGAGACGGTGACGGTGACGACGGCTAGGTTTCTTTGTGATTTTTTTTCACTAAACTAACTTACTTCTTCATTCTAAATGGGCCAAACAAAGCCCAATAATGTTGCTAAGCCCAAATAAACAATGTGATATAAATGGACAATTTTTTTTGTTGTTGTTATGAAAGTCTCATCGAGAAAACAATTTCACCGGTGGAAATCACTCAAGGATGAAGTAATACAAAACCCCATTGGAATTTCACCGGTGGAAATCAACTCAGTGGTATTATTGCCACATTCTTCAATCTAATCCCACCTAATTTACCGTTATAATTTATCAACCGACCAGAATGGCATTCTATGCCAATAAACTTGAATTTCTCATACCTAACATCAAAGCAAACTATCAGGTACTATTCATGATTAGACGTTTCATCAGTTCGGAAAGCTAAGTAATACAAAACCTCATTGATGCATATCCCTTGGCACGAAGTATCATGCGTTAAGCTACATTTGATCTTCCTCCACAACTTAGTTGTTCCTAATGTCACCACCATCTGGATAATAAGCCATGGACAGTACCTTTAATTGCTTTTCAACCGGATCATACCCTAAAAAATTATGCGACCTTTCGTACCTTCTCACTTTAGGTTGTGGCCGGAGATGATCATGGGAGCAAAACATTACTTGGAGTCGATGAGGTGATTACTTCAGTTTTGGTATGAACTTGTTGTCTTGATCAAACTTATTTACTTGGAATTTTCTGTTTTCTTTTTTGTAGTTTGAGTTGAAGCATCCGGGTGAATACTTGATATCTGTCGAGGGTAGCTATGATATTGTCCTAGATGGAATTGAATCCAAAGTTATACGAATGCTTAGGTTCAAGACCAATATGCAAACCTCTCAACACTTTGGACTCGAGACAAAACCAAGCTTCACACTCGAGAAGGAAAACCACAAGATCGTCGGGTTCCATGGAACAGTACGTAAGATGCTTCATCAAATTGGGGTCCATGTCGTACCATTACATAATGATCTTCTTCAATAATCTCTTATCTTGTACTAATTACAAATTATTTCCTTGTCTTATTCAATTTCCCAATTTCATGTAATAAGATATCGTTGGCTTTTAAATTATAAAACATATAGAGGTAATGGATAGCTTTTACCCGAAAAATATCTATACGATGACCTAATGAAAACACAGCCGAAACAGATTTTTTGAGAACATAAATTAAATTTAGGTCATACACAAGACAATATTATATACAAACACAATTGGAAAGAGCTGTTACTTGCTCAGTCGTAGATTCCGTTTATGTACAAACCTGAACTAACACAGGCCCAAATCGCAACATTTAAGTTTCATCTCTCTGTTTTTTTTTTTTTCGTGTTTTCTATGTACAAATCATGTTTTTATCATGATTCAGATTCACATTTCCCTTCTAAAATAACTTGGTTAAACCCCATTGATCTCTGATTTCTCATACCACGCTTTCGAAGGAGACTCTGAGATGAGAAGTATACCTAGGTTTTGGGCTCGAAGTGTTGGCAAGTCCTTGAAGCAACTTCACCACATCGCTTACTTCATCGAGGAAGTATTTGGCTTTGCTCGGTTTTCTTCCCACTGTACACGCAAATATCTCTGTAGACATTGACGATGATTGAACTGAGAGGGTTGTTGATATGCTCTCAAACATCTCCTCGTCTGATTTGTCATCCCCAATGCATACCACGAAATCCGGCACACTCCCATCTTCAAGCATTCTATTAAGAATTTTCCCGGTGACAAGACCCTTGCTTACTCCCTGTAGTGAAAAATCTCAGTCTAAGACTACGTATAAACCAGACAATATAAGGAATGCTTCAATTTAGTACAATGAACAAGGACATTATGAATCATAGAAAATTTGTAGATATTTTTCTATGGATCATTGTGTTATGGGTTCCTTATTTTCCATCAACACAAGATGAGGTGGGGAAAATTTATTTACCTGAGGCTTAACTTCAACGATTTGGTGGCCTCTGTGAACAACAACGGGTTCATTCACAAGAACGGTTTCTAGATGGTCCAGTAGTTCCTTGGCTTGACAAGAACCAAAGTCTGGATCAGCATCTTGGTGATGCCAGACTAAAGCACTCTCTTTCGCTTCTATATTGGATCCATCGGTAGTCTCTGTATATAGCCTCATAATAGGTTCCACAACTTTCTTCCACTCAAGGTCATCAGATAAGCCGCTTGTTTCCCATTCAGAAGAATTATTCCACCTGCATTACAAAGTTTTATCTTCTTAGTTTTTCTTTCCCACAGGAAAGTTTCACAAAACTTGAGTTAACACAAGCCAGTAACTAACCTTGTGAAGTAACCGTGTTCAGCCGCTATTCCAAGATTCTTACACGGAGCAAGCCACTCGCTCAAAGAAACTTTTCCCCTCCCGCTAACAATGAATATAGTGTTGTTAGGATCACTACAGAGTGTCTTCAACGCAGATATAACTTCGGCACTTGGGTCCTTTACGATCGAGGTCTCAGGAACTAAAGTACCGTCGTAATCAAGAAATATAGCTCTCTTGCTCGATCTTCTGTAAGCACTAACGGTTTGCTCAACGGATAGCCTTCTGAAATTAGGAGAGAGAGCGACGAGCCTAAAACCCAAACCCCAACCCACACCCCAGCACCGTTTACTGTAATGATCTCGAGATGCCCTCTCCAAATCCTGCGAAAAGCTGCGCGCCCAATAAGCCACATCATGTGTACTAATGTAGTGAAAGTGTTTTTTATGTCGTAGTTGCTTCTCAAAATCAGACATGGTGATAGCAGAATATATTGAATCGGCTACTGCATCAATGTCCCAAGGATTAACCCTAATCGCACCACTTAGAGAAGGCGAGCAACCAATGAACTCAGACAGAACAAGCGTGCTTGTGCGAGGAGAATCATCACTTATTCCCAGAAACGTATCCATGATAGGAGTTCCCTGCCGACAAACAGTGTACTTGTATGGAACTAAGTTCATCCCATCCCTCACTGCATTGACTATGCAGCATTCTGCCATGGCATAATAGGCAGACTTCTCAAACCGGGGAACAGGACGATCAATAAGAACCACTGGCTCATAATCAGGCGAACCATAACGCTCGTTGATTCTTTTAACAGTTTCATACGTTTCTTTCTTCGCTTCTTGGACATCTTTACCTGAGCCTCTGGCTGGGTTCACAATCTGAATAAGAACAATTTTCCCTAGCATCCTAGGATGTTGCTGTAGGAGGTGTTCAAAGGCCAGTATTTTAAGACTTAGTCCTTTGAATATATCCATGTCATCAACTCCTAGAATTACCTTTTTACCCCGATATTTTTCTTGAATCTCTTTCAGTTTGTCAGCTGTAGCAGGAAGATTGAGAACGGATTCCAGCCTTCCCATGTGAATACCTATAGGAAGAATCTTCAAGAAAACTGTACGGCCCAAGTAGTCAAGAGCAATATGCCCTCTCTTAGATTCATACTCCAATCCAAGCATTCTACAGCAGCAAGACAAGAAATGACGCGCATAATCAAAGGTGTGAAAACCAATCAAGTCACAGTTTAAGAGCCCTCTTAGTAGTTCCTCTCGAACAGGTAACGTTCGATAAATTTCTGAAGAAGGGAAAGGACTGTGGAGGAAGAAACCAAGCTTAACCCTGTGGAAACGCCTTCTCAAAAACGTTGGGAGAAGCATTAAATGATAGTCATGAATCCAGATATAATCTTCCTCAAGATTGATCACCCCCATAACCTTATCTGCAAATATTTTGTTTGCAGAAACATACGCCTGCCAAAGACCACGATCAAAGCGTTCGCCATGATCAGGGCACATGGGTAACATGTAGTGGAAAAGTGGCCACAGCTGCTGTTTACAAAAGCCGAGGTAGAATTTTTTGTGCACATCTTGTGGGAGGAAAGTCGCTACGCAATTGAACTCCTCAAACAGATTTTGGGAAACCTCGTCTTGCTCACAAACATCAACATGTGTCTTGAGCGATCCAACATAAATGACTTCTGTCTCTGGAGAAAAACCATCCTTCAGATGTAAAAGCGGAGAATCATTGTCGAGGCTGAACTTCCACTTTCCAGTTTCTGAATCCTTTTTACCATTTAAAGGAAGGAAGTTGGCCACAATGATCTTCCGCTCACGGCAAGGTAACGAGATGACATCTGAATCACCACCAGTAATTCCATATCCATCGACGTCAGAGATAATGCCAGGAACAGTCATCACTCTTGGAAGAGCTCTAGGGGTCGTAGGCATGTCCAACAGATTTCCAGATGCCAAATCCAAGAGATTTCCAAATGATTTTGACCCCATTCTTTGAACAAAAAATCATGAAAAGTAGATACTCCCAAGCTGAAACAAGTAGAACTCTCTGCTTTATATACCTACAAGTAAAAAAAAAAAAAAAAAAAAGAGAAATTTATCACAAATCATATATACTTTGAATCCACACACCAATCAGTCAAATTTCAAGCTTTTTACAAAAATTAGGTTTCAAAATTGCAAAAACTAGACCAACTCATAAGGTTATAGAGATTACAAACACACAGAGAAGGTGACCTGATCATCAAGTAGCAGAGATGATGATTGAATACAAATGACAACAGAACTACTAATTATTGTAATTTCTCATCATATCAATGGAAAAAAAAAAAAAAAACTACTTCATAAATAAACTAAGTTACAAATCGTAGAACAGTTCAATCACTAGAACTGTAGAATCTGAGATATATATAAAAAAACCTATTTCACGAACAAAAAAAAACAAAATCTGAAAATTCAGATCATAGTTATTTTGCATATCACTGAAAGACTTAGAAGACCAAATTTAGAAACCCCGACACAAAAACTCCACAACAACTTCGTTAGGTCAAACGATTCCGCATAAAACCCCCAAAGGATCAGAAGAAACTAATCAAAGAAGAACGGATCGTGCGACTCAATAGCTTCTTAATCAGTAAAAAAGATCAGAAAGAGAAAAGTAGTAATAGCTGAAAAAAAAAAAAAAAAAAAAAAGAGTCAAATCTGCTTACCAAAAAAAAAAAAGGGAAGGTAAGAAATAAAATCACCGGCGGTCACGGTTTGAGAGTTTGCTCCGATCACCGGCGATCAAAGGTATCGATTTGAAGTAGAGGGAGGCGAAAGAGGAATTGGAATCAGAGAGATGGGATATTCTTTCTGGGGAAGCAGCAGAGTAAAACTAAATATAAATAATAGTAATTACAGTAATGAGAGTTTGGGTTCATTCTTCTTTCTTCTGCTTATTAAAAAGTTGGATAAGTTCCATAGACTCCTAATTTTATTTTTCCACTATTTTTATTTTCTTTGTCAACATCCTTTTTTTTTTTCTTTACTTTGTCGACATTTATGCTAATTCATTTTTTTTTAGAGATACATTTTCTAATATTCGGAAGAGATTTACTGTTGGGATTTTTTTTTTTTTTTTGAGAATCAAATGAGACGAGTACATTTTTACTGTTTATTAGATTTTATTTTAGTTCATTCTTTTAAAAAAAATATATATATATATATATATATGTATTTGATAATCATTTTTTGGTTTTGGTAACAAACATGAATGAATTTATTCTAGGAAAAGTAATGTTGAATTTTTTTTTTTTTTTTCTTTTCGAAAACGCTCTTATGTTTAAATTAGAAAGATTATCCTGACTAGTAAGGAAAACTGAAATTTACGAAAGAGAAAAAAATGATAAGGATTTTTAGTTGGGGTTTAGTCAAGAACTGATACTAAACTCTATCAAATGAAGACTTTTAGGTTAGTTTTTTAAAATTAAGTTTATCCATGTTATTATTATTTATAAATTGTACCACATGTATGTGGAATGAATTTTTATTATTATCTTTCAAAAACCAATGATTAATATCCTTATCTACCTTATATAAAACAAAGCAATGAACTTAACTTAATCCAATGAGAAACAACTTGATATTTATTTGATTTCTATATTTTAATATGAAAAGATATTTCGATTTAGTTGAGTTTGTAAAAGCTAGTTTGAAACATAATTAGGAGAAGCAAATCTTACAATAAACGACTCACTTACTCACGAAGAGCCTAACTTATAATGCTGGCTCTTTCTTTTAACTGGCTCTTTTTTTTTTTTTTTTTTTTAACTAACCAACATAATATCTAATGATGTTTGTAACTCACTGAAACTTAGCTCTCTACCTTATTTATATCATTCGTTTATGTAGAACAAATATTTTTAACAAATCTTACGTCAATAAAATAACAACTCATATACTTTTTTTTTATTAACTATTAGGCCAGTTGCACAACTGGCCGACCAATTAGCTAAATCCCTACATTCGTAAGAAGTGGAACTTGATCCTGAATGTGATGGTGTCTTGTGCATTAAGGATTTACCATTGACCACTGCACTAAAAGTTACTTCACATAACAACATATTTTTATCATTTCTTTTGATTTAATTTTAAATGTCATATTTTGCTCCCTATATAAATAGTAATTTGTGCTAATATTCTAATAACTTCTGGCTGTTTACGTTTTTGCAATCTGTTATCTCTGAAAAATTGTGTCTAGTTGATTATTTATGAAGATGCTTTGATAAATTCTGACGGACTGGGTCACTCTAATATGTTATGTAGGAAGGTTATATTACTTCTTTTTGATCGTTTGTTAAATCTGTTCTTATTATTTTAGAGAGTTGGGGGCCTTGTAACAATATTATTTTAGAGTTAAATATTTGTAACTTGAGATTTAAAAGTACAATCAAGTTAAATCTCAATTTGGTATTTTAATTATTTTAATAAATTCAAATTTTCTTGTTTTTAAAAAATAATATAAAATATTAGTTACACATACACGAAAACGAAACAAATTATCCAGTTACTATGGATATTTAGTATACATCTTCCGTTTTCCATTATCATACTATTATGGTTTATACTTTATGGTGTAAGTGTTGTTATTTATATGTCTTCGTTTCTATAGGTGAAGGATATTATGTTTTTTGCTCATTATTTTTATGATTGTGTCTCAAGAAAAAATAAAATAAAAAATAAATTGATGTTTTGTTCTGTTAATATTTTTTCTTTTCTTTTATGGTTAAAGAATAAAATATAGTTACGC
Organism: Camelina neglecta; assembly: GCA_023864065.1. Taxonomy (NCBI): domain Eukaryota; kingdom Viridiplantae; phylum Streptophyta; class Magnoliopsida; order Brassicales; family Brassicaceae; genus Camelina; species Camelina neglecta. The sequence goes on from CM043456.1 coordinate 30,647,122, forward strand.
TGGAAAGCATGTGGTAGCCACGAGTATCGTTGATGCCTTGTTGTCTAAATGGGTCCACTGATTATCCACTTCGCCGCGTCTGACGGGTTTTTTTTTTTTAACTTCGTAAGGTTTGGGACCTACACTATGGCTTCATCCTCATCTTCTCACCGACGAACAAAAAGAAAAACTCACCACAAAATCAAACAACCTTTATTTATTCTTCTTCTTTCTTTTTTTTTTTTTTTTTTTTTTTTTTTTTTGTTGTTGTTGTTGTTGTTGTTGTAATTATTGTTTTTCATATTTAGAGGTTGAGAATATGTAAACAGCGACCTTATAGTAGTCGAGTTGACTATTGGTATTATTTTGTTTCTATTTTAGACATTGAGATAATTACGCAATACCTTAATAGAAGCACTTACAAATTGTATATAGTGATGGTTAACTTAACCGTGAATTAATCTTAATTATTGATTTTGTGAGAATTCTGCTCAATTAAAAAAAAAAAAAAAACTGATTTTGCGCTTATGATACACATCACAGATTTATGTTTATTTGACTTGCTATTCGTATATACACAAGCTAATTAACAAGGAGTCAAACAAAATCTTAGGCAGACCCAACAAAATCTTTTTTTCAGTAATCTGTGTGGTCCGATATTTATACAGTCACGATCACCAGAGATCTTACAATATCAAACTTCGTTTATCTCTTACCTTCCTAATCGTTATTTTTCACAATAAATCAAAAATCACTAATCAAACTCTTCTAAGGAATCGATTTTTTCTTTTGACAATAAAGACATCTATCTATTATAATAGCCGATGTGAAAAGCATGCAGTACTACTGAATGGACGAGACTCTTTCGACTTGGGTTCAATATACGAGAGTCCTCAACTTCGTTGTAATTAGTTGATAAGACTTTTTATTTGGATCCGAATTAGGATATCATAAAATTATAGCATATGCAATACGTGTACGTGTACCCCAACCTTAGTCGGCAAATGGTGACACCAATAAACGAAATAAATGTTACATCTTTTCAAAAGGACAAAAATTTTAAAGAAGATATTTAGATAACATAGAGATAAGAAAAGGAAATGAAAAGTTGTGAAATTGACCTAACAGAGTGGATAAATAAATACAGACGACTAAGAAGGAATAATTAAAAATTGTCTTCGAGTTTATAGACAACCGTGCAAGTCCCTTTATATATATGGACGTAAATCAAAGGCTACTTTTAATTGTTCCTCTAGTTCACACAATATTTGTCCGCAAGTCGACAAAACTAATATCATATCTATTTCTGAAAAATCCATCAAATTAAACTTAGCTAAGATTGAGTTGTGTTTGATGTGAGATTATAAAATTTCTGATGAATAATTTTATTTTCGGATCGGAAGATTTTGTTCACTTCTACTTTACTTAGTCATAGTTGTCATAGTTGCATAGGACAAATATGTGCGTCTCTAAGACTCTTATGTTCAGAATGGACAAACAAAACTTACAGAGATGGGTTAGAAAAATGGGATAGCTAGTTTAGTTTTTGGATTAAGTATACATCACAGAAATGACGTTAGACTAGTTTTGGTGAGTTTACATCCAATAGGGGTCGCTAAATGAGCGAGTTAGCTAAACTAATCTGTAAAAGAAAGAAAACAATTGTATTGGTTGAAACAACACTATTCTTATATGGTTTGGTAAAAGAATTGTGAAATGGTGTTATACATACACAACCCAAAATTTCATCATTTTAGAAATCACTAATCAAAACCGGTCAATGTGAAAAAGGGACAACCTATCAATTTAGTGAGCATGTTAGGTATGAGTCCAAATCTTTAGACTAAACACCAATCAAATAAAACAATGTTATTCACTTTTATTGTTTTCCCTATAAAAAGAAAAAAGAAAGAAAAAAATTGCTTTGAATATTGAGTGTCTAAGTTCCAACACATTCATGTAATTTTGTGGTTTGGTTGTGCAAATTTTTTTTAAAAAATTAACAACTCTATAGGTGAAGAAAAATAATTAAACAATTCCCTCTAATTAACTCACGGGTTTCTTCTAAGCTACTCGTCTTTATCTAATGTTTGTTTAGTCAGACGCCTAATTACAGAACTGCATGAGTATTACCGATCACACATGTACAATTTCTAAACATGTCAAAATTAAGATGTCGTAGTCTACACGTGTATTGTACGTGGGCTTATAATGTAATTCAATGATGACACATTGATACAAAAATATACACTACTCCTAACTTGTTAATATATTTACTCGATCGAATCCAATATCTTAAGCTCACTATGATAGAAATAAATAGTCTACACGACATAGCAAACATGGAAAACGTCATTTCCAATCACTTAATTTGTTTAGGTTGTTTTATTAACAATAATATACTCGAAATCACTTGTGTATGATTTTTATATTTTGTTTCTGTTCCTTTTGCTATCTATAATTCACATACCTATCTAACCGATTATGTGAATACTACACTGGTATATGTGTATGTGAATATTACATGGTAATAATATTAATTAGTACTTGAGTACTACGTACGGTATGTATATTATGGTCGATAAATTTGTTTTTTTTTTAAAGGATCGTAATAGATGAAAGTCTACTTATTTAGAAAGTGACCCTTTTTGGCATCCCACTATTAATTTTCTATAAGCAAAATGTGACATTATTATTCAATGTGTAGGTGAAGTTGTCCCTTCAATTTGTTGTTGTATTGACTTTATATTTATTTATTTAATATGTAATCCAAACTCGACCAATACGAATAATATACTACTTAAATTTGAGAGTTTTATTTGCACACTCGTCTTTGAATTTGACATTTGTGTGTGCAGGTGTCCCAAATTTTGTCATATCGAGTTATTTTTATACTGTGGATCTAATCAATTATGTAAAGCTTTAACTGTAAATGCAGTTTCTAGAACAACTCGCTGAGAGGAACAAGTCATTGTGCCGAACAGAGTGTTGTGCCAATCAGGAAGTTGCATCAGATCACAAACGCCTGAGTTGCTGATGTGGATGTGTGAGCTGACGTGGCAGGACGTGAGTGGATGTGATGATGTGTCGAAGAAGATTGCTGATTTGGTATTGAAGATAGAGACGAAATTGTACTTGGAAATACGAAGAATATTCTCTACAAAAAATAAGGAAATGATAAGCTTGAGGAGCAAGCAGTTTCCTTATCCCTTGATACTTGGAGATTCGCCTTATAGGGTTTCTCAAGTCGTGTATATATATTCTAGGAGTAGGCCACGAGCCAAGTTGAGCACTCTAGAATATTAATACAAGTTGTAAACTTCGAAGCCACAAAAATAAGGCTTAGAAGGTGTGTTCCCAGTTCTCTGTGACGTTAATCAGGGAGGTGATTAAATGCGCAGAGAATTGTTTTTCTTTCTCTTAGATCTACACTGGTGAGAGTTTAGATAGAAAAGATAGATGATTGGTTTTTTTCTCTTATAGATAAAAAGATAGAGGGTTGGTTTTCTTCTCTTAGATCTACACAGAGTGTTGTGTTAGATAGAAAAGAGAAGTTTCAGATTCATTCTTAGTGGGGATCAATCCTATTGGGTAGAATAGGTTGAGTAAGGGCCGAGACAAAATTGTATCATTGTAAAAGATAAATTTTGTTAATAAAATTGAAGAGAAAAGCGTTGGCTTGGCGCGTTCCAAACGTAAATCAGTGTGTTGTGTGTCTCTATACCTTAACATCAACCAGATCACGCTAGCTAGTAGCTAATCAGTTAATATCCAAAGCTTTATATGTAATGGGATTTAAAGCTTTAAGTATATGTAAAGGGGCAAAAAGAAGCGCAGTGAGTTACAAGTAGGATTCACTTTGTAATTAGATATATATATTTTTTCACATGAATATGTAAAAGAATGCAACTTTAACTTACTTTAACATCCAATCAAAGAGTCACTCAAATCCAACTTACCTAATTGGTGGTCTCTATGCTTTTTTAACAAACTTCTTGAGTCAAAACTCAGATTATTCAATTCTAGTAAAGATGATAACCACCATGATAATTTTTTAGTGATTGATTGAAGAACATAAGCATTACACTAGACTACAAGCACTAGTGAAACTTGGTATACTTTACATATGCAGATGGTACCATTTTATTTTCCTACCTAACTATTACAATATGGCTTCTCCGTCACGGTAACGACAATCACAAACGTCGTCCGCAAGACAAACCTAGTTCATAGAGAGATCATAAGGATAAATGATCCAAAGAGAGTATAACTAAAAGAAACAAACATTAGACCATATAAGTCATCCCAGCTTGCAAGATGTTCATATGAGGAACAGTGAGATTCGCAGCCCCAGCTCTGCAGTTCCTTCTCAAAAACGCATAGAAGTAATTAATCACAAGCTTCTTCACAAATATCGAATTCTTCTTCGCCCTCACATCTCCATGAGCCAGCAAATACGTTAGCCCCGAGTCCGTGGCTTCTCTCAAAGCCGCAAGCTCATATTCCAGAGCTGGATCTTCCTCCATAGATGATCCTACGCTTGAAGACGGCAAAACCTCGGAGTCAAACTCTTGCTCTGGCTCAGACCGCTTTGCACGGTTAATGAGAGGAGCCATGAGGTCGTCTGTATAAGTATCACTTGCAACGGAAACCCTATCAGGGTCAAAATCATTCAGAGTGCTCTCTAGAGCATCCTCTAACGCTTCACATCTCAAGAACTTCTCTAGACTTTCAATAAGAAGCTGTTCAAAGACTCTAGAATCTTCTTTTCTAACGTCTTTGTAACCGTACCTCGCAATGCACCTGAACATATGGTAGTCCTTAGGACATACCCGTCTGAAAAGGAACCTCTCCCCTTGAGGAACGACAGGGACAGGAACATATTTGATACAGACAAAGATGATTGTTGAGTGAATTGCGGGAAGTGTGAGCAAGAACTGTCCGAAAATGGAAGGTATACCTTGGACAAGCTCATTGTAAAGGAGTCCAATCCCGGGGATTCGAATTGTTCCAAGAGTTGAACCGAGCTCACGCATAAAATCCATTGAGATTCTTTCCCGCACTTCGCTTTGGTACTTGAGCACGCTTCCATAGTTCCAAATGTACATTACGGTGAGGAAAAAAGTTGCGAATACTAGCGGAACCCAACCACCTTCCAAGATCTTGGTGAGAACCGCAAGCAAGTAAATGGTCTCAACGGATCCGAATATAAGTGGAAAACAGAGAGCCAGAAATAGATTGGTTTGCCAAATGAGAAGCATCACTAGTGTTACCAACACTGTGCTCACCATCATTACACCTACCTCTGCTATGCCTGAATCAAGAAAATAGAAACATTGAGAAAAGCAAACATCAAGAAGCAGAAAGCCTTTTCTAAGACTCAGCACAAAAAAACAAACTGACCGTAAGCATTGGCGATGTGAGTTGTGCTTCTGAAGATGGAGACAACGAGTATGCACATGATCATCAAGAACCAATTGATGACAGGAATGTAGATTTGACCCATCCGTTTCTTAGAAGTGTGGATTATCTTCAGCCTCGGGAAGCAGCCAAGAGCCATGGCTTGTTTGACGCATGAGAAAGTTGCAGAGATCATGGCTTGGCTCGCTATCATCGCGGCTAATGTCGCGATCACAAACACCGGCCAGAACAAACTCCCTGCTCAACATTGCATTATATTACAGTTTCAGCATTTTTGACATCTACTAATAATAGTAGCTGAGACCTTGGGGATATATTGATTGGTTACCTGGAACTGAATCATAGAATATGCGAGCTGAGGCCTCAGGATGCTTTGTTAGATAAGCAGCTTGACCCATGTAAGCTAAGAGAAGGCATGGGAATACCACGCAAGTGAATGCCATCTGTATAGAACGAACTGAGAAATGTCCCAAATCTGCAAACATTGCTTCAGCTCCTGTGTAGTTTCAAACACTTTGTAAGAGAGGTTTGGTTTTGTTTTATGACATTGTGAGTTGAGAGTGTGTGTTTACTTACCTGTAATGCATAAGACACATCCACCAAGAGCAGACCAAGCCTGTTTGCTATTCTTCTTGAAGAACAAAATAATGTAAAACGGGTTTAATGCTCTTATGACAGTGATGTCATACTTCAAAAGATTATAGATTCCAATAGCACCAAGAGAGAAGAACCAGAGTGCGAGAACTGGAGCAAATAGAAAACCTACTTTACCCGTCCCAAACCGTTGTATGCTGAACAAAGCCACGAGAATCACAATTGAAGACATAACCAATGCATCTGAGCAACAACAACACACGAAGATCAAAATGACATCAAGACGCAATTGCTTAGACATACAGAGAAAAATCATGTGATAATGATACTCACTTGTTCCAAATCCTTCAACTTCACCTTGTAAACCACTCATTGCAGACATCACTGCATAATAATCAAAAGGAAGATCAAATCTCAATCTTCACCAGACCAATTCATAGTTTTATCAAATCTCAACTGTAAATGATTTGAAAGTTACACTAGTGTATGAATCTAAATCTTTTGGGAAACTATATTGCAACAAAATACAATACAAAACAGACTGACCTGACATAGCTGGTGTCAGAATCCCATCGCCAATAATCATGGAAGTTCCCATCAGGACTAAGAGCAGAAGAAGAGTTTTCAAATACCCTTTAGTCTCTAAAGCTTCTTTAATTCCCAGAGCTCTTTCCAACTCAGGAGTTGGGAGTTTAAGCCTAAAACTCGAGATCTGCTCATCTGCAGGTTGTTGATTTGGCAGCTTATTCACCTTTGCATACCTACAAATAAGCGAATACAACGCAAATGTCCCTCCTGCACACACACACACACACACATACACTAAGGAATGAACCACAAAAATCCACTTTACTAAAAACATCGATTCAGAATTTCAGATGCATTACCTTCACCATTGTCGTTGGCTTTAAGGACAACAAAAACATACTTTGCCAAAGGAATCACAGCAATAGTGTAGATGACTAGAGACAAGGCACCAAGAACATCAACTTCTGATTTTATAGGAACTTTACTAAAAACATCACTGAACACATACAAAGGGCTTGTCCCCATATCACCATAAACAACACCTAACGTCTGAAACGCTATCCCAATTGTACCCAAAAGTGACAAATCCTATATATAAATCCAATTTTTCAAAATGTCAATAACACAAACACCAAAAGGGCAGTAATAAAAATCAAAACTTTGAAGTCATACCTTGAGACTGTGACCATGAGAACCAGCAATTTCCATGGCTTCAACATCAAGAGAATCAGCTCTTTTAGGCTTTTTCATAAGTCTCCTCCTCAAATTCCCAAAACTGTAGTCTCTATCTCTGATTTCATAAAACGGCGGTGTTTCAGAGTCAACTTCACTTCCATCAACCCATCTCCGGTCACTGCTTCCGGTACCAACACGTCTGAGACTGTTGTTGCTACTTCCTTCTTCAATTTCATCCATTATTTGAGAATTTCTCCTCCAAAACGAGAAGCAAAGAACTCTTTTGTTTTTTTTTTTCTTTTCTTGAAAGGATTTTAATTTTTGGTTGGAGGAAAAGTTAGCAGAGATTGGATTTGGTTGAATATGACTTCTTCACTGACATGGTCTCTCTCACGGGGTATGTAACATGTTTACTGTTACTGTCAAGAAACGTACGAAGTTCTCAATTATTTGAACTTCTTTTTTTTTTTTTTTTGGTAGGATTATTTGAACTTCTTTGTTAAGCTAATTTACAAATACAAACTTCTTTGTTCCCAATTATAAAAAATGGTATTTTTTTCCTCGATTCTGTAGCCTCCTCCTCTCAAAACATTATCCATCCATTTGTTTTGTTTGGGGTAAGAACATGAATCTCTACATTATATAATGGAACCCTAAATTTGGAAATTTGCAGAAGCCCATTTACCAATTTAGGTGCGAGAAAGGCCCATTTAATTAGGCCCAACTGTAATTGCCGACTTCGAAAACTCGATTTTGTTTCTAGAAGCTACACAAAAGGTTTTATAACTTCAAACATTCGTCGCCGGCTTCAAACATCATCATCATTCACTGCTCCGTCATCAAATCTCCGATTTAGGTTACTCCTTCGATTCAGTCCAGGTACCTTTGATTTTTCCTCCTCGTCTCTTCAATTGGGTAGCCCCAAGCTTCCAGTATAAATTAGGGTTTCTGATTCAACGATCTCGTTTTCGTTTCTGTTTCATCCGCAGGTCACTGAGGCGTTTGCGTTCTAAGTAGAAGAAAGATTATGGTAAGCGTTCATTAAACCTCATCTCTTCATTTGTATCGACATATGTTTTTGTTTATTTTAGATTTCATTCATCTTGTCACAAAATTTCAATTTTTAGGGTTTCAGAGTAGTTCTTGTTTCTCTTTGTTTGAATCCTTTCTGCTATATGAACATGGTAAAGGTTAGGACTTTGCTAACTTAAATATATTTGGATCTGTTGTTGTAGGCAACTCTTGAAGATTCATTCCTTGCTGATCTTGACGAGTTATCTGACAATGAAGCAGAAATGGTGAGTGTCTTTTTAAAACCATTTTTTGATTAATTTTGATGTGTTTCAGTGTTTTTTTTTGTTTTTGATAATTGACATGGAGGAGATGTGGTTTTTAATTGTAGTTTGGTCGATTATTCATATTCAGGACGAGAATGATGGTGATGTTGGAAACGAGGAAGAAGATGTTGACATGGACATGGCGGATTTAGAGACTCTTAACTATGATGATCTCGACACGGTTTCTAAGCTGCAGAAGAGTCAGAGATATATTGATATAATGCAGAAAGTGGAGGAGGCTCTTGGAAAAGATTCTGATGGAGCTGAGAAAGGAACTGTATTGGAAGATGATCCTGAGTACAAGCTTATTGTGGACTGCAATCAGCTCTCTGTTGATATTGAGAATGAGATCGCTATTGTCCACAGCTTTATCCGTGACAAGTACAAGCTTAAGTTTCAAGAGCTTGAGTCGCTGGTTCATCACCCGATTGATTATGCCCGTGTTGTGAAAAAGATTGGCAATGAGACGGATATAACTCTTGTTGATCTTGGTGACCTTCTTCCATCTGCTATTATAATGGGTATTTCAGTTACTTCTTTAACCACCAAAGGGAGCCCGCTGCCAGAGGATGTCCTGCAAAAGGTGTTAGGGGCTTGTGATCGGGCTCTAGATCTTGATTCCGCACGGAAGAAGGTCCTTGACTTTGTTGAAAGTAAGATGGGATCTATCGCACCTAATCTTTCCGCCATTGTTGGTAGTGCTGTTGCAGCCAAGCTCGTTGGGACTGCTGGAGGTGTGTCAGCACTTGCTAAAATGCCTGCCTGCAATGTTCAAGTTCTTGGCCACAAGAGGAAGAACCTTGCTGGGTTCTCTTCAACATCACAGTCCCGTGTGGGTTATATAGAGCAGACAGAGATTCTCCAAAGCACACCTCCTGGACTTCGGGCTCGCGCTAGCAGGCTTGTGGCTGCAAAGTCAACTTTGGCAGCAAGAGTTGATGCTACTAGAGGGGACATGTCAGGGATTAATGGAAAAGCTTTGAGGGAGGAGATCCGTAAGAAGATTGAGAAGTGGCAAGAACCTCCTCCTGCAAGGCAGCCTAAGCCACTTCCTGTTCCTGATTCCGAGCCCAAGAAAAGAAGGGGTGGTCGCCGTCTAAGAAAAATGAAAGAAAGGTAGCCTATTTCATCCTACTTTGTGTCCTTAATGACTCTAGATGGAATTCTACTACTTGCTGTATTCTTACCATCATTCTCTTTTAACCAGGTATGCAGTGACAGATATGAGAAAGATGGCCAACAGGATGCGGTTTGGTACACCCGAAGAGAGCTCCCTTGGTAAAATATCTTGTACTTTTCCTTGTTGTTAAATGTTAATGGCCACTTTTAAAGAACTTAGTCTAATATCTGTTCTTCATGATGATAGGTGATGGACTTGGTGAAGGCTATGGAATGCTTGGCCAGGCAGGAAGCAACAGGCTGCGAGTATCCAGTGTTCCCAGCAAGCTGAAACTTAATGCCAAGGTCGCCAAAAAGTAAGTTTCCTCGATTTCTCCGATTTTTATGTTATTACTCTTACCCTGTAGATTAATAATCTTTACTGGTCCTGCCATGTTCTTCCATAATATCTCCTGTGCGTCCTCATTTTGAACTGTAAATCAATGGCTCTTTTCAGGCTTAAAGAACGACAGTATACAGGTGGTGCAACTACCTCTGGTTTGACATCGAGCCTGGCTTTCACTCCTGTGCAGGTAACAAACATTTTCATTCGATTCCTGACGAAGTTTTATCTTGTTGTGATCCATTTTCATCGCTGTCTAACTCCAATTGGTTATATATTTGACAGGGGATAGAGTTGTGCAATCCGCAACAGGCTCTAGGATTAGGCAGTGGGACTCAAAGCACTTACTTCTCAGAGTCAGGAACCTTCTCCAAGCTCAAGAAGATATAAAAGTTGCAAAACAGAGAGACAAGTTTTCAAGTGTTGAAAAACTTTGGGGATTTTATCTTAGAAGATGAATGGTGTAAATGAATTGAAGAAGACAGAGAAAGGTAGAAAGTGGTGTTATAACTGCTTTCTATATCTCTTGTCTGTTTTAAGGTTTCTTCTGACACTCAAGTCGAGACCAAAAACAGAAACCCTGTTTCGTATGGAGTAGTCCCTCCTGAATCACTTTTGTTGCACAACCATACCTTAAAAAGTTAAAAAGACTTGCCAATTTAAGAAACGTTTCATTAATTTATATTGTTTTACCCGATTCATATCTATCCAGCATCCGCAGATTCCTTAGGTTCATGTATCAACTACATGATTCACGCAAGCCATTGCAACTTCAAACGTAATCAGTTGCTTTAAAACTTTCTTCAACATAAATCGACTGGTTAGATGAAAACTTAAACTTGCAAATAATTAGATATTTTTACTCATATTGTTCCACAAATGTGATTATTAATTTCCTGATTAATCTTACAAAATAAAGAGGTTACTAATATCGCCATCGTTTCTCTTACAAAATGCTAATCTGATAAGGTGTGAGTACAAGAAAAAATGTTCATTTAAGACTACTAAACCTTACGGTTCAACAGTAATGTCACCCGCGTGGTTGAGAGCACAATGGAGACATTATTGTTGTGAGAAAGTGTTTGCACCAGCTCTTTAAAGTTAAACCTATGGTTATCACTGAACAGTACAACCATTTTGTCTAATGTCTTTGTGCTTTGAACTTTGAAGCACAAGTTCCACAAATGAAGCCACGTGCTTTGACTCTAAATCCTGAGGGTATATATACCAACGTTGATCCCGATTCAAGCCTTGCAAGTCCAAGTATTTCTCCAACACATCCTCTACTCAACAGAAAAAAAAATAATGGTTCTATGATTATTCGAACTCGAAGATAGTTAGAAGGGAGGCCAAGGAAACACTAATGAAAGAAGGTCATGGTAACTACTAACTACATACCGGTAAGCTGTTGCGTTCACGAACTGTCACCATCTTTAAATCAGGTGAGTTTTGTAAAAGCCTTACTATACCAGCTGGAATAACATACTGGAAGATCTCTCTTTTATCTTGAACATTGGAAAAGTAACACCACAAACCTCGGCAAGAGATAAAATCTAACATAAGATATAGTGAAGAACACCAAAACACATATTAATTAGTACCATTCGTAAACTTACTTATAGAGCCTCATAACCAATTAACATAAGTAAAGTAAGTAAGAAAAAGTTAAAGACCATTGCAAATCCAACCGCTCTCTTCAAACAATTATTACTTATTATAACCTGGATCCACATCAAGTGATATACTTTGGTCTTCTCTCGTGTTATCACAGGCTGGTTCTTTATCCATCTCAACTCGAACCACACCAAAAGTGGTATTTTATACAACAATGGAAAGCTTATAAAAATTGAAAATAAATGTGATGAAATTGTGCTTAAAACTTGCAGTCTAATATTGTTTACTAAGATGGCCATTGTGTCATTAACCAGGTTCAGATCCAATGTGTAAGTAAAAAACAAAAAACAAAAAAAACACTGTATATTAATTAATTGAGGCTCCATGTAAGATGGTCATCAAGACTCAAGAGTCAAGACTAAACCCTATGATTCACCACTCATATGATGTGTGCCATTCTGCCTGGTTGAGAGCACAATGGAGACATTATTGTTGTGAGGAAGTGTTTGAACCAACTCTTCAAACTTAAACCTAGGGTAATCTCCGTATAACTGTAGAACCATCTTGTCTAATGCCTTTGCGTTTTTAAGCACAAGTTCCACAAATGGAGCCACGTGCTTCGACTCTAATTCCTGGTGGGATCTATTCCAAGAGGCTCCATCTTTTGATCTCGAACCTCCCACGCCCACGTACGTAGTCTTCACAATAGTTCTTCTCAACAGAAACAAAAAAAAAAAACAAAAGAAAACATGATTCTTGGATTATTCGAACTCGATGATAGTTACAAGGGAGGCTTAAGGAGAATAAAATAAGAAGTTTATGGTAAATATACGAACCTCTGTCTTTGCATGAACTATCACCGTCTTTAAATTAGGTGAGTTTTGCAACAGTGTTTCTATACCAGGAATAACACACTGAAAGATCTCTGTCTCAAGAATCAAAGCTTTTATCTTCAACATCGGAAAAGTAATACCACGAACCTCCGCAACAGATAAACGCTAGCATAAGAGATAGTGAACCACAAAACAAAATATATTTATTAGTACCATTCGTAAAAACTTATAAAGGCCTCATGAAAACTAATCCATAGGCACACGTTAACTGTGAAACCAACATTAGTAAAGTAAGTAAGAGAGTTGTAGACGTTAATCCTAAAACATACCTGAAGAAAGTTGCACCCAAAATTAAGCTTCTCTGCATCCTCAAACTTCTCTAGCATTTCATGAAGGGATTCAAATAGAGAATCATGGATTGTCTCTCGACCTGAGTGACTGGAAACGTCCACTTTAGCTTCAGTTAAAGACGAGACATCAACTAAAGCACATGGTAACTGATGGTTGTGCATTCTGAGAGAATGGACATGTGGTGCCACAATCTGCATTGGCTCCGACATAAAACGGCCGCAGGTTATTTCTAATGTTCTCACGCCCAGCGATTTGCTGAGATCAAGAACCCTAACATTACGACAACGATTCAATTTTAAGCTTTCGAGAATCGGACAACCACATAGAATCTTAGCAACAGATTCATCGGAGATAGAACTGTAAGTCAAGGACAACTTCTTTAGCGATGTCCAAGATACAGAACATGAGAGAATCATACAAACGTGTGGTAACTCAAAGCTGAGTTGCTTAATAGAGGAATTGTTGTAGAAGATATTTATAGTTATAATGATAATTAGAATTTTGACCCACGAAGAGGGATAGATTCTCCACGTCGCGGGACATGACGAACTCCATCCACCTGTCCATGTCGGCAACAGTGTGATACATTTCTGTTTTGAGATGAAACTTGATCATCCTGGGAGCTGTGCAGCGAGTTAGGGCTTCTTTTATCCAAGCAGCATTGCCTGGCGGCATATGACTATCAACAAAGGAAAGAAAAGGTGAATCGGACCATATATGCCTCCATCGTCTAGACAAGACACAAGTTGTGACGGCGAGTTGCGTCGGAACAAAGAAGAGGATATGTTGGAGGATCTCATCAGGCAACGAGCTTATTAAGTCAATATTCTGGAGATGACCACCACGAAGATGATCGTTACACAATATAGGAAGACTTGAAGCGGCGGTGGAGCTCTCGTGCGCCATCTTACTTTGTTAACCTAAATTTTGTTCGTATCTTTTTTCTTCGACTGTAACACAATATAATGACTTCGTGTCATTTTTTCTATTTTTTTTATTAATAGACTAGTCAAATAATATATAGCAAATTTTATTAATTAGTTAATGATATCCTACTATATTAATTGAGAAGTATAAATATAAAATTAATTTTAAAAAGGATAAAAAGTTACATTGTCATGCCATTGGTTTTAAAGCAATTGTTTAATTTTTCAATAAAAATAAAAATATAATTTTAATATTAAACTATAATTTTTTTAACTAATTATTAGTTTCCTAAAAAAATTATTTTCTCTCTCTACTTTATGGACGAAAATTAATAGATTTTTAAAAATTAGAAACCAATCAAAATTTTAAAAAATAAGATTTTTTATATAAGTATATAATATAATTATTTTTAATAACTATATTTAGAAGATTTTATTAAGATTTTAAATTATGATTCTCCTATCATCTTAATTTCTTTTATTTTATCTACAATTGTTTTTGAATTATCATATAATACTTATGATTAATAAATATGTAGATTTTTTTCTGCATATGTTGTGATTTTATCTGCATATGTTGTGATTTTTTTTTTAAAAGAAGATATATTACTCAATTTATGAAAAAAAAAATATGTACTACAATGTTTACAGATTAGTAAAACTAAATTTATGTGATTGATAAATTAATAACTTTTATTTAATTACAATTATGATATTATAATTACTACTTAAAAATATTTCACAAAATAATAATGCAAATACAACAAACAAACAATATAAAAGTGTAATATACATAAAAAAAATTAAAATACCATAAAATTCTAAAATAATTAGTATTCAGAAAAATATATGTATATTTACCAAACAATTGCAATATTAAAAATAAAAATATAACAATAATTTTTATTATTATATTATAATTTTTGGAAAAAATATATACGGGAGTTTTAAATGTTAATTTACCCACATATTGTTTTCTATACAGTATATATATATAAAAAGTTAAAAGTGCTTAAGCAACGTTTATTAACTATTTAACAATTGAAAAGAAAAAGATTTCCTAGAAACAAATTGACATTTTGAATAATTCCTAGTTTTTTTTTAAATTAATTGTATCAACATGTTATTTTATTTTATTGTATGATGTAGTGGGCTTTACAAAAATGTGGTTTTATCTGTTATATATTATGTTTAACTGAAATAAATGAGAAATTTTGATATTTTTAAAAGAGGAAAATAATAAAAATATAAAGATGGGTCCTCAAAATTATAATACGTTTGGGTTTTCTATGAGAAAACTGCACCGTCCAATGTTTCTTGAAAACTATTATCTGACCCAAAAGAAAGAAAAAACAATAGAAAATGAAAAAGAGAGGCGACTCAAAAGAGACAACTCTACTATAGCAACAGCCTCTTGAGTCGTGTAACATCAATAAAATAAAGAAACAACCTGTAAAATTCTTCTTCGAAACAGTGTCTAAAACCAATGTACAATTATCAGTTCAGTTTATATCAATATCAGAAAGGAACATCTTATTAATTTACTCGCATATTTTATAAGCAAAATATCTAAGTTCATTTCACTTACGTTGGTCTTAAACACAAAATAATAAAAACATAACAATTTAGAAACCTCTTCTTCAAGAACAATTATAAAATGATAAAACCGTTAATAATGTTTTCATCCAATAACATCCTAGAAGTCTCCTCTTAAAAAAATTAATAAATCAAATCACACATCATTGGATCCATCAATTAAATGAAATTCATGTTTATCTAAACTAGCACAATAGTATAATAATTGAATTATGAAATAAAATATCAGAAGCATCATAGAAACTGTCGGCTACCTCCATGCACGGTACACCCTTCACCTTCACGACAAACTTGGTCCCTCTCACACTTCATCGCCACGGTATACCACGTGGCAAATTCACAGACCCTTAAATCTATCAACGAATCATACCTCTTCACGTGTCACAAAGAATCCAACACCACGTAGCGATTACAGACCTTAGAATTCTCAACGAGTCAAACCTCTTCACGTGTCGCAAATTTGTAGAAAGTTCAAAACCTCACACCACACAAACCAAGTGGTATATATCATCATCACAATCACTAAACATAACACAACCTCAACAAAATAAGACTTAGAGAAACTATCTTTAGTTATCCTCTCAACCTTATAATATATAAAAAAAATGATACATACACAAACCGGGTCAGGTCGTCGGATTCTAACTTTTCCGGCGGTGAATCCATGCGAATCCATCTCCGTAACCACTCTCCTCGACTCACTATTACAAATCTCCGGCGAGATTCTAAGCTTCAAATCAAAACACTTCTCAACCAACAAACGAAGTGTTAAAGAAACTCTACGACATATCCAATCTCTTGTCATCTTCTTGGAAGAACTCCGGGTTCAAATCCGGTTCGGGTCAATCTCAGCGAGTCGTCGTTCAGTAATCTTGAGTCTCTCGGAGCTACACGTCATCTTCCAGAAACTCAAGTTCCTTTTAGAAGACTGTACACGAGAGGGAGCTAAGCTATATATGTTGATAAACTCCGGTCAAGTCTCAGCTCATTTCCGGGCCTTGATCCGATCAATATCCACTAGCCTCGACACGTTTCCAGTCGAGTCTGTCGACTTACCTGGAGAAGTCAACGAACTAGTCTATCTAGTCATGCGTCAGACTCGTAAATCAGAAGCGAGACCTGACCGATACGACAAACTGGCTATAGACTCTGTTCATTGGTTCTTTAATCTGTTCGAGAACAGAATCAACCCGAACTCGGATGAGATACTCCGAGTTCTTGATCACATTGGCGTTAGAAAATGGAGAGATTGCGTTAAAGAAGTCGATTTTTTACGTGAAGAGATCTCCGCGGGGAAGAAGAGTAAAATCGAAATCGAGCTTCTAAGTAGTTTAATGGGATTCATATGCTATTGTAGATGTGTGATACTTCGAGGCATTGATGTTGAGAATGAAGTTGGGGACGAAGATGAAGAAGAGGATTTGATGATGATTCGTGGTTTAAACATGGATGATCTTCGTTGTCCGATTTCTCTAGAGATTATGAGTGATCCTGTGGTTTTAGAAACAGGACACACGTATGATCGGAGCTCAATCACGAAGTGGTTCTCCTCCGGTAACATCACATGCCCTAAGACCGGTAAAAATTTGGTTACTACTGTGTTGGTAGATAACTTCTCTGTCAAGCAAGTGATCCAAAGCTACTGCAAGCAAAACGGTGTAGTTTTGGGTCAAAAGGGGAAGAAGAAGGTGGCTGTAGCGGAGAGTTTAGCGGCGGAAGAAGCTGGGAAACTAACCGCGGAGTTTCTCGCCGGAGAACTGATCAACGGAGATGAAGAAGAGATGGTTAAAGCTTTAGTAGAGATTCGAATCCTCACCAAGACGAGTAGTTTTAACAGAGCTTGTTTGGTGGAAGCTGGTGTTGTGGACTCGTTGATGAAGATTCTTCGTTCTGAGGATCCGAGGGTTCAAGAGAACGCCATGGCTGGGATTATGAATTTGTCTAAAGATACCGCCGGAAAAACTCGAATCGCCGGAGACGACGGTGGTGGATTAAGGCTGATCGTGGAGGTTTTAAACGACGGTGGTGCGAGAAGAGAGAGTAGACAATACGCAGCGGCTGCGTTGTTCTATCTATCTTCTATCGGAGATTACAGTAGATTGATCGGAGAGATCTCAGGTTCGATTTCGGGATTGGTGAGAATCGTTAAGAGCTGCGATTTCAGCGATTCGGCGAAACGCAACGCGTTGATCGCGATTCGGAGTTTGTTGATGAACCAACCTGAGAATCACTGGCGTGTTCTCGCCGCCGGATCTGTTCCCGTTCTTCTCGATCTTTTGAGATCTGACGAGGTTAGCGACGGAGTCACGGCGGATTCGATGGCGATTTTGGCGAAAATGGCGGAGTATCCAGACGGGATGATTTCTGTGCTCCGTCGTGGAGGATTGAAACTCGCGGTTAAGATTTTGGGTTCGTCGGAGGTTTCGCCGGCGACGAAGCAGCACTGCGTTGCTCTGCTTTTGAATCTGTGTCATAACGGAGGAAGTGACGTCGTTGGGTCTTTGGCTAAGAACCCGTCTGTTATGGGGTCGCTTTACACGGCGTCAAGTAACGGCGAGTTTGGAAGTGGGAAAAAGGCAAGCGCGCTTATTAAAATGATACACGAGTTTCAGGAGAGGAAAACCGGTACGGTTGAACCGGTTTTAGGAAGAGAACGGTTCGTACACGCCTGGTGATTTGGTTTATACACAGACACGGTAGTAGTAACTCTTTGAGCTTTTTTTATCGAAGGGTTAAAGATAACTTCATTTTTTTGTTTTTATAGATTTAGGAATTAGAATATTATTTACTATTTATACGTACAAATATATTCTGTACTTAAACCTGTATATTTTTAGCTCTGGGAATTTTTAATAACCCAAAGAGCTAATAAATGTAATAGTTTCTACTTTGTAGTTTCCAAAGACACTGAATAATACTAGTCCTTGTTATCAGAATCAATACTTGTCCTATATATTTTATAAATCTGTTTCCACTATTATTTTAATTTATAATTTAAAATGATGCCCCAAATAAAAATAAACTAGTTTATATATACCAAGTGAATAAAGAATAAAGATTGAGAAGACAAAAACTTCATACTAGACTTTTTTTTGGGGTCAAAAACTCATCTTTTAAACTAAAGAGAAGAACAAAGAGAACAAAGAGAAGAACCTAGGGGATGTAAATAAAGCGTGGCAAAGGAGTCTCGTTCTTTTCAGAACTATGATCCCAAGCTTTACTCTATTGAGCCTAATTGGATTAAGAATGTTGTAATGATAGATAAACCCGATGTAACATGATTTGGGTGAATTTAAGTTGAAGTTGAGCCAAAAAAAAGAGAGAGAACTTTAAACTAAGTGGTGCAAATATTTATTCTGTGAACTAGAATGTATATCTTGTGTTTTTCCTTGTTTCAATCTCTTCTTTTGCATTAAGCTTGTAAAACATGGCGATTCTTTCTTAAATCCAAGGACAAGAAGACTTCGAAAAAAATTGGGATATGAAACAACATAGGAGGAAAGATCTTTAAAGAAAAGTTTCAGGCTTTGGATTTTACCGGGACTCCAGCTTCGACCCGCTTGATCTCAAATATAAGCATTCTCCACATCTTCAGCACAAACATCTCAGCTTCTTCGTCAAGAATCGATTGCAACAGCTCAAGCATCTGAGACGCTTTCACGTGCTGTTGAGTGTTTGACACGATGAAATCTACCAGCGTCGCTTCCTCTTCTCCTAGAAACTCCATGATTTTCTTTGATATCCACGGCCTCATTCTCTCGTGCAATTGGTGCTTTTCAATTAAAGAAAAAGGAGAAAACATGAGCACCAAAACAAACTCACAAGTCACAAGCAAGGCGATCATATAAGGGATCACTGATCTTAGTAAAAGTGGAATGAGAAATGAGATTTAGGCTTACCTTGTCATACATAGCCCAGTTTATCTCGTATGAAAATAAGTCTTCCTTTGTCTTTGGGATCGTATCTATCAATTGTTTTGCATCCAGAAACTTGGTATCAGGTATCTTTGTTTTTCCAGGCTCTTTAGCGTCTTTAGTTGGACCACTATGCCCATCACCTCGGTCCCTGACTCTGTCTCTGTCTCTATCCCTTTCCCTGTCCCTGTCTCTGTCCCGGTGGCTTGCCTTATCATGAGAACGTCTACTCCTTTGTTTTTCGGTTTCTGTTGTTTCCTCCTTGGGATTAGTACTCGAAATTCGTTTTGCAAATTCAGCAGCTAAAGCCAAATGAGGGGGTGTATTCCCTGAACCACCATGGGCCACGGCTTCCTGTTCCTCGGTTGAGTAATCTATAGGAACTAAAGGTTTCATCTTTTTATCCTTATGAGCTTCGTCTTCATCCTCCTCATAGAAAACAGAAGGTACAGATGTCCGCTTTCCAGATCCCACAAGCCCAAATCCTAATTTTTTCGAGGGAGCATGTGCCTCTGATCCACTATTACTATCAATAGCCATGGATTCATTACCAGAACCATTTTGTTCACAATCTACAATTGGCAAAGGGAGACATCAGAGAGAGAGACAGAAAAGAGGAGAGCGATAAAAAGGACAAGACAAGAGAGAATCCTTACCTGCTGCATGGTGCTCATGGACAGATTCACTGACAGTTTGGAGAGTTGGGTTATGATCGTTTTCAATAGGTGATGTCTGAACTGTTTCGCTTCCAATAGCTGCCTGTCCAGATAGGAGCCTTAAGGCATCTAATTGCTGTTGCTGCAACTTTTGCTCCTCGGCACTCCTCTTCGCCTCAGCAACCTCTTCCTCTTCTTTCAATCTATCAGCCAAGTCATCCTCCTTTTCTCTTTGTCGCCGTCTTCTTCTCTCATCTAATGAACCCCTATGCCATCTTCTTCTTGATTCATCATCCTCTTCATCCTCCTCTTCCTCATAGCGGATTTCCTTTTTCCTCTTACGCTCTTTATCTTTCTCTTTCTCCTTCTCGTACTGTCGTTCCTTCTCCTTTTCTCTTTCTTGGCGTTCCCATTGTCGAAGACGAGCCTGGTAAGCACGCTCTGCATCCTCAAGTTTCCTCCTTTGCTCTCTCTCTTTCCTTGCCCGTTCTCGCTCAGCCTCCCTCTCGTATCTATCCATTTCTTGCTCCTTTTCACTTCTTTCTCTGCTTCTTCTGTCATTTCTCTTATTCCAATCAGGTGAGCTTGTGTCAGGCCTATTGTGTTCTCCAGAAGCCTCAACATCATTTGCTGCAACATCTACATGAAAAGAACATCCTATCAGACCCATATCAAAAGGAAATTAGAAAATGGCAGCCGAATTAAGGACAAAGAATAGTGGAGGAAAAACAGACCACTCCTAGTTATGTCAGTGTTGGAGTCACCATCCTTAGATTTGAAAGCAAGTTCCATGCCTGAACCATCAGCAGGTGGTGGTGGGGGTGGTGGAGGCAGAGGGTTGGACTTTAACCTTTCTTCAATTGCACTTTCAATCTTTTCCATAGCCTCTCTGTCTGCTTCCCTTTCATCGTCAGTTAGGACCGCAGAATTTGCAATATCGATGTTTTCTTTCTTTGGTTCTCCATCCTTCCCTGTCTCATTCTCAGCACTCTCAAGTTTTTCTCGCTCACTCTCAGAACCTTCAGCTTGGTTCTCTTCGGTTCCTACAGTTTGACTTTCCTTGGCTTTATTTGCAGTCTCTATTTTCTTCTCAACATATTTTAACAAATATTCCTTTGTTGCTTGATTAACATTAACCTACCGGCCATATAGAAAAAAAATGAGAATAGAGTTAAAAGAATACCGTAGAAGCATATATAGATCTTGGTTGATACATCTGCTTGGAGAAACATAAACATATTTTAAAATGAGAAGAGAACTAAACAATTACCAAAAGCTCTTGTCCATCTATAGTACGTTGGGTCAGTAGGCGTATTGCACGGAGAATCCCTTCAGCTGATTCAAATTCGTAGAATCCAAAACCTTTAGGTTTCTTGGTGGTAGGATCTTCCGCACGTAAACAGCTTTTGACATGGCCACAAAACTGCAGGACAAAATTGACAAAATCAATTCTTCTATAGTGTATAGCAAAAGAGATGGACGTAAGTGCCTCGAACATAAACACCCTTAAAAGCAGCAGAAGAGGAAAATACAGATTGCAAGCAGAAAACAAACCTCAAGAATAGACATCATAAATTCATTTTCTATGGTTGCTATCTTGCCAATGTAAATTGTAGTCTGGGGCTTTTCTGCAGGTGTTACGAAAGGAAGAGAGGGTGGTCTGACCATAGGAGGCATCATTATGGGACGGAGACCAAGCATTCCTGGAACAGCAGGTCGTGGTGCTAGTTGAACAGCGATTGTACCAGGCGGGCGCATAATAAACCCAGGACGAACCATTGTTGGATATGGAGAAGGATAACGGAGAAGCCCTGCATAAACAAAAACATGACTCTACAAATTCATCAATACATGTTTACATTTGTAATACTCCAAACAGCAGCATTGGCATAAATAAATCAAAATAATCAAGAAGCAGAATTGAAAATTCATTTTGTATTGTTACCACAAACTAGAGCAAATTAGATATGAACACCAGAGGCAGTACAAATACCACCCAGCTGAACAGAGAACCTGAAGGACACATTGAGAAGATAGCACCAGTATCGTAGTCATTATTACCACATTACGTAGTCATACCTCATAGGGCAACTTCAGATAGGTAAGAATCTATAATCAACTGATAAATGTTGAATTTGAGATTCAGTGATAATAAAACTCCCATCATCTCATGCCCCATATGGAACTTATAAAAACTATTATTACCCATCACAGTAGCTTTATTTCAACTATTAGCAGCTTGACCACAGGAAGGAAAAGAAAAGAGAAACATGTGGAAGAAGTAACGGAAGGTGTAATTTGAAAGAATTGCAATACCTCAAAAACAAGACCAAGGAGCAATCAGTCGCTAGAAATGCTTGCTGCCGTCAGTTGGCATCAAGTTCAAAGTTCATAAAACTACAGTAAATCTCAATTTTACATAATAATTGGGGAACATGAGGCAAAATTTTCAAGAACCTTAAAGTCAGCGGTTTGGTTAAATTGTGTAAAGAATGCTATCTTCATAGGAGTTACACTAACTAACAAAAAATGAAGGAGATAATAAGAAGAACAAAAGCGAATGTGCGCATACCAAAATGAGGGAGTCGTAGTAGTGAGAGTCCCTACCGAATATTTGATGCCTTGCAACCATTCTCACGGAACTCAATCAAGACACTGTATGAGAAAACACCCGGTCATCGGTGTCCCTGTTCTAGTTTCCTCCCTATTTCCTCTTTCAATAAAACTTCTATTCTACTCTTAACCTTTAATCTCTCATCTAACTACATTGACATATCGTTCCACATCACTAGTTTATGAATCACATTCAACATACACAGAGAGCAAATATGCCATGGAAACAAATCCTACAGCCTAAAGCGCATCATGAGCGTGTAAAAAATCAAAACTTAAGAAAATTAAAAAAAGGCAGAGAAGGATAGAAGAACCCACCCTGAGGAGGCATGGGACCTGGAGGAGCAACACCATGAATTCCTGGGTAACCATTAGCCATAGGCTGGAAAGGTCTCATACCAGCCTGGTTCGGAGGCTGCCCTTGATACTGAGGCATGGATCCAGGAACCCCCATAGAGTTCACGCCGGGAGGAGGAACTCCAGAGCTAGGGTTTTGAAAATTCGCAACGGGATTGAATTGCATACCGGGACGGAATGGTGGAGGCGGCGGGAGATTGGTGGGGACAGGAATCTGAGACGGAGGAGCATAAGGCGGACCAGGTGGAACAGACTGAACAAGAGCGGCGACTTGTGGCGGATGTTGTTGAGGCGGAGGTGGTGGAGTTGGTGAAGGATTGGGAATTGGAATCGGAGTAGTGGGTTCCGGTTTCTGAGAGTTGAGATCCCCCGTGGCCGGAGAAGAGGAATCGCCGTCGGCCATGGGAGACTATAGTTGGGTTCGAGAACTTAGAAGCTTTGGCAATGGGAGTAATGACTTCGATGAATCCTAAAGATTTTGTGCCCTAGAAATTCACAATGTCCAATTTCAATTACTCTTTTTCTCTCTCTCTTGTGCGTGTCAAATAAAAGATTCTGCTACACCAATTTATTTCTTGAAAAACATGTAAAAAAAAAATACAAATTATTTTTATTTAGATTTTTAATATCTAATTGTTTTAGATTATAATAAAATACATTAAATAATAAAAACATATTATTTAACACTTAAAACAATAAATACTATTATTTATGTTTTTAATAAAATCAAAATTTCAATTTTATCTTGATTATTTAATTAATTATTATTTTTTAATATAAATACTTTCAATTTTTTATTAACTATATCAAACCGGAAGTTAATCCTTTATGTGAACCACGTCGATATCCGACATCTTTATTTTCTGGTTCGATCGGTTTATTTTAAATCGTCGAATTAGAGTGGCTTGGTTTAGAAAAAAACCCTAAATCCTAAACTCGACATAGGGCTTTGGTCAGCCTCTTTTGTCGTTCCAGAGAGTTTGAGAAGGGAGAAAAATAGTTCCAGTGAATTCTTGTGAGATTTGGAGTTTTGGTGTCTTCCTTTGAGAGATCTTTCTTGTGGAGTGGTGATCTGAGGCTAGGAGCATGCTGGAGGTTTGCTGGAATGTTGGATTCGTCATTGTTTTGGTATAAATTTTTTGTTAGAAAAGTGAATCCATGACCATGGCTTAAATTAACTTGAGAATTCTCTGTTTTGGTATTCTTTGAGTTGTGTGATTGATTCCCTCGACATAGCTAGAGTTTTCGGAGAATGTCGAGCAGGCATCGGTTGACACCAACCTTCACCAGGTGTCATATCGATCGACACCAAAAGGATGTGAATTTGTTGAGGTCGGATTTGGCATCACAGACGTTGTGGCGATGGTTGGAACTGAGATAAGTAGAAAGAGATCGTGTTCAGCGAAAGTACATGAGGTTTTTATGAAAATTAATATAAAATAAAATTCTTCATTAAGTAATCAATATAAACTGACAGTTGATATAAATTCTACGTGTAAATATTACGATGTAAATAAATTATCTTTTATTTGGTGATTGGAAATGATTACATTTCCTAAATGTTGTGAGATTGTCGCACGGATGTTGTTGTTTGTGCTAATATAAAGTTTCATTGAACATAATAATAATAATAGATATATCTTGATGTAGATTTCTATTACTATAAGAAAATGTTTGAATTGTAACAGAGTTTGATACCAAACGGTCCAAAATATTGGAAACCCACAATGAATAAAATTAAGAAAGAAAATTCTAAGAACTTAAAGAATTTGCTAGAGGAGATCTTTAAAACTAAGACACATCCCGCATACACAGATATATATATATATATATATATATATATATATATTTTTTTTTTTTGTGCAAACCATACTTTAATTTAGACTTAAACCGGAACCGGTACAGAGTTTACCAATGCGCTTTTAGCTAAAGCATCAGCTACTTTGTTGAAATCACGATGAACAAGCGAAAAGGTAATAGAACTAAACTTAGCCGAGATAGAGAGGATATCGAACAGAATCCCATGGAGTTCTTTATGAGGAACAGAATCCCCATACACAGAGATATATTTATCTAATGAAATTGACGTTTTTCTTAATATCGAAAGGGTAAATACTAAATACTAGCAATGCATATATCTGAATTAAATCGAGTTAATCAAATCCACATCTGAATAAACTTTATAAGAATCTGCAAGATCGAACATGAATCATATCCGAATTTTACATACCCAAAATAAATTAACCAAAATTATATTCTTTATTAAAAATCAAAATTTATATTAAAAAAAATAGTTAAATATATGTATTTAAATGTATAATACTCTATTGTATTTGTTACTTATGCTTTTATTTGTCAATTTATTCAAAATCCGAACCGGACTCAAAGAAATAAAATGGTTCTATTTGAGACTCATTTTCTACCAAATTCAAATAGAAAATTTTAAACGTTTTTTTTGTTAATTCCCGCGTAAATATATATTATTTAAAACGACGACGACGATCCTATATTTTCTGGAAACAAATGTAAGCTAAGATTTCATAAACCCTAAAATTAATGTTTTGAGAAAACTTATCATTACACATTATCCCAATCTGTGAACAAATTAGAAATTACCACCATATGATATATATATATACCACGAAATAAATTCTCAAATTACCAAAATTTACTCAAAGATAAAACGAAAACAAAACCTCTTGTTTTTTTTTTCTTCTTCTAATTAAAGAGAGTCCCTAAAACAAGTGAAAAAAAAACGAAACTGATAGTGAAGGATTCTGAACAAAAGAGACAAATGGGCGATTGAGAGGAGAAGCGGCCTTGTTTTGGGGAAATGACGGAGTATAAGACGAAAGAACTCTTAGTAGTAGATGGCAAGAAGAAACATTTTGTGATTGATTGGACTACAGCCATGGACGACAAGGAGGAAGCAGACCAAGTTCCCGAGCTGGAGATTGTTACCACCACCAAACCTCCGCCGCCGCCAACGTTTCTCTCCGACGATCAAATTGATTCTCAGAAATCCCTAACCGATCGTGCCCTAAACGAGCAGCTGGAGCGTAACAAATCCCACCTCGTGAAATTAGGTCCGGGTTTACCAGACAAGGGTGAGAGAATCCGACTCAAAATCGCCAGCCTCGAGGAGGAGAAGCAGCGTAGGGTTTTACAGCGCTCGCAAATGGTTTGTTTTAATGGTTCTTTTTTTTTTACTTGTTTTGTTTGGTGTTGACTACATACATTTCCATAACTCTTTAGTGTTGTTTCTCTCATCTTCTAAGCTAGAATTGAGCTTTAAACATGTGAAAAACTCTTTTTAAGAGATTTTTTGATAGAGATGGTTTATCTGATGTGAAAGCTACAAGACTCTTTTTACTTTTGGCAGGATGTGGATAGGAGTTTGAAGACCATGCAATCCACAAGCTCAGGTATTTCTTGGTGTGGACTATGTTAAATTGCATGTTGCTTTCTTTAATAGCTTAGCTCAGTGTCTGAGTGTTTAATGAACCATGTTTCATGTAGGTTCAGATGCTTTAACACAAAGACATGCAGCCTCAAATGACACCTCTAGACAAGGGAATGCAGCCTCAAATGACACCTCTAGACAAGGGAATACAGACTCAAAAGACACCTCTAGACAAGGGAGTGCAGACTCAAAAGAAGTCTCACGGTCAACATTTGTTGCGTTTTTTACTAAACCGAAGGTATGGAGCCTCTTCATTTTGCCATTTTTTTAACTGTTTTAGATGGCTACTTGTTCATGATAGTACTACTTTGTAATATGTGTTCAACAGGCGGATACTCAGTCAAAGAATGCATTTGGCAAAGAACTAGAAGATTTGGGATGTGGAAGTCAGTCAAAGAAAGCATTTGGTAAAGAACCAGAAGATTTGGGATGCGGAAGTCGGTCAAAGAAAGCAGTTGGTAAAGAACGAGAAGATTCGGGATGTGAAAGTAGGAAACACAAGGCTGACAGAAGGCCCGTAACAAGGCTGAGAAGTGGGTGGCGGTTGTTGCCAGATATAGGGAAAGCTGAGAACAGTGAAAAGCAGTTTAATTCTGGATTGAAAGGATCAAGAGGGAATCAGAAATCCAAGGACTCTTCCTCTTATTCTCTAGTTGATGATGATGACAACGACCCCATTCGCCATGAAACTCCTAGGTCCATTTCTTTTCTCCTTTTCCAACTGTTTCTGCTACTAGTTTGTCGTTTTTAAAGGGTTCCCAGTGGTTAGTTCTATTTTGTTGTGACATGTGTTATGGTACACAAGAGAATGAGTTGTATTGTAAATCGCGCAACATCTTTCTTTCATAGGGAGTGGTCTTGGGAAGAAATTCCATCACAGGGTTCAAAGCGCCGTAAGGTATTCTTCCTTACTCCTGTTACCATATATCATGCAATTGCATTTGCTTGTGTAATCATTATAAGTCCTAAGAAATTTACTCCAGCAGAAGCATGGCTCATTCTGCGAAAACTTCTGTTATTTCCCAACCGACAGTTTAATGAAACCTTACGAAAGACTTTCAACTTTAGAACAGTTAATTGCTCTCTAGATAAACTACAGAGCTGTGCTGTTTAAATAGATTTAGACTTCCTAGGAAAAAGCTTTCTACTTGGCTATAGCTATGTTTTGGCTTATCCAATATTTTTCTCACTCCAACTCGTTTGATATGTTGTTCTTTCAACTTACTACAGCAATTAGATGATACAGTAATAAACGTGGATGAAGAAGAACCTCGAACTCCAATGGTGGAGGAGCAAGCTGTTGAACTGCCTGAAGGGTAATAATCACCTGTTTTCTTTTTAGCTTCATCAAGTTACAGCTGGTTGTATATAAACTAATAGGTGATGAAATTTGCAGCTTACAGGAAGAGATATGCTACCCATCAAGGTAAATCTATGTCAAGACTGCTCTAGGGTAACTTACTGTATATTTGTTACCCTCAAAATATTAATGCTTGGTGATCCAGGGACGATCCAAACTTTGTTCAAGTTTGTCTTAAGGATCTTGAATGCCTTGCGCCTCGAGAATTTCTAACATCGCCTGTTATGAATTTCTATATCAGGTAGTTTTAGAGTGTTAGACTTGCCATATATGTTGTCTTATATGTTGTCTTATATAATTGCATGATTTTTTATATAATTTTTTTCCCTCATTTTCTTTGACTAGGTTCTTGCAGCAGCAGATATCAACATGGAATCAAATCTCTGCTAATTGTCATTTCTTCAATACCTATTTCTACAAGAAGCTCAGTGACGCTGTTACATACAAGGTGATTATAAAAATGTGATCCTTAGAAAGTCATTCTCTGTTGGCATTCTTGCATTTCACATCTTATCTTGTTGCTTATGTTGGCTTGTCTTGTCCTTTCAATTATATAGGGGAATGACAAGGCTGCCTTTTTTGTGAAGTTCAGGCGGTGGTGGAAGGGGATTGATTTATTCCGTAAGGCTTATATTTTTATGCCAATACATGAAGAGTAAGCTCTTTTCCTTTTAGCACTGTAATTTTAGCTTATTTCAATGGCCACTGTCATTTTATAACAAAAGCTGCTTTTGTCTTTGTGATGGAGACATGTTATCCGCGCCTTGCAAATCCTTAGATTTTTTTTTCTAGAGTTCTAAAGAGCTATATATTCAGCATGATTCTTGTACCATGTTTCAGTCTCCACTGGAGCCTTGTGATAGTTTGCATCCCAGATAAGAAAGATGAAACGGGAATTACTATACTTCACCTGGATTCGTTAGGACTTCACTCGAGAAGATCAATTGTTGAAAATGTAAAAAGGTGAGATGCCAGGAGCTTTACCTATGACTTTATCTTTTCACATGCTTGACGTTGTGTGCATACGGTTTCAATTCATAAAAGGAAAAGGTATTGCATTGGCTTATAAATGCAGAATACCACATTCACTGAATTCTATGTCAACCGGTTGCAGGTTTCTAAAAGACGAGTGGCATTATTTGAATCAAGATGGTAATTTATCGGATCTACCTATCTCAGAAAAAGTATGGAAAAACCTCCCCCGTAGGATCAGCGAAGCTGATATACAGGTCAGTCTTTTACCTTCTTAATCTCATGATCAAGTAACTTTGTTAAGATCAATTCGTCTTATGGTTTTCCCTTTGTACAACCAGGTTCCGCAACAGAAGAATGACTTCGACTGTGGTCCGTTTGTTCTCTTCTTCATTAAGCGGTTCATCGAAGAGGCACCTCAAAGGTTGAAAAGGAAAGACCTGGGAATGGTGAGTTATCTCAAACTCTTTTCCTGTTACCGAATCACAATCTTTTCCTTACTCAAACTCTTTCCCTGATGCCGAATCACATAGCTCAAACTCTTTTCCTGATACCAAATCACTTATCTTCTGCTTACTCTTGTATTTTTATCCAGTTCGACAAGAAGTGGTTTAGACCTGATGAGGCCTCTGCTCTGAGAATCAAAATCCGAAACACACTCATCGAGCTATTCCGTGTCAGTGACCAGACAGACCAAACCAGTACAGATAATGCAGCAGCATCCAAATCAAGACATTGCTCATCGCTCTAACAGAGTTTAAGCTTTTTTGTTGTATAGACGTTAAGGCAAAAGTACTATTATTGGGGGCAAAAGTTAAACTAAAAAGAAATAGCCATAAGTTCATATAGGTTCAAGTTGTAATGCGCTTTACATATTCTAATTTATTACACCTTGGACCTTCGTAGAAACTTGCAACAAAACAAAAACCTTTTAACTTTAATTGTAGTTTTCACCTTTAACAAAATTTCGTTGTCACAGAACACCTTTGAGGTTACATAAAAAATTGGCATCTAACTTTGTTGAAAATGAGATGTTTTCTTTTTCCTAATCCGACATTTGACAAATCAAACTGATGCTCTTAGAGCAGTGCGGAACTGCTCAGGCACCCGCATCACTGGTGCCTGAATCGCCCCAAGCATGCCAAGCTGCCCACATGCTGCCATTTGATCGTTGCCTCGGCTAAACCGCATGAGAACAGTGCAGCCTCCTTCAGCCAAAATGTTACGAAACTTTATCATCTTGTCTTCGTCAGTCTGTATGAACTGAGAACCACTGTGTGGGTTGAATTGGATAAGGTTGATCTTGCATGGAATCCCCTGCACAAGCTCCACTAGCCTCCTTGCATCATCCATGCTGCACAATCAAAGAGTTGATAGTTTCAGATTTGAACCATTTAAGCGGAACAGAAAGCTTACCAATGGTCTCTAATGATGATTTCCCTTACCTGTCATTCACTCCTGCGAGCATTACATATTCAAACAACACTTTGTACTTATGCCTTGAGCTCAGTTCTTCTCTGAGCGTCTCAAGGAGCAAAGATAACTTGTATTTCCTGTTAATTGGCATGATCCAGTTTCTGACCTGCACGGTTCAAGTTAAATGAGGTCAGATCATCCCTCATAAAATGTTTGACTGTTTTAAAGAGATAGCATGAAACAAAACCTCATCAGTTGTTGCATTCAGACTGACAGCCAAAGCACAGTTTGACTCACGGAGAAAACGCTTCAGCTGAGGAACAAGGCCGCTGGTTGAGACTGTGACCTTACGGGGACTGAAATGAAGTCCATGCTCATCTACCATTATGTTTGAAGCTTTGATGACATTGTCAATGTTGTGAAATGGCTCTCCCATTCCCTACAAAACACAACCAGTTCCATTAGAAACTGGAGACAACAGTATAAACAGACCTTAAATATGTTGAACGCCTAAAATAATATGTAGAGTTGTTTTATTTGTCTAACGAACATGCATACCATAAAGACGACATTTGTTATTGACCCAACTTCATGGGAAAGCAATCGTCTAGCATAGACAGCCTGCTCAACTATTTCAGCAGTAGTGAGATTTCTCTTCAAGCCCATCCTGTGAAATCAGCACAAACATATACATTAAACCACAAATCAAGAGCTGAGAAAGTAGGTCAAGAGAATATCTGCATTCTTCAGCTTACCTGCCAGTGTAGCAGAACTGACAATTCATGGCACAACCTACTTGGCTCGAAACACAAACTGTTGTCCTGCCTCGATCACAAGGTATAACAACTGTCTCAATCACAAGTCCATCATCCAACGTGAACAGAATCTGCAACATCCTGCGAGTTATGAATCAATGAGAACATTCCCAAAACCTCACTGCGATATAATCCTTGTCCATTCAGTGTCTAACATCATCCAGGCATCACAGAATACTTTTTAACTGTTTTTCCAAATAAGAAACGATCAAATTCACCTTCCTAGTTCCATCTGAAGCCGAACGAATATCCTTAAAAGATAATGCACCAAACACAGCATGTTCACTAATCATTTTCTTGAGATCTTTGTTCAAACCTATAAGAATAAACAACATAACCTGAGAACCAATCCGCATCAACTGAGAGCACAAAAACTCTTCTGAATAAAGACATATCAGTAGACAAACCTTCAAGCTCATCAACATCATTTGCCCATATATTGTCCTTGTATAATCTCTTCCACAACATTAAAGCCTGTCCTGGTCTAAACCCATGAGACTGAACCCATTCCTACACAGTTGAAAATAACCCCAATGCTAACATTACTTCGAGAACAGGATAAGTCATACCCTTCAAGAAAAGATTGAGACTTTAAATTAAAAAAAAAAAACTTACTTCGAGAGCAGTATAAGTCATACCCTTCAAGATCACCTTCTGATTATCATCATCTCTCACCACAGAACCTAGCAGATATAAATCATCAATAACTACATTTCTCAGTATAAAGGACCCAAATCCGCTTAGATAAAGTAGAAAGTATTCACCTTTAGCCGATGAGAAATCTTCTAGTGAAGGAAGATAAGCTGCCGAAGAAGAACAAGAAGAAGAAGAGAAGCAAGAGAAGGACAAGCTTCGGGATTCGAGGAAACGAATTGAATTGGTAAGACGGTGGTTGCGGAAAGGCGAAGAAGGTAAAGATAGGGTTCCGGGGAAAACCACCGTTGATGAGAGTAGCGTCGGAGTGACGACGACGGCGGCGGCAGAATTCGCGAGAGTGGTGATACCAAGTCGCCTCATTGTAGACGAATCACAAAAATCGAATTTTTCTTATTATCTCCATAGTCACTCAAGTCCTTATTATTGTTACCATTAAATAATGTTAGTAATAATGTTAGTCACAAAATTTATTTAATTACTAATGGAATTTTGTTTTTTTTTTAAACTGGAAATAAATAATAAATACATTTCGAATTTCTATAAACTCCATAGGTAAACCAATTTTCAGTGAGTTATTTTTGAATGTACATGTATTAATATCTGACCTTTTACAAATTTCAAGATTAATAGTGTGTGAGTTGTAAACGATTAAAAAAAAAAACACTGTTTCTGATTTATGAACATGTTACTTTTACTGGTTTGTACCTATTTAAAAATACTTACTTATTTGTTATCCAATTTCATTAATTTTTAGGCGGTATATTTGTTGAGGTTTATCATATGATGATAGTCTTCTACTTTAAAAGTAAAATTAAATCAATTTTGAAGTCTTTGATTATTTTTTATATTTAAGATCTCTTGGAATTTAAAAACAAAACCCTTCAAAAGTTGCGTTTGAGAAACGGTGATTCAATATTTCATTGCAAACTGACACTATAATTGCATAACCAAATTAAACCCCAAAACTTATCAAGTTTGATTGGTATATATATGACTACAAACATTTTAAAATGCCACTGTTTTGAAACGATCCCACCAATCTATATGTTTCAATTCTAATAACAACAAATCATAAAAGATCAAAACATGAGGTGGAATATCATTCATATATCAAATCGAACAGAGAGAACGAGAGGTATCAAGAAACTGGATAAGAGTCTAGAAAACATAATTCGAGCCATCAGTTTCATATCATAAGACTCATCATATATAGTAACCTCGGATATGGTTGCACAACATGAAATCTAGTGTGTTTGGATAAAGAAATCGAATCTTGCAGATCACGTAACCTTGCTTCCACTGACTCGCAAGCCTATACTCTTCCATCACCCAGATCCTCTTATCTCTAACTCGTCTCTTCTCCTTTTCCCAGAACTTAAACATCGATTTAGGTTTCTCCTTTTCACAGAACTTATAAACTATAGAGTTGGAGGCTGAATTATTCTATTAGACATTAGGGTTACATTATATATAGTGTTTACAAAAGATAATTATTTACTTTAGTATCCTTTCCTTATATATCCTATACACCCCCTCAAGATGGAGGGGCAGGAGTCACTCCAATCTTGTTAAAAAAATGAACAAAACGCGGATGAGGAAGTGGCTTCGTCAATGCATCCACTAGTTGATCGTCAGTAGAGATATGGACCACCCGTAAAGCGCCTGACTGGACTTGCTCCCGAACAAAATGGAAATCAATGGCGATGTGTTTCATGCGAGGGTGGAACACCGGATTCGCACAAAGGTAAGTAGCACCCATGTTGTCACAGTAGATGACAGGCGGAGTGGGCAAGCGAACTCCAAGCTCCGTAAGTAAAGAGCAGACCCACATAAGTTCCGAAGTGGCATTAGCGACAGCTCTGTATTCGGATTCGGTGGAAGATCTAGTAACGCCACGCTGTTTCTTGGAAGACCAAGCAATAGGAGTGGTGCCGAGGTAAACAATATATGCATTCGTAGAGATCATGTCGGACTGATCACCACCCCACGTAGCATCTGAATACGCATGTAAAGTCAGAGGAGTACCCGGACGAAGAAGGAGACCATGCGTGACGGTACCGACGAGATAACGTAGTACACGTTTGACGGCCTGCCAGTGTAGAACAGTGGGTGCATGCATGAACTGAGATAAACGGTTAACTGCGAATACAAGATCAGGGCGCGTGAAAGACAGATATTAAAGACTGTCGACCACCATGCGATAATGAGCGGGATTATCAAACGGTTCCCCGGAACTTGGCGTTAACAGTGGATTTGGTGACAAGGGTGTAGTGACAGGCTTGCATTGCAACATATTGGTTTTAGCTAGAAGATCAATGATGTACCTCTTTTGCATAAGATGTAAGCCTTGTGACGTGCGAGTAGCTTCAATACCAAGGAAATAGTGAATGTCCATGGGCGTCTTCAGAGAGAACCGACGAGCAAGTGCATCAATGAAGCCGTGAATGAGCTCTAGCCGACTGCCGGTCACGAGAATATCATCAACATAAACCAGAGTGTAAATGACATCGGTACCGTGTTCGTAGATGAAGACAGAAGTGTCGGCTAGCGAGTTACGAAACCCCATACGTAGCAGATACGTCTTAAGTTCTTGATACCATGCCCGCGGTGCTTGTTTGAGTCCATACAAGGCCTTGTTGAGTCGACATACATGGTGGGGACGGTCTTTATCAACAAATCCCGGCGGCTGCGTAACATAGACCTCTTCATTGAGCGTGCCATGAAGGAAGGCATTGTTCACATCAAGCTGCTTGATCGACCAAGAGTTATTGACCGCTAGTTGTAAGACAGTACGGATCGTGACAGACTTGACCACTGGACTGAATGTCTCCGAGTAATCCAGGCCAAATTGTTGGTTGAAACCGCGTGCGACTAATCTCGCTTTGTACCTGTCAAGAGAACCATCAGGTAAGTACTTAAGTGTATAAATCCACTTTGTGGGAATGACATTGTGTCCTGGTTTTGGTGGAACCAGGTCAAATGTATGACGACGTATTTGAGCATTGATCTCTTCACCCATCGCATGTCTCCACTTATCATCTCGCATAGCTTGGTGTATGGTCGTAGGAATGGGATTTTTGGTGAGGAGAGCGGATAAAGCAAAACGGGTATTTGGTTTGTGGATATTGTTTTTGCGACGAGTTTGCATTGGATGATGGTTAACAGGTGGTGGTGGAGGGTCATTTTGTGGATTCGGCGGTGAGGGCGGGTTTGGTTGCGGTGATGTGTCATGTTCCGGTTGCGGGTGTGGTTGCGGCGATGGTGCAGGAGATGACGAGGAGGAGGGTGAGGTTGGTGGACTCGAATGTGCAGGAGACCCACCAATTGGGCATGTGTGTTCAGTTCGGCCTATTTGTCCGGAAGCTTCATCACTTCGTACACCACCACTCTCCGGAGAAAGAGTTGGTGTCGAGAGAGAGTCAGACGATGGAGAGGGAAAAATCGTGACCGGGGGCTGAGCATGTACGAGTGGCGGAGTGTGAACTGGTATTTGATGATGTGGGGGAGCATTTAGGTGACGAGAAGAGGAATCGAAAATGGGAATAGGAGATACTTTGGGAATGAAGGTAGCGAAAGGAAAACTCGACTCAACAAATTGGACATGACGAGACATGTAAAGACGTTTAGTAGCAAGATCAAGACAAAGATAGGCACTCTGCGTTAGAGAATATCCCATGAAAACACAAGGAAGAGAGCGATCCTGAAGTTTGTGATTGTTGTACGGACGGAGCCAAGGGAAACAAAGACACCCGAACACCGCGAAGCTTGTGATAGTTAGGCGATTGTTGAAACAGTTTGGCGTAAGGAGAGACTTGACCAATTACCGGAGTTGGCATACGATTGATTAAGTACACCGCCGCGGCAAATGCATAAGGCCAATACTCTTTTGGAACCGAGGCTTGATGAAGAAGTGTGAGACCCGTCTCGACGATGTGACGGTGTTTACGCTCAGAGACACCGTTATGTTCTGGTGTATGTGGTGGCGTGGTCAGATGGGAGATGCCATGAGACACCAAGTACGAACGTAAAGCAACAAACTCGCCACCATTATCGGAGTACAACGTACCAATCTTGCTTTGAAAGCGATTCTCCACCAACTCCTTGAACGCAATAAACATTTCTTTGACCTGTGATTTCTGTTTCAAGGGATACATCCAAGTGTATCGAGTGTAATGATCTACTAAGACCAAATAATACTTGAAATTATCATGTGAAACAATAAGAGACATCCACACATCATAATATAGATATTGAAGCGGTTTGGAAGAAGATATAGTGCTTGTATAGAAAGGCAATTTGTGACTCTTATTGATAAGGCAATGCGAACAAGGAAAATCTTTATTTTGAGAACTAGAACAAGGTAAAGAAAATTGCGAAACAAGATACTTTAAAACAGGTGGTGATGGATGACCGAGGCGAGAGTGCCATGAAGGAAGAGGAGCTTTTGATGATGAAGAAGCAAAAAACGAAATGGGTGTGTTATTCTGAAGTGGCCACTCGTACAACTCATTGTTAGTTCTCCCTTGGAGTAACCGGATCCCCGTTCGTAGATCCTTCACCTGAAAATAAGCCGGAAAGAATTCCATAGACACTTGGTTAGTATTGCACAAACGATAAACATAAATAAGATTTTTGGCAATATTGGGAACATAGAGAACATCTTTTAAAAGAAGATTTTTAGAAGGAGTAAAGAGGGAGGTGGAACCAGTATGCGAGATGTTAAGTCCGGAGCCATCGGCAATGGTAACCTCTTCGCCGCCATTATAGAGCTGGTGGAGAGAAAGGTTGTTCAAGTCGGTCGTAAGGTGGTGTGTGGCACCCGAATCTAGCAACCATGGCGTGGAAGCAGGCGATGCAGCAACCATATTAGCCCTAGGTTGCCATGGAACTGGAGCCATAGACGGTGCAGATTGAAGACTGTACTGAGCAGCGGAGAGGTGCAACTGGGAACAGCGTTTAGCACTATGGCCATGAACACCGCAAAGCTGACACCAGCCTTGATATCCACCACGGGATTGAGAAATAGACGAACGTGGCTGAATTTGCTGTTGCTGCCATGTTTGGTTGTGGCGAGAGGATCTACGGTACGAACCACGATTGTTGCCTCTGCCACGGTACTGAACCGTGTTAGCAGACATAGGAAGCAAGGAGGACGAGGTGGTCACGAGTGTCTTCAGCTTGTTCTCATGATGGAGCAATTTCTCAAGCACCTCAATCTTGACGTTTCCAGATCTTGTGATCGGGATTTTCAGAGGTTACACCGGCGGTCGTAACCGTTGGAGGAGGGACAACAACAGTGTTGTCAACATATCCTGTGAGATCGTAGCCGTCAAAGAGTGCTCGAACCTGTCTACTCCACATCAAGAAGTTGTTACTCTTGAGCTTGTTGATATTCGTCATGTTGACGGAGGTGAGACTCTGGGAGTCAGAGACGGCAATGGTTTCGCTGGAGGTAGACGACATGATGAGCGGTGGCTAAAAAAAAAAAAAAAATTTCCTTCTGTGTTTAGGTATTGCAGCTCTGATACCATATAGAGTTGGAGGCTGAATGATTCTATTAGACATTAGGGTTACATTATATATAGTGTTTACAAGAGATAATTATTTACTTTAGTATCCTTTCCTTATATATCCTATATAAACCTTCTTGAACCCTAGAATCTTCCCTGTCTTCTCCGACTTGATCAGTTTATCACGACCCATGACCCTCCAACAACCGGATTCATCACATCCATCGGTTTTACCAGAATTCACACTCCGATTAACGAAGAAGTAACGCCCGTCGTATAGGATCCAAGGGTTTTGAGTATCGAAAAGCGTCGATGGGTTCTTGCAGTATACGTCTTGGCTTCGGAGGAAGTGGCGAGGCCAAACGTTTCCGTTATTATCGATCATCATCATCATCTTCAAGTACGTCGTGACGATTTCATCTTCAATTGATTGGTGATGTCTTGATGACTTCATCATCCTGATTCCCAAATGAAACTCAGGTCTCGTAGAAGAAGATGTAAAGAAACTGGTGATGATGATTGATGAAGTGAGAGAGAAACAAGAAACGAAAGACGATGTAAAAATCGTGAAGATAATAGTGTTTCTTGGGAACGAAGGTACTACACATATAGAGAGGCGCTTCTTCTTCTATTCGTTGGTACCGTTTACAACCGATTTGTCCTTTGTTGTCTCTCTTTGATAACATTTGTATACTTTTTGGATTTAATGGTTTATAATATAAAGTTCTTAATTTAATTTTCTTTAACAAAATATGGAGGATTTAGAAAATTAGTAAGTGATGTACATTTTTTTCCTTCTTTTTTTTTCCTCTCCTTTCTTATACTTTTCAGTTCTTCGTTGTTAAATGAGTGAGTGACTACTAAATTTTATTTTGGGTTTTAACATATATATATATATATATATATATATATATATATAAGTTTTTGGAAAAAATAGTCAGAAAAAAAATTATGGAATAAAAATATACTGAGAAAATCATATTCGCTGGAAATGCTGGAGTTAGGTAGACTTTATCAAACTGGATTTTAAAAAAAAAAATGTAATGGGAAATTTAATTCCTACTTAAGCATCAATTGTTTATAATTATTTTATGTGTTCTTAATTACAATAGTAGGTAGTTTTCTAGCTAGTCATCAATTAATAGAAGTATAGAACTAAACGATGAGATATAAATTAGAATTTAGAAGATCATATCTTCCAAACCCGAAAAAAGTGGAGTTAATTTTGACATTTTATATTCTTCTTAGATATTCAAACCAAGAGATTTATTTTATTTCAAATCCAAAAGCAATAATACACCTAGAATATTAATACACTGAATTAACGAGTATCTTATCCACCAAACCAAGAAAAATCATAAATATCTTGTGGATATTCATTATCTCGAAAAAAGTCATCACGTATTTAAAAATCATTATCTTGTTGATTAAGTCCTGAGGACGGCGACGCTGAAACCTCCTCGGCCGCCGGAGGATGAACCGTCGGTGGGAAAGTAAACTGATGACCAGCTGCTCCGATGAGAAAATTGCGAGAAGGTCTCTTGCAGTTTCCGCAAAGCATACACCTCAGATGCGGCGGCACTGCTTCGTGAAGGTGAAACACCCGGTCGCAATTATGGCACATAAGCTTGTCGTGTCCACGACAGTAAACAACAGCGTCTGAAGCTAAGCATGATTCACATCTCATCGCAAACATCCATCTCTCACAATTAGTGTTCCCGTTGCAGCTCATCTCAAACATTCCTGCTCTTCTCTGGTGCTGGTGACCAAGACCAGCCACATGCTCGTGCTCATGATTGCTATGTTGAACCACATGAGGCACATGCGCATGCTCATGATGCTGATTAGTGGTGTTATGATGTGGAGGAGGAAAGCAACTGAGGATTTGAATGTGGTGGCGGAGAGTGGTGCACT
Organism: Camelina neglecta; assembly: GCA_023864065.1. Lineage (NCBI taxonomy): Eukaryota > Viridiplantae > Streptophyta > Magnoliopsida > Brassicales > Brassicaceae > Camelina > Camelina neglecta. The sequence continues at coordinate 30,686,124 of CM043456.1, forward strand.
TGAAATAGCGTGAATAACAAGATTGGCAAAGAGCCATCTCATCGTCACAGCATAGGAGTAAAGCTGGACTCCTCTTGCAGTTATCGCAGATTTGGTAACGTACATGTTCCTCATGCAAGTTATTACAATGGCGCAGGTAGTCACATGTAAGACAGAAGTTGAGAGATTCTGTTACACAATGGATCACGTCTGTTGAATGTTTACATGAGTGACACGCTTGAGCCATGTTTCCTGTAGTAAAAACGAAAGAGAAGAAACAGAGAACCAAACTTTTGCTTTCTGTTTATGAAAAATATTTGCAGATTAACGCAGTGTATAAGCTCGTATTTATATATAACCCTTCCTTTAATTTGTAGAGTTTTGTTTTTCCTAACTGATTAAATAGAATGATAATTCTGTTTTTGTTTAATAAAAACCTATGTAATTATCTTTAACTATAATTTATTTCTCAAAATTAAAACTAAAATTTATTAATGAGAATATTTGGAAAATATAATTATTTGATATGTGAAATATTAATCAGAATATTCTGTTATCACAAAAAAAAAAAAAAAAAAAAAAAAAAAAAAAACACAGCAGAATATATAGATGATACTAGGAGGAAGAAGACAATTCCTTGATGCCTTGAGAACCACGAAAGGTGGTTTTGCCCCTGAGAAAATCAGAGTACCAATGAGCAGAGAGTCTAGGAGATCTCTTTCGATGAGGATCACTAAAATTTACAGAGTACAATCCATAACCATCATGGTAGCCCCCTCTAAGCTCGTATAAATCCATAAATGACCATACAAAGTAGCCTCTCGTGTCTGATCCATTCCTATACGAGTAGTAATGTCTTTTGTTTTCTTCTTCTTATCACGCTAATATGACAAGAGAATAAAATATGCACATAAGAAAACTTTACTTACCTTATGGATTTGAGCATAGCACCAATGTAAGCATGTAAGTATGCCACCCTTGGTGTATCCTTCTGTTGCTTTATCGGTGTACCTATTGGTTTGCCATTGACAAGAGAATTGAGTAGACTAAGACAAAAATATGAGAGAGAAATCAGAGAAGAGAGTGACCATTCTCAAGGATGTAGACTGGAGGATTGTCATAAGTCTGCTTTATATACTCCAAGACAGCTTCCATAGTCCATGGAGCAACAGGATACTACTTGTCAAACAAAGAAAGATGGATTAGTAACACTGTTCTGTTTGATAGAGACTTAAATTTAAAAGAAATATACTGTATTAGGTTTTTGACATCTGAATTTGGTAGCATTGAAACTTCTACCTCCGGAACTGAAGTATTCCCAATGTCTTCCAACCATTAAAACAAAGAAGAGATGATTAATTAGCAAAAACAAAATATCAAAAGAGAAAAGAGTTTGTTTTTGTCGTTCACAAATATCAAGTTTGATTCATTACAAGTCACATATCCGCCCATATCTGAGTAGAAATCCGGGTCTACAGAATTGGATTTGCTGCTCGTGACCGAAGCCGCAAAATAGTGATTGATTCCTAAGAAGTCAGATGAGCCTTTAACTTGTTCTGATTCCTCCTCTGAGAAAACTGGCAGTCTTGATCCAACAGTTCTTCTCATTGTATCAGGATAGTCTCCAAATATAAGAGGCTCAAGGAACCTGAGTTTTAAAGAGCAGCATATTTAATTTCTTTTCAGCTTAAAACCTTTGGAGAAGTTGCCCTTTTGGAACCATGTGTGTCTGAACTTACCAGCCGAAATAGAAATCTTTGGCTCTTTGAGTTGCAATGGTATCATCCTCAGAGCTTGTAGAAGGTTTAAACTCCATTAAATATAAGCCAAAACCTATGGAACCTCCCTGCTTATTCTGCAAATAGTAGTTGCTCCCCTTGTCATCAACTCACACATTCAATAATTATTTATTCATGCATAAGAAACTATGTATACCTTGTACTTTTGCTTATATAGTCTTGAAACAGAGGCATGCGCAAGCAGCAAGTTATGGCCTGCGCTATATGTTTCAGTAGAAGAGTTACCTATCAAGCAGTTTTGCCCCGGTAAGGAACAACGACCAGGCGCTGTATTCCCATCATTGTAACCTCCAAGAGTGAATACGTTTGCCTCGTTTATCGTGGTCCAGAATTTGACGTTGTTCCCAAACTCTCTGAAACAAACATCTACATAAGCAGTGAAGTCTTTGCTGCAAATGACATATAAGTTTAGTGTCATTATCACAAATTCTAGATAATATGTGGAAAACAACTCAAGCAATGCTACTTTTATTTAGCCTACATCATCCTTTTGTTGACCCATCCTCCATATTCATCCTCAAGATACTGAGGATGATCGTAGTGGTAGAGTGTAACATGTGGTTCAATCCCATGGGATATTAATTCTTTGATGAGGTTCTTGTAGAACTGTAGACCCTGTTTGTTAACTGGGCCTCTTCCATCTAATGAGATAAGAGCTAATTAGTAACAAACTTGATCTCTTCATGGTGAAACAAAACCACCGAGTGTGTTTGAGAAAGACTTACTAGGTATTAGCCTAGACCAAGAGATGGAGAATCTGAAAGCATCTAAGCCAGTGTCCACCATCAACTGCACATCTTCCTGTCAAATGAACTTAAGTTTGATGAAAATTCATAATGTGTGTACAAGATAATACTAAAGCAGAGAAGATAAAAAAGAACACCTTGTACTTGTGATACCCATCACATGCTATGTCTCCGTTACCTGTGTTACCTGCAGATTTAGAAATAAGAATCAAAGCAACGACCAACCAATAGTTATAGGCTAATAGCTAATGTTGAATTGAAAAGCTTACGAGAGTGACAAAAAGTGTCCCACACGCTAGGTTTCCTTCCGTCTTCCGCGGCAGCTCCTTCCCACTTGTAGTCAGAAACCAAACATTTGGTTCATTTTTGTAGGAAGATTCAAGAGTTAAAGTAAGCCTAGAAATTGATTCCAAAACCTGATAAGCAGAAGTACCAGCTCCAAAGACGAATCCCTTGGGGAAATGAGATCTGCTGAAAACGTCGCTGCATCTCCCGGAGAAAGGTAAAGCCAAAAAAATGGTAAACAGAGCAAACAACTGTTCCATTTCTAAACTCTCTCTGTCTTTTGTACGGCGAGAGAGATAATATTTGTGTGACGAAGAAATAAAGTGCATGGTCCACTATATTTATTATTTATGTTCAAATAAAAAAATAAATAAAGAGCCTTAATTAGTTTTTGTTTGAGTTATTTTTTTTTCATTCTTCAAACATTATTGAGACCTAGGATTAGTGGTTTGTTACTCTCTTGTGTTTTTGAGCTACGTTCTATTAGTGGTTTGTTACTCTGTTGTGTTTTCATAGAATGTAACTCAAGAGTATTATTCGGTTTGGTAGATAAACAGTTCCGGTTTTCATTTGAATCGGTTTAGTAGACAGGGACAAGAGAAACACAGCAACTCCTATGTAACTGATGAGTGAAAATACAATTAATCACACAAAACTTGCTACATGCTGCAGCACATTCATAATCCTGTAGACTACAAGAAACTGTATTGATATTTAATCAAATGAGTAACGAAAACATCATCATTTACAATCAAGTATCAACCAAAAGAGAAAGACAATAATGCCAATCTCCATCCATGTTGGTCGCAACTAGAAGCTACTGTAGCCTGAATGGGGATTTTGAAGGTCTCTAGGCCCATCACTGCCAATAAACTTGATTAAGGGACCTAGAGGGGTCCAAGAATCAAACCAGAAGCTTTCTCAAAGGCCATTTCCCAGTTTGCAAATCATAAAAGGTCCCATGATATGAGACATATATAGTTAGCAGAATCAGTAACGCAATTCTCAGGCCTTTACAACTCTCTCAAACAGTCAAACTTCGTTGCCACACACAAAATGCAAATGTATAATATCTCTTATTACAAATTTATTTTTTTCCTAGTATTTTTATATCTCTAGAACAGAAGCATGCATATTAGTGTCTATGCATTTTGTCTATGACTTGAGAAAAGAATCATCAATCATGAATCATGATCCATTACATAGATGTTTTTAAACACACAAAAATATCTCTATATACAATGTTGCGCAAGTCTCCTAGTTATCTTTAGTAATGATACTGATAACGGACAACACTTTATTCTGCATCTCCTTTTCCACAAGCCTGTACTCATCTATAAACCAAGTTACCTTGATCTCTTCTCCTTCACGAACATATCTTTGTTTCTCGGTTTCGTAAAACTTGAAAACCTTCTTGAAACCAATGGTCTCCCCGGACGGCATTGAATTGATCATCACATCAGGGTGCATGATCCTCCAGTAACCACCATCGCATTTCTCAGTATCACCACAAGTCTGGTTAGCAAAGATGCAGGTTCCGAAATTTAGAAACATCTGATCACGAAGATCCACAAACTTCAATGGATGCAAGCGGTACACGTTGTTTGTAACGTAGCTAGGCCAATTCTTGCCTTGATAGACAGCCGGTATCCTCAACACATGCTCTGCCTCATCCTGTCGTGGATCTCTTGATTTGAATCCATAAGCTGGCAACAATAAACTTGCAGGAACCGGTACGGGTTCAGTAGTGGACAGATACGAGAAATGCTTGGCAAGCAAGGAACTAGTCTCGGCTTCAAACAGAAAACGGATCTTGCAAATAACTAGAGGATCTTGATTCCAGTTCAAGTTATTGGTAAGCCTAAACTCTTCCATTACCCAACTTCGCTTGTACTCTCTTGGTTTCCTCTTTGCGCAAAACTTGAGAATCTTCTTGAACCCTAGAACCTTCCCAGTCTCCTTCGATTTGATCAGTTTATCACGACCCATGATCCTCCAGCAACCTGATTCGCATCCATCAGATTTACCACACTGCTCTGTTCGTAGTTTAACGATAAAGAAGGTAGAGCTCTCAGAATCGAAATCTTCATATGGATTCGTCTCGAACACGTCTACGTCTTGGGTGAAGAGACCATCCCAAGCATCTTCGTTAACGATCATACACTTCAGATAACGTGAGAGTATTACATCGTCTTCTGCGTTCAACAGTTCGTCTGCTGCTTCGATCAGTTCCCTCGTGATTTGCTCATAAGTTGCCTCGTCTTCTCCGTTGCTCAGTTCGTCGTCCTCCATAATGAAACTAAATCGATCAAGAGAAGAAAAGATGGGATCGTAGGAGAGAAAGATCAAACGCAAGAAAGTGTTTGTTTCTTGGAGATGAAGCGAAGAAGAAGAAGATCGAAGAGAGAGAGACTTATGTTAATGGATGTGCTTTTATATATAATTTCGTGTTTTACCAATATAACCTTCTTCCTTCACAGATACTTTTACAGTTTCACTGTTATAGTTGCTTTGTTAAAAAAGTACTTTCTTAATTAATTTGTAATTAATCACCTTTAAGCATGTTAAACGAATATATTTGGCACTATTTTGTCTTCGTCATGTTTAAAATATACTTTAATTAATAGTTCTGAAACAGAACGAATAAGATTTAGAATTTGTTTTCTATGTCCTTTTTGACCTAAAATTCCAAATCTTTGGCCCTATAATTTCTTAATCACTGGTTCCGTTTGGAGTAACTCGAGAATCAATACCAACTATTGATGATATAATTTTTATTCAATTAATCGGCAATTTTTATAAAAACAGAGGTCAAATGTCTCATTATTTGCTCTCTTTGGCCAATTTATCCCCAAGGGAGAGATCCTTAGCTTCCTCTTTGACCTTGTTGTGATTCATCAGCTGGGCTAATCTCTCGGCAAGACTCAGCCTAGTCGCAGGAGAAACACCATTCTTTCCAATGATTGATTCAAGAACTGCCTCTGCCAACAACTTATTCTTGACCACAGCTTGTCCAGCTTTAGGAATAGTATCGTCTTTAGAAAACGCAATCTGCAAAACATAAAAGTGTTCATGGTGTAAAGGAGAATATATATTAGGGATCTCTTTGTAATTACTATATAACAAAACCCTTGTGTATCAGCCTATATAAACCTTGTACATCATTCATATAATAAAGTGTGAATACTAATGTGACTACACGGTCTGATGACTACTAATGTGATAGCACAAGGTATAGTACCGTGAGAGAGCCTTTAGGGGAAAGAGCGAAGAGGATGGAGGCACCGGGAGGGAAAGTTTGGTCTTTGAATATCTTCAAGAATCTTTGAAGAGCTTTGGCTTCACTCTGTGTGTAAATCCCTAACGATTTCCAAATCATGACACAGTTCTTTGCCACTTTCATCGAATATTCTTTCCCCGTTAATGGTCGTTTCATCCTCACCTTAATAAATTTCTCAAACTCACCTAATTTAAGAGCAATTCAATCGTAAGATTTTCTTAGAAATGCCTAACAAAAATTGATTGTGACGTGTCCGTTAAGCAAGCACACCTGTGACGATGTCACGGAAGAATGGGACGGATTCCGTTAATTCCTTCGTAGTCTTTCCCTTCCACTTAACGGAGAGTGACGGGACGGCATTAGGTAAAGGCCAATGACAGTGAAAATCACAAACTTACCATGCATATCCAAACCTCGCACACCTAAAAACAAAAGAAGTCAACAAAAAAAAAAAGTTAAGAAGGCAAGAGAACAGAGGAAACAGAGTTTTCGAACCTGCACCACCGAGGAAGAGGGGATTGTGGGAAGCTGGTGAACTGATGGCTGGTGCAAATGTAACAGAATCGATCTGAAGTTGCGTGACGGAAGGTAACGGTAAGAGAGAGGTGGACAAAGACATGGCTAGCTGAATCGGTTTGATGATAATAATTTTGAAGTTTTGTTGGTAATTTATAAGAGAAAGAAGGATTACTGGCTTTAACTGGTTGTATAACAAATTAAAAATAAAATGGTCAACACTCAAATCTTAAATATTAAATTTTGAGTTATATTATTACTATAAAGAAAAAATTTCAATGTTATGATTTATGAATACTAGATACATGTCCATCTTCTAGAATATCCATTTTTTTATTTTTTTTGACAGCTTCTAGAATGTCCACCTGTTTATAAGGTCCATCTTCTATTACTTGTAAATGAGGTTTCACTTTGTCACCAGATAAAACCATCTCTTTGTACCTTCTATGTAAATGACCCTTTCTTCATTCATCAAATAGTACACCAAATCTTATATCTCTTCTCTCTCTATTTCACAACATGATTCTTTACATGCGATTAGAGTTAACAAATTGCAGCCACACACACAAAAAAAGCCTCTCCTCTATAACCACAAACTGCAGGAAATAAAGAAGTATCCATACTACTAGTCTCTAGCTAAACCAAAGAGAAAAGAGAAAAAAAAAAAACACAAGTTCTCATGAATCATGACCAATTGTACAATATCAGTAAGATGATCGATCATGAAATCCAGAGTAGAAGTGATCCCTAGAGCTAGTTATCTTCAGTTAACTTGATAACGCACAACACTTTATTCTGCTTCTCCTCTTCGTTAAGCCTGTACTCTTCTATAGTCAAAGTTACCTTCAAATCTTCTCCTTCATGACCATAGCTTAGTTTTTCCATTTGGTAAAACTCAAACCCCTTCTTGAAACCAATGGTCTTCCCGGACTTTGACTTGATCAGCTCATCACTGTGCAGGATCTTCCAGTAACCACCATAGCATTCATCGGTTGTACGAAAAGTCTCGTTAGCGTAGATGCAGATACCGTAAAGTCGAAACATCTGCTCGAAAGGATCCACAAGCGTCAATGGATGCAAACGGTAGACGTTATTGGTAACGTAGCTAGGCCAAACGTTTCCGTCAGAATCAGATATCGTTAACAGATAAGACTCATCCTCCTCTTGGGTATCGGAATAGTATCCGTAAGATGGCAGTAATAGATTTTCAGGAATAGTAGAGAGAGACGAGAAATGCTTGGCTAGCAAGAAACTGATCTCGGTTCGGAACAGAAACCTAATCTTGCAAATCACATGATCTTGCTTCCGGTTCAAGTTATTGGTAAGCCTATACTCTTCCATTACCCAGCTCCTCTTGTATTCCATTGGTTGCATCTTTAAGCAGAACTTGAGAATCTTCTTGAACCCTAGAATCTTACCAGTCTCCTCCGATTTTATCAGTTTATCACGACCTATGATCCTCCAGCAACCCGAACTACATCCATCGGTTTTACCACAACTCTCTGTTCGTGGTTTAACGACCACGAAGATAGGTATCTCAGCATTGAACTCCACATTTGGATTCTTGTTGAACACGTCTGCGTCTTGGGTGAAGAGCTTAGGCCATGAATCTCCGTTAACGATCATACGCTTCAGAAAACGTAAGATTATTACGTCGTCTTCTGCGTTTAACATTGCGATTTGATTATAATCTGGAGCCGATTCGTCCTCCATAATGAAACTCAAGAAAAAGATTGGATCGAGAGAGATAAAGATCAAACGCAAGAATGAAGCGAAGAAGAAGAAGAAGACGAGAGACTTAAGTTGCTTCCGTTATTTATATCAAATTTTCGTGTGTTGACCTATTTACCCTTAATTATACACAGTTTAACAAAGTTTTTATAACCTTATCTTTGTGGTAATTAATGGATAAATTATCTATAAACCTTATTTTCTTGAGCTTATTAAAACAAATTATTAGTATCAGTTTAAAATGTATGGGAATTGTATGTTTTGTTGGCTAATCTTATTACACTACAGATAGTAAATTTCTTAATGTATAATTAAATACTAAATTTCTTAATGTATAATTAAATACCTTTTAAGTATTGTACTGTGGATGCTCATATTTGGTTCTATTTTTTCGTCTTCGTATTTAACTGTAAAGTTGTTAAACTAATATATAAATAGTGTTCGTTTACTACTGAAAGAATACATTAGTTGGCAAACTCTACCTTTAATGAGATTTATCCGCAATATTTAGAATCACCAATAGAAACAATTCGAAACCTGATTAAATTATTTTTAGGCATATTTGTTGGTGAATCGACAGTAATGATATCATTCTTTTTCAATGTACTTTTAGGCTCATTTTTGCCGATTTTTTTTTTTTTTTTGCAAAGTAATTCAAACATATCATATATAAATAAACATGGGAGAAAGTTACAGTTTTGTAAAAAGAAATATCTGATGAAGCAAATCTCAAATTTAAATTAAAAAAAAAAAAAAAAAAATTGACCAAAACCTTAATCAACGATATTCCAAGTCATATCATTCTCAAAGATCCAATGACAAACTTCAATCCGACCGGGACTCGAACCTAAAGCCAAAAACGCTCCATGACTCGGACTCCAAGCTGACGTGTCAACATGACAGATGGCAACACCATGGTTAATCTTCTCTAAACTCTCAGGTTCAAGTATATCCGCTTCGTAAACCCGTACCCGAGGAACCGAGTGACAATAATACAATAAATACGGGTACAAACTCTGGTGACACGAAACAGCTCTCGTCACATCTCCACCGTTGATTCCGTTGACTTTTCCAATCACGATTTTTTTCTTTGACCCGACGACACTCTCCGTCGTCCTCACCACAACACCACGTCCAAGCACCGACGTAGCGAAATCTATCATATCCTCCGCCGATCCAACGCACCGCTTCGTCTCGCCGTGACTCGCCGGTCTCTCACACTCCGAAACCGCCGACGAGATTATCCCCGACATCGACGAATTCTCACCGGCGCCAAAAACCCTCCGAATCTCTCCGATCTCCGAAGACGAAAACGGTATACTCGAAACAATGCTCCGGGGCAAAAACGTCCTTTCAGGCATTTTATCTTTAATATCGGGCATTTGCATCACAGTCCCTTCTTTCAACATCGATTCCCTAAAGAATTTACCCTCCTCAACCCATTTATTCACCGTTTTGCCACTGGAACTCACGTTATTATTTGTGTAATGAGCAAAAACGACGCCGTCTTTAGTATACTCCTTAAAACTCGGACCTTGGCCGTAAGTCTTGAAGCTCACGTTACCTCCGACGTTGCCTTGGCCGTAACCGGTGAAATTATCTGAACCGAGGTTAAAAGATTTACCGTAATTTACGAAATTGACCTTCTCGTTGTTCGAGTTCTTAGCGTAGGAGGAGAACGAGTCGACTCCGATGTTGGATTGGTCTCTGTAGTTTTTAAAACCGTAAACGGCGCCGTTACCCCCGTCACTGTAGCCTTTGAAATCGTTAACGGGGACGTTACCGTTTCCTCCGTAGCTAGTGAAACTGTCGTTAGCTCCGTTACCGTTTTCTCCGTATTTGGTGAAACCGGATTTGACGACGTTTGACCCGGTTCCGTAACCCGAGAACTCGTTCGGAGCTCCGTTTCCGTTTTTGCTGTAGCTTGTGAACGTTTGCTCTCCGTTGTTCCCGTTGTCGGAGTAGGCTGTGAAGGTTTGTGATCTTCCGTTGGCTTTATCGGAGTAAGAAGTGAATCTCCCGTTCGGCTCGTTTGCGTTTGTGTTGTAGCTCGTGAATTCGCCGGAGCCACCGGTAGTTCCGGTGGCGTATGTGGTGAAGGTTTGGTCAGCTACGTTGACATCTCCGGCGTAAGTTGTAAACCCTTCGTCGTGTCCGGCAGAGTTGCGGCTGTAACGTCGGAACGAGTCGACGGCGATGTTATCACCGCCGGAATAGTTTTTGAACGAGTCGGCTCCGGAGAGACGGTCGGAGCCGTAGTTTGTGAAGTTCTTGCCGCTGTACGCGGCGAAGTCGACGTCATCGCCGTGTTTTTCTAGGGAATGAGCGGCGAGTTCAGGGAAGCAGAAGAGTTTCGCGGCGGAGCAGAAATCGGAGTGGCGCGTGTGGAGGGAGTGATTAGAAGCGAGTGAGGCGAAGCGCGTGGAGTCGACGTGTGTTAGTGGAGAGGCCTTGGAAATGAAAAATAAAGGTTTTGGTGAGTCGCCGTTGATGTGATTGTTCCAATAACGTATCAATGAGGCTTTTGGTGTGAATGGATTCTCCGACGATGCCGTGATGTTGCCGGCGGTTTGTTTTGCACCGGCGAGATACACCTACATTTTGGTTATGGTTTAAGTATGGGATTGGAATCTAACAAAAGTAAAACTAGTTAAAGATTGAATCAAATGCTTACATGAGAAGATGAGAAGATGGAGAAGAAGAAGCAAAGGAATAGTAGAGTTGAATCAACGTTGTTCATCTTCTTTGGTGGGTGAGAGAGTTTTGTTGGTTGAGAAGGAGAAATAGTATGAAGAGAGAGTAATAATGAGACTTCACTTCATTGTTATGATTTCATGAAAGAGAGACTGTGTTGTTTGTGAGACTTCACCTATGAAGTGAATGAGTCATTATAATAAATTTGAGAAGTATGAACAGTTTTTCCAACTTTATTAGTAGGTACTTGTGTTTTTACGTGGCTAATTTAGTTAAAAGAAATATGTAGATAACTTTCATAAAAGAAAAAAGGTCATTTAATTAGACTTACAAATTTTAAATTTATTTATGAAAATTACGGTAGTAAAAGTCCATATTTAAACTTCTGAAAAAAATTATATGAAAAATCTACCAAAGTGGTTCAAATTTAGCCTTTAATAGTCAATAGTTTATTGTCGGGCTTTTGCTTTTGGTTTTTTTGTACATTTTTTATATATAAATAACTCCAGTTAAATAAATTTTAGTTATTCAAATAGGTAACCTGCATAAACCAAGAACTAGTTTGAAAATATCAAAATTTTCACAATCTTGTTTTGTATAATTAAATACTAAGTTTCTTAAAAGACAAAATCCAAAAACTCACTCAGAAACGCACTACCACATCAGCTTCAGAAGCTTCAGGTTATAATTTTGAGAATTAAACATTTCTTTATCAACTTTATTAGGTATCTCGAAAGAACATTAATACTGTTTTAATCAACTGATAATACGTCAAAAGAGTCCAAAAGAGGAAGAAGAAGCTTTAGCTGGTATAACTAAACTTGCATAAAGTCAAAAAAGAGGGAACATATCATTTATGTTTAGTTAAAATATTAGCATAAGAATGAATCAGAATAACTAAATAAGGCTGCATAAAGCAATATTAAAGATGAATCTCTCCCCAATAGTTTACTAGTTAGTGTCAAAAATATCAAAATTATATGAAAGATATATATAAAGAAAAAGAAAAAGAAAAAGAAAAAGCTGAGAGAGACTGCTTGTTGCTGAATAAAGAGAGAAAGTAAATAGTAGTAAAAAAAAATTAAACTCAAGATTTGAAAATTAGTAACTTTTGATTATTTTTAGTTCTTGGGCTTAGTGTTAATGAGTAATTATAGTTTGGATTTTGGAACACTAGAAACTGGTATTGATGGATCCCTGAACCCTAGGTATCAAGTATAAACTACTCCCTCATGATGAATACATTGTACTTGTATACCTGGAAATTAATATATAGACATATCATGGTTTGTTTTAAGTATGACTAATAATAATAGGTGACTTTATAATTCTGTCTCCCACCAAAACAAAGATTCTTAAAATGATTATAGCAGCTTTTCTTCTTCTCATTTAACTCAAGAGCACTGGACAATGTCAATTACAAAAACAAGTGCTAAACTAAGTAAGAGCCGAAGTAGTTAAACAAACTTAAATAATTGTCACTTGCACCATTAGTTTTGTTTTAAAGTTATCACTCATAAGTTTTTCACAAACATAGTATGAGTTATGAAAGATTCATAGTTCAGTTTCGATCTTTAGAGTGGATGTATGCAAGAAATGGATCATCAAATTGGAAAAAATTGTGGTGGTGGCTAACGTGCGACCAATGTAACTATAGAGTACTTTTTTATAGTTTTATTTTTGTGCACATTAATGGTCATAGAATCCCGCGTTTTAGCACTTGGTGCGATGATGGGCTCTCCGACGTTTGCCGACAATATTATTCATATATTTATTTGTTTAAGCAAATAATAGACCAACTTTAATACAGTATGTACTATATAACTATATATATCTCTCTTTTATCCCAAAATATATTATCATATGTAATGTCTAAACAACAGTCATATGAATAATAAATTTTCAATTTTTATAAAAATACTTTTTGTTTAATTGATTGCATTAAAATAATTGTGGTAAGAAACCAATGATGTCCCGAAATCCAATTATAGTGTTAACCTATATAAAATACTCCATCTGTTTTAAAATAGAAGATGCTTTAAATAAATGAAGGCTTAGAAATATCTATTTTAAAATGTTTGATCAATCATAAAAATGACTTTATAATATAAATTATTAAATTACTCTGTAGTTTTCATAAAAGTTTTTAAACATTTTATAATATGACACAAAAATTTCTCAAATTTTTTTTATATTACAGAACGAAAAAAATAACTTATAAATAAATGATAGTAAAAGCCCATGAAAAGAACAAACCGATGAGGTGGTAGTATAGTAGAAACTCATGCAAAAAGAAAGTCATTCGGATCAATCGGCGTCAAAAAGACGACTCAGAAACCTAGCTAACTCTCTATGCCTTGTCCCTTGTGAATATCATTCCTTGCTTAATACTCTTTCATGTCTATATGCGGTTTATACTCTTTAGTCTTTAGTCTTTAAACTTGTTGAATTTTGTATCTATATTATTATTTTTGAAATACATTTTGTGTTATGTCTTTGAAGTTTTGGTTATTTAATTTGTTTTATTTATAACATTAACCCCTAACTATTTTCCCAAAATAACAATTCCTGGAAACTCACTTAATGAAACTATTTAAATCGAACATAATTTGATACATTTATTGCCATAAATAGCTTGACAACATCTATACATTTCGATTTTTCCAAAAACAACTCTAGGTATTAAGTTTTTAATCCCATAAAAATTTCCAAACCTATTTTAATAGATCTTTAGAGACTGTATGATCTCTTAAGTTTAAATGACACAGCTGAGTTTGAGTAACAAATGATTACAATCGCAATAATTATTATAACGTTAATAAAGTTCATAAAAACGAGAACCCAACTTTAGAAACTCAATAATCGGGTATATTTAACTTTAGCATCAAGAAAAACATTCAATATAATATATACCGTGTTAAGAAACTGAATATTATTCTGCGATAATGTTATCAACTCAAATAGGAAAACACTAAAATCTCTCTTTTATTGCTATGGATCGTAAACTCCTTGCTCATCAAGCATTTTCCATGTATAAATATCAACTTCACAAACGAAACACAACACACAACCAAAACCACTAATATGACGGTTTTGAAACACGGGTTAAACCACTAATACGACGGTTTGTTGTTATACAGCGGGATATGTTATTAACATGACAGTTTGAATTAAAATTAGTATAAGTATAAAATATTATTAATTCGGTTTTGAAACACGGGTTAAATCTTTCTTTAATTATTTGGTCAATACCACTAATATAAGAATATTAGACATATTAAATCAAGGTAATTTAACTAAAATTTTGTAAAACAATTAAATCATTGATAAAATTGTGATTTAATCCGACAATAACTTATAAATTACATATTTATGTATTTATTTCCCCTATTATTGTTCTAATAATTGACAATCCAAACAAAATTATTATTTAATTAAACAAAACAAACTAAATATAAAAAACAAAAAAATTAAACTGTTATTATTTTTTTAAAATTGTCCGTTAAAATCTAGTATATATGGTATTTACTTTCTTTTTTTTGCTATACACATGTCATATTGCTATTCCTAAACGTTGCCTCAATATCCTAGTTTGTTTGATTGGATGCTTTCTTAATCGATTCTTCTTGCCAATGGTCACCAATCTTTTTGAGTTGTTACATGAATCTACATTAGCTCATCCTGGTACGTTTCATTTGCCTATGTTCAGGTATTTACAGTGAGATTCATATCCCAAAAAAATTATTTTGGTTATATGACTCATTGACTTGGAACTGGAAGGCGACCATCTTCCAGATATAGAGGGTATTAAACTTTCACCAGTGCCTCCATGTGTCTTATCCTCTACTTACACCGAGTAAAATGATACTAGTAATTAGCAGTAACATATTTCAGGAACAACTGTATCTGTACACCCCTTTGACGAAAATAATATGTAACCTCATCAAGAAAATCAAAAAGATTCCAAGAAGATAGTGTAGAGTTGTAACAATGTTTTTACAAAGTATGTATAAATATGAAGTTTATTTATGTTCATTCTTTTTAAGTGTCTATCCATTTTATTTCACTTACGTAGTTCTTAAAGTATTGCAGAAATTAAATGTAAAATTAATAAAATCTTACAGCTGAACTTTTAAATCGGTGCTGCCAATTTTTTTGTTTTAATCAAACCGGCATCGTTCATTAAAGTCAATTATTTTTAGGATACACTTTTTGATGTAAATTAAATTACATACCCTTATTATTATAGACAATATTTTTCCAAGGTATAAAGACAATAAGGTCTAAGTTTTGAACTTGTTTTTTTTTAATTTTGATTTCATTATTTGTGTTTAAACTTTCACTTATGTAGTATATTTACAACAATTAACTAAACAAAAACTCTCATGTTAAGTTTTATATATGAAATGTAACGTTTCAAGTGAAATCAAACAAGTTTTTACAAAATATAAACACAATAAGATTTAGTATCTAAATTTAGAACTTTTGCTTTTAAAACCTACTTGTTCTTATTCTTTTTGTCCATACTTTCACTTACCTAGTTCTTATAATTGACTTAAATTTTGCTTCTAGTTATCTAGTTAATTCTTAGATAAAATAAATTCAAAATTTAATTTGTAATTATCAATATAGTATGAAATTTCAATCATAATCTAATGTACTCAGTGAAAAATATACTTTTCTAGATAAGCTATTATTTTGACTAATTAATACACTTAAAGAGATTTTTTTTAAATAAGACCAAGAGTGAAACCAAAGTCAATAATTTGTGGGATATATGGATTAGACTGAAAAAAAATCACTTAATTGAAAACTTTGAATGGCTAGATAAGTTTTTATTTTTTGGCTAACTAATACACATATAATAAAAAATTACTATATTGATTAAAAAACTAGAAAAAAATAAAGACCAAGAGTTAAACCAAGTCACTTATATGTAGGTCAATAAAAATTGAAATTAAAGAGAAAAATAGTCCTCCAATTAATATTTTAAAATACTTTTTTACTAAAGTACTTATTTTAGCTACTTTATATTTTTTTTTTGACCATATTAATTACAAAAATAGAAAATGTATGGCCAAGATTTTATTTTAAACAAAAGTCAATCATTTATAGGATAAGTTTGTAAAAAGTAGTAAAGAGGAAAATAAATCATCTTTTAATTTAAAAATACCAAAAAGAGGTTAGTAAGATTGAAATTTGAAAGGTCACGACTCACGACGTGTCGTGGTCTTGGAATTGCGACGTTGTCAAGGAAACTATCACAGAGATCTGAAATCTAGCAAGCCACCGAATTGAAAAAGGTTCTTCTTCTCTTCCTTACCCTAGCTCTCTCTCTCTCGCCCTTATCTCTGCCCTAATCAACTTTCTTTTGTGTAAAATTTAGGGTTTCCGGGAGAGACCATGGCTACAACGTCTCTAAACAGCAAGAGGAAGTCTATCAAAACCGAAGGCAACTTGGTGAAAGACAGGTTAAGTGATTTGCCATGCGATGTGTTATGTCGGATCCTCTCTCAACTCTCTACCAAGGAATCGGCTAGGACTAGTATCTTGTCGAGGCGTTGGAAAGATCTCTGGTCACAGGTTCCTGTTTTGGATTTGGGTTACGATGATTTCAAAGATACTGATTTCGATTTGATGGGCTTTATAGATTATTTTTTGGAACCTGACCTGGCTTTAGACTCGTTCAAGTTGGTTTATGATGTTGATATTGAGCACTGTCATGAGAGTTTTGTGTCCACAATAGATGAAGTGGTTGAGCGTGGAGTTAGTCATCTAACTATTGATAATATGGTGTCTGATGAAGATACCATGGTTAGGATGCCTCTCTCGCTCTATTCATGCTCGACACTGGTGGATTTGGCTCTCTACACTGTTGTCTTTGATCATCCACAATCAGAATTGGTTTCGTTACCTCGTGTCAAGACTATGTATCTAGAGGGGGTCAAGTTTGATGGCCATGATGTTCTGGAGAAACTCATCTCAAGCTGTCCGGTTCTCGAGGATTTAACCGTGATTACATATCCTGATCCTGAGGACTATATGGAAGTTGTATGTGTTCGTTCTCAATCACTGAAAAGCTTCACACTAGAGTCTCAGCGTAATCCCGAGGAAGAACAAGATCCCGATGTTGTAATCGATGCTCCGAGACTCGAGTACATGAGTGTTAGTGATTACCGGCCTGAACGCTTTGTCATACGTAACATTGGCCCTAACGCAAAGGTTGACGTCGATGTTATGTTTGACCACATCGACCTTGATGACCCATTGGAGGCAAAGAAGATCCTTAAATTCCTCTTTGGGATATCCAAATTTCACGAGGTGACCATCTCAGCTGGAACCCTAGAGGTATGCACACATAAGTGATTAGTTTTAATAAGAGTTTAATTATGATTGTATTCAATCTCATATTTACTATTCTATACACAGGTCATCCATGAGTACTCCCAGGTGGGAAAGTTGCCTAAGTTTCTCAATTTGACTCGATTGGATGCTTCACTAGTGCAGTCTTCGTGGGAATACCTACCAGCCTTTTTGGGATGCTGCAAGAATCTACATTCGCTGATTCTGGTGCGTTTCATTAATTCGCCTTTGTTCATGTAATTACATTGAGCTGGCTTCATATATATACCAATAAATCCTTTTATATATATGGTCTGTTTATATTACTAGGAACTTGACCGTATCCCAAAGAGAGAGGAGATTGAACTTTCACCAGTGCCTCAATGTGTCTTATCCTCACTCCACTCCCTTCAGCTGAAGACACCACAAACAGTAAGTAAAATGATGCTAGTTTCGTATTTTAAGAACAACTGTAAAGCCTTGAGGAAAATACTTTTAAGTGGGCTGTAACATCATCAAGAGAAGCGAAAGGATATATAATGTAATGTTGTTGTTATGCTTATATTATATTGTTGTCTCACATAAATTCAGTTTACCTTACCAACGGTTATTGTAATACTTTTCAGATATTTTGTTGACATTGGTTTTATGTTTCTAGTTCTTATAATGGATGTTATTCGATTGTGAGGAATTTTATATTCCGCCACTGAAACCTAATCGGTTTTGTATTTCTTAGCTTTGCTCTTTGTTGCATTTACGGAAGACTCTCTATGCCTTGTGATCAATATCGTTCCTTGCTTAATACTCTTTCATATGAATTTTGCGTCGACGACTCTGACTTCGTCCATGTTACCATTGGAGATTCAATGTCAAAGCTTCTTTGAACGTTTGCTGCTTACGAATTCCTCATTTATACTTGAATCTTACTTCTATCTCTCTAATGGGTTGTTTAGGTTTAGCTTGAGTCTTTTTTTTGGTATAAAATTTAACATTAAAACTAGAAAGAAAAAAACTGTAAATTGAATACACATTTAGACCATCTCTAATGTATATTTCTATTTTTTTTTTCTAAAACAGAGTAACTCGAAAATAGAACATTGAGTTAGTGTAAAAAATAGAATTGAGAATAGAGTTAATAATATATATAAAGCAAAATGTTGCTCTATAATAATAGAGTTTTGACTCTAAAATAGAATTGAGTTGGAGATGCACTTATAATTTTATCTTAATTTACTTAACATTTGCTTTTAAAACCTACTTGTTCTTTTTCTTTTTGTTTATACTTTTCGCTTATGTATTTCTTGTAATTATCTTATATTTTGCTTTCTAGTTATCTAGTTAATTCTTAACCAAAATAAATTCAAAAGTTAATTCTTAATTGTTAAAATCGTATGCTATTTCAATCATAACCTAATGTACTTTGTGAAAATAATAATTTTGTAAATAAGCTACTAATTTTGACTAATTTATCCACTTAAAGAGTAAGTTTTTTTTCACCATGTTGATTAAAAAACTATAAAATATAAAGACCAAGAGTTAAACCAAGTTAATCATTTGTAGGTCATTGAAACTAAAGAGAAAAATAGTCCTCCAAATAATATTGTAAATTAGTTTTTTACTACAGTATTTATTTTAGCTACTTTATAATTTTTTTGACCATATTAATTACATAACTAAAAAATGTATGGCCAAGGTTTTAATGTAGAGAAACAAAAGTCAATCATCTGTAAGATAAACTTGTGGAAGGTATTAAAGAGAAAAATTAATTATTTTTAATTTAAAATTATCAAAAAGAGGTCAGTAAAGATTGAAATTTGAAAGGACACGACTTACGACATGTGGTGGTCTTGTAATTGCGATATTAATACATTATCAAGAAAACTATCAAAGAGATCTGAAATCTAGCAAAAAATCTCTCAGTTTTTAAGGTTTCTATAAAAAAGTAATATTTCGAAGAAAGAAGATATTCAATATTTTTACAAGGTATAAACACAATAAGACCATCTGCATAGTAGAAAGAAGATTCTCAGGGTGCTAAAAAAAACGTTTTTCAACATTTGATTTCCCTTATTACTATTATTTTTTTTATTTTTAATTGAGAAAACTCCTAATAGAAACTACCGTAGACATGCCCTAATGTCTTGAACTTTTGTTTTTATTTTTTTGGTTCTCATTCTTTGTGTTCAAAATTTCAGTTAAGTGGTATATTTACTACGATTTCACTAAACAAAAACTCTAACGTTTAGTTATTTACTAAACAAAGATTAAAGGTTTTATATATGAAATCTAATGTTTCAAGTGAAAAATAAAATATTGTTACAAGTTCTAAACACGATAAGGTTTAGTATCTAAGTCTAAGACTTTTGCTTTTAAGCCTATTTGTTCTCATTCTTTTTGTCCATAATTTCACTTACTTCGTGCTTATAATTTACTTATATATTGCTTTATAATTATTTAGTTAATTCTTAACCTAAATCCATTCAAAAGTTAATTCTTAATTATTAAAATAGTATGTTATTTCAATCATAATCTAATTTATTTGGTGAAAAATATACTTTTGTTGATAAGCAATTATTTTGACTAATTAATACACTTAAAAGAGAATTATAAAAAAAAAAAAATAGACCAAGAGTGAAACCAAAGTCAATAATTTGTGGGATATATGGATTAGACTCAAAAACAATCACTTAAATGAAAACTTTGAATGGCTAGATAAGTTTTTTTTTTTTTTTTTGTGGCTAACTAATATACACATAATAAAATTTTACTATATTGATTATAAAACTAGAAAATGAGAGAACTTAGAGTAAAACCGAAGTCAAATCATTTGTAGGTCAATAGAGATTGAAATTAAAAAGAAAATTTACCTCCTAATTAAAAATTTTAATTATTTTTTCTACAATATTTATTTAGGCAAAAATTTTTTTGACCATATTAATTACAAAAGTAGAAAATGTATGGCCAAGATTTTAATTTAAACAAAAGTCAATCATTTATAAGATAAGTTTGTAGAAAGTAGTACAGAAAGAAATGAATCATTTTTTTAATTTAAAACTACAAAAAAGAGGTCAATAAAGATTGAAATTTGAAAGGTCACGACTCACAACGTGTCGTGTTCTTGTAATTGCGACGTTGTCAAGGAAACTATCACAGAGATCTGAAATCTAGCAAGCCACCGAATTGAAAAAGGTTCTTCTTCTCTTCCTTACCCTAGCTCTCTCTCTCTCGCCCTTATCTCTGCCCTAATCAACTTTCTTTTGTGTAAAATTTAGGGTTTCCGGGAGAGACCATGGCTACAACGTCTCTAAACAGCAAGAGGAAGTCTATCAAAACCGAAGGCAACTTGGTGAAAGACAGGTTAAGTGATTTGCCATGCGATGTGTTATGTCGGATCCTCTCTCAACTCTCTACCAAGGAATCGGCTAGGACTAGTATCTTGTCGAGGCGTTGGAAAGATCTCTGGTCACAGGTTCCTGTTTTGAATTTGGGTTACGATGATTTCAAAGATACTGATTTCGATTTGATGGGCTTTATAGATTATTTTTTTGGAACCTGACCTGGCTTTAGACTCGTTCAAGTTGGTTTATGATGTTGATATTGAGCACTGTCATGAGAGTTTTGTGTCCACGATAGATGAAGTGGTTGAGCGTGGAGTTAGTCATCTAACTATTGATAATATGGTGTCTGTTGAAGATACCTTGGTTAGGATGCCTCTCTCGCTCTATTCATGCTCATCACTGGTCGATTTGGCTCTCTACACTGTTGTCTTTGATCATCCACAAGCAGAATTGGTTTCGTTACCTCGTGTCAAGACTATGTATTTAGAGGGGGTAAAGTTTGATGGCCGTGCTGTTCTGAAGAATCTCATCTCAAGCTGTCCGGTTCTCGAGGATTTAACCGTGATTACATATCCTGAGGACTATATGGAAGTTATATGTGTTCGTTCTCAATCACTGAAAAGCTTCACACTAGAGTCTCAGCGTAATCCCGAGGAAGAACAAGATCCCGATGTTGTAATCGATGCTCCGAGACTCGAGTACATGAGTGTCAGTGATTACCGGCCTGAACGCTTTGTCATACGTAATATTGGCCCCTACGCAAAGGTAGACATCGATGTTATGTTTGACCACATCGACCTTGATGATCCGTTGGAGGTAAAGAAGATCCGTAAATTCCTCTTTGGGATATCCAAATTTCACGAGGTGACCATTTCAGCTGGAACCCTAGAGGTACGCACACATAAGTGATTAGTTTTAATTAGAGTTTAATTATGCAGCTGTATTCAATTTCATATATATCTGACATATTTACTATTCTATACACAGGTCATCCATGAGTACTCCCAGGTGGGAAAGTTGCCTAAGTTTCTCAAGTTGACTCGATTGGATGCTTCACTATCTTCGTGGGAATACCTACCAGCCTTTTTGGGATGCTGCAAGAATCTACATTCGCTGATTCTGGTGCGTTTCATTAATTTGCCTTTGTTCATGTAATTACATTGAGCTTGCTTCATATATATACCAATAAATCTTTTCATATATATCATTTGTTTATATTACTAGGAACTTGACCACATTCCAGAGAGAGAGGAGATTGAACTATCACCAGTGCCTCAATGTGTCTTATCCTCGCTCCACTCTCTTCAGGTCACGACACCACAAACAGTAAGTAAAATGATGCTAGTATCATATTTTAGGAAAAACTGTAAAGCCTTGAGGAAAATATTTTTAAGTTGGCCGTAACAATCATCAAGAGAAGCAAAAGGGATATATATCAAGGAGAGGAGATATATAGTGTAATGTTGTTGTTATGCTTACATTATATTTGTTTCTCACATAAATTCAGTTTACCTTACCAACAGTTATTGTAATACTTTTCAGATATTTTGTTGACAATGGTTTTATTCATATTTCCTAGTTTTTAAAATTGATGTTATTCGATCGTGTTTAATTATGTGAGTTTGAAACCTAATTCTCTATGCATTGTGAATATTGTTCCTTACTTCTTTAGCTTGCTCGATCTTTATAGAATTCATGTATAGATTTATGGAATCTAACAAATTAAGAGTTAGATTTGAAGATTTATGATGTTAATGAGCATTTTTAAAAATTATTTTATAACGTTAATGACCACTTTTTTTTATGAAGCATTAATATACCACTCTCGCTTTATTTATGTGCTACATTGGTGGTTTTGACTCTCTTTTGTGTTGTCATGAAAACTTATTCATGTGAATTCAAAACACTCTCTTCTTTTCATTACCTTGATGAAAACGCAAGAGCTATATATTACAAGAAAGTAATAGAATAACTTGCGGAATTACCAATGGTTTTAAATCCGTAGATATATAATTACCAACAAAAATATAGATCCTTCATCATGGTGGACAAAATTATTGTGTATGATTTTTGTATACATATTATACTATTTTTTCAATCAGAGAGTGCTTTCTTGTTCTATTTTATTTACATCGACTATTTTTTTTTCCTTCCAATAACTTTTATTAATCAATTGGATATTACAACATATACCAAACCAATACAAAACTTCGAAAACAAATTATTACGAAGCAGAAATATATACCATACAGTAAAGATATCAAACATAAAAAAATAAATTTGACGATGCTTCCTCCAGATAAGCTTTACTTGTATGCACTATCTATTTAAAAAGAAAATGTTTAACAAAAAATATAATTCGGTCAAAACAGGCTAAAATCTAATTTAGTTTTGATTATTTTTGTTGCAATCAATTATTTATTTAGATAACTTATTCTTCAAAAAGAGATACAGTATATTGACTAAAATTCACGAAACACAATTTCTCACAAATATTTAAGGTATGTATATCAAAATTAAAATTTAAAAAGAAGAAGATAAGCAATATTTTTACAAGGTAGATATAAATACAATAAGCTCTAAGTTTCTAACTTTTGTTTTTAATTATTTTTTGTTCTCATTCTTTGTGTTTAAATTTCACTTATGTAGTATATATACTACAAAGTACTAAACAAAAACTATCATGTTTAGTAAAGATAAGGTTTATATATGAAATCAAGTAAAAAATATCAAACTGATTTTTTGCAAAGTATACACACGATAAAACTTAGTATATAAATTTAGAACTTTTGCTTTTAAAACCTACTCATTTTTATTTTATTTTTTTGTACTTTCGCTTAAGTAATTCTTGTAATTATCTTATATTTTGCTTTCTAGTTACCTAGTTAATTCTTAACCAAAATAAATTTAAAAATTAAGTCTTAATTGTTAAAAATGTATGCTAATTCAATCATAATCTAATGTACTTTGTGAAGAAGATATTTTTTGTAGATAAGCTATTATTTTTGACTAATTTATCCAATTCAAGAGTAAGTTTTTTCACCATATTGATTAAAAAAACTTGAAAAAATAAAAGACCAAGAGTTAAACCAAGTCAATCATTTGTAGATCAATAAAGATTGAAATTAAAGAGAAAATAGTCCTCCAATTAATATTTTAAATTACTTAGTATTTATTTTAGCTACTTTATAATTTTTTTTGACCAGTTACATAACTAGAAAATATATGGCCTAGATTTTAATTTAAAGAAAAGTCAATCATTTGAGCATAAGTTTGTGGAAAGTATTAAAGAAGAAATGAATCATTTTTTAATTTAAAAATTCCAAAAAGAGGTCAATAAAGATTGAAATTTGAAAGGTCACGACTCACGACGTGTCGTGGTCTTGTAATTGCGACGTTGTCAAGAAAACTGTCACAGAGATCTGAAATCTAGCGAGAAGATCTCTGCCACTGAATTGAAAAAGGTTCTTCTTCTTCTCTTACCCTAGCTCTCTCTCTCGCCCTAATCTCGATCTGACCTAATCAACTTTATTTTGTGTAAATTTTAGGGTTTGCGGGAGAGGCCATGGCTACAACGTCTCTAGACAGGTTGAGTGATTTGCCATGCGATGTGTTATGTCGGATCCTATCTCAACTCTCTACCAAGGAATCGGTTAGGACTAGTATCTTGTCGAGGCGTTGGAAAGATCTCTGGTCACAGGTTCCTGTTTTGGATTTGGGTTACGATGATTTCAAAGATACTGATTTCGATTTGATGGGCTTTATAGATTGTTTTTTGGAACCTGACCTGGCTTTAGACTCGTTCAAGTTGGCTTATGATGTTGATATTGAGCACTGTCATGAGAGTTTTGTGTCCACGATAGATGAAGTGGTTGAGCGTGGAGTTAGTCATCTAACTATTGATAATATGGTGTCTGTTGAAGATACCCTTGTTAGGATGCCTCTCTCGCTCTATTCATGCTCGACACTGGTGGATTTGGCTCTCTACACTGTTGTCTTTGATCATCCACAATCAGAATTGGTTTCGTTACCTCGTGTCAAGACTATGTATCTAGAGGGGGTCAAGTTTGATGGCCATGCTGTTCTGGAGAAACTCATATCAAGCTGTCCGGTTCTCGAGGATTTAACCGTGATTACATATCCTGATCCTGAGGACTATATGGAAGTTGTATGTGTTCGTTCTCAATCACTGAAAAGCTTCACACTAGAGTCTCAGCGTAATCCCGAGGAAGAACAAGATCCCGATGTTGTAATCGATGCTC
The DNA here is from genome assembly GCA_023864065.1 of Camelina neglecta. Classification (NCBI taxonomy): domain Eukaryota; kingdom Viridiplantae; phylum Streptophyta; class Magnoliopsida; order Brassicales; family Brassicaceae; genus Camelina; species Camelina neglecta. The sequence continues at coordinate 30,711,096 of CM043456.1, forward strand.
TGAGACTCGAGTACATGAGTGTCAGTGATTACCGGCCTGAACGCTTTGTCATACGTAACATTGGCCCTAACGCAAAGGTTGACGTCGATGTTATGTTTGACCACATCGACCTTGATGACCCATTGGAGGCAAAGAAGATCCTTAAATTCCTCTTTGGGATATCCAAATTTCACGAGGTGACCATCTCAGCTGGAACCCTAGAGGTACGCACACATAAGTGATTAGTTTTAATAAGAGTTTAATTATGATTGTATTCAATCTCATATTTACTATTCTATACACAGGTCATCCATGAGTACTCCCAGGTGGGAAAGTTGCCTAAGTTTCTCAATTTGACTCGATTGGATGCTTCACTAGTGCAGTCTTCGTGGGAATACCTACCAGCCTTTTTGGGATGCTGTACGAATCTACATTCGCTGATTCTGGTGCGTTTCATTAATTTGCCTTTGTTCATGTAATTAGATTGAGCTTGCTTCATATATATACCAATAAATCTTTTTATATATATGATTTGTTTATATTACTAGGAACTTGACCGTATCCCAGAGAGAGAGGAGATTGAACTATCACCAGTGCCTCAATGTGTCTTATCCTCACTCCACTCCCTTCAGCTCAAGACACCACAAACAGTAAGTAGAAGGATGATAGTTTCGTATTTTAGGAACAACTGTAAAGCGTTGAGGAAAATACTTTTAAGTGGGCTGTAACATCATCAAGAGAAGCGAAAGGATATATATCAAGGAGAGGAGATATATAATGTAATGTTGTTGTTATGCTTACATTATATTGTTGTCTCACATAAATTCAGTTTACCTTACCAACAGTTATTGTAATACTTTTCAAATATTTTGTTGACAATGGTTTTATGTTTCCTAGTATCTATAATACTTTCGTGTTTAATTATGTGAGTTTGAAACCTAATTCTCTATGCCTTGTGAATATTGTTCCTTACTTCTGTAGCTTGCTCGATCTTTATGTAATTCATGAATAGATTTATGGAATCTAACAAATTAAGAGTTAGATTTGAAGATTTATGATGTTAATGAGCACTTTTTAAAATTATTTTATAACGTTAATGACCACTTTTTTTTGATGAAGCATTAGTTAGAAAATACCTCTCTCGCTTTATTTATGTGCTACATTGGTGGTTTTGATTCTCTTTTGTGTTGTCATGAAAACTTATTCATGTGAATTCAAAACACTCTCTTTTCATTACCTTGATGAAAATGCTAAAGCTAAGTAATAGAATAACTTGCGGAACTACCAATGGTTTTAAATCCGTAGATAATTACCAACAAAAAAAATAGATCCTTCATCATGGTGGACAAAATAGATCCTTCATCTTGTTTTATTTTATTTGTATCCATATGCACCGTCTATTTAAAAAGAAAATGTTTAACAAGAAATGTAATTCGGTCAAAACAGGCTAAAATCTAATTTAGTTTTGATTTTTTTTTTGTATTCAATTATTTATTTAGATAACTTATTCTTAAAAAAAAAGATACAGTACGTACATTGACTAAAATTCACGAAACACAATTTCTCACAAATATTTAAGGTATGTATATCAAAACTAACATTTCAAAAGAAGAAGATAAGCAATATTTTTACAAGGTAGATATAAATACAATAAGCTCTAAGTTTATAACTTCTGTTTTTAATTATTTTATGTTCTCATTCTTTGTGTTTAAACTTTCACTTACGTAGTATATATACTACAGTTTACTAAACAAAAACAATCATGTTTAGTTAATTACTAAATAAAGATAAGGTTTATATATAAAATCAAATATTTCAAGTAAAAAATACCAAACTGATTTTGTGCAAAGTATAAACACCTTAAAACTTAGTATATAAATTTATAACTTTTTCTTTTAAAACATATTCATTTTTATTATTTTTTTTTGTATTTTCGCTTACATAATTCTTGTAATTATCTTATATTTTGCTTTCTAGTTATCTAGTTAATTCTTGACCAAAATAAATTTAAAAGTTAAGTCTTAATTGTTAAAAAATGTATGCTAATTCAATCATAATCTAATGTACTTTGTGAAGAAGACATTTTTTTGTAGAAAAGCTATTATTTTTGATTAATTTATCCAATTTAAGAGTAAGTTTTTCACCATATTGATTAAAAAAACTAGAAAAAAAATAAAGATTAAGGGTTAAACCAAGTCAATCATTTGTAGGTCAATAAAGATTAAAATTAAAGAGAAAATAGTCCTCCATTTAATTTTTTTAAATTACTTAGTATTTATTTTAGCTACTTTATAATATTTTTGACCATATTAATTACAAAATTAGAAAATATATGGCCAAGATTTTATTTTAAACAAAAGTCAATCATTTATAGGATAAGTTTGTAGAAACTAGAAAGTAGTAATGAGGAAAATGAATCATATTTTAATTTAAAAATACCAAAAAGAGGTCAATAAAGATTAAAATTTGAAAGGTCACGACTCACAACGTGTCGTGGTCTTGTAATTGCGACGTTGTCAAGAAAACTGTCACAGAGATCTGAAATCTAGCAAGCCACCGAATTGAAAAAGGTTTTTCTTCTTCTCTTCCATACCCTATAGCTCTCTTTCTCTCGCCCTAATCTCTGCCCTAATCAACTTTCTTTGTGTAAAATTTAGGGTTTCCTGGAAGGAAAACAGCTAAAATCAATCCCAACTATTTGCCAAACGTTTTTTTATACCTAAACTTCAACATCCTGCAAATAACAACCTGAATTGTATTAAAATTCAAATTTGCTACCTAAACTATATAAAATATGGTCAATTTCAACTTATGTTCGAACAGTGTTAAATTAGAGTTTAATGATATTGAGTCAAACGGTCCGTAACATCAACATAGTACTGGGACTTACCAAATCTATACCGTTTTGGTCATTTTTGGGTATTTTATAGCAAGAAATGATCAAAAATAAAGTTTCACAACACACCCGAAAACGGATTCCAATACTCCATTTTTTTTCAAACGCTTTATTTCTTGCTACAACACACTTAAAAATGACCAAAACAACTTAGTTTTGGTCATTCCTACTGCCATGTGGATGCCAAAGATCGTCTGACTCAACATCGTTAAACTCTAATTTAACACTGTTCGAACAGAGGTTGAAATTGACAACATTTTATATAGTTTAGGTAGAAAATTTAAATTTTAATACAGTTCAGGTTGTTATTTGCAGGGTGTTGAAGTTTAGATATAAAAAAAGCGTTTGCCAAATAGTTAGGGTTGATTTTGACAATTTTACCTTTCCGGGAGAGGCCATGGCTACAACGTCTCTAAACAGCTGTGAAAGCAAGAGAAAGTCTATCAAAACCGAAGGCAGCTTGGTGAAAGACAGGTTAAGTGATTTGCCATGCGATGTGTTATGCCGGATCCTCTCTCAACTCTCTACCAAGGAATCAGTTAGCACTAGTATCTTGTCGAGGCGTTGGAAAGATCTCTGGTCACAGGTTCCTGTTTTGGATTTGGGTTACGATGATTTCAAAGATACTGATTTCGATTTGATGGGCTTTATAGATTATTTTTTGGAACCAGAGCTGGCCTTAGACTCGTTCAAGTTGGTTTATGATGTTGATATTGAGCACTGTCATGAGAGTTTTGTGTCCACGATAGATGAAGTGGTTGAGCGTGGAGTTAGTCATCTAACTATTGATAATATGGTGTCTGTTGAAGATACCTTGGTTAGGATGCCTCTCTCGCTCTATTCACGCTCGACACTGGTGGATTTGACTCTCTACACTGTTGTCTTATCCACAGTCAGAATTGGTTTCGTTACCTCGTGTCAAGACTATATATCTAGAGGGGGTCAAGATTGATGGCCATGATGTTCTGGAGAAACTCATCTCAAGCTGTCCGGTTCTCGAGGATTTAACCGTGATTACATATCCTGAGGACTATATGGAAGTTGCATGTGTTCGTTCTCAATCACTGAAAAGCTTCACACTAGAGTCTCAGCGTAATCCCCAGGAAGAACAAGATCCCGATGTTGTAATCGATGCTCCGAGACTCGAGTACATGAGTGTCAGTGATTACCGGCCTGAACGCTTTGTCATACGTAACACTGGCCCCTACGCAAAGGTTGACGTCGATGTTATGTTTGACCACATCGACCTTGATGATCCATTGGAGGCAAAGAAGATCCGTAAATTCCTCTTTGGGATATCCAAATTTCACGAGGTGACCATCTCAGCTGGAACCCTAGAGGTATGCACACATAAGTGATTAGTTTTAACAAGAGTTTAATTATGATTGTATTCAATCTCATATTTACTATTCTATACACAGGTCATCCATGAGTACTCCCAGGTGGGAAAGTTGCCTAAGTTTCTCAATTTGACTCGATTGGATGCTTCACTAGTGCAGTCTTCGTGGGAATACCTACCAGCCTTTTTGGGATGCTGCAAGAATCTACATTCGCTGATTCTGGTGCGTTTCATTAATTCGCCTTTGTTCATGTAATTACATTGAGCTTGCTTCATATATATACCAATAAATCCTTTTATATATATGGTCTGTTTATATTACTAGGAACTTGACCGTATCCCAAAGAGAGAGGAGATTGAACTTTCACCAGTGCCTCAATGTGTCTTATCCTCACTCCACTCCCTTCAGCTGAAGACACCACAAACAGTAAGTAAAATGATGCTAGTTTCGTATTTTAAGAACAACTGTAAAGCCTTGAGGAAAATACTTTTAAGTGGGCTGTAACATCATCAAGAGAAGCAGAAGGATATATATCAAGGAGAGGAGATATATTGTGTAATGTTGTTGATATGCTTACATTATATTGTTGTCTTACCTAAATTCAGTTTACCTTACCCACAGTTATTGTAATACTTTTCAGATATTTTGTTGACATTGGTTTTATGTTTCCTAGTTTTTCTTAATACTTTCGTGTTTAATTTTGTGAGTTTGAAACCTAATTCTCTATGCCTTGTCAATATTGTTCCTTACTTTTAGCTTGCTCGATACTCATTTATGTGACTTTGAGAGTCTATTTTTTCTTCTCATGCAAAGTAGTTTCTTTGAACGTTTTGTTGCTATAGTTTTTTTGCATACTTTCTTTATTTCACAAAGAATATTAGACAGAAAAAAAAAAATTGTTTCACAAATAGTATCATTCTACATTTCTAATGTGATTTTTATGCTAAAATTTCTATTTACCCTTAAATGCAAAACTCATTTCATTGAATTTAAATTATTAATGAACAAACATGTTTAAGTTTTTCTTAATTTGTGTGAAATTTTTCAAAATGACACTATGTAAATCACAGAGAGTATTTCACATGATATGTTAGGACTTAGTATAAAATAGTAAAGAGACTATACATTTAAGATATATAACATATCTGCTCACAAGAAAACAACAACCAAATGGTTGCCCAATCTAGAGTAAACTTAATGACTTAATGTAATCTAGTTATAAGATCCAATTACTTTGGGTCACCTCGTATATATGTTTAATCTTTAATGTGAATCCAACTCTTATCAAGACATACGCCAACAGGCCAAAATGTTCTTCCGGAAACCACCAAAGTATTAAACCATCTTTGTGCTGACTACTTCACACTAAGAGTTACACTTAAGAGTTTGACCACTAGTCCCCGGGCTTAATTCATTAACTTTGGTGAATACCGGTTTCCTTAATTACTACTAGGTTCCACTTCAGCCATTGTACACAAAGCCTAGCAATATCATCCAAAACAAGTATCTTGTGAATAAAGACAGAGAAAAACTGTGCTTTTTGCAAAGCCAAATCCGAGACTATGCAAATACAAAACGATTTTTGGAGAGCACGCTATCTATCACCAGAACTGAAGCTCAAACAAATAACATTGCCATAGCACTACTTTTGAAAACGAATCAAATAGTTCCAACGAGAAAGATTAAAGCTTTGTTTGTTTTGTCTCCAACGTAAATTAACCCACGAGCAAGAGACAAAAACACAATTCAATTTTCGATCTTTACAAAATGCTATTGTAAAAACTAAAAAGGCTACAACAGAATTAGACTTGTCAGGAAAAAAAAAATAAACAGAACAACGTAAGCTAAAGCTAACTGCACAAAATGTTTTACAAAAAAAAAGAAACAATATTGACTCCTAACATCGAACCCGGAACCCTATATACGATGTCAAAAGAACTTAAAGGAGTTCGTCCGAGTTTTTCCGATAACTTTTAATACTGTGGTCCGTCGATTTATTACCGGGAACTGATCTTCACTGTACACGTGTCTTGTACTCGTCAGGAGCAATAAATAACCCTTATAGTTTTGTAAATATTTATGATTAACCCCAAGTATTTCAATTTTACTATATACACCCCAATCGAGATACATTACTACTACGGCTGACTTTTTAAGAGTTTTGTTTGACCTGGTTTAAAGCGATGATTCTATCATCAAATAAACCGGGAAGGGAAACCAAATATAATTTATGTTGGTTAGCCAACAATTTTTTTATAGTCTATCTTAGGTCTTTGATTAATGAGTAAGGAATACAATTTTTGGATTATAAAAAAAACTTTAAAAGAGACGTTTTTGTCCAACGCTTCCCAGCTTAGAGAGAGTAGGAGAAATTGTCTGAAAACTCCCTTAATTTCAAATAAAAATCTAAAAACTCCTCCATATAAATATTTTTTATTTTGATTTATTTTTAAATCGAAAACAAACACAATTACAACTATACCCTAGTTAAAACTCATAAATTATTAAAAATATCTAGGTTTTTTTTGCCCCACCCACAAAAGATCCACAAACCCAATCGGATCTATCTACTCTATTATTTTTTGTAATTCCAATTAACGGTTGTCTCTCTTTCTTCGTGAAAAACTAGGAAATACTAATTGAGATATCATTTGCTCTCTTTAATTGTTGTGTTGTTCGATCGATTGTAGTCACTCATCGATTGTTAGCAGGATGGTGAAGACGAGGTGGACTAAGAAGAGAAAAATTGCCGAGGAAGAACAAGATTCAGAGACGGCAGAGATTTCTCAGTCGGCGGATCTCCCTGCGGTTGGTGATGGAGAAGGTGAGGACGAAGTCGAAAGGAGTGATAAAGAGGATGAGAGAGTTGACTTAGAGACTGCGGGAGAAGATGAGAAGGGAGACCAAGAGGATGTCAGAAGTGACGAAGGAGAATAACAGAGCGAGCCAGATCTCGATGGCGAAGAAGAAGTAGATTCAGACGCATCCTTGGGAAAGACCGATTCAGGCGACTCCACCGAGGCAATGGTACGTAGTACCAATTGATTGACCATGTAGAAGTAGGGAAAACATGTTGTTTTTCTGTGTTTGTAATACTAGGATAACATAGTATAATTGTTTGGGTTTGGAAAACTAGTATATCTAGGTATAACTATATGTATTGGAAAAACTTGGTTTTACTTGGTAGAACTATTAGTTTGGTATAACTTGGTAATACTTGAGACAACTGTTTGTTGCAGGATGCCGATGATGATGAACCGATGGCACTACAACCTATAAGAATGTACTTCTCAACGGCGGAGTATAAGAAGAAGATTAAGTTAGGTACGAGGTGTTATATAAAGGAAGTATTGACAACATTTGATAAATTGAAGCATCCGCTCACTACGTTTGAGAGAAATTGGTTTGAGAACCATTCACAGTTCAAACACATTTGGCACTTGCCAAGAGACAAAAATCACAAGGTTATGGGCATGTGGATGCTCCTTCTCCGAACGGCATGCATTGAAAAGAAAAGAGAAGTTTGGTTTGTTGTTAATGGCGTTCCCATCCGTTATGGTATCAAGGAACATGCCTTGTTATCAGGATTCAATTGCCGCAACTATCCAATTGATTATAACAAAGTTGGAAGTAAGACCTTCGTGAACAATCATTTTTCGTCTAAGAAGGTTACTCGTGAAGAAGTGAGAGAAAAGCTCAAGGAGATGGTACCTATGGAACGGTCTCGAGATCGGTTGAAGATGGCTGTCCTGTACTTCTTATCCAGCATTGTTAGAGCACCGGTAAAGACAGGAGAACAAGCAACAAAAATTGATGAGTTTTTGCAAAAAGCGGTTAATGATCTTAATTTTTGTAAGACGTTTCCTTGGGGGAGATATTCGTTTGATTACATGCTGGAATCGATAGCTCACACGATGGATCATTTTCATGGGACCGTCACAGAAGGTGTATTATGGCCGGTTGCAGGTTTATGTATTCCTTTGGAGGTAAGTAAAATATATTTAGTATTGGATGTTGCGTGTTGTTCTTATAATTGAAGCTAAGTCTAACTATATGTTTGTTGTGTAGCTTTTAGCATTTGAGGCGATTCAACATTTGAGGAATCAATTCGTAGAAGATAATCCAGGAGCAGACGTTACATGTCCTAGGATGTGCAGGAGAAAGTTCAAGAAATGCGAACTGAGAGGGTTTCCTCTTGAGAGAATAAATGATGAACTTGGTACAATTAAGGTTAGTTTTTATAGTTATTCTTAACATCCTATTTATCCTTTGCATATGAATGAGCTTCGGGTAATAGGTTTTAATCTTCATATGTTTGCAGGACATAGATAGTTTCCTAATACCTGAAGATGATAATGAGAAGTCTCTTCTGGCTGGAATCACTGAATAAGATGACGTCGATGATGCACATGATGTTGTTGTCAACAGTTGGATGCAACGTTATCTACGAGGATATCATGTCTGGTTTGAAAACATGTTCAATGAAGATGTTCAGTCCCGAGCAGGAGTAGGAGGAATAAGAGGGGAGCCTGAGAACGTGAACGAGGAAATAGCCTTGATTGAAGGACCGGTATACCCTAGTGTATCTGATTTGGTGGATCTCCTAAACACCTTTAAAAATGAGATGGGAGAGAAGATGAAAGGAATTGTGGATAGGCTTAATGGGTGGGAAGAAAAAGTCGCAACATTGGAAGAAAGAGTTGCATCATTGGAAGAGAAATCGAAGGTAAGGTTTGGTTTTTTTGGTAATACTAGAGTATAACAGTTAGTTGGTAATACTTGTTAACACTAGATTATTCGAATGCAGACGCGTGAAGATACGACTGGTCCTGCAGACACTGGAGACCATTCATATCTTGCACCAAAAGATACGGCTGGTCCTGCAAACCCACCACCGAAGCGAATGACAAGGTCATCAAGAAATCAAAGGTGAAGACTATATTGTGTTGTCTTGTATGGTTTTTGTAAAACTTGGATGTTGTGTCGTTTTCCTCTTTTGAGCAACTTGGTAAAACTTAGTAAAACTATGTTGTGTTGATTTTATGTTGAAATACTTGGTAAAACTTGGTATTAATATCTTAGATTATTTTTGTCTTTGAGCAACTTGGTAAAACTTAGTAAAACTATGTTGTGTTGATTTTTGTCTTTGAGCAACTTGGTAAAACTATGTTGTTTTGATTTTTGTCTTTGAGCAACTTGGTAAAACTTAGTAAAAATACTTGGTAAAACTTAGTAAAACTATGTTGTGTTGATTTTTGTCTTTGAGCAACTTGGTAAAACTTAGTAAAAATACTTGGTAAAACTTAGTAAAAATACTTGGTAAAACTTAGTAAAACTATGTTGTTTTACTTGATAAAACATGATAAAACATAGAGAATTCTTAAGGGAAGTCTTACAACACATGGATAAAGGAAGATAGGGAAGTTTTACAACACATAGAGAAGTAGTACAGACTAGATAAATTATGAGAATCAAGGCATAGGCAACACTAATTCCTTCAGTTTTGCAATATCTTCAGCATTGGAATCCGCAACACTCATCACAAACTCTTTTAGGTTTGCAATCTACAGATGCATTTGCTCCATCTGAAATCCGAGGTTTTGGATCTTCACGGACTGCTCGTTAACCTCCTTTCTTAATTTGCTCACCTCTTCTTTCACAGCATCATCCCCGTTTTTACGAACATGGAAGCCATTGTCCTGCACAAAACTTGGTAAATACAGTAGAATTTATAACGACAATAAACGAATCAATGACAATACACTGAAATCAAATCAAACACAATGCATTTGAAGTTTCTCTTTCCTTCGTTTGGAGAAATCTCTTCGACGATGCGTGCACCACATGAACAAAATGTAGGAATGCCGTAGTCACCATCCCCGTCAGCGTAGGCATATAATCCGTCGATTAGTTTTTTGCTCCTTTTCATATCTTTGTAGTATGGATCCATGTTAGCAAACGTAATGAAATTCAGATAAGAAATGGAATAATAAGAGAGAGAATGGATGGATGGATAATGTCGGATATGTTTATGATGAGAGAATGAGAATGGAGATCTCGAGAGAGTGATATAATTTGGAGATTTTTGAATTTTTAGGGATTTTTGATTTTTTTGGGGATTTTTGAAATTTTTGGGGATTTTTGAAATTTTGGAGATTTTTGAATTTTTGGGGATTTTTGAAGAGGGAAATCGAAATTTTGGGAGAGGGAAATAAAACTTTTGTGAAATTTTTAGTTGTACCCCCACGTGCGCATAGTATCCCCATGTGCGCCGTATTATCCCCACGTGCGCCGTTATTTCAATCAACGTAGTTATACCAGAGATTTTAGTATTACCAAAGTCCCACATAGTTGTACTTTTGATGTTTTACTATTTATTTAGTATTACGTATCATTAACATTTGTTTTTTTAGTTATACAATTGATTTATAGTGTTTAAGGTATGGTTAATAGTGTTTTATGCAGTTATATTTGTAAAACATTAATTTTTGTAACTTTGTCATCCTACAATGGATATTATTAAAGAAGTGATGTTAAAAGTATAAGGAACATATTGTTTAGTTTGGTTGATAACAAGTTACTTTGATATAGTTTGTAATTTATTTTTGTTAAACTTATTTAGTATATGTTTATGATGTTTTCAAACCCGAAAATACGTCGACACAATATTTTTTCAATTTTTATTATAATTCTTATTTTCAATCAACATAGTTTCACCAGTTATACCTGTTTTACCAAGTATTACCAGAGTATTACCAGAGTATCACCAGAGTATCACCAGAGTATAACAGAAACAAAATATAGTATTACCGAGTATTACCAGAGTATAACAGAACCAAAATATAGTATTATCAAGTTGCAACAGAACCAAAATATAGTATTACATCTTATCAGACAGTACTACCACTATCATTCCCAAATATCAACCATTGGAGTCTTTGTCTCGGCCTCCTCTTATTTTGTGTCCTTGGCCGCTTTTCCCCAACCGATGGATTCCTTTTAACTTTCTTTCTTCCCTGCTTGTTTTTCCGAGGCGGAGGTATGATGTTTTTGTTTTTGGTCTCATCTGGGACATCCTATTGCGACCTGTCTGGCACTAGATATATTGTCCTATAATACGCTATTACCCACAGCTCTGTCCAATAATATTTTGAACACAACTCATGTAGTTCGATCTCATGAGTTCTATCATCATGTCTTAAGAATTCAATAAAAGTGGCTAGAGCGTGTAAGCAAGGATACCTTTCAATATCGAACACCTTGCAACTGCAACTTTTCTGAAGCAAGTTCACGAAATAAGGCTTTCCATCACAATCGACGACATTGTATTCAAGTTCGAAACTGTTTAGCTCTGTCACAATCAATTTCTCAGCAACGGGCCATAATTTGTGGAGTATGTTCTCCACTAAAGGCACCAATTTGTTTTCCATTGCTCCAGCCACAGAATCCTTCCGATGGTCATTAAACCATCTAGAAAACGTCGCTATGATTGTATCAAGCAGGGGTATTACGGAGTACTTTCTTGCATCTTTGAAGACATTGTTCATAGATTCCACACAGTTGCTTGTATCTAAGTTGTATCTTTCTCCAGGAAAACAACACCTTGCCCATTTTTTTTTCACAGTACTCTCCTCAAGATAACCCGCAGCAGAAGGATATCGCGTCTTAAACGCAATATATCCACTGTTGAAATTAGCCACTGTGTAATGCCTACTCAACTCCATGAATCTCCATGCGACTACGTCTTTGTTGACGTTTGAAACATGACCTTTGACATTTTGAGACAAATGCCAAATACAATATCCATGACAAGCCTGGGGATACACATTAGCTATGGCACCGATAAGTCTTGCATTTCTATCACTAATAAATACCAATTCAGAAGTGTCTGGTATAACAGTTTTCAGCATCTCCAAAAACCAAGTCCAACTTTCATCTTTCTCACCATCGAGTATACCAAACGCTATGGGATAGTGGTGACGATTAGGATCTTGAGCCGAGGCAAAAATAAGTACACCACCATATCCGTTCTTGAGCCAAGTTGCATCCACAATTATCACTTTTCTCATTACTTGAAACCCTTCAATGCTAGCTCCCAAAGCTATGAATAGATACTTGAATCTTTCCTTCTCATCCAATTCCACACGTGTTATTGTGCCCTCATTCACCTTCTCTAACATGTGCAAATAGCAATACAACATCTTGTAGCTATCTTCAGAGCTACCACGCAAATCGGTAATAGCTTGATTTTTTCCTCTCAACGCTGTCGAGTATGATATATTCACACCTAATTCGGTCTTCACAAGATCCATGATCATTTTAGGAGTTGGAGTTTCTATTTTTCCAGGAAAATGATCATGCAAAAGAGCTGCGACTAATTCTGGTGTTCCATGCCTTTTCACGATGCTGTTGGTTCTACTTTGACTTGCCCTAGAGCATGTATGCATCTTGGTGTACCTTCTAATCGAGAAAATATCTGTATTTCTAACCCTTGCGGCTCGTAAACCCCATTTGCACAGATCTTTAGTACATTTAAGCACCAAACGTATAGGATCAGACTTCTTAATAACAAAACCAAAACTGAGAACAAATGCGCCTTTATTCACCACATCTTGCAATGCCTTCTTATTAGGAAATTCTTGACGGATACTCAAACCCAAACCGTCTTCCCATGACTCAACATACTGACTAGCTTCTACAACAGGTGGGGGCTCTACATATTCATCATCCATATCCGATCTAACTATACCGTTATCCACACCTTCATCACAAGATACGATTCCATCGGGTTTACTTTTACTACCATCAACCTCCTTTATCGGCTCAACTTGTTCTTTTTCTACATACAAAGTGATGGCATTACATCCTACTTCATCATAGTTCATACCAGTAGAACTTTTTCACCACTTTCGACACTTGCACGGGCTCTTCCAGATTAGTGATGACCTCCACATACAATATACATCTACGACTCTCCTTATCAATGGACGATAGATAAACTTGCATATCCTCATCGTCAGTAATAGTCCATGGATCCCCACTTCCCACCAGCAGTGCATTGTAAGTCAACCGAAGTGTAGCTTCACTTTCACCTAATGCAAGCTTCTTGTATATCCTAGCTTCTACCATCGACAAAGTTATCTTCTCAACCGATATATTCATCATTAAACTATACATGAGACCTTGACATTTAAAATGTATGCTGACGCTCATTGTATCCTGCCAAAACAATACAAAACTGTGTTCAGTATTACCAAGTTCTACTAGTTATTACCAGTTTTACTAGTTGTACTACGTTGAATAGTAATACTAGTTTTACCAAGTTTTATTTTCTAACTCGTTATACTATATAAAACAGTGATACCCAGTTTTACCAAGTTCTACTATCGCCACACAGAAACAAATTAAATCGTTGAGAGTTCTCTAATCTGCAATTCACTACGATTCCACAAATGAAATCTATTCCTTGCTAATTTAAACTACTAATCGAACTAAAAACAATGAAATAACACCTAATGTACATATCCCAATAATGGAATCAAGTTCAATGCATATTCTGGAATTCAAGATCTTTTCTTCTCATCAATTTACATATCTGCAATTCACTACGAATCCACAAATGAAGAGAAGAACTTACTTGAAGGCGTCTTCAATGCAGATTCTGAAAGGCACGGCGCCGATGGAGAAGGGGATCTCGAGGGGGAGCTTGACTCTCGTTTAACGGCCGTGAAGAGAGTTCGAACTCGTTTTTTTTTACTTTTTTTTAAATTTAAATTTAGTTATTAAAAATCAAAAATGAAAAAATAAGAAAGAAAGGTAAATCTGTCCATTCACAATATATGGATAAGGGATACGTAGATTAAATAGGGAGACAAGAGATTTTTGCCACGGCATAGTGGACTCCTCAGACGATTTCTCCAGAGAGCAGTCGTCTTCGTTCGTGAGCTCGTAATTGCGATTTTCTCAGCTTCTGTTACCCGTACAAAGCCATGGCCGAAACCGCGAAAGAAATCAACGGCGGAGATGCTCAGGATCTTCTCTCACTTCTCTCTTCTCCGGCGAGGGATTTCCTCGTTCGTAACGACGGCGAACAGGTTAAAATAGCTTCTCGCTTCTCTCTCTCTTTCTGTAGTTGACCTGATTTTTGAGTTTTATCGTCGTCGATCTCAACTTCTATGTGCTTGTTTCTCGATTCTCCCCTGTGATTGTTCTTTTGGAGAACCGATTAGGGTAGAGTTTGACTGGTTGGTTGGTTATATGAATTTTTATGATGTTCAGGTTAAAATTGATAGCTTAATAGGGAAGAAGATTGGATTGTATTTTTCAGCTGCGTGGTGCGGACCGTGTCAGCGGTTTACTCCACAGCTGGTTGAAGTCTACAACGAGCTCGCTCCAAAAGTTGGTTTCGAGGTTGTTTTTGTGTCTGGCGATGAGGATGAAGAGTCCTTTGGTGATTATTTCAGTAAGATGCCATGGCTCGCTGTTCCCTTTGCTGATTCAGAAACACGTGACCGTTTGGATGGGTTGTTTAAGGTTACGGGAATTCCTAACCTAGTGATAGTTGATGATCATGGTAAACTTGTGAATAATAATGGGGTTGGTGTCATACGAAGCTATGGAGCTGGTGCTTATCCTTTCACACCTGAGAAAATGAAAGAGATCAAAGAGGAAGAAGATAGGGCTCGGAGAGAGCAGACATTGTCATCTGTCTTGGTTACTCCTTCCCGGGACTTTGTGATTTCGCCAGACGGAAACAAGGTACCCTTTGATTATATATAGCTTTGTGTGATTTTGTTTTTGGCTTTGTTGACTTAATGAGGCTGATCAGTTGCGTTTTCATTAGGTACCTGTATCGGAACTTGAAGGTAGAACCATTGGCCTTCTCTTCTCAGTTGCCTCTTACAGCAAATGCACAGAGTTTACTCCAACGCTTGTTGAGTTTTATTCGAAGCTGAAGGAGAATAAAGAGGATTTTGAGATTGTGTTGATATCTCTTGAAGATGATGAGGAGTCTTTTAATCAGGACTTTAAGAGCAAGCCATGGCTAGCATTGCCGTTCAACGACAAAAGCTCTTCGAAATTGGCTCGGCACTTCATGCTGTCAACGTTACCAACACTGGTCATTCTCGGACCAGATGGAAAAACCCGTCACTTGAATGTCGTTGAAGCTATTGATGACTATGGACTTCTTGCTTATCCTTTCACTCCAGAGAAGTTTAAAGAACTCGAGGAGATAGAAAAGGCAAAGATAGAGGCTCAAACGACCGAGTCACTTCTTGTCTCTGGTGATCTCAACTATGTTCTCGGAAAAGATGGGACTAAGGTATTGCTCTCAATACCCTCTTCGTCTTCTAAACACTGTTCTTCGAGGCTGATCTGAACCAACCTGTAAAAATTTGGCTTTCTTTGTTAGGTGCTTGTTTCGGATCTGGTGGGGAAGAACATTCTTATGTACTTCTCAGCTCACTGGTGTCCTCCTTGTCGCGCCTTTACACCAGAGCTTGTTGAAATATACAAGCAGATAAAGGAGCGGGATGAAGCGTTTGAATTAATTTTCATCTCCAGTGACCGTGACCAGGAATCATTTGATGAGTATTACTCACAAATGCCGTGGCTGGCTCTTCCATTTGGTGATCCTAGGAAAGAATCCTTGGCACGAACCTTTAAGGTCGGTGGGATCCCAATGCTAGCAGCTCTGGGACCAACTGGGAAAACCGTAACAAAAGAAGCAAGGGACCTTGTGGCAATCCATGGAGCCGATGCTTACCCTTTCACTGAGGAACGTTTGAAGGAGATTGAAGCCAAGTACGATGAGATGGCAAAAGAGTGGCCTAAGAAGGTGAAACATGTTCTTCATGAAGAGCATGAGCTAGAACTGACTCGTGTTCAGGTTTACGTGTGCGATAAGTGTGATGAACAAGGAAAATTCTGGTCTTACCATTGCGATGAATGCGACTTTGATCTTCATGACAAGTGTGCTTTAGAGGAGGAGACAAAATCAAACGGTGATGAGGCTGTGAAAGAAGGTGGCGGTGAGCACCAAGATGGTTGGGTTTGTGACGGAAACGTGTGCACCAAGGCCTGATTGATAGCTTCAGGCACAGTTATGTCACTATGTGTATGCTAAGCTATTTCCTTACCCTGTATAATTTGATGAGAGTATGGAAGTGTGGCTACAATCTGATAAGACCTTGGAGATGAACTATGTTAATCTAAAGTAGTAATAAAATGATCTTCTTATTTAACTGTGATCTTGTATCAACAAATTTTAGATTCTAACAGGAGTTGTATGAAACAATACATTGGCACACCCTATGTATATATATTCAGAGACAAAGAGAGAGCTTTTCTGCTCTCAGATGGAATTGTCTTCTTGCTAAACACCTATGCAGAGGAAGCTACAAGTGGTGATACTCATGATCTCCAGTGGCTTCGGTTTTCATCATTAAAAATGGACAGCAAGCAAGGAAGAGTAACCAACTGCTAAATAATGAAAAAAAAAAATCAGATCAAAAGAACTTTTTAAGCTTGAAAGGTAGTAATATATGGAATCAAAGATCAATGTGGAATTTTTGGATAACTGTATCTAGTAAACTAAAAGTGATACTTACCAGTGATAATCGATTCATCATAGGACAACCACGTTCATGAACTTCCTCTTGGCGAATGCAAGCCACCATTTGTTTGGTGTCCCGTTGGCCCTATACGCTACACTCAGTAGCCTCCCACTTGTCTCCTCACGAACTTGCTTCAGATAATTCCTGAAAAGATCTGACATTTGAACCCAACAGAAGACACAAGGCTAAGGACCTAGTAACCAAAAGAAAAACCCAAGGGAATCAGTAAGAGTTAATTAGACTATGTACCTGCTTCATCCTGGGACTGAGGAAGCGAAAAGAGTCCCGGGAAAGGAAAACCAGTTTCTCCAGGAACAGGAATATCTTCTAAACCCAAGTTAATAATCGCTTTAGTTCCAACAGCCAAGGTTCTACAGCCTTCGAGCCTCTTTAACGCCACGTTTATGTAGAACGTCAAGTAAATAAGGAGCTTATCAGCAGGACTTTTGATATCAAAGTTTGTGAAGAAGACATTCGCACGAAAGAAGGTGATTGCCTCGTCCACTATATCAGTTTTATCTACATTATAAAACAAGTTATAAACGCTTTCATGGCAATTTTGGAAAAACAAAATCAACATATATGGCTTTGTTTGAACTAAATAATAATACCTTGTTCTGAAACTGGTGCAGGACCTTTTATATGGCTCTTAAGTGGAAGCAATGGACAACCACATGCCTTTGTTATCCCTTCTTCTTCCACAAAACTAGAGTGATAAACCTGATTAGAGCGTTTCACCATAACAAACTGAGCATCACACATTTAAACAAGCAGATAGAACCAATGAAACAATCTCATCGAAGATCTAAATCAAAATTCACTAGTTACTAGCCATAAAAATTGAATTACGATTGATTCTGATGTGAAAATAATGATCCGTACCATTGTTGAGCCCAATTCGAACAACAAGCGGTAGTATCAGGTAAGGAGAAGAATCGAATCGAAGGTGGATCTACACTGCCATTAAAAGATCATGGAGATATAAGAATCAGGGCGTTAGGTAAACGAATGATATGAAGATGTAGAATAAAAGATTTTTTACCTGTTGACTGAAGATCAGATCAATTCCAACTTCTTAAAGACTCTGACGAAAGAGAATTGAAATGTGATGGAGCTGTGTAGAGTTCGCTCGCACGATCCGTCGTGACTCGTGATGTTGCGGTGGTCGGAAATGGTTTATTTAGGAAGCCAATCGTCGTCGGCAAGACGAAAAAAGAAAAAGGAATGAAGAAACTTCAAGAAAGACAAAGAGGTACGACTGACACGTTTTAAAGCCACCCGAATGTGGAACATTGCTTCGTACCGGGTCTAGCCGAATGTTAAACCGGTTTTGGTTTTTATTTTTTTGAGTTTCTCGGTTTAATATGAATTTACATCGAATTTATGATCTTATAAATTCGGTTTTAGGGGTGTAATTTAGTCAAGCAATAATTGTGTTTAAATTTCTCTGCTATTTCTTCTCATGATTGGATAAAAAAGTTGATACCGAAGACTCAGTAAACCAAAACTTAAACAGAAATGCACAAAATATAGACATTGAACCGAACTTAACCAAGCTCTATAACTGTGTATTTGATTCTTTATACGACTATAGTACAAGTTACATTGGGGACATATACATGAATATTAATAAGTGAATCATGTTTGCATAAATGTGTCTTACATATTCAACAAATATACTACTAATGAGTACAGCTCTTGATCCAAACAGTTTAATTAACATATTTCTACACTGAGTTTGATAACAATACACCGGGTGGTGGTAACTAAACTAAATTGATGCTGCATTCTATGGTTTCGCTATCATTTAAATTAGACGTGACTGGGATGTGCCGGAAGCTGTCACCTGAACAGTTGAGAATTGCTCTTTGCACAGTATGATGATGTGGTTTTGAATCGTTAGTACTATGAGTTTTGTAGCTCGTGAATGCTCCTAATGCTCCAAGAAACCCTTCATGTCGTAAAAACATTGCTTTTGCCTCACCCCTAGACCTGTAAAATTTGTGAACATACATGAGTTTCAGATATGGAGGGATTGATTAAGTGAGTTTTGGATTTACCAAAAGTGAACAGCGACTGAGATTGTGTCCATGGTGTACTCTAGCCCACGGATGAAAAATCCACCAAAGAAAATACGCTTAAGACCGAATCTGAGAGCATTCAAATAAGCAATCTGGAGAGAAAGCGAGACGGTAGGAAATGTTACAATCCAGTCAGACTTCAAGATTTCTGTTAAATGGCATAGACATGTTCAGAGAAACTGACCTGACCGATGTTATTTGATATCATTCTTAGAAGGGATCTTGCAACATCTTCTGGCTGGTAATCTTCAAGTTCTTTCCCATCAGAAATTGCTTTCCCAAAGCTGGAAGCGATAGCTGTTGAGGAGAGACCAATCTACAGAAAATATCAAAAAGAAGGTTTGGATTATACATATTGTCAAATCTATAACTTTAGCAAAACCAAGATTAATCAATTTACCTTTGAGTAATCTGTTCCACCGTAGATATCCCCCACAAGCATGTCAATTACTCTGTTATTTCCATGGTGACTTAACTCGAGCAGCTCATCAAAACTGAACTTAAAGAGATATTAATAGTTTACTCAGGCAAGGAGGAAACAACGTTACATGAATAGAGTTAACTAAGAAGTCACACCTCTTGCATTTTGTTAGAAGCTTTCCAAGACCTAAAAACGTGCCTCCACCAAGGCTTGTTCCACTTATCCGCTCATACTTTCCATCTCCATCGACCTACAGAAGAACGAGTTTGAGTAAACAACACCGCTGAGAAGTAGTTGCAAACAGAATCAAAGTGATCACTGATCAGAGAAACCAAACCCATAATGACCTTGATCATGCTAACCCCAGAGCCAATATTAACAAGTAGATATGGATACAGATCATTATGGTCGATCTCGACAAAGTCCTTCTGGCCATCCAAGTAGGTAAAAGCTTCTCTTGGAACTGTCTGCAATCATGCAAGAATTAGTCATGTAAAATAGTAATAACAAGAAGTTTGTCAAAACACTATTCTGCCACAGATGTCTTAATGCATTGAAGAAACTATCTCATAGAAGACGTCACAGAGCACACTGCAAAAAACTATTCTGCCGTAGATGTCTTTAGTGTTACTCAAGTGTGTTAGCAAGGAGAAAAACATGAAGTACATTCGGAAAGCAGACACGACATACATATACAACAGGTGGTGAACCTCATTTAGGTAATGTCAGAATGAAGAGAAGATGGTGATAGGAATGAAAAAAAAAAAGAAGCAACCTTTAGGAGAAAATTAACACCACCAACAAGAGAATGCATCTCATCTTCCTTATCGAAAAGAATGCCGAGTTTCTCCTTAAAGAGATCAGCAAACTTAAACGCCCCACCACCTGTGGCCTTTTGGAATGATCGGATAGCATAACAATTAGTAAGACCATACATAAATCAACTAAATTCCCACTGCAACATTCCTCACTACAAAAGCCTACAAACGATGATCAGCTTTGTACCTTAACAGATAGATAATCATGGACTGCACCATTCTGATGCTGAACACCTGAATAGATTACCTCTGTCAGTTAAATAAACACAGGGAACTCACAAATCAATAAACTTGTGCTCTTTGTTAATTCAAAGACACAATTTTTTTTTTGCAAAAAGAACTCATTTCAGCACTCTGAAGTTAGTTAGAAAGCTTCAGAATACATATTGAAACAGAGGCTAAAGATCATAAAAATCAAAACTTTTACCGGAGTGGTGAAGAATATTGAATCGAATGAAGTCTAAACAATCATCAATCTTTCGGGTCTCAAACTTAGCGAAACAAAGCCTTCCTTTGACAACAGAGCAACCATTACGAGACTCTTCTTCGCTTCCATTTGAAGAGAAATACACAAGCTTGACCAGAGTCCCTACCAAAAACCCCCCACCAATCAATTCCGGTTAATTCGAGACGAAACCCAAAACCGAACAAATCTAGAAACGAAACAAAGCAAAAAAAAAAAAGTCAATTTTTTGGGGTTACCTCCGATGTCGAGAGCCAAATGAGAGATTTGAGTCGGAGGATCCATGGCGGTTTTTTTTTTTTTGTTGCAAGATTCTCTTTTTTTTTTTTTTGGATTCGTTTTTAGAGCCCCTTTTTTTCAACGTTTAAATTGAAATATATAATCTTTTCAACGATCAACTACTTTAGATCTAAACCTATCTATCTATCTACTTTTGTCTTCCAACCATGGCTGACTTGTTTTTTCATCTCCATGGAGCAATTGTTTGGTTGTCCCAATTGATTTTGATTGCGTCAATTTCTAGAAATTTTCTTATTTAAAAAAAAAAAAGAAAAAAAAAAAAAAGAGAGACGAATTTTGCTGACTTGTCATTTAGTCTTCAGAACTAAAAAATTATTTTATTTTCCTGACAATATTTGTGTTTTCCAGTTTAGGAATGAAAGAATTGTATATTGACTCTCGTAATAATTACGATGAATTACATATGTTTAAATGAGAAGCTAATTAACGTAATTTCTATATATAAAGATATAATAATTATTAATAAATATATTCTAGAATATTTTAGACATTTTTATACTTTTACATATATACAGAACGGTCCGAAGAAGCGATCCGAAGCATAAAAAAAACATTTTTTTTGTTAATAACTCATTTTCTGTAGGTGTAAATGAAGTTAGAGGTGTTTTTGGTGTCTAAGACACCGTGTCTTGAAAAAGTTATAGATTCATATGGAACTGATAGGAGTTATTAATAATATTGGAGATGGCAAGAGAATCTTGAGATTAAAAAGAAAAAAAAAAACAAGTCAAAAAAAAAATTCTTCTACAAAAATAAATAATAATAATTCACTTTTGAATGTCAGACTCGTAAAGTTTACCAGTTAAATTGTGTCGTATAATGAAAATTCAATATCAGCAGACAACAGTAAATTAATGCTTCCATTTGACTTCAACTTCCACCGCATTTGCTGATAAGAGATGTCGTACTGAGAAGATATGGAACTAAGTGCTTGTACTATGTCTTGTCTTATTTAGATATGGAAGCATTTGTCGACCACTTGTTATACCAGTCACTGTCATAAACCATACATTTACTTGCATTTCGATCTTGTAGATAGGGCCAGTAAGAACATTGGTTGGGATGGTCGGGGCATTTGATGATAACATGTGACTAGTTTATATATAGAAGAAACCAATTTCTGAATTATTAAGAACATAATCGCTGGACTGAGTTAGGGTTAGGTTGGTTAAATCCACGATGCCCCACACACACACACACACAAGCTTAAAAGCTAGTACAAACTGAGAATCAAAACACACCAACTTGCTTCAAACACACATTCTTGTGTACGGCAGAAGGTGCATCAGGAGAGTGTAAAAGTGGTTATGAGGTTGCTGAAGCCTGAAGCTATAATTGTTAATTTCGAAAACTTTGCTTCCAGGGTCTTTCGGTTTGAGATCAAGAGACTCGTCATTATAAACATCCACCATTTCTTAATTAACATATCATCGTCTTCTCTGTCGATGTTAGGCTCTTCTCCTGTGTACCTCCATGGTTTGGATCCCTAACATTTTAATTTCACCAATATATAATAGTAAATATGTAAAGCCTGACTAATTAAGTTTTGATGTAGGAAATACAGATTGATACAAGAGAGAGTTGCGTTGATTTGTATCAAGTAAAAATCTTTAGTCATTGTTCGTATATAGTTTGGCAACGTCTTAAGTCTTCTATGAATAAGAAAACCTTAATACACAATATAGGTTTCAGAGCTTAACCAATTTTTTTTAGGCTTTACAACTTTTGGTTTCCTCTTTTTCGAATTCTGTTTTTCAATTTTTTCTTTTGTCTGATCTTTGTACATTTTTTGTAAGTAAATAAATTTAGAAAGTCAACTAAAAATTAATGAAAATTACATGTGTGGCAAAAATAAAACACCAAATATTGCATTGATAGGCAAAATTAGGAAATACCTTATGGTATTATATAAGATATATATATAGAGTTAGGTTTTTTTTTTCTTTTATTAAATTGATCATTTTGTATTTCACATCAGTTAGAGTAAAAAATTCTTATGACTTATATAGACAAAACAGTTGAAGCAAAATATTAGATATGTAAACTGTCATAAAGTAGGAAATATTAATAAATTTGACAAATTGGAACTTAAAATTTGAATAATGAATTAAAAGAAATTTTAATCATTGAGTTTCAAGAAGATTTTAATTTACCACAAGCAATAGAAGCAGCTCTAATCCCATCATGTTTGGCAGAAATGGTCTCTCTTCCTCTCTAATTTTCAAATTTTTCTTCCTTCTCATTTTCTATTGTTACGTTAGATTGAACCTTTGAGTTTATTGTATATGTTGAAATTTAGATGATGTTCGTTATATTGTACGTACTAATTAACAACCATTTATAAAAACTTAATATTATTTAGATGGTGACACATGCCAAACTATTTTTTTTGAAAATAAAGGCAACTTATATATAAGAATTAAAAATAATAATCATGAAATAATAAATTATATATATTATTTCTATAATATTTGAGATACTAGAAATGTCATAGTAGCGAATTATATACCACAATATTCACATCCATTTGTGAATGACATGTATCTACATTATATAGATTAATGTATCATATATAACAATGTTTGATTTTATTTTATCAGAGGATTGATATATTCATGGTAGAGATGAGGTGGGTGACAATGTTATTTGATTTGTACAATTCAGTTTATTTCATGTCACACTTATATTTTTAATCTTCAATAATATTATTTTTACTACTCATTTTTTTTTTAAAACGTCTATTTTACTACTCATTTTATAAGAAAAAAAACAAAAATAATTAGTTATATATATTCCGATACGCGGGACAATAATATCGGAAGCGGAGGAGGACATGGCCATGGAGATCACCGCTGAGGCTCAGAAGCTTCTTCTACAAGTAAGTCAGCCATCGATCTCTTCTCCTCCGTTTCACCCCCCTCTCTGGAAAATTTTCCGTTATCAAATTTTCTTAGGGTTTCGATTAACTTGATTTGCGCAGTTGGTCTCGTCTGCTTTCCAAAGATGCCGTTTATCAGAAGATCTCTGTAGATTATCAGTTCTTCTTGATCAATCTACTGATACGGATCCTCCGATTACGTCTATTTCGAGTAATTTTCACTGGTTTTGTTTTCCGATTCTGGGTTCGCTCTCGATTGATGCTAAATTGGTCTCGTTATCTTATCGATTTGATGTTTCTGTACAGTTGCGGATACGGGAATCGGATGCAAACTGGAGCAGCTTCAGGATCTGAGGTGTCCTAGAGAGTTCAATGGAGTGAAGATTTGGGGTCTGTATTGATTTGATTTGATCTAATGCAAATTTTCTTAAGTTTAAAGCGATTCTGACTAGTGTGGGTTTTATGTGATGCAGATGGGTTACTCTCTGTCAAGACGACTTGTAAGTTTTGGTCACTCTGATTGATTCTGCTTATGGCCTTTAGATTTTTGCCTATTATAATAAGTTCAATAAGGGGGAACATGTTGAACTTACTGTGGAACTTGTTATTGTTCTTTCTCTTATGTGTTTCCCCCATGTGCTTGTTGGGAATTGCAGGCTTTACTGACGATGAGGTATACTATTTTCATATAAATCTTGATGAGTATATATCAAACAAGAGACTTAAAAGGCAACCTTCTCAGTCTAAGAATGGTGTTAAGTTTAGGTGTGTAGACTCCTCAATCTATGTTTTTTTTTTTTTTTTACTGATTTTTAAGCCGTTGTGAGTGTCTTGACTTGTTTGTATATTCGGTTTGTGTTGTTTTTCAGTGGGACGGAAGTATCCTTGAGTGTTTTTGGGAGTATGGATGTTCTTGTAGCCCCGATACTTGGCTTATTTCAAAAGGTCTTCCTTTCTCTTCTTATCTTTTAAATACTGATTTCAACTGAACTTAAGTGTATGCTTATTGGTAGTTAGTGTGACCATAGACATGACATTTCAAAAATACTGCTGACAACTTGTTATAGAACCAAAGGCTAAAGAGCATACATATGCCCTATTTAAGGGAGAAAAATTCCAATGGCATTTGGTCATTTTGGGATGACAGTTTATGTTTGAAGTCTTTGAGGGTCGCTCTTTAGTTAATCAGTTGTTAATTAGGTCAAGCAATGACTCGGTGTCATGAATTACCAAAGCTTGTTTAGTGGTTAGATCTATCCTGCAGAGCTTTGGAAATTGATGATCTCGTATATCTTTTAAATTGGTACTGTCGGCCTCCTGATGCGATCACTTGAATGTAGTCAGTTTCGTCAAGTTTAGTTCCCTCATGATTGCTTAAGGTACCCTGGAATGATATATGTTCCCTGTTATCTTGCAGATGCTTGTTCTGCATATACCTGTAAGTTCAAGTTTCTCCCTTTGGCGACAATTTTATCTTGAAAATTGTTTCCTTACTCATGATAATTTAGTATCAGAACTGACAAATCATGGAACTAAAAAGTTGGTTCATTCTTCATCTCAGAATGTCACAATGGATCTGATGGTTAAACAAGGGGCTCCTCCTGGTACTCAAACTCAATACGTCTTTGCAGTGAACGCTGACAAAACTCCATGCTTTACTGCCTCCAATCTTGAACGGTTGAAGTTTGGTCTTGAGGACTATGTTTTAAGGCATGGGAACTGTTTGGATACAATGTGTGACCATTGCTTCTCTGATAGGTATATAATATGTAACACTATTTTTGTTTCTGGCACACTTAATACATAACTTAGTTCGTTTCTACTAATTGAAGTGTCTGTTAAGTTATTCTACAATTTAAGTCTGAAAAATCTGGGTATATTTTACTTTCAGAGAGCATCTTAAAGTTGGAAGTGGAACTATATGCCATGAAGACAAACATAAGAGAGTTGGAGGGACTGTTGAAGTGGTGATTGTGATAAGTGACTTGTTAGAGACAACTCAGCATTGCAGCAGATCATGCGACGGCAAAACAAAGGTTTGTTTAAGCCTCAAACTAATACAGTAGCTCATAATGAGATGTAATGTACGATTGGCGGATCTTAAATGATGAATTTCCCCAGGTTTTATACTTTGACAACTTCGCACCTTCCCCTGTTCCACATTTTGTTCTGAGTGCATTGAAAAAGATGGACTGGAAAAGTTACGGTTTGATCCTGGCGAATGTGAATGATCAAGATGGACATGTGTTTCTCGAATGGGAAAATTTTCCTTCATTTGTGCAAATAGAAATCGCCCTCCATTGGTATCACAATCAACATGCAACAAGACAGAAGAATGGGCCTGGTATAAATCTTGTGAAAAAGGGAATTAAAAACGCATTGGATGATTTGAAGGCTAAACATGAGGGTTTTCTTCTAAGCTCACATGCTCGTAAGGTGCTCTATCGGTCAATCTCTTTTCAACTTTTCGTGTCAATCTCTTAAATTTCGAGAGGTTTGACCAAAGATTTTTTTTGTTGTTGGTGCTTATCTTTCTTAGATTTGCAGCTATGTCCCTGACCTTGCAAGATCAATAGCAGGCCTAATATTCTCCTCTACTGACTTAGACTTCCAAGGAGATTGCTTATCGGTTCTTGGCTTTCAGCCTCAAGAAGTTGAACGTGAGGCTGTTGAAGACTGTATCCAGAGAAAGATAGTTACGGTTATAGGAATGAATGAGAGGAAACCTCAGAAAGACCAAGAAGCTGCTCCTTTCCTGTTTTTTGATGGCAATTCTGAGACATCATACTTTGAAGAGGAGGAAGTAGAAGGTGAGTATTACTCTACCTCACTGGAATGATACATCTGCTTCTGACAACGGATATATACTAGTTAATCGACGTGTAAAAATTGCGTCAGTTATTAGCTTCAGCCATGGCTACGAGTTCTCATGGTTTTGAGAAGAGCTGTTCTTAGAAACCTTACATGATCTGTTTAAGAATCTGCAACTTGTTATGTTCTTGAGATAGTTTGTCCAAAGCCAATAACACTTATTTACATCCCTTACTGATCTTTTTGTTTTCAATTTATGTTCGGATCGAGAACATTCCACGGAAACTAGAACCAAGCTCTATGCAGTTCAAAAGTCAGACATCATTATGATGCAGGAATAGTCAATATAGGTCACCTTGTAATTACTAGGCTTAACAGATTGAACATTTGTAGTGTTGTCTGTACACAAAGATAGCAATAGAAATACTTATTTCATTAGTAGTTTAACACACCTTACACACTTTAGCAAATACTATTGAAAACCTCTCGGGTCGAGAAAGGGCAGGTAAGAACTGTGATTCCAACTCACCAAGGTTTCTATATCTTCTTATACTAGTTCAAACTATGTTTACCTGTATCAAACGGAAATAGATAGAGGAACAAACCAAGTCTTGTGCCCTTTCCAGCAAGACATCTCAAGCAGCGGAAGGTGCAGGAAAGAAGGTAATTTCCGGTTCGAGTGCCGAAGCTAGGATGCTCGATTTTGTAACGGTTTCTTCCATATCTGCAGGGACTTTCGATTTGAAATCGAGAGTTTCATCATTATATACATCCCACCATTTACCAACTAACATCTTGATGTCTTCTCTGTCCATGTTAGTTTCTTCTCCAGTGTACCTCCATGGCTTGGATCCCTATTATTATCACCATCCAACATGAAAAATATCAAGTTTCAGCAATAAGCTAAACCGGCTCGGATTTGTTAGCAAAGAGAGAGGTACTTACAGCTGCACAGTAATGAACAACCTTGACCTTCTCAAGCTCCACGTTCTCAGGGTGACGCCAAAGCATAGCCAGAACCAGATTGTATACCAGAGGGATCGGTTTGTAAACTTTCTCAAAGAACATATTGAGAAAATCCTGTCCAATCAAAGTTACAAATAAAATATCATCAAAATCATCAAAATCAGGTCTTGTTTTTTATTTGAAGCATTAAAAAACCGATGCACTAATGTAACTCACTTGTTCTGCAAAAGGTGAAGGTGGTGTGATCTCCAGGGTCTGGAGGAGACTCTCATAAGTCAAAAGACTAGGCTCAAACACAAACATACCGGCGTTGAAATACAGAGGTGGAGGAGGAGATTCCATATCTTCCGGCCATGTGACCTTCTCCGGGCACTGTTGACAATACCCGATCGAATACTGCAGCGAGTGGCTCCATGTTTTCTCACAGAAACAGTCCATCACGGCATGAAAGTACCCATCAGGCAAATCGAAGAGGTTATCGATATTGTCAAAGACTTGGATATCGGCATCAAGGTATATCATCTTGCTGTACTCTTCAAACTGCAAGAAGTCTTCAAAGGTAAGAAAAAACCACAAAGAACTTTGACTATATCACATCTTAGCTAAGTTTTGTGAAGAATCGAGATACTTACGTTCCAAATACGAAGTTTTGAGTAGTTGAGAACGTAATACGCCATGGCAAACTCGACTTGGTTGTCTGGAGGGTGAACAGGCTCGATCTCACGCACAACGCAGCCTTGAGACCTCAATATCTCTCTATGTTCCTCAGGCACATCAGGCAACATAGCAACAACAAGAGGATAAGCACTTTTGACCTTACGCAAACCCTTTGCTAATCCCACCACTCCCTTCACGTAGTCTCCATTTCCTGCCAAAAACGTCACATAAGCTCTCGTTGGAGGTGCTTCTTGATACGCCTTTTCCGATACATAGGTCGAGTTTACGGGAATCTCAGGGGCCATTTTGGGCAAAAGAAAAAGTATTAGGATGGGTTAAGAGGATACTTTGGAAAGTTCTCTCAAGTGTTTCAGAAGTAAAAGAAAAAAAACACAGTTTTTTTTTCTCTGGGGATATGTAAAACTTTTAGTTTGGTTACTTGGCTTTTGAGTAAATTACATGAAGGCTTGATTAAATAGAAGTAGCACGAAGGGTAAATCCGGAACAAATTAATGGATTACTCTGTTTTTTTTTTTTTTTTTAAGTGTTTTCAGCTAGTTGCATTTTTATAACTTTTAATTACAGAAACTGAAATCTTTCAGATATAAAACTTTTAACCTTCTTATATTTGCCATTTTTTTATAATTAATCGTGGGGGTGAAGAAATCAAAGCTCAAATATTAGTTTAAGTAAAATTCAAAAAAAAATTATAAAAAGTTAATGTGAAAACGAAGTTAAATATATAAAAATTTTGTGAAAATCGTTTTCAGAGATTTTTAAAAAAATATATATTGTAACGAAAAGGCATATTCAAAAGGGTTATTAATATAATAAATTTGGGAGACGGCCATGAGTACTCGTAGTCGTACGTGGAAGGTAGTATACCTCCAATTCCAAGGATGTGGCACGAATGTGTCAAGGCAAATGTAGAATTTGGCAATTAAGTTAAGTATTATGAGAA
The DNA here is from genome assembly GCA_023864065.1 of Camelina neglecta. Lineage (NCBI taxonomy): Eukaryota > Viridiplantae > Streptophyta > Magnoliopsida > Brassicales > Brassicaceae > Camelina > Camelina neglecta. The sequence goes on from CM043456.1 coordinate 30,740,284, forward strand.
ATTTGTTTATTAATAAACGGTGTTAAGGTGCGGTTAGATGGTTTTTTAGATAGTCTATAATCGATTTTCCGGTTATTTTGTTTAGTTATTCAACTTAGCAAACATTTTGCCCAAAAAAAGAAAAATCACCTTAGCAAACATATGATTACTAAACTAATCATAAGTAGCTATGGATAAAAAACTTAATATTATTCATAATGTATGTACATGGTATGCATGTATCCATACATACATATTTCGTTTCATGTACGAAATGGCAAAATGATAATTCAATACGTACATGCAAAAGTGATAAACCTTAAACATTTAGTACAATTGCAGAATGTGTTATTTCATTACATAACAAAAATGTGAAAATTGGTACTTGACTAAAATTCTAATATTTTTAATTTGGTAAATTATTTAAATTAAATATTTCAGAATATATACATATATATAAATAATTTTATGATTATATATATATATATATATATATATATATAATTTTGATTGGTTTTTAGCCAAAAAAATATTAAGAAGACTACGTAGTCTTCTTCTCTAAATCAAAAACAAACAGAAGCGTTGCATCGGTCTCAGTATATTATTATTAGGTAACCTTTCTATCTTTTTATCAACAAATGAAAACAATGTGCCCAAATTCCACAATTATAATGCTATTTATATAACGCTCTTGTCGGTTTGGCTAAGTCTTTCTTCTATTCGACTACTAGTATTTTTTATGTCGGTTGGCTTTCCCATTTATTTTATTTTATAATCTCAAACGTATGGCTGTCTGTCACGTAGCTGTTTAGATTTGATTTTGTATCATATATAGTAGTATACGATAAAATAAAAATATCACTATTAAGATTTTGTAATTATAGATAAGATAAAATAAAATATCAAAAAGTAATATTGGTGTGGGACTGTGGGTAAGATCTACAATCTCTTGCAAAAGAGAAGAAAATATATATGTAGGCGAATAGAATAAGAGCTTTATGACGTTCAAGACAATTAATAAACAGAATCTAGGAGGAGTTTACTTCTTTTGCTCTGGTGTTAATTCTACGTATTCATAATGGTGCTGCGGACAAATTGGTCCGACGTGTTCGGTCCCAACCACGTTTGATTATGTATGTAAACAATATTTTTTAGTATTGACTTGTTTGAGTTAATCTAGTTGTTGTTGTCAAAAGAAAGTTAAAAAAAAAACTGAATCATCTAATTTGAACGTCAATGGCGTGAGAGAGCTTGAAAGGATCAAGAGTCTGAGGCATGAAAGCCCATATATAGCATGAGGGCCTGAAAAAAATAACAAAAAGAGTGTACGTAGGACTAGCTAGGAGACTAGGAGAGCATTTGGACTAAAATGGTGTAAGAGCATGAGACGTGAGAGCACGTACGTGGCTTTAGAAAGTAAGTAAAATGCCATATATATGAGCATGATACGTTTAGAGCATGTGGCATGCTCATATGACGTAAAGGCCAAGTTTTCAATTAAAGGTTGTGAGTTGTGACCACCGTCGAGAATTTGTTGATTGTTGTGAAGCACTGTAACCGACCGAAGAACTGTTTTTACCCTATCTCAACACATTTTATGAAGACATTTCCCGAATAATATATAGGGAATTTTATCCAAGATTAAAAGATAGAAACACCATTCTACCGTCAAAGAAAAAAACAAAAATGCAAAAAGATAAAGAGACCATTCAAATATTTTACAATTTCAACAACAAAGAATTGAAAGGAAAAATTATAATTTGTTTACGTGTCTAAAAAAGCTTCGAGAGACTCCTTTGCTTACAACATCAAACACTTATTAGTGCCTGATTCGGTCATGACCTTGATATATACAATATATACAACATGAATTTTAATTGGAAAAATCTCTTTAATATATGGTTAAATAATTGGAACTTTGTTTTCTACCTATCGACATCCTTCAATTAAAAAAATTATAACGTAAAATAGTAATTTAGAACCCTACACATTGGTATCACGTATTACACGCGTTTAGGGTATGGCTTCTTACCATTTTATTGGTGCATCACGTAAAAAATGTATATATAAAACAATTATTCTTTCAGTTTTATTATAACCATAAAATTCAATACCAAAATGTAGACTACCTAATTAAGACGTTTACAATGAACAAATCGCGATAAAAGTCATACAAGGTGAGGGTGGTTTGTCTCCGATAATGACACTATCAGCAAAACCTCTTTAACCGAGATGAACTTAGAAAAATTAAACATAAGAGTTTGACTTGTACTTTTATAATTTTAGTAATGTAGAGAATAGAGATATGTAGATTGTGAAACCCCTATTTTGCTAAAACTAGCTACACAACTTTTAAATGAAACCTGTTTTTCATCTAGATGTGAGCGTAGTTTAGAGTGTATTGCATAGCAGATCTACACCAAATGAGGGATAAATTAGAGCATCGACCACTTAATATGGTTTTTGTATTCAACTGTCTCTACATTGAAAATTCAACAACAGAAGCTCTATATATATCAATCGTTTCGTTATATCCACAGATTTTTAGATCAAGAATAAACGAGAAAACGAATCAATTCCAATATACAAGTAAACATGCATTTTGTTTTGTGACTATCAACTACCGAAAGATATGAGGCAATTCCGTAATTATCGAAAGATGTAGGTAAATTTCGTAATTACTGAAAGATATGGGAAAATTTCATAATTAGGAAAAGACGTCGGAGCAAATTCGCGATATCCAAAATATCTGGGGCCGTTTCATAATTATCGAAAGATGTCCAAGCATTAAGTTTCAAGGTTAACGAGATTATTATTTACAGATACAGTTTTCACAGCGGGTGTAAAAGCCAAGAACAGAAATCAAACCTTCTGGTGTATTAACGTGAGGAAAGTAAATGCATCTACATTTTTTTGATGTGTTAACACGGTAGCAGTAAAACTCTGTTTGTTTCAACGCCAGTATTGAGCCCATCTGTGTATAGTTTCAACCATTTGTGGGAACAGCGCGCTTACACTTTCATTTATCAGGTCTTGAAAGAAGTGGATGCATGCTTCGTCGTCCATATCAAGCCTAAACTTTTCTTGGAGCTGTATAAAAAATGTCAGCACTTACGAGAATGATAAAGGAGAAAGCAAGAGCCAATCTATTTGTGAGCAGAATGGTGGGTTTTCGTTTAGTTTAGTTTAGTTTAGGTGGAGAGTGATAAAGAAACTTACTTTGAGAATGCCCTTTTCCGGGTCTGAAGCTATATCAGGGATAGTAGAACCCGCCATGAGATGAAACAGATTCAGAATAAGGTTGCTCGATTTCCGGAGAATGTTGTATGCTTCACAACAGTAGGATTTGAACCTTGTGTAGTATTGGCTGCAACACAATGATAGCCAAATATTTCAAGTCTCATGTTACAATTCTCAGAGCAAAATATTCATGGAATTATGTAATTTCCTGGTACCTCTCTGCTCCGCCCATGGCTTCCACCATCTCTTTGCAGAGTTTCATAGGTGGAGGGAATGGTTTAGGATCTCTACCGAGAATGAAAGCGAAATCAACGTGGAAAAGACGACCATCATCTGTAAGGAGGAGGTTGTCCAGGTGTCTACATATCAAAATTAGGCCATCACAATTGGATTCAAAGGAAGAAAATTGGAAAAACTCCTCGAACACAACCACTAGAAAATGTTTTGCACCCTACCTGTCTCCAATCCCAAGTATATATGTGATCACAGAATAGCCAGCACAGCTTTTTATAAATGTATCAAGACAAGTGGCTGTTATCCCGAAAGGCGCATGCTCATCAGGATGAAACTTCTGCAGATAACTTGTTATGCTTCGGTGCTCTGAGAGAATCTAAACATGCAAAGGCATATATATCTTAGGGTAACGGTATTATAAACTCTCAAAACTATTAGAGAGGCGGGCAATGAGTTTAGATCCTGTACCTGAGCCAAAGAACGGGATGGTATGAATTCCAACATTCCTTCGTCGTGTCCAGTTGCTAACACCTTATAAGGCGTTAGGCACAGATCAAGATTTTCCAGCTTAAGCAGTCTATCCATGAGCCAAACCATTTGAACAACCTACGGAGGAAAAAAAAAATCACAGTGTGAACAAAATAACTAGATAATAATATGATACAATGAACCTAGATTTACCAGTTGGTCTTGCCGGAGATCATCTCCCTTCTTAAATATAATTTTGCAACTTCCTTCATCTTCTGTTCGGAAAGTAAGGCGCAGAGGATGCATTTGACTTTTAAAGAGTGTTGATTCTCCTGCCACAATCCCCTTTATGATAACACTAGGGGTAAGTGGTGATCTAATAGGCTGGACGAAAACCAAATACAAAAAGGTTAGTAGACACTTCGACACAGACATTCTTGGATAAACATCACTTTTAAAAGCATTAGTTACCAGTTAAAACCGTAGTGAAAGTACCTCTTCAAAGTAGGTGAGTTCGCTAAGGAGTCCACCTAAAAGCTGCCTGAGCTTCTCAATTTTTTTCTGGGTGTTTCCACGTACATTTCTCACTTCTCGTGTAATGGAACATAACTGAGCAGTCACTTCTGTTTGACGCACTAAACTTTGCCACAATTTATATCCATCTTCTCCGTTATCCCCAGGCGGCAGCTGACATTAAAGCAAATATCATTCTCAAGCAGCTAAACAGATCTCACATGATATGCTGTCGCTGCACAACCATTTTATATGTAGTTTGAGCACCACTACTCCTCTAACTAAAAGTTAGGACTAGCGTATTCTATTCACTAGAAAACCTGACACTGCTAACCATATAACCCACATCCCAAGTTCAAAAGGCTTGATCTCACATTATTACAAAGAAAACCGAGGCAGGAGTAAGATCCATTACGTATTCATCTTATCTTAAGTGAAATAGAGGGGAGAAGGAAAGAAAAATAAATATTATGTCCACACCTTGATCATGTTCTCCTCGAGTAACTCATATGTGCTGTAAAATCGCTTGGCATAGACATGGTCATGAAGTTCCACAGCGACATACCAACGGAGAAAACTGGCCAACTCAACATTCTGTAATGCTAGAAATTTGAAAGAAAATAGCGGAAAACAAACAGTCAATTAACCAATATATAAACCGGTTCTAAACAGAAAATTCAACATGATTTCATGTCTAGATGTTCAGCACATACCCCGTTGGACAAGAAATTGAGAAAGGCAAGATCTATCTGAGCGTTCAAAACGGAGAGCCTGAACAAGTTGAAGCAAGTAACACTGAAGTTCTTCATCATCAGCTCTTTCCAATACACTAACAGCATAAGCTCGAACCTATCAGTATGTGTAGTGAGAGATTAGCCTATATTTCAATATACCAGGACGACAGCAAGTAGATTGAGTAGACGATTAGAAGACCAGAATAGAAGTTAAATGGGCACTCGTAGTACCTCTTCACTCTCAAATAGAGGAGACAATAGCTCCAAAGCATCACACACATCTATCATTTCCCATTTGTGCATCAGTTGAACTGCTTGCTTTGCTTCCTGCCAACATCGGAAGCTCATGCAACTTGAAAAAATTAAGAACCATGAAAATTGATCTCCAAGCAAAAGATGTACACTTACCTGAACATCACTCCACTCCACACACCGAAGAAATTTTGTTAGAGCTCTCTTTTCAGACATTAGAGAGAAACGAAACTTCCAAAGAAGTTGTCTTTCATCTCCACTCAGTGTCCTTGTTGGCGGATATTTCAGAACTCTTTGTATGGATCTTTAGACAATAGGGGCAAACAAAAGAAGAAATCACCTACCCATGAGATTATAATTTTATGACTATATTTCAGGAAACTGTTTCTCTGAAGATACTTACTTCCGCTCGATATTGCTTGGCTTGAGATCCCTGTCAATTATGCCACGATCCAAGCTCCTTGCCAGCTTTAGTTGCTTGTTCTCTGAAGGATTAGTCTTTCCCAGTTCTGTATCCCAGACAGTAACAAATTCGTTTGTTGAACCAATTGGGGCAGTTATGAACAAATTGGCTCCAGACTCCTTAAAATCAAAAGCAGATCGACATAAATCCACTGGTCACTTCACTATTGCAAAACACGCATACTCAAACATATATAAGGTAACAGACAGAAATAATCGCAGTAAATATAGCACCTGAAATACGACTCGATGCTCAAAACTACAGAAATCAATAACCACGAACAGATGCGAGCTTCCATGTTTGGAGCTTTCTTGTTCCTTGATCTTATCCAAGGATTTCAACATAAGTCGATCCAGCCAATCAATGCTTTTGATCTGCCCCCTCTCATACTTATTCATGAGCTTCTCCAAACGCTCAAGCTCCCCGCGCTCATGCCGTGGAACCTAAAAGTATGAAAAAAAATCCAAGTAAGTCGTCGTCAAGAACCATATTTCGGATTATACATCTAGACTTGAAATGTATCAGAAACCTTTCCAGGAGTAGATGTTGGAAATGAACCATCCGCTTCTTTCCCCTGCCAGAGCCTGAGCTTCTGCTTTCCTGATTTCATTTGCCCTTTACTATTAAATAAAAGGACTGTTGCCCCACCAATCAATCCCTCCGTTTTACCACACGACACATCCCATACCTGATAAAAACAGAAACTCTCTGATAAGCATAAAAAAGGAAGAAGAAAACAAAAAGGTACCACCATAAAAACAAGCAATGAAGGCAGAGATTTTGGTTTTACAGTGATAGCAAGTTGTGAATGAGCGGTCAAGTCCCGATATTTAGAACTTAGAGTAATGAGTTCGTTCCAGCAGTATGGTGGTCCTGTAGTTTTCAATCTGGGAATTAAGAAGAGAGCTAGTATGAAAAAAAAAAAAACACAATAAAAGCACTTGGACAAGAGTCATCAACATCATCAAAACAGAAAAAAAAAAAAAAAAAAAAAAAAAAGAACCTTGTTCTCATGGGAAGGCCAAAAGGAGCTCCATCAATATACAATGCACACTCGATGTAAAGCTCTGGTTTTTTCTCCTCTGCGACTGAGACAACTCCTAAAACACACACACAGACAAACTCATCTGAAGAACTAAACCCATTTGCAAAGCAAGATTCCAAAATTCCCACACACCAATCAACCAAATTAAAAGAGATTCAAATTCAAATTCAAAATTTCGTTTACCCGAATCAGTAGATTTGTTGACGGGGAGGTTACCATCAAGCTTCTCGATACGAAAAGTGACGGGCGAATTGATATCGCAGGAGAGGAAGAAACGAAACTCGCTCGCACCCATCTGCGATTTTTTTGTTTCTTAAAGGATCAACAAAAAAAATTAGGGCTTTTCTATATATCTGTTGAAGAGTGGGATCATCAATTTGGATTTGGAGGATTTGAAATCCGTAAAATATGTGTTCGAGACTTCCGAGAGAAGTACACGACGACCGACTAAAGCCTTCCTTGTTAAATTATGCCCCGAGTCTTAACAGTAGACGGGCTCAGGTTAACTTTGGCCGTAAACATAAATAAAATAAAAAATTATTAAATGAAATAAATAAATAAAAAAATGTTGTTCAGTTTTAGAAGTGTTAATGTTTGAGAATACAACAACAAACTTAAGACGACAATGAAACTAGCACATAATTAAGAAGCATATTTGGTACCTGGAGTAGTTTATCATAATAATTTTTTTTTGCCTTGTGGATGAAAACATCAACTATGTAGAACCAAGCTCTGCTCCAGGGAGAATCAAATGAGAGCGATGCTAGTATCCCAAGCAGTATGCCTGTCTGTCGATTAGGGATTTATCTGTTTCGACGATAATAAAAAAAAGTTATTATCGTCGTAGCTTTTGTCGGGAGACTATAAACCGAATCAATTTAGCTATACAATGTCATTCTAGTTATAAATGGTACAGCACCTTTCGCAGGAATTAAAGGGCCATTCATGTTGTTATCCCGAAGAAAAAGAAAAAAGTTGTGATAAGTGATGTAGCGGCATTTAGAAAGGGAAATTAAATATGCTATTGTTGAATTTATTTGAAGAGAGATCAATTAAGGATCTTTAGGTTTCTTAATTTCTGTAGACTTTTATAACCTGCAAACAAGATTCTTGGTAAACAAGTATTTGATAACATGATATACAACATGGCAATATGACGATATATATATATATATATAAACGATGGAAAATCAGAGAAAATCCAACATCCAAATGCAATCATATCAAAACATATCACTTTCTATAATTTGAAAAGATAAATAAGATTTTGTCTATTTAGTTTTTTTTTAGAGAACCACAATCCTAAAACAGATAAGAATATCAACAAGCCCTTGTAAATTGCAGCTTATGATTATAATTAAAGATTATCCAAGTAGACGACAAAATTTGTATTAATGGGCACAAATGGGAACTACTCAATCTATCTTCACTAAACTTGGAACATAAGAGGAGCACACAAGTGGGAGCGTATGTTTCTTAACTTGTTCAATCTTCACAGGTTTGAAGTATCCATCTTGTCCAATGATGTGAGCTGTTTGGTCAGATATATAGTCAGAGCGTCTTCATCAGAAGCGTGAAACGGCAGAGACAGACGTGGTCGAAATCTCTCTGATGTAAAATCAAAACAGAGCAAAAAGGCTCCAGCCTCTGCTACTCCTCCTTGCATGATTATCTTCTCTTCAGCAGAATAGTAAGCATTCCCATTCAGAGACTGGCCATGTCGATTGATGAGAGACCGTATTTCCACGTTGGTAGTGAAATCAAGAACCCTCCACGATTTAGAGCTAAACTCATAGATCTCGGACCCAGAAAAAAGCTCGCCGCATCGATAATAATCAAACATCCTCAAGATTTTGTGGTTACGGCTCTTGTCATACCCAAGAGCAAACCAATCAAATTGGTCAAAATCGTTTCTGGGTTGGATCCAGCTGGTTTGCCCCAGATATGGGTTCCATACCAATAGCCTCGACCTCGAGTAGTCCTCGAGGACGCATAACAATAAACCATCACAGTGAAAGGTTTGAAATACCTCGATGTGGTTAAGTACACTTACTTGCTTTATAGATGGATAACCCAAGTCACCACCGTCGTCGTTTCGGATTCCTTGGAGATCGAGTCTCAAAGAGCAAACCCTAGAATCCCACGTCGTAAACCCTAGAAACTGACTCGTTGCTGCTTTACCAAGGATCCTTTTTTTGGAGAGAGCGTTCCATTTTTTGCAACTTAATCGCACTGATCTGAGAGATGTCATAGGAACCCTAGAGAGTATCTCCTCTACCAATTCCTCTGGAAGATCGAACATCGTCGACGTCGTCGTCATTCCAAATCCTCTGTGATATAACTATAAGCACTAATATATTGTTTTACATTTTTCTTATCTCCAAATAATAACGTAAATTAGAAAAGTTAAGATAAATGTCAAAGATCAAATTCTATTCTTTTACTAAACAAGATAAGGAATTTATATATATATTGTATGTGTGTGTGTGGTGGTTGTTATATCTACAATATATAAACATTTATTTTTTTTATATATAAAGGAATCTTTTCAGACATAACTCAACTCATAAATTAAAAATCAAGTTGACGTACGGCAGGCAACATATATGTACCTTCAACATCGTAAATCCTAGTCTTTCGTACGCAGATAAGTAGAGGCTTTGAACTTCTTAAAAGGAATGCACCAAAGAAAGATCGAGGAGAGAGCTCTCTTTGAGGTACAGTCCACCAATGGAAAGCTTGGTCACCCGTCCGCTTGTACGATTGCATTTGATTTCCTCTCATAGGCAGCAACCGCTCTTTGTGTCATTAGTCCAAGTAGGGATAACATAGTCGACTTGCTCTTTTAATCTTTTTCAGTAATTGAGACTGTACTTCTTGAGGTCCAACAAAGCGTTCCTTTCTTCCTCAACACAACTCTTTATATCCATGTAGGCATGTAGCTTCCCCAACAGCAACGCTACGTACCCATATCAATATCAAGAATTGCCCCAAGAACACCTTCAATTTCATTGCAAATATAATAATTAACTTGAAAAAAGAAAAAAAGTAAACGAAAGAAACTCGAACACGATGTGCTGATGTGCATGGGACTGCGATGGTCGATGCAAAATTGCAAATACCTCTACGTTTATAATATCAAAATTTTCCGTGGAAAGTCCAAGTTCAACGAGAAATAATTTGTATATTTACAAAGTCAATGTCTCAGTGCTACCATGAGTGTGACTGCTACAGTCGATCGTTTACTTGAATCGTATGATAAGATTCTTTTGCCCAGCAAGTCAAGGTCTATGGAGAAGGTCATATCTTTTACTTCGCCCGAAGCTGTATATCATAGGAATATTGCTTGATATATATAGTGAACAAATAAGTTCAAGGAATTAGGAAAATAGGAAAAACAGGTTGGAAAGGAATCTTGTTGAAATCTCCCCTAAGAACTTTTTCATAGACATCTTTTTTGTTGTTTTCACTTTTAATCAAGATTAAAAAAAAAATCGAACAAAAATATACTAATCATATTTAATTCTAACAAGATTAAAGAATATCTAAAATTGGAGCTTTTACATTAATTAAAAATAAATAAATTAGAAGCCTAATTATCATCAAATATAGGGTAAATTTTTTTGTAAAAGCTACTCTTAGAACCAAAACACATGAATTAAATTGGGAAATTTGCACCCACACGCACTTTTTCCAAAACTATTCACCACTACGCCTACTTTCTACTACTCATATACTTTTCTCAAGTTTAATTACATATTACCCCTCACTCCTTCTAACCCTTTATATTCTCTCTCTCTCTCCACGCATCAACGAAAGATCTGCAGAAAGTTAATAAAGAAGCCGATGACAAGAACCATTCTGACAAGGGTAGAGATCCAAAGTAAGAGAAATCTTCAGATCATGTGAAATTTGATATGAGTTTTTAGTTTGATTGTCATTTTACTGATTGTTTGTTGTCTTGTGAGTTTTTAAACTTAAATTACAATCCCATCAGAAAAATTGAGTTTTGGGTTTACATGATTAATCGATTTTGATTCTTGGAATTTCCAGAATTATATGCTTATTTAAAAGATTATATGTACTTAATTGTGATATTGAATTTTTTTTTGTTCAAAATGTCAAAATAACGAAAGCAAAGCATAATAAACAGAGCATTACAAACACATAACAATGAAAGCTAAAACAAAGACAAAACAAGTTCGACCATTACATGCTTGGGAGAGTTATTAAACTTAAACGAATTGGTGCATATCACAGATGGTAAACTTAAAAGCAATATGCAAATGGAGCGATTCATGTTCTTAAAACAGCAAAACAAAAGTTGTATTCAATTTTCTTGATTTAGTTATTTATTTCTCCCCACAATAACAATACTATACCTACAGAATATGAATGAACAAAACACCAATGGTATCCATGCTACCATGTACACATGGTTATCATTTATAGCGATCAAACTAAACTAAATGATATCATAGCAGAAGAAAGCATGTGCTCATGTCCAACAAACATATGTCGACAAATTAGGGTTAATGAATATGTGGTCAAAGTTAAGTGGATGGGCTTGGATGGAAATCATGAATCTTAATGTATGAATATACTTTGTTATTGCCGCACATTCCGAACTGGTGGTAGAAAAGAGACTAACCTTGGAAAATTTTACTTTGTTTTGAATGAATCCATGGAGATCTATCCATAATTTATTTATCCACTAAACTTTGTTTATTTTTCTTTTCAAGTTAAGGTCAGTAACTAATCATCATAAGCTCTTTTTTTATATTCTTTGAGTTTTGGGTAACACATGAACCTTGCAAAGAGATCATAACATAACATAATACTGCAATTGATTAACCACTTATCATTGAACATTGTTCAATGACAAATGGATATTGTATAATCTAAAAATTCAAAAAAAATATAGCAATATGTATCTTTAAAATATAGAAAATATATAATCATAACATATTATATATAAATAAATAGATAATTTGTTTTATGATAACCATTTAAAGTGTTAACAACAATAAAAAGAGAAAAAGAAAGAAAATGAGAAAAAGAGAAGAGGGCAGTTTTGCCATAAATAAAAGACACCTAAGACAAAAAAACTTGAAAAAGTATAAAAAAAGAAGAAAGTAGGTGAAAGTGAAAGAAAATTGAGGTAAAGTAGGTGTGGGTGCAAATCTCCCGATTAAATTTAATCGATACACATGTTCATCCATAAATACCGCCAAGGCTTCAACCAATTATTTTCTATAACTTACATGAGTTGTTTCTTCATCCCAACTCAGTTTTAAGGTGCAATTTCTCCTAATTTCTGTCAAAGAAGAAGCACCCGACCGACTACACCTTTATATTAGCCAACCTTTTTCTCATACCAATCTGTCACGCCTTGTTCTCTCTTGAAAGACTAAGTAACAAACTTCTAAATTGTAACAGAGGAAATACTTCTTTCTATACAACCCACTATTTCCAAATTAATTTTCCAAATATCTCCATGACTCATTTTCTAATGTTTATCTTCTCGAAAGCATCTTCCTAGATTTCTTTAAGTTGCACACACAAACTCATCAAGATTTATTGAGGAATACTCGTATGTAGTCACGTCGATTTTAGACCATGTTCTAACATGTTATGTTCCCACATATTCATTCCATCAGCTAAATGTATACTTTATAAATTCCCCAAATTAAAGTCATCATAAATTATCTTCAATTCTTCATATGTTATGTTGTTTTTATAGTTAGTTAGAAAATGTTCTTCAGTAAATATGTAAAGTTAGATGATGTATGCACAACATAACCAAATATATCTACCTACTAAAATTATAATAATATAGAAATAAATATGTTGCAAAGTGGATTTGTGTCCAAGATATCAAAATTTATACTCGATAATTATCAAGACCAATCTTTAAATACTGTACCGGCCCATATATCTTTGAATTTGCAAAGTGATTAAAATTGGAATAAATAAAAAAAAATAACTATGAAAAATTTAGGCAGAGTCTGTTTATGTATCCCTAATCTTTGTGGAACATGAAAAAAACCCAAAAACCTAATTTCTTAGGAGCAAAAAAAGATGTATTATTTTTCGTTATGTTTTTATTCATTTATTTATTTTTTTTTTTTTATTTGCCTATAATTCTTAACATCTGTTATTAAAATAAAAAAAATATATATAGCAAGTGGTTGTCATAAGTCGACTGTGCATCAATTTCAATTATACAAAAATTAAAAAGAAAAAAATTTGTTGGAATAAAAAAGAAATCTAAGTTAGAAAAGGTATAATGGAAAAAAGGAAAAGACAATACCTAAGGAATATCCAAATCTTCAAATCCCAAAAGGGACAGGATTTATTTCAACCGACTCCTCGGACGACCTTGTCTCTATATAAGAACTCGTAGCCCCCTTCTCAACCTCTCACCAAACAAACTCATTACGTACTTCCATATCTCTCTTAAACTTTGTTTCTCTCATTCCAAAGTTAAGAACCAGAAATACGATCATGGCTTTGATTAAAAACAACGTGCTTTTCACATCTTTGTTGATTCTTGTAGCTCTTTTTGGAGTTACGGTTGGAGGAACCGTTCACAAGGTAGGCGACTCGAAGGGATGGACTATGATGGGAGATTACGAGACTTGGGCTTCTTCAAGAACTTTTCAAGTGGGAGACACTTTGGTGTTCGCATACAACAACAATTTCCACGACGTCACTGAAGTTACTCACAATGATTTCGAGAAGTGTGAATCGTCTAAACCGCTTATGAAATACACAAGTGGATCCGACTCAATCAGTCTAACCAAACCGGGACTCCAACAGTTCATATGCGGAGTTCCTGGCCACTGCACGTCGGGACAGAAACTTCAAATTCACGTTTTACCAGCCTCGTTGGGTCCCGTGGCTGCTCCGGTTCCTAGACCGGTCCGATCACCGAGCTCTTCCTCGTCTCCTTCACCAGCCAACGCTCCACAGTATCAGCATCAGATGGCTCCATCACCTCTTCAAAGCGGTGCCTCGAAGTCAGCTTCTCGGATCGGCTTTAGCTTGCTGGCCTTGATCTTAGCATTCTAGTCTTTTATCATTACATCTCTGTTTTTTTAGCGAGTGTCAACGTTCGTTTAATTGTTAAACAGTGAGACAACAGATTCTTTTAGTTTTTTTTTTTTTTTGCATTACTCTAATGAGTTAGGTTTTGCTTCCTTGTAATATTTAGTTTATTCATTAATGCAATACTTCTTTTAATAAAGAATATCAAGGATACAATATATAGTATCACCAGACTGACACCAATTCACCACCATAAGCAAGTGACTCCTTTTTTTTTTTTTTGATATAAATCTATATATACAACAAATACAAATCTTCTAAATTGCTGTACCATCCAAATTTGAATTTTCAATGAATTAAAATTGAAACAAAGGATATATATATATGACATTCAAGCAGATGTGAGTTAGCTATATAATTAATTATGGACTAAAGATGTATCTATGAGCTTCCCTCTGTCAGCTCTGTCTTTCGTTATAGCTTTCAACTTTCAAGCGTACATCAAAGTGAACTTACCAGCAATAACTTTTCCTTTCAAACGTCCCCATAGGAAAATTCAGCCAACTGAAGGCAGCAAAATATTAATTAAACACACATATAACAGTTTTAAGAGAGACTTTTTTTAGCTTCAACTATGTGCTAAAGAGGTGTAATTATGGACTTGATTAGGGATTTTTATAGTTCCAACATGCACACGTTACTTACATTATTACATTACATCCTCTTATCTATACACTACAAGGCTACAAGCCCTTCTAGTATCTCAAACGTTTGCATATATCTCGAAAAAGACATCTCGCTTAACCTTAAAACTTCTCTTTTCTGTTTCTATCCCCTCCACTCTTGTCTTCTCTCGAAAAGAAATGGTAAATAGTAAGAAGAAAGTTGTAACTAAAACCCCTCCATCTCTCGCAGTTGTCAAAAAAAAGTCCCGAGGAAACAAAGATGGTGTTCCTGTTGAAGCACCGATTGTGACTTCGTATAATGATCGGATCAGGCCGTTGCTTGACACTGTGGACACACTGAGGAATCTGAATGTGATGAAAGAAGGGATACATCTTCCCACCATTGTCGTGGTTGGAGACCAGTCCTCAGGGAAGTCAAGTGTTCTTGAGTCCTTGGCAGGTATCAGTTTGCCTCGCGGGCAAGGAATCTGCACTCGGGTTCCTCTCGTCATGAGGCTTCAGCGAAGCTCTAGCCCTGAACCTGAGATCTGGCTGGAGTACAGGGACAAAGTGGTTCCTACGGACGAGGAAAACATTGCTGAAGCTATTCGTGCTGCAACAAATGTGATTGATGGTAGGTTCTCTCTCCCTCTCTCTGTTAAGTGTGTTTTTGCTGCAAACCTGCAAGAGAGATGACTGAGAATGAGAGGTTTATCTGAAAGACTGAAACTTGAAAGCTTGAAAGGAGTTAATTATGTACTTGTCATAGAAAAATCTGAAATTAGATGCGTATATATATATATTCCTAAATTGGTCTTTACTCATCCATTTTTTAAAGCTGCTTAAACTAGTTTTGCTATATGATGGAACTTTTACAGTGTTATTATATGTCAGAGAGGCTAACAAGTACTGACTATGATTATTGATTGAGTACTACAAATATACCTGTGCCGCAGGATCTGGTAAAGGAGTCTCAGATGCTCCCTTGACCCTTCATGTAAGGAAGGCTGGTGTACCATATCTTACCATGGTCGATCTTCCCGGGATAACTCGAGTTCCAGTGAATGGACAGCCGGAAAATATTTATGAGCAGATTTCTGGGATGATTATGAAGTACATCGAGCCTCAAGAATCGATAATCCTCAACGTTCTGTCAGCTACGGTCGACTTCACCACCTGCGGATCCATCCGCATGTCTAGAAAAGTTGACAAAACCGGCCAACGGACTCTGGCTGTTGTCACAAAGGCAGACATGGCTCCAGAAGGTCTCCTGCAGAAAGTAACAGCGGATGATGTGAGTATTGTACTTGGTTATGTGTGCGTCAGAAACCGCGTAGGAGACGAGACATATGAAGAAGCAAGGATACAAGAAGAGTTACTTTTCAAGACTTATCCACTACTAAGCCTGATCGATGAAGACATTGTGGGCATCCCAGTGTTAGCTCAGAAGCTAATGCTTATCCAAGCAAGCATGATTGCCAGATGTTTGCCTGAAATTGTACGCAAGATCAACCAGAAGCTAGAAACTGCTGTCCTTGAGTTGAACAAGTTACCAACAGTAATAGCTTCTACAGGGGAAGCATTGATGAAACTGATGGAGATCATCGGTTCTGCCAAAGAATCTCTATTGAGAATTCTCGTCCAAGGAGACTTCTCTGAATACCCAGATGATCAAAACATGCACTGTACTGCTCGCTTGGCTGATATGTTGAGCCAATTCTCAGATGATCTACAAGCAAAACCCAGTTCTTGATGGATGAAATCAAGATCCTTGACGAATGCAAATGCGTTGGACTACCCAATTTCATCCCTAGATCAGCCTTCTTGGCTATACTCTCACAACATGTACATGACATACATGACAAGCCAGTAGAGTTCATCAAGAAGATATGGAACTACATTGAAGACGTTATCTCATCAGTCATTACTAAACATTCTGAAAACTTCCCACAGATTCAATCTTCAATCAAACGAGCAGGTCGGAATCTAATCTCCAAGATCAAAGAACAATCAGTAAACAGAGTAATCGAAATCGTCGAGATGGAGAAACTCACAGACTACACATGTAACCCTGACTACATGACTTGTTTGACTCAGAAGACAAACCAACAAGAGAGCTTCGTCTATGTTGTATTGAAGGATGGGAACAAACATGAATACTTCTCTGTGACTGGATTCGGGAATTTGAAGATCTCGCATCTGCGAAAGTATCACGCTCATCTGCTGCATCCGGCTTTCGATATGAAGATGAGGATCACATCGTACTGGACCATCGTGTTGCGGAGGATCGTGGACAACCTTGCGCTGTATCTTCAGCTATCTGTGAAGCATCTCGTGAACGGTCAGTTTCAGAAGGAGATTGTGGCGGAAATGGTGGATGCGAAAGCTGGTGGAGGAGTTGAGAGGATGATGGAGGAGTCTCCGTTGGTGGCGAGCAAGAGGGAGAAGCTGAAGAACAGTATCAAGCTACTGAAAGAGTCTAAGGATGATGTGGCCGCCATTGTTGATCAGAATTGAGGATCGATTGTTTCTTTCGATCCGAGCTTTGGTGAAGATCGGGTCGGGTTATGGAGATCGTTGATTGGTTTGCTTCGATTAAGTCGGGTTGGGTTTTTTAGGGCCTATTATGGGTTTTATTTTGTGGAGTTGGGCCTTTTGTGTTTCTTTTAACTTTCAGATTTTAAAGTTTATGTTTTTAACTTTTTTTGTTTAGGTATGGTAACCGATTGATTAAGCTATTAAATTAATTACTTGAATTACTGACAAAGACGATCTTCTTCATTAAACCGGTGTCCACAAATCCTATCTCAATCACTAATCATCAGAAGCTGATTAGAAGCGATAAACTGGCTGCAAAAAAGCCTACTAAACTTATAAAAAAAAAACATTTGTGACGTTTGCCTATTTCAAAACGCATGAGAGATTTATGTGGAGAACAGTTAGGAGTTTGATGCTTAGTTAGTTCTATGAAACCTGTAAAGCACGAATACATTTAGAATCTTGACATCATATTCTAAACCAAGCTAGGATAATGTTATTAATTCACTCTCTATGCATAGTTAAATAAAACAAGAGAGTAGAGAGTAGACAACTTTCTACTTTAACATTAATGGGAACACTTATTCCAAGAAATTAGGTTCTGAACGAATACGTTTGCCTATCTCTGGGATGATCATGAAGTACATTGAGCCTCAAGAATCAATAATCCTCAATGTCCTGTCAGCTACTGTCGACTTTACCACCTGCGAATCAATTCGCACGTCAAGACAAGTTGACAAAACCGGTGAACGAACTCTGGCTGTCGTGACAAAAGGCTGATATGGCTCCTGAGGGTCTCTTGCAGAAAGTAACAGCAGATGATGTGAGTATCGGTCTAGGCTACGTCTGTGTCAGAAACCGCATAGGAGAAGAGACATATGAAGAAGCCAGGTTGCAAGAGGAGTTTCTTTTCAGGACTCATCCAATGCTAAGCCTGATTGATGATGACATTGTAGGCATCCCTGTTCTAGCTCAGAAGCTAATGCTAATCCAAGCAACTATGATTTCTCGCTGTTTGCCTGAGATTGTACGCAAGATCAATCACAAGATGGAGACCGCTGTCCTGGAGTTGAACAAGCTACCAATGGTTATGGCTTCTACCGGAGAAGCATTGATGGCATTGATGGACATCATTGGTTCTGCCAAAGAGTCTCTGCTAAGAATCCTCGTCCAAGGAGATTTCTCTGAGTTCCCAGATGATCAGAACATGCACTGTACCGCTCGCTTGGCTGATATGTTAAGCAAATTCTCAGACAATCTGCAATCAAAACCCAAGGATGTGAGTGAGTTCTTGATGGATGAGATCAAGATTCTTGACGAATGCAAGTGTGTTGGACTGCCCAATTTCATCCCCAGGTCAGCCTTCTTGGCTATACTCTCACAACATGTGGATGGAATTCATAACAAGCCAGTTGAGTTCATCAAGAAGATATGGGATTACGTTGAAGTTGTTCTGTCATCCGTGATTGCCAAGTATTCTGAAAACTTTCCCCAGATTCAGACTTCTATCAAACGAGCGGGTCGAAACCTAATCACCAAGATAAAGGAACAATCAGTGGAGCGAGTGATGGAGATCGTTGAGATGGAGAAGCTGACGGATTACACATGTAACCCTGATTACATGACGTCTTGGACTCAGAAGACTACTGAACAACAAAACTTCATTCATGCTGTGTTATACGATGGGAAGAAGCCAGAGTGCTTCTCGTTAACTGGATTTGGGAATGTGAAAATATCGCATCTGCGAAATTATCATGCTCATCTACTGCAACAGGCCTTTGATATGAAGATGAGGATCACATCGTACTGGACCATCGTCTTGCGGAGGATCGTGGACAACCTTGCTCTATTTCTTCAGATATCTGTGAAGTATCTCGTGAACAGTCATTTTCAGAAGGAGATCGTGGCGGAAATGGTGGGTCCAAGAGCTGGAGGAGGAGTTGAGAGGATGCTAGAGGAGTCCCCGTCGGTGGCGAGCAAGAGGCAGAAGCTGAAGAACAGTATCAAGCTTCTGAAGGAGTCGAAGGATGCTGTGACTGCCATTGTTGATCAGAACTCTGGGTATGGAGATCGTTAAGCGATTGCTTCTTTCACAAGCTTTTGGTGAAGTCGGCGGGTCTGGTTATTGGGATCGTTGATTGTTTTGTTTCGATTAAGTCGGGTCGGGTTATTAGGGCTCTCTGTGTTTTTTTTTGAACTATCGGAATTGTTATGTTTATGTTATTGTCCTTACGTTTTGAACTATTAAGCTTAAACGTATTGTGGTCTTTTACCGTTTGGAATGAAGTCTAGTTTTATGTTTTATGAATTTTATTGCAGAATTTAATTTCATCAATTTTTTATTTTTTTTGAACAAAAATATCGTCAACCTTAAAGACTAAAAAAATAAGTGAATTTGTTATTCTAATATGATCTAGGATAATTATATTACTTTATGAATATGTTTTCATCTTGGTTCCGATTATTCCATATACTTCAAAAAAGCATTAGATTATTTTCAATTCAGTTGTTAAGTCCCAAAGAAACATATTTTGAGACTTGAAAATCAACAGTTACCAAAATTCAGATTCCAATTTCTTAACCACTAAACTAGACCATAGAACGCTTTGGCACAGATTCACCCATTTACTATATTTATCTCCAATAAAATAAAAAGAAGTTTACTTAGTAGA
Organism: Camelina neglecta; assembly: GCA_023864065.1. NCBI lineage: Eukaryota > Viridiplantae > Streptophyta > Magnoliopsida > Brassicales > Brassicaceae > Camelina > Camelina neglecta. Next base: position 30,760,137 of record CM043456.1, read on the forward strand.
CTAGGAAATGTCGAATAAAGTCAATAACTTCGTATGATGGGTTTGCTCGGTAGAGGAAAAGAAAAATAAAGAGCAAGTCCGTACATAAGTAAAGTAAAGTTAAAAACCCTTACAAGAGCTTCATTGGCCTTGTGAGCATAATCAAAAAGAAATCAGTATCATTCACAAAAGTGGAAAACATAAAAATATATATATATATATATATATATATATATATATGTGAAGTGTGAACTCACCATTATTACCCCTTATTAGAAAAACGCTTTCATTCACAAAAGTGGATTACAATATCGATTACAACCTTCTTTCTAATTTTTACTAGTAAAAACTTTTAAACTTTTACTGTTTTGTATTACCGAATGGGATGAACAGTTTGTTAAAGAAAGATAGAGATAAAATAACACATGTGAATAATGTATATTATTAGTATTTTACATATACCCTCTTGTTCTAAAATCTAGGAGCAACTTTCAAAATACTTTGCAAAAGCTAAAACACCAAATGTCTTGTAAAAAATCAGGAACAGCTTTTCAAACTTTTTCTTCACAAAGTTAAAACACCCAAGCACTCTATATATGTCACCACCAACAAGAGCTTAACTCACTAAAAACCTTAAGTCTTTTTCTTTTACTTATACTTTCTCTGTCTCTGGTTTTCTTCTAAATCTTTAGCAAAAATGGGAGGTAGTAAGATGCCGAATGTTTATGAAATTAATGTGGAAGGTGGGATGTCTTCACTTTCAATAGCCAACACAAATCTCCACGAGCATGTCCCTAATGAAGCACCAATTGTGTCATCTTACAATGACCGCATCAGACCGTTGCTTGACACCGTAGACAGGCTAAGAAACCTGAATGTGATGAAAGAAGGGATCCAGCTTCCTACCATTGTCGTGGTTGGAGACCAGTCTTCAGGGAAGTCAAGTGTTCTTGAGTCCTTAGCCGGAATCAGTTTACCTCGTGGGCAAGGAATCTGCACTAGGGTTCCTCTTGTGATGAGACTCCAAAGAAGTACTAGTCCTGAACCTGAGATATGGCTTGAGTTCAATGACAAAAGAGTTGATACTGACGAGGAGCATATCGCTGAAGCTATTAGCATCACAACTGAGGCAATTGCTGGTAACTTCTGATTTTTTATCAAAGTATTAAAGTATGTATATGATATAAACCTGCAAGACTGATTCTTAAAATTAGTCTCCTCCCACATAGAAAGCCTAACATGAAACTAGGTATATTAGAGCATATGTGTTATTCAAGGAATCTGTATTTTCATACTGCAACTTAACTATAGCATATTTGTGACTAATAAATGGATTATTTCTCTGTATCACAGTGTTAAAAAAAATATGTTATATGATATAAATCTGCAAGAGATTCTTAAAATTAGTCTCCTCACACTTAGAAAACTAAGTATACTAGAGCATATACATGTGTTATTAGTAATCTGAATGTATTGCTGGGAACTTGTAACTAATGTGCAGGATCTGGTAAAGGGGTTTCAGACACTCCCTTAACCCTCCATGTGAAGAAGGCTGGTGTTCCTGATCTTACAATGGTTGATCTCCCTGGGATAACTCGAGTTCCGGTGAACGGACAGCCAGAAAACATCTACGAACAAATCTCCGGTATGATAATGAAGTACATCGAGCCACAAGAATCCATCATCCTCAATGTTCTGTCAGCTACAGTAGACTTCACCACCTGTGAATCCATCCGTATGTCTCGACAAGTCGACAAAACAGGGGAACGGACTCTGGCTGTCGTGACAAAAGCCGACATGGCTCCTGAAGGTCTCCTGGAGAAAGTAATGGCAGACGATGTGAGTATCGGGCTAGGTTATGTCTGTGTAAGGAACCGTGTAGGTGATGAGACATATCAAGAAGCTCGGATGCAAGAAGAAATACTTTTCAAGACTCATCCATTGCTTTCTATGATTGACCATGACATTGTTGGCATCCCGGTTTTAGCTAAAAAATTGATGCAGATACAAGGAACAATGATTTCACGTTGCTTGCCTGATATAGTACAGAAGATCAAAGAGAAGATGGAAGCAAGTTACTTCGAGTTGAATAAGCTGCCAATGGTAATGACTTCAACACAAGAAGCTTTGATGACTTTCATGAACATCATTGGTTCTGCCAAGGAGTGTCTCCAAAGGATTCTTGTACAAGGAGACTTCATTGACTATCAAGATGATCAAACCATGCACTCTACAGCTCGTTTAGCTGACATGTTGGGCCAATTCTCAAACAATCTACATGCACAGCCAGTGACAGAGGAGTTCTTGATGGATGAAATCAAAGTTTTAGAAGAGTGCAAGACTATCGGATTGCCTAATTTCATCCCAAGATCTGCGTTCCTAGCTATTCTCTCACAACGTATTGATGCAATTCATACGAAGCCGGTCGAGTTCATTACAGAAACATGGGACTACATTGAAGGTGTTCTGTTATCTGTTCTTACCAAATACTCTGAAAATTTCCCACAGATCCAATCTTCAATCAAACGAGCCGGTCGGAATCTAATCACGAAGATCAAGGAACAATCAGTGAACCGTGTGATTGAGATCGTTGAAATGGAGAAACAGACGGATTACACATGTAACCCTGAGTACATGACAGCTTACACACAGAAGATTGCTGCACAAGAAAACTTTATCTATGCTGTAGTAAACAATTATTCGAACGTCCACTCATTAACTGGATATGGTTTTGGGGAGGTTACGGTTTCGCATCTTCGGACGTATGACGCACAGTTGCTTAGGCAAGCGTTCGACATGAAGGTTAGAATCACAGCGTACTGGACGATCGTTGTAAGAAGGATTGTGGATAACCTTGCTCTCTACCTTCAGTTCTCTGTGAAGAATCTTGTGAACAATCAGTTTCATAAGGAGATCGTTGCGGAATTGGTGAGTCCTGGTGGTGGAGGAGAAGTTGAGAAGATGCTGGAGGAGTCTCAGTCGATGACGAGCAAGAGGGAGAAGCTTAAGAACAGTATTAACCTCTTGAAAGAGTCCAAGGAAGCAGTTGCCGCCATTGCTGATCAGAATTCTGGGTAGAGATTAGAGAGATTGTTAAGCGATTGCTTCTTGGTGAAGAATTATCGTGTTTTTAGGGTTTTCTAATTTTTTTTTTTTTCAAAGTTTGAGCCTTTGGTTATCTCTCTGTTATGTTTTAAAACTCTGTTTTTTTTCTTCTCTACGCTTAACGTCGTTATGCGGTGTGGTCTTGAATTAATAATGATCTTATAAAATAAATAAATTATGAAAATATTTTATTGCATTAGTTAATTTAGTGAAATATTGAAAATATTAGGGGTGGACGTTCGGTTTTTCGGTTTGGTTTCGGTTCGGTTTTTTCGGTTTACGGTTTTTTTGGTTTTATAAAAATTGAACCATATAGAAACCATATGTAATTCGGTTTGGTTACGGTTCGGTTTTTTCGGTTTATGGTTTTTTCGGTTTTATCAAAAATGAAACCATATAAAAATCATACGTATAATGATTTGGTTTGGTTTCGGTTTGGTCCCGGTTTTTAACGGTTATTCCATACTTTAAAAAATAGATAGTTGATACATAACTAAAAAATAAGCATAAAAGTAAAACCTAAACATAATTCCAAAAAATAGAATCCAAATATAGTTTTGTAAACCCAAATACTTAATTGAAATTTAAACTTTTAAAAAATAAAGGCTATTGAAAAAGAAAACCAGAAACAAAAACCAAAAAGAAAACTTTGGAGATCAATAACTATAAGCCCAATAAAGAAAACAATTACTGATATTGTTATACAATATAAATTTATAAGTTGAAGAAACTAATTATATCTAATTATTCTAAATTTTTATAAAAGACCAAAAAACCATTCGGTTTTACGGTTTTTAACCAGACCAAATCTAAACCAAATGGTTAATTAAAATAAAAACCAAACGGATTTTTAGACTTAACCATAACCAAACCAAACCATTTATTTCGGTTTGGTTTTTCGGATTTCGATTTTTTTGCCCACCCCTAAAAAATATTACCAGATTAAATAGTTTTGAAGTGACAGCTAAAAAAATGGAAGATAGAGATAATAATTTAACATTTACTACATTAATCTCTCTTGTGCTAAAAACCATGAACAACTTTCAAACTTCTACTTCGTAAAATGTTAAAACACCAAAATAAATGTAACCACCCCATCGTGAGAGTCTCTTACACCAAAATAAAGTTAAATAAACCATCTTCTCTGTTTCTATCTTTTGCCTACTTCCTCGATCTCTTTTAGCAAAAATGCAAGGCAGCAAGATCCCTAATGTCGATGAACCCAATGTCGAAGCTGGGATGGCTTCTCCTTCTTTATCCAACGAGCATGAGCCGATGGCTTCTCCTTCTTTAGCCGACGAGCCCGACGAGCATGGTTCCACTGATGAAGTGCCCATTGTGTCTCCCAACAATGATCATTTTCATAACATCGTAGAAGGGCTCAGCAACTTGAATCTGGGAAGAGAAGGGATCCAGCGCCCGACCATAGTCTTGGTGGGAGGCCACGGCTATGGGATGTCTAGTGTTCTCGAGTCCTTGGCAAGACTCAGGTTTCGTGGGAAAGGACACACTCGGGTTCCGCTGGTGTTGAAGCTTCAGAAAAGCTCCAACCCTGTCCCAGAGATATACCTTGAGTATAAAGGTAAAGTTGTTACTACAGATGAGGAACACATAGCTAATGCAATTGGCACTGCTACTGATGAAATCGCTGGTATGCTCTGCATTTCTTTCTATATAGTTCATTTAGTTACCAGTCCCTAAAGTTAATTAGATGTGTATACATAATGAAATCTTGATAATTATGTTTAGTGTTTAATGATATTTTGTATTGCAGGATCTGGTGAACGTGTATCAGACATTCCCATAACTCTCCATGTGAAGAAGAATGATGTTCCTGATCTTACGTTGGTTGATCTCCCTGGTTTAAGAGTTCCTGTGGATGGAATCTCTAAAAAGATTTACAATATGATTAAGAAGTTCATCAAGCCAGAGGATTCTATCATTCTTAACGTTTTGCAAGCAACAGTTGACTTGACAACTAGTGAGTCCATACTTATGTCCAAGAAATTCGACAAAAAAGGGGAAAGGACTCTTACTGTTGTCACAAAGGCTGACATAGCCCCTGAAGGGCTGCTGGAGAAACTCACTGCGGATGATGTGAGTACCGGTTTTGGATATGTTTGTATCCGAAACCGGGTTGGTTACGAAAGCCTTGATGAAGCGCGCAAGGAAGAAGAGTTACTTTTCAGTAACCATCCATTTCTTTCCATGATAAACAAGGATATGGTAGGCATCCCTGTTTTAGCTAACAAGCTGAAGCAGATCGAGGAAGTGATGATATCCCGACTAGCTGCAAAACCTCCCCTTAGAAGATCAACCCGGCCAAAATTTCTAAACCCCTACTTGCGGTAATCTTTCACATATTTATTTTCTTTGCTTGTAGGAGTTAAGGCTCCATCCCTCTTCTGTTCCATATATCTAAATAAATGAAAAGCCAATAATAGGCATTCTTGTTTAATTGCCAAACAAAAATGTGTTGTTTGAGTTTTATGCTCTTGACTACGTTGAAGTTGTTCTCACATTACCAAATTTTAAGAAAACTTCCCTGTAAATCTGCAAGACAAACGAACAATCTGTGAACAGAGTAATTGAGATTTTTTTGAGATCTGGAGAAGATGAATGATTCACACTTGTAATTATGTAATCCAGATTGCATGACATCTTCGACTCAGAAGCTTCATAGGCTCATAGCAAAACTACTTTATCAGTTCTGTGTTGAACCGTATAGTTGGATATCGATTCGTTGAGGTTACCGTTTCGTATCGTCAGAAGTATGAGCATTTGCTCTGTTCTCAGTGAAGCATCTAGTGAACGAACAATCAATTTTATAAGGCGATCGTCGTCGCTATTGCTTGTTGGTGAAGAAAGATCGTGTTTCTAGGGTTTGTTAATGTTTATTTTTCAAAGTTGTGATCTGTTTGTTTATATGTTAAAACTCTGTTCTTTTTTTTCTTTCTTTTTTTCTTTCTTTTTTTTCCTGTACGCTTAACGTTAGTTATGTGGTGTTTCTGGTTTAATGTAAATTAAATTTTATATTAATGCTTTTATAAAAAATTATAAGAGAAATATTATTTATTATTGCATTATTGGTGAAATATTTAAACTAAAGTTAAATTGTATCTTGAAAACATAGATAATCACAAGGTAAAGGGATTAAAGTTCAGATCACAAATTTCTTGCAATCTATGAATCTATATATATGGACATATGGTGGTTCAAAGTTCTTAGTGGCTAAACAAAAGTTAAACCTGGTTCTAGTCTGCCACTTTTGAATGTTGAAATAACAGTAACATAGTGGAAAATTAAACTTTTTTTTTTTTGTCACCTGTGAAAAATAAAACTAGGGTACTGAAAAATCTTGTTTGTTCTCTAATTTCATTTACATAATTTCTTTCTAGCTAATTTTCATTTACCAAAAATAGCTCCCAAATTTGGTCATTCTAATTAAAAATAAATTGTAAAACCCCACTTTTTTTTATCTATGATGAAACGCAAAGTCTTATATATACAAGAAGTTGCTAAGATAAAGATAGAGATAATACATGAAAATAATAGTTTACCAGTTACATTTATTATACCAAGTACTTCGTAAAAGGTTAAATACTTAAACACCAAATGTCAACATTTACATTTATCTCTTGTAAATGAACAACTTTCAAACTTCTACTTCGTAAACGTCAAAACACCAAACGTCACACCAGTGCAAGCCATTTCCTCTATAAATGTCATCACCAACAAGAGTCTCTTCACTCACCAAATACCTTTCTTCTCTGCCTCTACTCTTTTTTTCCTACTATCTCAGTCTCTTTTGTTTAAACTCAAGCAAAAATGGGAGGCAGTAAGATGCCCAATGTCGAAGACGGGATGTCTACTCTTTCTATAGTTAACACAAATATCCACGAGCGTGTACCCATTGAAGCACCACTTGTGTCATCTTACAATGACCGTATCAGGCCATTGCTTGACACTGTCGACAAGCTGAGAAACCTGAATGTGATGAGAGAAGGGATCCAGCTTCCCACCATTGTCGTGGTTGGAGACCAGTCTTCGGGGAAATCGAGTGTGCTTGAGTCGTTAGCAGGAATCAGTTTGCCTCGTGGACAAGGAATTTGCACTAGGGTTCCTCTTGTGATGAGACTCCAGAGTAGTCATAGTCCTGAACCTGAGATGTGGCTTGAGTTCGCTGACAAAAGAGTTGATACTAATGAGGAGCATGTTGCTGAAGCTATTAGTCTCACAACTGAGGCAATTGCTGGTACGATCTCACTTTCTCTTTATCACGATTTTAAGTATGTTACATTGTATAAACCTGGAAACACAACATAAAACTAAGTATATTAGAGCCTACATGTGTTAGTTGAGTGTTTTTTTCTTTCTTTGCCCAAGGCTGAGTGTAGCATGTTTGAGAATAACATATTATTGCTGTGAATAGTTGAAACGATGAGTAATCATAAATATACCTATGTTCCAGGATCTGGTAAAGGGGTCTCAGACACGCCCCTGACCCTCCATGTGAAGAAGGCTGGTGTCCCAGATCTTACCATGGTCGACCTTCCTGGGATAACTCGAGTTCCAGTGAATGGACAGCCGGAGAATATTTACGAGCAGATTTCTGCTATGATCATGAGATACATTGAGCCTCAAGAATCGATAATCCTCAATGTTTTGTCGGCGACAGTCGACTTCACCACCTGCGAATCCATTCGCATGTCAAGACAAGTTGACAAAACCGGGGAACGAACTCTGGCTGTGGTGACAAAGGCAGACATGGCTCCAGAGGGTCTCTTGCAGAAAGTAACAGCAGATGATGTGAGTATCGGTCTAGGCTACGTCTGTGTCAGAAACCGCATAGGCGAAGAGACCTATGAAGAAGCAAGGAGGGAAGAAGAGCTATTGTTTAAGACTCATCCACTGCTCTCTATGATTGATGATGAGATTGTTGGTATCCCGGTTTTAGCTAAGAAGCTAACTCAAATTCAGGCGGTAATGATCAGCCGTTGTTTACCGGGCATTGTACAAAAAATCAATGAGAAGATGGACAACAGTATCCTCGAGTTGAATAAGCTTCCAATGGTAATGACTTCTACAAGGGAAGCTTCGAGGACCTTAATGAACATCATTGGTTCCACCAAGTTATCTCTCCTAAGAATCCTAGTCCAAGTCGATTTTTCTGAGTTTCCTAATGATCAAAACATGCACTCTACAGCTCGTTTGGCTGATATGTTGGGCCAACTCACAGACAATCTCCAGGCACAACAACCTCAAAACGTGACGGGAGAGTTCTTAATGGATGAAATCAAAGTCCTAGAAGAGTGCAAATCTATTAGATTGCCTAATTTCATCCCAATCCCTGCCTTCCTAGCTCTCCTCTCACAACGCGTTGATTCAATTCTAACTAAGCCCGTTGAGTTCATCACACAGACCTGGGACTACATTGAAGGTGTTCTGTTGTCTATTCTTACCAAATACTCTGCAAATTTCCCACAGATTCAATCCTCAGTTAAAAGAGCAGGTCGTAATCTAATCACCAAGATCAAGGAACAATCAGTTAACAGAGTAATCGAAATCGTCCAGACGGAGAAACTAACCGATTACACATGTAGCCCTGAGTACATGACAGCTTACACTCAGAAGATTGCTGCACAAGAAACCTTCATCCTTGCTGTGTTCAACAATAATAACGCCTGCAACTTAACTGCATCTGGATTTGGAGGAAATGTTCAGATTTCGCATCTAAGGAAGTATAACGCGCAATTGCTTAGGCAAGCGTTCGATATGAAGGTTAGAATCACAGCTTACTGGGCGATCGTTGTACGAAGGATTGTGGATAGCCTTGCTCTCTACCTTCAGTTCTCTGTCAAACATCTTGTGAACAGTCAGTTTCAGGATGAGATGGAGGCGGAGTTGATGAATCTCAGTGGCGGAGGAGGAGTAGTTGAGAAGATGCTGGAGGAGTCGCCGTCGGTGGCGAGCAAGAGAGAGAAGTTGGAGAAGAGTATCAAGCTTCTGAAGGAGTCCAAGGATGCTGTGGCCGCCATTGTTGATCAGAACTCTGGGTGTTGAGAATATCGTTGAGACGTTGAACGATCTCTCTCGCTTTGGTGAAGTCGGTTTGGGTTTTATGTTGGGCCTTTTAAGAATTGGGCTTTTGTGTTGTTTGTTGGGTAATGTAACGCTAAGCTATAAAGCTTAACGTTTTAACAAAAGCTAGAATAAAAAAAGACTCTTACTAATATAAAGTAATAAATCCTCAAATATTTTTATTGCATTGATCATTATCTTGAGATTCTTCACATCGTACATGTTTATGCAGGCTCTATATGATGATATCTATATTCTATATCTTGAAGACAATTAGACAAATATAAGCAAAGTTTATGATCGTGTACAATGGAATCTTAAGAAGAAAACTTATGTTTATGTTTCGTACAATAGATCATGGTAATGCGGTTTGTCTTGCTTCTTAATTATTATCGATATTTTTAAGTATTCAATTCATATTAATCTACCACAATTTATTTACCAATAGTCACATAAAGTAATTAATAAGAGTTGCAATCTAAAGTCATAATTCCAGATTTGACAGAATTAACTACTGGAGTATAAATAAATTCCACCTTCATTTTTTCTTTTTTGATGAAACTTGAGAGAGTTCATTCCATATGGTAAAGACAACACAACGTTAACATTATCATACAAAGAGATTAAAAATATAACATAAGCATATCCGAAAGTTCAAAAACTACAAAAGGTCCATACCAAACATGAGAATTAAGCATGATCAAAAAGCTATAAAGAGTCTCTCACAAACATAAGCAAGGTTTAACCAAATTAACTACTGCAGTAAAAATATTGATGAAACTTAAACTAAAAAGAGTTCATTCATTCTGTAGAAATTAGAAGAAGCGTTTTGGGGAAAAGTCTTTATTATTGTGTTGTTTTTCTTAATCAATGATACAAGTGTTTATATAACACTAGGTCTTAGGGTTTACAACAATATTAGGGTTTATAATAAACGACATAACAAAGCCCAACATGGGCTGTCGGCCCATACACCAATACTCTCCCGCACGACAAACGTGGCACGCAACACGCAAACTTTGCAATAGAAAAGCGGAACACGTATGTCGTGGACACTTGTCAAGGACAAACAAACATGTCAACAAACTCCTTCGGCATAAATTTTTATCTTAAAAATAGGGGTGGAACTTTAGCTCGTCTTCGATCTTCGGTAAAAAGGAATAACAACATCCCGTGGATGCAAATCCTGCAATCTCCACAAATAATTGTCCTAATCTCGGACAATCCACAAATCAGACTAAAAAAAATTGACCTAAAACATGAACGTTCCAAATAACTCCCCCATAATGGTAAAACTATTACCAAATAAAAACTCAGAAAAATTCATAATTCAAACCCATATAAACCATGAACCCTAGAACCATCATCAATAGTTTAAATAAAAGAAAAACCCCAATTAATTATGGCAAAAAATAAGATCCAAAACCAATAAAAAAAACCCTGTAGCAATACTCCTAAGGCATAAACCCAAAATTCCATTAGTTAAACAAACAATAATAAATTAAAACCATGTGTATGTCAAACCACACATCAACGTTGCTTCACGTCATCTTCAAGTCCAAAACTATCTCCGTCTAACAAGGTCTACGTCTTTGTCATCGTCTGGTTTGTCTTCATCACCACCATCTTCACATCCTATATTTATTGGGATCACAAGAACACTAACACAGAAACTTTATTTTAGATCATTGGGATCACAAGAACACTAACACAGAAACTTTATTTTAGATCCACAAGATACTATATAGAAATTAGAAGAAGCGTTTTGGGGAAAAATTTTTATTATTGTGTTGTCTTTCTTAATCAATAATACAAGTGTTTATATAACACTAGTCTTAGAGTTTACAATAATATTAAGATTTATAATAAACGATATTATAAAGCTCAACATGAGCTGTCGGCCCATACACTGATACCATACATAAGGCCCAAAGCCCAACTCCAACATTAAAAAACCCGACCCGACTTCACTGATCTCCATACTCGACCCGACTTCACCATAGCTCGACGGAAGAAAGAAGCAAATCGATCAACGATCTCCATAACCAGAGTTCTGGTCAACAATGGCGGCCACAGCATCCTTCGACTCCTTCAACAGCTTTATACTGTTCTTCAGCTTCTCCCTCTTGTTCGCTACCGACGGCGATTCCTCCAGCATCCTCTCAATTCCTCCGCCGCCTCTTGTATCCACCATTTCAGCAACGATCTCCTTCTGAAACTCGCTGTTGACAAGATTCTTCACCGAGAATTGAAGATACAGCGCAAGGTTATCCACGATCCTTCGTAGTACAATGGTCCAGTACGATGTGATCCTCATCTTCATATCGAACGCTTGCTGCAACAAATGAGCGTGATACTTCCGTAGATGCGAAATCTTCACATCCCCGAATCCAGGTAAAGCAAACTTCTCAGGTTTACTCTCATCGTGCAACACAGCGTCGATGAAGTTTTGCTGTGAAGTAGTCTTCTGAGTCCAAGACGTCATGTAATCTGGGTTACATGTGTAATCAGTAAGCTTCTCCATCTCCACGATCTCTATTACTCTGTTCACTGAACGTTCTTTAGTCTTGCTCATTAGATTACGACCAGCTCTTTTGATGGATGATTGAATCTGTGGGAAGTTATCAGAATATGTGGCAATGACTGATGAGATAACAACTTCAATGTAGTCCCATATCTCCTTGATGAACTAAACCGGCTTGGCTTGTATACCATCCACATGTTGTGAGAGGATTGCTAAGAAAGAGGATCTTGGTATGAAATTAGGCAATCCGATACATTTGCACTCTTCCAAGATTTTGATTTCATCCATCAAGAACTCTGTAACGGCCTCAGATTGTGATTGTAGATTATCTGAGAATTTGTTTAACATTTCAGCCAGGCGGGCGGTACAATGCATGCTTTGTCATCAGGGTATTCAGAGAAGTCTCCTTGGACGAGAATTCTTAAAAGAGACTCTTTTGCTGACCCTATGACATCCATTAGTGCCATCAATGCTTCTCCAGTAGAAGCCATTACTATGGGAAGCTTGTTGAACTCGAGGATACTGATTTCCATCTTCTCGTTTATTTTTCTTTCGATTTCAGGCAAACACCGGGATATCATCATTCCTTGGATCTGTGTCAACTTGTGAGCTAAAACAGGGATGCCTACAATGTCAGCATCGATCAAGCGTAGCAGTGGATGAGTCCTGAATAGTAACTCTTCTTGAATCCGGGCTTCTTCGTACGTCTCTTCTCCGATGCGGTTTCTCACGCAGACATAACCAAGTCCGATACTTACATCATCTGCTGTTACTTTCTGCAGGAGCCCTTCAGGAGCCATGTCTGCCTTTGTGACAACAGCCAGAGTCCTCTCACCGGTTTTGTCAACCTACTTGGACATCCGTATTGACTCACAAGTTGTGAAATCAACTGTCGCTGACAGGACATTGAGGATGATGGATTCTTGTGGCTCGATATACTTCATAACCATCCCGGAAATCTGTTCATAGATGTTTTCAGGCTGCCCATTCACGGGAACACGGGTTATTCCAGGGAGATCAACCATGGTGATATCTGGAACACCAGCCTTTTTAACGTGGAGCGTCAGGGGAGTGTCTGAAACACCTTTACCAGAACCTGCAACATGAGTTTACACAAGCACTTATCAAAAATCAAGACTTCCATAGGTTAGTCTGAACACTATAACACTCATTCTGAAGTTCTGTTGTAACATGGAAAAATAAAAATCAGATCACTTAAGACCCACTAAGAGTTACAGAATCCTATTGACACTTCTAGCACTATTATTCGTTTATATATGCACATGTAGTTTCAGGGAATTCTATACTTGCTCGTTTGAATGTTTATGAAATAGATAAAGGTGTCGTTTCATTTTTAGAATCCTACTAACACCTCTAGCACTCGTAGTCAGTTATAAATGCACATGTAGTTTCAGGGTATACAAGTAGTTAGAATGTGTATATGTCAGATAAAGGTGTGGTTTTTGTTTTCAAAATCATTTAAACACCTCTACAGTACTCAGTTGTAAATGCACATGTGGTATTTTCAGGGACGTCTATACAAGTAGCTAGCTCGTTTTAGATGTGGAATACATCAGATAAGTTTGCATTTCAAAGTCTTGCAAGTTTAAACTGAACATATCAAACAGTATGGAAGGGAGATAGTCAGAACGTACCAGCAATCACATTAGTTGCAGCACAAATCGCTTCAGCAATGTGTGCCTCATCAGTATGAACAGTGGTGTCATTATACTCAAGCCAGATCTCAGGGTCAGGGCTTAAACTTCGCTGAAGCCGCATCACAAGAGGAACCCTAGTGCATATTCCTTGCCCACGAGGCAAACTGATTCCGGCCAAGGACTCAAGAACACTTGACTTACCTGAAGACTGATCTCCAACCACAACAATGGTGGGAAGCTGGATCCCTTCCCTCATCACATTCAAGTTCCGTAGTTTGTCCACAGTGTCGAGCAAAGGCCTGATCCGGTCATTGTAAGAAGATATAATCGGTGCTTCAATGGGAACAACATCTTTGTTGGCATGAGGATTCGCCTGGACAACAGGAAGAGAAGGACAGGCTCTAGTGACAACATGCTTCTTTGTACTTTTCATTCTCTTCTTTGAGAGCAGACAAGAGTGAGATAGGGAGTGCAAAGACAAGTTTAAGCGTAAGTGAGTTTTCTACTTGGAGATGTGCGAATACAGAGATAGATATTAAAAGAAGTACTCCTGTATGGAGTAAATATATAAAAGAAGTAATAATTACACCTACATAGCTCATAGGCTCATAGGCTCATTTACATTATTTTACTATTTTCAGGTATAACAGAGGAATCTATTAGATATACTGATATAGATATACTGACAGACATCTCTGGTTCAGAATTATAGCTAAACAGACTCTCTCATCAGCCTCTAATTAAATAGTTTGCAAATTTAAATATGGACTCCTACAATATTTTAAAAATTGGCCTTTGATAAATTATCCATTACAATTTCTTAATTTTGATATCATGAACGTAAGTCTAGTTACAAATATAAATTCACTATATATTTGTTTATAGATATCATCATTAGCTGTCGTTTGTAGTGCGTACAAATCAGTCTATACGTACCGTCATTTCAATCTTCTCCTAATTTCTTCTTTCAATATTCAGCCCACGAAAACGTCACCAAAAGCTGCAACATATATGTGACTGATTGATAATTATCGTTTTTGTTTATTAAAGGCTGAACTTCAATTCTAGTCTAACTACAAATCAATCGTAGAGGCTGGTTCAGTTAAATTGGAACTGGAATGACTTTGGATGGGTTTCTAGCTGAACTAGAATTTTGTTGACTGGCTCAAATATGTGGCCCGAAGTAGTTGCAAAAGCTTTGTTCAAAATAAATAATTTTCACAAAGTTTTTGGCCAATCAGGAAATTATTTTTAGCAAATCTAACCCAAAGTGATGTGTGCCAAGCATATTAAGAGCTTGAATAGGCAACGCTTGTTAAGAGAAACTTGGAATGATTCAAATATTTGTCAGAATTCTGGTTATATGGTTATGGAGAACGTTAGTGTCTCACCATGGTAACTGTCGACTGTTGAACTCTGGATTTCTCCTTACGCTTTCAATCTTTTCGTTGTATTGCTGAGTTTTTATGTTGAACGTTTCCCATTTTCATAAATTCAAATTTATTTTCATAAATCACAATTTATTGTTTGGTAAACAAAACAAACAAATGAAGAGAAAAAAAGGACTCGGGTTGAAATGAGTACAGATGTTGTAATGAAAACGCTAGAAGTGAGTTTAAGGTCGCCTGGGAAATTTAGAAAAGTCTGGTGGTCGGCGTTGCATATAAGCAGTTCTTCCTTCGGTAGCTTCTTCAGTTCCATAGAATAAGAGTGTTGCATCGCCACCAAGTCCCTGCAGCAAGAAAAGTAGGTTGCTTATAAAACTGAACGGAACCATATTTGTGACTACAGAGAGTTTTTGACCTAGATTGCAAATTTGACTATAGGATCTTGTTCCTGTAAAACAGAAAGAGATTAAGCAAGTTGGTTGAAGGAGGTACCTGAAGTCCAGCATGGCCATCATCAACTGCATTGAGTGCTGCCTTAAGCACTCGGATTGCAGTTGGGCTGTTCCGTAAGATTTCTCTACACCACTTGACTGTTTCTTTCTCCAATTCGTCTAGCTGGGAACAGAAAACAGATCTCAGTGAAGGAATCAAACAATTTACAAGCAAGCAAACAGAGTGATTTATCTTGTGAATCAATGACGACACTACGGGGTTACTACTAATTAACTTTACCGGAACAACTGTATTGATAAGTCCCATTTTCTCCGCTTCAGAAGCTGTGTAGAACCTTGTCATGAACCACATTTCTCGAGCCTTTTTAGGACCAACCTGTTTTTTTCAAAGAGTTTGATCAGCCCATTTTGTTATTTTAGATGTTGCATCACATTATTTGTCAGTTATATCGAGCAATTACCAGACGAGACATGATGGAACTTCCATAACCAGCATCAAAACTTCCAACCTGAAGACATAAAATTGGTCCACATAATCAATGGAGATAAGTAATAACTCTAGCTCTTACTTCACTGACACATTCGAAACTGAAACAGAGGTCCGAGGGAGAACCTTAGGACCCGTTTGACCAAAAATAGCATTATCAGCTGCAATGGTAAGATCGCAAACCATGTGCAAGATATGTCCTCCTCCAACAGCATAACCAGCAACCTGACTCATTCAAAAAGCATACAGATCAGCCACAAGAAATGTTCTCTGCCTATGGGCACAGATGCACACTAACAGAGCTAGTCAACATTGCGATAACTGGCTTTGGTGCTTACCATTGCGATAACTGGCTTTGGCAATCTGCGGATTTGAATCTGAGTATGAAAGGAAGAAGGAAGATGGAAAATACATTAATCCAGTAGGATGACGAAACCCTAACTTTTTAATGGTTTTGTAGATCAAGGACATACCTGAAGATCAAGAACATTAAGGCGGCCAACATCATTGGGATCAGCATAACCGTCTGGTGTTCTCAACGCCTGATCACCACCACTGCAAAATGCTTTTGTTCCCTAAACCATCAATATTACTATTCAGAACAATAGTTTCAGAAACAAGTGTCAAAAACAGATGAACACTATTGAGCTCAGTGTCATCAACTCCAAAGTAAGATCTAACCTTGACACTACTGAGACTCAAAACAAAGCTAATAGCTAGACACTGACTTTGTAACATACCGTTCACGGATCAACTTCGATAAGGTTCAGTATCATTTTTTCATAACATTTAAATAGCAGATATCAACTCAAATGTTAACCACTATCACAAAGAAGAACAAAATATAAAGTATTTTTACCTTGCCGGTGAGTATGATGACTCCTATAGAGCTGTCATCTCTAGCATCATTAAACGCACGCATAAGCTCCTTCACAGTCTGAGGCCGAAACGCGTTCCTTCTCTCTGGCCTGTCTATAGTAATCTACATAAACCCACAAAAAAACAAAAGAACGATACAATTCAAAACCACCTCCACCTAAAACATAACTCCCTGAGGAATTTTATCAAACAATAGACAAGCACAAACCTTTGCGATGCCTTCATCAAGGGCTTTCTCATAAATAACGTCAACAAACTCCTTATGTTCTTCCCCGTCACCAAAGAATTCAGCTTTTTTCCAAACGACTTCATGGGTCGGAACTTCACCGTGAACCTTATGGAAACTATCATTCATCGACGAAGCAATACAAGGTTCCACTGAGTCAACGCGAGCTGAGCTCAATCCGATAGGACTGAGATGATTGGTAACGACGGACATCCGCCGGCTCGCCGTGCCGAGTTCCTTTGAATCCGCCATTGGTGAGGAAGAAGCGAGACAGCGAAAGATGATAACGATGATGATAATGACCAGAGATTATATAACATGGACTGTGACAATGCATTTTATAATTAAGAGAAAGAAAAAAAAAACAATTTTTTTTTCCAAAAAAAGGTTGAAACTTTGAAGAATCAGAGGAAGTGGACAGAATTGCTTCGCGCCTCTGTTTCTTTCTATATAAAAAAAACGTTTTTGACGATGAGATAAGATAAGGCAAAACGCAGCAAAACGTGCGTTTCACCTTCACACTTGGACATGTATTAGACTTCTTCATTATTGTATTGTATTGTATTGAATCCAACCTAGACGATCTTCAATAGACAAAATCTGATTCGTTAGAACCCCAAAAACCTGTTTTAATGAAAAATAAAGAATCTGGAGAGAAGGATTTACACTTCAACATTAGGATGAAAAAAAGCAACAAAGAAGGAATGATTGGTGTTAGAATCTATTAACTACTAAAACTATAACTAACCGTGTCTATGAATTCTAACTCTAAAGCTACGCAAGATCCTGCTGTGTTCTTTATAAGCCAATACAAGGAGTGATCTGTGCTACCCACTTATCATATCATCTCTGACTTATCGCTTCCGTTTCTGACTCCTTTTCTTTGTAAAGGCAGCAATAGAAGCAGGAATGCCTACGGTTGTTCTGCCTTTCTTACAACCCCATTTCACTGGCAGATCATTGACTATATTGCTGATATCATTTGTTCCGCTTAATTGCACTAACTGCTTCATCTGTTCAAGCATCTGCAGCGTCAATGCCATCGAGAGATCCAAGGCTATTGAGTCATCCATAGGTGTCATCTTTATGTTTCTTATTTTTTCTTTTAAGGACCGCAAGGACATTGAGTCACCATAGCCTTCACGGTTTTCGCAAATTGTGTTTACCTTTATGATGTGTTTGCACAAGTTCCCTTGTAAAGACCAAGCGCAATCACAAAAGGCAAACTCTGAACCTGGATTCCACACAACTCGTGTTACATCGCTATCTCTCTGAGACTGAACCTTTGCAACAAGGATGTTGTTTTCATCTAGTGTAACAGCAGAGTCTGGAATCTCTGTCGCTCGGTGCCACGAAGTAGAAGCTATGTATTCTTCTTTAACGTTTTGGAAAGAATCACTTTCATCAGCATACCGATCAAGCCAATAACTAGAATGGAGTTCAGTCGTCAGCTTATGTACCAACCAATCTACTCTCTGAAGGGCACCGAGGTGTGTATCGTCAAACAATTTTACTTTAAGCTTTATATGGTAAGCTTCTATTGCACCGCATGCTTCTTGGCTTGCAAGTGGAAGACTTTTTATAGTTGATAGCCACATTCCTGCATATATTGAAGAACACATAAGGCACAAAGACCAAGATTTTCATTACCTCAAGTCAGCAGCGATCCCAGAGGTTCTACATAATAGGATAAGAGAATGAATAGAATAAGGGAAATGTCTAACCTATTTTAGGCAACCAGGTAGATGTAAAATACTGCATGAAGGCGGTTTGATCAACAAAATCCTGAGTTAATCTCTCTAGAGCCTTTGGTGTACCTACTTCATCCCAAATGCTGTACACGAGTTCTCCCAAACATTTGAATAACTTTCTTTGAACCTCAATGCCATCGCACTTCTTTACAACATTCCGAAGCCATGATCTACGAACACGCCAGAGAGCAAAAAGGACGGGGCAACAAAATGTATCCCTGGAAAAGTAATAAAACGGAACTGAGTCAGTTTACAAATACACTCTTTATCCATTTATGGAACTCCATATACAGAGTTGAAGCATCATCATTCATGCCTTATGGGATCAATCTCCGTTGCAGCATCATCAATGATAAAGCCGTTGATTTTGAAACCAGGCTCAACACTCTGGGCACGTTGGAGTAGTATTTTCATCCACTTCTCAACATCAGATTTCAAATAGCTACGAGAGATAATCCAAGCAACGGGGAGAGCATGATGTCTTGAATCAAATACAAGAAGCGTGCACAGAGGATACTGCCATAACGTTTAAGATATCAGGATCACGCACATATTACATAACTCTCGCAAAAACAGAGACAGCCATAAAAAAATAAGATCCATCTTACCTTGAGTCTCTTTATCCCAAATGTCGAATCAGCTGCAACGAGACTACAATGCCCAAAACGCACAAACTGCTGCAACTGCCACTCCGTTTGAATCCCAAGCATGAACTGATCAGTTTCAGAAGATTCCTGATAAAAGAAGATTGATTTCTTGTTCCTCTCAGCCCAAATCTTGATACTAGCTTGATCATCTAAATCCAGTTCATGAGTGGAACGTTTGATAATCATCCCAAGTTTATGAACATACTGAGAGGCAAGACTATTGACAGTTGCATCAGAACCACAATACCTCTGAATCCCTTCAATATGTTTCTCCAAAACGTTCTCTTCAGGAATCCCAAGATAGATCATAGACATAGTCTGCTGCTGAATCTCATTACATATATAAGGAATCTTCTTAGCACCAGGACCAATAGCATCTCTATCAAGAGGTCCATGACAAACAAACCCAGCTTTGTTCACATGTCGTCTCTCATTGTAAATGAGAAGCGCAAGTGAAGGACGAGCATAGAGTCGTTTCACCACGAAATGACAAGTACATCCTCTCATAGACTGAGGTCTCGCTGCACGGTTCCTAGTGTTGAGACGGTACTTTCTACTGGGTAAAACACCACCACCTTCACCATAGTTCTCAGGACCAAATGAACACCAATACCTTCAATAAGAAGTAAACCCCACCAATGAAAAAAAAACCCTAAAAATGAGATCTTTGATTGCTTTGAAGTAGGTTTTGAAACTTACAGTCTATATTCCAAATACTCGTCGCTCTTGTACTCTTTGAGACTGCCTCGAGAGCGTTTCCTTCCTCTTTCGATGTGAAATCGTGTTGGGCACTCCGCGTTTGAGCATTCTCCGATGATGAATTCGTCGACCCTTGCGTATGGAACCAGTGCTACTTCGTCGTGATGCTCCGATGTTCCGAATTTGGTCCAGGTTAAATCAGCCCATGAAAAGTCTTCTACTTGTGGGATCTGAACTGGAATCTCTTCTAATGATTCGATTATCTCCATCTCTGTGTATAGTTTTTTTGAGTGAACTGTGCAGCGACTGCACAGGTCCCAGAAATTAGGGTTTTTTTTGTTTGTTTTTACAGAAGAATCGAAAAGGGAAGAGGATGAAGAAATACATTGGGGAGGAAATGAGGAATTTTGTTACAAAATAGTCCTTGTATTTTTTATTTATTTTAAACATCGACCCTTATATTTATCTTTGTTAATTTTCCCCTTTTCTATATTATTATCTAAAATTTGAAAAGAGCCTAAACATTACTAATTCGTGATCTCTGTATTTTTTCTAACGTTAAAATTTAGCTAACACACAAGGGAAAAAAAAATAGAAAAAGAGAGCTCAGAGGTGTGGCGAATCTCAACTGAGAGTTCAGGAGAATGCGAAGGACCCAACCAACGCTTAAACCAATATCATCACAGCTCAAATGCACCAGCCGGGAATCGAACCCGGGTCTGTACCGTGGCAGGGTACTATTCTACCACTAGACCACTGGTGCTACATGTTTTATTGTTCTCCTTTTTTATATATCTATACCAAACATATTGTTTTTTACGAGACAAAAAAAAAACAGCAATTTGGATAAAATAAGAATGGAGTGGAGATTCACATCTATGCTTACATTTGGATTTTGCTATGTAAGTACATATGTAACATTTTGGATACAACTTGATGTTAATGGATAGCTGACGTGAACTTGATTGTACTAATAGACTGTTTAATTTGGTTTAGTCTGTTGAATGGTAGAGAAGAAGACAATAACGTAATCATATAACTCTTGAGTGTTTTAATGAGACCAAAACTATATTAAGTATTAAGTGTATGTGTATTACCATAGACAAGTAATACACTGAATCATCTAATTACCGTCAGATTGTAGAAAAACAATCTTTCCATTTGGTAGAGAGACCTAATTAAACATGCATGTGAAAACAAACAACAAGCTACAAACTTGTTGCTAAAAATTCCAAACTAAAGAAGATGATAAAATCTGAAGAATCCGCATCATCCTTCACGGTCACAGTCATCTTAGTTTCCCCTTAATTACGCTTCCATATATACAACATAGAAAAACACCAAAGGCGAGTTGCCCCATGTCCTGAATTATATCTTTTGATTCTTCATAAAGCGAGAAAGTATAAACTCTAATTAAGAAATAAGAAAACATGCAAATAATAAAAAAGAACCCTAAAATTGAGCTCAGTTACAAGGCCATATCTCATCCTAAATCAGATAAGTGCGAAGGACCCAACCAACGCTGAAGCCATAATCCTCACAGCTCAGTGCACCAGCAGGGATCGAACCTGGTATGTAGGGTGGCAGGGTACTATTCTACCACTAGACCACTGGTGCTATTTGTTTCTTGGTCCTTCATTTTATAATCATATACCAAATGTAATAATATTCATACGACACAAAAAAACTCAGTAAAGAATGGAGTGGAGAAAATTCACATCTATGTTGCTAAGACTAAGAGATCCAAACTAAAGAAGATGATAAAAGTCTTAAGAATACTACACCATCCTACACAGTCTTACTCCTTAATTTTGCTTCCATTCATCCCACATACAACAACAATAACAAATGTGCATTGCTTACGGAATTAGTTGCCCCATACCCTGTATTATGTCTTCAGATTCTTCATTAAGCGAGATTATAATTTTTAGTATAATGGAATGCAATACAAACAATGAAGATAAAACATTATTTTCTTTTACAACTTTTGGATTATCATTTTCAACTTCCGTAGAGATAAAAAATACCTCGGTTACGAGGCCATATCTCATCCTATATCAGATAAGAGCGAAAGATCAAACCTAACCAACGCTGAAACCATAATCCTCACAGCTCACTGCACCAGCCGAAGTTAGAATTGAGCAGATGTAGTGAAGGTCAATAGTATGAATTTACAACTGATGTTACTTTAACACAGAAGAAAAAAAAAGAGCTCAGAGGTGTGGCGAATCTCAACTGAATGTTCAGGAGAATGCGAAGGACCCAACCAACGCTTATACCAATTTCATCATAGCTCTCAAATGCACCAGCCGGGAATCGAACCCGGGTCTGTACCGTGGCAGGGTACTATTCTACCACTAGACCACTGGTGCTACTTGTTCACTCGTTCCTTTATACAAATTTATATATAACTAAAAGCTCCAACTAAGCCTTTAAAGGGAAAACTGCTGGGTTGATAAGCTTTCAAAAATATCTGTTTGTTCGGAGTAGGTTTCTGCTATGCATTTTGTATATATTCTGATGTTGTTAGATCTTTTAATTGGCAAGGAAACCCGAAGGTACATTTACAAACTGACACTTTGAGATTGTGCATAGAAAAGTTCTACAAACCAAAAGATGAGCCATCCATATCCGCATACTCTAAAAACACCTGCATTAATATCGTATCATCATTAGAGTATGGATTTATAAATATAGACCGGTAAAAGTTGTCTTGTTTTTTATGAATAACTTTTATAAATTTAACCTTTTACCCAAAAAAAAAAAGTTTTATGTTTATTCTGCTTTTGTTGATATTGGCCCTCTACGTCTTGTAATTTAATTTGTAAAAAATAGCCTAGTGAACCTTGGTTTTGAATTTGATACAACGATTTATTTCATTTTAGCTCATTCTTAACTTTTTTTGTCAACAAGCTATTTCAATTTTTTAAAAGGTGAAGGTGGTGTCAGTTAGCATATTATCTTTTACAATGTTGGATCATATTTTGCAAACTCCACTCTCGTAAATTTCCAATAATAAAAAATGATATAAACCCAAAAAATATCTACCGACGTAAATGTATTGAAACAAAACAAAAGATAGTATAAAACAAAAACATGAGGTCCCGTCGTCCAGCAGCACCAATCTCTTCCACAGAAACTCCAAAGGCACTGCAGACTTCATTACGTGCGGCCTCTCCCAGAAATCCATTATTAAAAGAAAAAGAAAAATATACAATACAACACCTATCTATAAATGGGTCTGTTAAAAAGTCCTGATTTAATTTCAGGTTGGTGTGTTAAAGGATTGCATCATATATATAGTTCATAGAAACTAGGCTAAATATTGTAGAATGACCAAGTTAAGTGAAAGTGAATCAGCAACTTCTTAAAATTCAAACACTGAAAAGATTTAGTCTGTATTATATTACTTTTTGCACAATCTTCTTACAATTATTTCTGTTTTCAAGAAATATAAACCAAAACAATTCTGGACATATGCATGGTTCCAAATTTGCTGGTTTTCTGTTGTTTTCACTCTGTTTTTGGACTATCATGATATATATGAAACAATATATTAAACTATATGTTATACAAGCAATATACATGTACTGGTTCTAAAAAGCAATTAGGCAGTTCTGGTCTCTGATAAGAGTCTGCCTGACTGCCTTAATCTTCTAAACACTCCACAACACTTTCACACAACGGGACTAATTAATCAATAGAGTCCGTATGAAGTAACAATATTACTTTTTTTCCTAATCATTTTACATTCCCCTGCAGGTCATAAACAAATATCATGATCTGAATGGACTCCATTTCTCGCTGGCTTTCCAATCTGTAAGCAATCGATCGGTGGAACAGTTGTCGAAGTGAGCTCTCCAAATGTTTTCCAGCAAAACGGATCGGACATGTGGTATTGTAGTTGAACTGGTTTTAGCTCTATGCCTGATAACTGCACATCTATGCAAGGGAAACTGTCGCTGCAAGCAAAATGCACAGGCTTCACGGTGTAAGTGCCTCGTATCTTCTCATATGTAACTCCTTCCACGGACACTGCTGAAGTCTGGTTCATGCATTTGCTGTGATCACAATAGAATTGATCGATCACTATCGGAAGCTGAACCTCTGTGAGTTGAATGTTTGAGAAAAGTATTCCTTTCACTGATCCTATACCTCCCTGTATTCACATTAAAGCAATTAAGTTTCACTGGCTTCCAAAATGAAAATAATTCATTAGCACTTTTTATGAAAGGGTTAATCTTTACCTGCCAAGTCTTGATCCGGACACCAGTCATTGTGTTGTGCATAACGACATCTCGGACTGTTATGTTGGAGACACAAGCTTTGCTACTGTCTTTACCAAGGCTCCCAATGCTGATTCCATGTCCTGGTCCACAGTTCACATTGTGAACATACACATTGGAGCAACCCGTTTGAATTGAAATACAATCGTCTCCTGAAAAAACAGAGGAATTAATCAATGATACCGATTTTTTCACGAGTTTTATGATGTTTTTTTTTTAATTGAAATTGGTTTGTACCGCAAGCTAGTGTGCTGGTGTGAATCATGACATCTTTGGAGTTCTGAAGATGAATCCCATCTGTGTTTGGACTGTCTCCGGGAGAAGACACATTCACGTCATGAACTAAAACCTGGACGCAGTTATCAAACTTGAGGTGACATTGTGGACTGTTCTGAATGGTTATACCCGTCACAGTCACGTCGATACTCCCATAGAACCGGAGCGCCTATAACGTAAACCCCAAGGTAAGCTAAAGAATTTACTGAGTTGTAAAAACATGTAGGGACTACTAAATTCATTTTGATCTCTCACCGTTGGTTTAATACTTGGCATTCGTCCATTAAGCTCACTTCTTATCTGCCATGTAACAAAGAAAATACAAAAACAGAGTTTAGGATTAGATGAAACTTGTGTAGAAGTCAAGACTGAGATGAGGATGAAGATTTTTTACCGGCATTGGAGGATGTTCTTGGACCGAATTGTTCAACGGGACAATAAGCTTGAAGTCATCGTCGATAGGATAATCAGAAAGGTAATCTTGTTGCCACCAAACAGTGCCTCTCCCATCAATAACACCTTTACCTTGTATTGTAATTCCTTTAAGCTTTGTGAACTCAATCCACCACAGTAACCCTCTTCCCCATGATTTAATATCCGTAGGAGCTACAATCATCCCGTCAAGCTGCAAGCAAACAAAAAAACTCACATCTTTTTATTTCAAAACGTACATTTTATGTTTTAAAATATTACAAATGTTTATGATCAGTTCTTACTTGGAATACAATGTTTGCTTGACAATAAGGACCCGAGAAGGATATCGGTCCAACGAGGAAGATATAGTCAGGCGGTATGACCATTGTTGATGCCTCTACTTTGCAGGCAGATGCCCATGCTGCTTCAAACGCCTGCCAAAATGTTATAAAACTTGTCATTGTTTAGTATTCTCATTAATCATTGTTATAATTCTGTTTTGTTTCAGAGCACAGAGTTATGGTCCCTTTTAAATTGGGTATTTTTGTTGTCATCTCAATATTCGTTAAATTCGTTTGTTTGTATTTGGGAGATTTAAAACATTTAAAGGAAAAAAAAGGGAAAAAGGTTATTTGACTTTACAGAACAGAGAAAAAGCTTTTCTGAGCTCTGTTTCTTGTTCTGTCTCGTGTTACCTTCTCAACTGTAATTCACATTATGGTTGATTTAAAAAAAAAACAATTCTCATGAAAGCGAGATTATAATTCTTGATTTAAAGAAGAACCACTAGATTAGAATGGATAATAAATGTTTTGAGTCTGTACCTGAGTGTCATCACTCATGCCATCACCCTTAGCTCCAAAATCAAGCACATTGAATTGTTGAGAGTCCTCAACAGGCTGCAGCGGAAGAGGTGATGGTGGCGGTTGTTGAACTTGTGGTGGTGGTTGTTGAACTTGTGGCGGCTGTGACACGACAGGTGAACCGGCATCGGATTTTGGCGGCGGACTTTTCATCTTCGGTTTTGGTTTTGGTTTTGACTTATGGGAATGGCTATTGTTCTCATGGCCTTTTGGTTTCTTGCTGGACAAGGAATCAGACAAGGAAGAGGAACTGCTATGGTGGTGTCTCAAATGTCTTCCTCTTCTGGCAATGCAGGTTTCTAGCGTTGCAGACCAGACAAGAATTGATACTAAAATCGTCATAGTGATGCTTCTAAGCCTTAGACTCTTTCTCGTTATCATAGTGTTTTTAGGTTGTTGTATAATATGTTCTCTGTTTTGTGGTGGTTTGAGAGAGAAGAGGAAGAAAAAGAGACTTTGGTTGGTTGATTTGTTGTTGTTGTTATAGAATGAATAAAAAGAATAATGTTTGTCTAGGGGGTTTATATAAGGAAACGGTCTAAGAATATAGAACGAGTCACGGGAGCCCATAATGGAATTACATGACGCTATTAAGAAAAGAAAATTTGCACTAGATAAGCAATATAAACGACGATAATTTAGAATATGACAATATATGTTTTTTTTGTCCAAGAGACAAAAATGGAATACTTTTGTACCTTTTTACGTCTGTCACTTAATTTTACGGAATATGTGATTTTGTGTTCATCTTGTTATTTTCTATTTTAATATCTAATTCATCAATTGTAGTTTTATAAGGTTTTGGTGATGTGCTATTTTTGGTTGCAGTATTATGAATAAATTTAATTACTAGAGCAAGTAATCTAGCTTGGTCATTTCATTATTCAGTAAAACTATAATTGATAACTGTTCTCTATAGTGTTTTTCTAAGAAGATATCGTAGAATATATTCCCTACAATACAATATGATGCCAGAAGTCAGGACCGTCTATTTATAGTAATAGTACGTACATGTTGGATAAAAATGACTCTCCATACCATACTTTTGAAAAATAGTTTAGGTAATTCGAGTATTTCTACTAAATCGAATAACAGTTGGATTCAGGTATATATTTAGGTTTGCACGTAAGTTTGAATTATTAGTGATTTTGGATAATCTAGAGTTAAGAGACATACATAATCCGCTGGAGTTGTATACTAATTAATAGGATTGGGTGATACATTTTTGAAGTGGTAAACTACTACAGTTATCGTTAAACATGATAGCATTATCATACATTAGAGATTATTAGTTTTATTTTGTTTTGTTTTGGAGATTATTAGTTTTATTTGTTATGTTTTTGGAGATTATTAGTTTATTGAATTAACGAATACAAATTTCAGGGGATATGTGTGCGCCACGTGTAGACTAAAGGTTGGTTGAGACTCATCCACTTTGGTTGGCTGAAACACATTAGAGCAAGCCAAGACAAACAAACCACAAAGAGGCACCTGTTGAGACAAACACATATACCATTCCTGTTGCAAAACCTCATCTACTCTCATACAAATACATATATATGCATGCTTAATTAATAATATGACAATCTATAGTATATGCAAATGTATACACCACAAAGTGGGGCTACGCGAAAATGAGGTTGTTTTTGTTTTTGGTTTTTAATGTATACATATAGGGATAAACATTTGTGTAGATAATATAGATGTAATTGTTGATGTGTCATCCTGGTGATCAGATAAGTGTCTTATGGTCTCTAGATTTACTATGATGTATACTGACTTTTAATATACAATCTCTTGTTTCTCCATCCGCTCAAGATTTACTTTGTTGATAATTTAACTGTGAGTGAATTATCTTCATTTACAAGTGTATTTGGGTGACATTTTTGGGTAACTGTGTGTATATATACCATAAGACCCAGTTAGTTGAAACAAATGAAATCCAAAACTTATTTCTTTTAATGATGAACAAACCTTGACAGTAATTTTCTTGGGTGGTAATTAATTTGTCGTTTTTGTTTCTTCCGAGAGAAACGTATACATATACATACGTAAATACAAATAGCTAGATACATATCATATATATGGTGTGTGTGTGTGTGCATGTAAAAATGGATGAGACATGTGATTGGGTCTATATTTTGTCAATGGGCAGTTGATTATAACATCTCTTTTAGTGCTCACATGCACCACTTCACGGGCATTGCTTTTGTCTCCACAACTCCTCCAATCTTTCTTTTTAAAAACTTTTCTTATCTTCTTTTTTTTTGTTGTTGTTGCTGTCAAACTCAATAATTCATTAATTAGTTATCCTATGAAGAAATCGACGTCCTTAAAAAGTTGTGTTCGATCACAAGTCACAGTTTCTCTCTAGCTATCTCTCTTTCTCACACATACATTCAACAAAAAATAATTGCACAAGACGCCCGATTTAACGAATTCTTCACTTCTCGTGAGCACATATGTCGAACATGATCTTGTGTCCTACAATCTCTACTGTAAAAAACTTAATTATAAAAGTAACAGATAATATATACTATGTTTACAAAGTATAAAAGAAATATACAAATATCATCTAAGGATTAAGAATAGTCACTTATATATTCTAGAGTAAAGTTAACTGTAATCATAAACTTGAATAAAAGTATATGGAAAGGGTTAAATCAGAAACACAAATGCTTCAGTTGACAAAAAAAAACGTTTTTTTTTTTAATCGCTAGAAACGTTCACCACTAATAAGATATGGTTGACACTTGACACTATACTAATAATAGCTAAAGAAGAATATATAAATTAAAACTTTAGTCAATGCTTGTGTCTGTATATGTTCAGAAACCAAATATGTTCCTTTCTCATTAAATTCATAAAATGCCACTGTTCATTTTACACGAGACGTAATAGTAATTAAGTACAAGAAACAAGAACTCTTTTCGTTTCATTTATTATTTAAGAATCTTCACGAATCCGGAGTTTTGTCAGACAAACATTTTTACTAGTACTGTTATTTTTTTTTTCTTAAATAGAGAACTAAAAAGAAGTATATGTCCACTCACCCCAATGACTCAATGAGCATATGGCATTTTCAAAATTTTATTGGTTACACATATGCTCAATAACTTAAAGAAATTCCTACCAGTAGTACAACTATTTTTCATTACAATTAAGCTAGATTTGATTATCTTTTTTTTTGTTGTTGTTATGTTTATTTATAATGGAGTTTTGCTTTACTATCTTTCCACTCGGAATTGGTAGTTTCACAAAATTAAGGAACAAAATGGGATAATATAAAAATAGAAAATACAATATATCTAAAGTCCCTTTGACTTTATTGCTCGACTCCTATTTTTTTTTTTCTCGACGGCCATTGCTCGACTCCTTGATCATGTGAAAATATGTGTATGTATTATGTGGACCGTACCAGTTTCTTGATACGCCAAAACAACTAATCTGCCATATATGTGTTACCTGTCTTCGAAGTTTTCATATAAATTCCAAAATTTATGATAATATATTCTATGTATTCGTACATATACCACACGTAACTGCATGTGTGCACATTTGTTTATTTTATACGATGTGTGTACTGTATGTCTGTATGCATACACGAACATTCATCATCGTATTTTCTTTTTGTCAACTTGAATTTATAACTAAGGCTAGCTAGCGCAGCCGGTGGTGCAGTTTCTTACCAAATTATTTTGTTCTAAAGTAATCAACATATTGTTTTAATTTATGACCTAAACTGATTAACAGTTTACCTATGTATTTAAAAGAATCTTTATATTTATTTTTGATATTTCAAAAATCGTTTTGAAGTGTTTCTTATGTATTACTGTATAGAATTTTCGAAATCGGAATAATGATTTTTCAATTGTCTCTGGTAAAAATAGTCGA
Organism: Camelina neglecta; assembly: GCA_023864065.1. Lineage (NCBI taxonomy): Eukaryota > Viridiplantae > Streptophyta > Magnoliopsida > Brassicales > Brassicaceae > Camelina > Camelina neglecta. Next base: position 30,789,746 of record CM043456.1, read on the forward strand.
ACATAATAACTAAGTACTGATCAATACCTATAGTAAAATTTCATTCTAAGATATTGAATTACAAAATAGCAAAACAAAAGAGAACAAGAGATACATATAATAATTTGTAGGATTTTTTCATGTGGCTATTGTTTATCTGATTTTGTTCGATTATATTTTGTTTTCACATATGGCTTTACAAAAAAAAAATTAAGAAAGGGGAAAAGTATGTGTTGTTCTTGCCGTCTTTTTGCGAAGACATGCTCGTGATTATTATAATTATTTGTGTGTGTGTTTTTTTTTTTCTTCTTAATGTTCCCGTGAGCCGTGAAGTGAACTCCATTCGTTGGCTACAAAAATTATCGACTACCCCTACTGTCCCATCTTTCAGTTATAATCATTTATTTTTCTTGGTTTGATAAATGTCCTGATCCAGCCAAAATACTTGATGGCATATGTATGGAAAAAGATTACGAATAAATTCAAAATTAGGATCATGGTTAAGAGATTGATACATGAAAATAACTGTACCATACAATGTGCATGATATATTTATGCATTCTAATACTATTTGGCAATATATCCTGAACCGAAAAATTGAAGAATTAAACCGCAACTGATGATGAACAATACAAGATCTGCAAAAAAAAATTCTAGGGGTTAATTAAATTTGATAAACGATCTCAATATCTAGACAAGTTCTGTAAAAATTTGAGAAACCAATAGACGCATTGAAGACACGACCAGACTGAAATTAACGGAGGTGGCTAGGTTCCTAAAAAATCAAAGTTACGAAGGGAGAGAAGCGAGAAAAAAATTCTTTAATTGATGAATTAATTGAATTTTCTAAATTATTAGGTTAGATCTGCGCTATGCCGCTGAATATTTTTTATAACTATTTTTAGATTTTTTATATATGTTGAATTATTAAAAATATAATTTTTAAAAAATTTGATTAACTGTAAAAACTATGGTTTATACAATGATAAGATAGAAAAATACATTAATAAAATAAATATAGAAAAATCTCAAATTCAAGATGACTTATAAATATTTACATTTAAATCAGATAGATTTAAATACTAAATTGTATAAATAGTATAAGTAACCCTAATGTATGTAAAACTTCTCACCTCTTTTAGCTTAATCATCAAAAGACTTTAATTTTATCTTAAACATAGTCTTTTCCATGACTGACACACTTGATACCACCACTCTATCCCTGATTCGATCCCGCCATGATTCCACCAACACCATGTTTCATAACAACAACGGTTGGGATATTTCGCCATGGCGAGAAGGATGAGATCTCGTCTAATAAGTCTGAACACATACTTTGTTGGTGGACTACAGTGCTCTATTGGATCTTCGCAGGATTTTTTGGGGGCTTCTTCTGATGGAATTCTTCATCTTCTTTCTTTGGGTTTTAGAACTAAGGAAAGACTGGAATATTAAGGTTCAAATTTGTAGCCAAATCCAAAACATAGCATCAAGTATGAGAGACTCGTACATAACCTTCACTTGCTTCAAGCATGGTGTGAGACTATTGTTCTTCTCTTTGAATGACACATCCGATTAGGATTTTGATGTCCTTTTTCTCCTCTGGTGTTGAGTGTGTGTTGCTCGTCACCTTCCTCTGTTGTCAATTGCCATACACAGGTTAATTTGGGTTCTTTTAATGTTTTTCGTGGACACCATTGTAATTGGGCTGGGCCCATAAATAAAGAGGAAATTGTGTGGAATGGAGAATGATTATTATTGGACAAAAGTATTGAGCTGTATTAATCCTTATAATTTGATTGGCTAACTCTTTTAACTGATGTGTCAACTCTTCCTTCAACTAAAAAGCTGAGGTGTCAACATTGAAGAGAAACACATTCAGCTTTTATTGTATTGATTGGTTTAAGATTTTCTATACTTTTTTCATTGAAAAAGTCATGAAAGCACCCTCACCAAATAAAGAGATTTTGAATCATCGAGTCCATGGCTTTTTATTGTTCTTTTGTAGAAACGACATAATGAACGTAGGTCTTCCTACCCACGTGAATGCCAACATAAAGATTACACATAATGTATATAATAATAATGAAAAATTTTTAATAATAAAACAATGTCTATGATGAACGTATCTGTAACACCCGCGAACCAGAAATATGGTTTGTGCATCGATCGACGTAATCGGGTGGTTGGTATTCGGATTATTTATATTTTCTCCGATTTGACGCAGTTTGGTTGATGGAAACCTAGGACTCGAGTATTTAAAGGGAAAACTCGACGCCACTTAGTTTTCTTTAGTCTTGTTCCTAGAAGAAGAGAAAGAAGAGAAAAGTTCTAAAACGTTTTTGAGAGGTTTCTGAGGATTTCTAAGTCGGTTTTTTGTGTTTTTGGAATGTGGCAAAGAAGGTCTGAGCATGGGTGTCGAGTAGAGGTGAGTGCGTGACCATGGCTTATCTAAGCGTTTGGGTGTGTCGACGCCTATGGTAGAGTTGTTTTGTTTGCTTGTTTTTGTGTATTGTTTGTGTTTATCTATTCGCTTGTTTGTATAGCCCAGTAGATGGGAGGATCGCCTCACTAAATATTTCAGGTAATAGTTACACCTCTCTTTTGTGGTGCAGATAAAGACAATGTGTGATTGTGGTGCAGGTGAAGGCAATTTGTTAGGTTGCTAGAGGTTGGTTGTAGAACATTGTTAGGACACTGGTTATTTGCTTCTTGACGTTGTTGGATTTGAAATTGAGAGACTTTAAGATTTGGTTATTCTTTATTGGAGTTATTTATAGGATTATTGCTATTGCTTATGTTATCTGTTGTTGTTTATTGTTGTTAGGATGTTAGTGAGTATGGGATCATTAGCTAAATGTCAAAAAATGGAAAAAAAAAAAAAAAAAAAAGCAGGATGGGTTGTTTCATTTTGGTATCAAAACCCTTACGGTTCTAGGTCTATGGTTCATTTTAGCTTGTGATGTTGATGTCTGGGATTACATGCTTGAATTGATTATGTGAATTAGTCAATTGTGTGTGGCATGGGTCCTATAACATCCTCTTCAAGCCTTCAATGAGATTCCATGGTAAGTTGTGTGTTTATGTATGTGGTTTTAATTATGAGCTTAGCCTTCTATCTTTGGTAGTAATAATGGTTAGAGGTGGAGCTGTTGCTGGTCGTGGACGCGGTTGTGGTCGTGGTCATGGTAGGGGGAAGAGGCCCAACTGCTAGTGAGACTGTAGACCAAGAGTGTGACAGAAAAGGGCGTCGGCGAGTCGCATGCGTTTCAGGAGCGATTAGTAGGTGTCGTTAGTGGTACCGATGGAGCCGTAGGAGCCAGTGGGGGCAGTGTCGGTGCCGGATTGGCCAGTGGGGCTGGGATTCCATGTGTGGTGGTCGCAGCGGGTGGAGCCCCTAGTCGAGATGATCGCATTACTGACTTGTTGACGCAATTGCCGGAGCGGTTGGCGGAGCTGTCTCAGTGCAGGCTCCAGTAGTACCGCCAGATGTGGCGGAGGTGCAGTAGCCGAGCATTGCTGGAGCAGGATCTCATTCCTAGTTTGTCGGTATGCTGTGGGAGATAGGTAGGATCGGTACGACTCAGTTTTCAGGCAGTATCGAACCTATAGTGGTTGATACGTGGAGGACGAGGCTGGAACACAACTTCTAGTCTCTCAGGTGTCCTGAGGAGTATCGGGCGGACATAGAGGTTCATCACTTGGCAGATGACGTCAATGTTTGGTGGAGGTCAGTGGCTGCCAGAAGTGTGAAAAGGAACTTGACTTGGTTGATTTTGTGGAGGAGTTCAACCGCAAGTATTTTCCTCTTGAGGCAGTGGACCAAATGGAGGTCAACATGTTGAACAATGATGGAAGCTGCCAGTCTCCCATACTTCAAGAGATCAAAGAATTGCTTCCAAGATATTTAGAGGCTAAAATTATGTTCTTTCCAAGAGTTTGTAATAGTACGGCTGATAGAGTAGCAAAGGAGTCTCTTTCCTTTCAGGATTATGATCCTAAGTTATACTCTATTACACGTCAACAAAATCAACATGCTTCGATTACACGTCTTTTACCTTACACCATCTATTATATGTGATATGTCTAATAACTTGTAAGACTCTCTTTCCTTTTGTCTGCGCCTGTCTCTATTAAAAAAGTCCCTTCACAACACAAATATACAATAAATCTTCATTTTCACTCGGGAGATCTTTTGACATGTCTGTGAAGAAACAGGCTTTAGAGGGTAAGAACAATGGAAGCCACAAGTCGAGTCATTATTATCGATGTTTGTCGTTCTCGTTCATGGAGTCATCAACGGAAGAGAAGAAGAAACCATTGTCGTTGAATCGTATGGATTCCAAAAAGCTCAAGGTAGAGATCGTCAAGTGGGCAAAGCGTGTTGCGGCTTATGCTCGTCAACTTAGCTCGAGGAAACAAGATTAAGACATTGATGAAGAAAGCTTATTGGAGTTTTTTGTCGTTTTGACACTGCGATCATTTTTGTTGTTGAAGCCATTTAGGTTACTTAATTCTCTTTTTTTTTTTGGGTACAAATTTATCTTTATTCAATTGATTTTCAAATAGTTTTTCAAATGTTTTCGAGTGGGTCAAATCATGTGTTTTAAGCGTCCGAATTGTGTTACAAGCAAGCATATATAATGTGTTCATCATCAGTTCTCGAGCTATAATTAAGTGTTTTCCTAAAGCTTTTGCTATCTTTTTATTACATCTATGTCTATGTATACATAGGCTTTACATGTTTTAATTTTTAAACTCGCCAAGTTTTTTTGTTTTGCGCATATTTTATAAGTTGCAGCGACTCATAAAGTTCACATAGCAAGTTTAGTTCTAAACCTCACAGTACTATTCCCTCCACTATCTTTCTACTCATGCGCAATAGGTAGAACGGAATATTTATATAGATTTTGTAGTTTTCTCTAAAACCAACTTTAACATTGTTGTAGATCGGCTCAAGAGCTGAAGACAAAGTAATTAGATCATACCCTAAATACTAGTGTCAGTCCCGTTTGCGAGTAGTAGGGGAGAACTAATCAAACCCTAACTTTTGTTGAGTGATGAACCTCTACTATGCTTGACAAATAAAGAGCTAAAAAACGATATACATTTCTTTGGAAAGTCAAAGATCTACACCCGCAAAAGGTTATCTTAAAGATGACCTAGTTGGAAGTTGTAATTCCATTGACGAGATATGCGTGCCGTTCAGAGAGACATTTTTGTCCATTCGATTACACAAAATGGTTACTTGATTAGTTTAGCCTGTGTAGATGCCTTTTGATCTATATATGTCTTGTGCGTGTGTAGTTATTGGACCAATTCTCTGTTCAATTCGTTAAGACTTTAATTTGTTTTAATGAAACCCATAAATGGCGATATTTATTGTAAATCAGGTCAATGTAATGTTATAATATTCATTTCATAAAGTTCTAATCATATTCAAATATTTCCTGGACCACCATAATAGAGTATACGACCGATATCAGCATGTTCAGAACTGTATATGCCAAAACCTTGGTAGCCACGTTCATCGTCAGAGAAATCTTCGAGATAGTTTACGTTGCGGTCAACGTTATATAAACCGTCGAGTACGGTTATACGTTTCATATATGCACTGTTACTTATATCATTATCAGAAGGAAACACTCCATATCCCATTTCAGGACTCGGCAGTGATGCGCTGTATACTTCTCCACCCCACTCGACTGAATTTCCAAAGCTTTGATGAAACCTACTCGACGGCCAAAAGCCAACTTCCGCTGCAGTGTCACTAAATTCAAACCACCAATTTCCATTTATTTGGTCCTGTTACCCGAAAATAATAGGTAAATTTTAATAATACATTATAAAACACATTATTTAAGCAAAAAAAATTAGAATGCTTAAATTAGTCGTAATCCTGATTATCCAAACCTTTATTAGACCAAAGCTTGCAGAGTGACTTATCCGAGCACCACGAATAGACACTGGCAACACTGGTGAACCAAGCGGAAAATCTTGACGAACGAGTATAAATCCAACGTCGCAGTTGCTATTGTAACATGATTTTCCACCTGACTGTTCCATCAATACATACATATATATCTCCTTATAATTATTTACGTTATGATTTACTAGCTAGCATGATGTGACTGACTTACATTTGTATAGACGAAAGTCCGAGGTTGGTTGTCCTTGTACAATACTGGATTTACCTGAATTAGTAAATATAGTTTTTGTTGAACAATATAATTCATATTTTGTTAGTTACAAAATAGAACTCGTAGATCCGGCCGGTGTTTTTTTATCGAGTTGAAGTTGTAGATTGCAAAATAAATAAATCGATATTACTTACAGTCAAACCGAGTTGGATGAAATCCCTTCCCATCTGCATGTGAACTCGAGAAGCACTGTATTGGGTAGGCCTAACCTTAGGAGCGGTTATACAAAGGTCCATTGTTGCTCCATTGAACCTTTGCTTTGAGTCTTTCGACCGAAGCACCACATACTAATCCCGGTCATTTTTCATTCAATAACCAAACATTATTATCAGTATAAATATCTCAAAATTTAACTTGATAATCCTGTTTTATAAATTAAAAGAGTCAACTTACGTGATGTTTGTCGGAAACAACACTATTAGGATCATTAGTGGTAGTGTTCCAAGAGCCACGAGGTTTGTGATTATCGCCAAATGAGTCTATTCTCAAAAGATCGTCTTTGGTGACTCTTCGTATAGGGACCGTACCAATGGGACAACCCACACCATTTTCCCATAAGTAACCAAATCCAGTACTGTTTGTCTCTCTTTCTCTCATTCCTTTCCATATTGGACGCATCTAAGAAATCTATCTTGTAACTCACTATTTAACTTGTAACCAATCAATCTATCAACTTCGTAATCTATCTTTGGTTAACGTTGTGGTCTATCGATAAAATCTGTGGAAAATAAATTTGTAATATTATGTTTAAAGATCTTTGGAAACAACGTGATATATGACTAAAATAGTAAAATCTTCCAAAAATACAGTTTGAAATATCCATGATTTTATTTGTTACCGTTAATATATCAATTATCAATTTGGAATATCTCTAATATTTAGGTGTAACCATTAATATTAATATATGTATTAATCTATAACCTATCTATAACCTATTTGTAATCATCTGTAATCATTTATTAAAAATATAAAGTCTACAAAAGCTATGTGGAAGTACATTAAGACAATCAAACGATCAATAACTATACATTAAGAAAAAGAAAAAAGAAAAAAAATCTAGAAGATCATAACTTCCATCCAAAAGATTGCCTTTTGTTTATTTAAAAAATTTTATGTTACGAATCCGAAAGCAATAACTCACGTAGAACGAGAATCCAATGAAAATCTTAAAACAGAAAGGTCATAAACAAAATTAAAGCTTAAGAAACATTTCTATTGACCGGGCCCTGTGGAAGACAACGCCGAAGGATGAGTCGGTGGTAAGCTGAAACAAGAGTCTTCGATGAGAAAATTGCGAGAGAGTCTCTTGCAGCTCACGCAAAGCACAAACCTCATATGCGGCGTCACTGCCCTGCCCTGGTGATTGGTAAAGTGAATTACTCGGTCACAATTATCGCATAAAATGTGGTCGTGCTGAGGACAGTAAACGACAGCGTTTGAAGCTACGCATGATTCACATTTCACTGCAAACATCCATCTCTCGCAATTGTTATGCCCGTTGCAGCTCATCTCAATCATGCCTTCTCTTCTCTGGAGGTGACCCACATGAGGTAGCATATGCTCACGCTCATGAGGCTGATGCTCATGATCGGGGTTATTGAGATGTAGAGGAACAAGACCAACGATTTCATAGCGATGGCCATTGGGAACGCAGTTGTAACCGAGTGAATAACATGATTGACAAAGAACGATTTGGTGGTCAAAGCAAAGGAGTAAACCTGGATTAACCCAGCAATTTTCGCAAAGTTGGTAACGTATGTGTCCTGCATCAGGTCCACGATGTCGCATGCAGTCACAAGAAATGCACAAGTTAGTCGCCTCCGTAAAACAGTGGATCGCGGCTGGGTCACGTCTACATGTGTGACACATTTGTGCCATATTTCCTGAAAGATAACTCAAAAGAATAACATTATCCAACAAGTATTATTCAACTGTTTACCCTTTCCAAAAAAGAAGAAAAGATTATTCAAACAAATACTAATAACATAAATAAAGCATAGGAGGAGAACCTTCAGCAGAAGGAGAGAAGCCAGCCAACGTTTTTTCTTTTCTTTGTGTGGAGTAATTATTTGCTTCTGTTTTTATATGGATATATTTATATTATTTAACTTTTTCTTTATTTTCAAATAATATGGATTTTGTAGATATGTTTTACCAACTGATTGAAGAAATCCATAAAAGAATAGGTTCTGTTATTTTTTTTATTAAGTTACATATTTATATTAAACAATAATACATTATTTAAAAAAGTTCAAATCCATATTATTTGAAAATATATTTATCTCAAACAATACATTAATTTAAAAAGTTCAAAATCACATTTATTTATAAGAAAGTTGTCAAAAATATTTTTTTTTTTTTGGAACAAAGAGAAAATTGTCAAACAAACTATAAATTAGTATTTGATATTTTGATATATGAAATATTGATCCAAACGATTGGTCTAAGTTAGTTTTGAGCCCTTTTTCATCAGAACTTGTCCTTTTTCTCCCCTTAAATAAGATGACGATTTCGTCTACTACTTGTTCATTCCAACAGATCGGTTTTTCCACCGAAGTCCTAAAACAAGTAGTAGCTAGTAGTATACGGTTTACCTCCATAAACTTACACAAACTTTATTGAAGTTAAACTTGATTTTGGGTTAAGCACTTAAGCTTAATTATGGGTTTACTAAAACTGAAGATAAAGCCTATGTTCTAGTTCTAGATGCATAAAATAAAAAAAATAAAAAATCATCACCTCGTTTAAACGTTCTGGAGAATTCTATTAGATAAACATTAAGACATTATGTTGAATAATCTTAAGATAAAGTTTAGATATATTGTGCTAAAAAAAAAAAAGTTAAGATATTTTAGTAGTTATAATAAAGGTGATGGTAGAGTAATCTAGAAACTTTTGTAAAAGCTACCTTTGGAGGCGTATACTTCACCCCATGATTTGTAATCAACTTGAAAATGAATTAAAAAAGCAAGTTTATATAATGATGGTGTTCTTCATAAGTCCTCTAAATCTCTTTAAAAGTTGGAAGATTTTTAAAAATACCATTTTTCCTATATCACTTTCCAAAAATACTTTTTTATGTTATCTATTTTCAAATATATATATATATATTTATATATATATATTATGTATAAAATAACTAAATTCTAAGTCTTACACTCCAATATATAACAAACTTTAATCTCTCAAAACTATATCCTAAATGTAAAATAGAGAATCTAAACATAAAAAAAGTTCTAAAAATTAATTTTAACATATAGTAATTATGTAAAAAATGATAAATGAAAATATTCAAAAGGATATTTTTGAAAAAGATATTCCAAAAAGGATATTTTTAATAAATTTTCAAATTATTTAAATCAAAATTAATTTACAAAAGATACGACGCATTCAAGTATTAGTAATTCAAAATGGTTGTTTTCACAATTTATATATTATACATATTTAGTATTAGAGTTAATAATAAAATCTTGTTTTAAATTACAATTAAACTGTTTAAAATTTTTTTTTAAAAACCTTTGAACATCATGGCCACCTGAATTAGGGATATTAGTTAATAATTTGTTGTGATTGTCATTATCACGTGGTCATTATATTAATGTGTATGAAAATAATCTACGAGGATATGGAAGAAAAGTAAGAAGTAACTAATTTACGAGGCCGAGTTATGCCTTCAATATGGGCTTAAGGCCATAGGCCCAAATACCATCGAAAACATCTAGTTTTTTTTTTATAATATAAATGTTAGAATTTAGACCTTGTTTCGACATTGTTTCGGCGATTTAGGGTTCGCAAATCAGACCGCGGCCGTCGGTGCAGCCTCACGCTCACCGTCGAGAATCTTCACTTCCTACGCCTCCTATTCATTTCTTCTATGGCTGCGCCATATCTATTTGTAAAACCCTGCCCTGGTTGGTTTTTCTCCCTCTGGCGCCGCCTCTCAAAGCCTCTGCTCCTCCGAAGGTCACCTCTCATCGCTTTGATGATGGATTACAATAAAAAATCATGCCGGATCAGGAATCAGCAGGTAAACATATCTCAATTGGCGTTAATTTGACTATTGTGTCTGTTTTATTTACTAATTTGAGCTTGCGGAGTCAATTTTGAAGAGGCTTACTGTCTCGGATAAAGCAAAGGGAAGAGGGAGAGCATACGAAACGGGTCATTGGGCACGGTCACGGTCTATAAACGGGTATACGACGAAACGGGTCATCGGGCACGGGTCTCTGATACGGGTCCCGTATGAGGTACTACTTATATATAGTCTGTAACTAGTTTTTTTTTCTTCTTCTCTACGAACTCACTTCGCTCTCCTTTTGCATTGTTAGTTCGGCGGCTCAAACCAAAATCGCTCTCCATAGTGATCACCTTCTTCGGTAAATTCTTATAACTTCTCTTCTTCTTCCTCGCGTCTTCTTCTTTACTTAAAACTTCGTCGTGAGTCTGTTCTTGTTGAATCACGAGCTTTCTTGCTCGTTCTTATGCTTGACTCCAATTCTCTCTGACTCTCTTCTTAGTCGTGAGTCTGTTCTTGTTCAATCACTCTCTTCTTCCTTAGTTTATCATCATTGGATTGTAACCGTCTTCCTCCGTAGATTTGCTTTGCTTCAAAGGTAGGTTCTTTTGTCTTCTTGGTGAGTCTGTTTATATGGATTCTGTTCTTGGTCTTATACGATCACTCCTCTCTTTACGTCTTGCGTCCATTCTGGGTTCTCCGTTTTGCGTACATTCTGGGTTGTCGTAGTTTGGTTCTAAATCCTTTGTTTAAAATGTGTGTAGAAGATTGCGGAAGCACCATTGATGTTTCTTTTGGAATTTAAACCTTTTTGGTTGATGTTTCTTTCGGAATCTAGAGGCTGTTTGTGAAAACGAAACAAAACACATCTCTCTTTTAATAAGTTTGTATTTCCATTTTTTCTTCCTCCATATATCCACTCATATCATCTGTCTTGTACCACCTTTTGTTTTTCAGATATGGTGATAAACTGTAAATCTTGTGGACATACTGTAGCTTTGGTTTATTGTTGGGACTCTCGCCAACCGAGAACATGTGTTGCCACTCACCAAAGTTTTGGTGATCACATTATATCACACATGCACAGTCCTTGTTCAAGGAATCCAGCTCTGGTTCGATGCTTTACAGATCGCTTATACTGCTGTAACAATTGTTTTTTGGGCCAACAATGCATTGGCATGAAACACCACCTAAGTGTCGTCCCATTCTCTGGGCACATGGTATGTGTTTTCTCCTTTGTTATATTGGTTTTACTTGTTTTACTTTCTGTAACTCATCTTGTTTTACTTGTTTTACTTTTTGTAGTATTGTTCTGCACCACCCACTCAGCAACTTCCTGTAGTATCATCTTGTTCACACCTAGCCCAGTCGGCTCTCTCTGAGATTCTTGATAGCGTACCATCGTTATCTACTACTCACCAGCTGGTAAAATGGTTGTCTTAGTGTGAAGTTTTTGAAGTTATTTTCTGTAGCTAGAAGTTAATATTTTTTTTTGACTCTTTTGCAGAGTTTACCGTCCTCAATGCCGTCCACCTCGGGAGTTGGTGTGATTAGAGACCACCCACTGCAGGTGAGAGTTAGTCTTGATAAGTTAGTCTGTCTAATAATCCTGATTGTTTCGATTCTTCTCAGAATGATCCATGAACAGATCTTACGTTCCCTTCGTTTCTACTTGATTCTTCTTCTTTCTGTGTAATAATGTTGTTTCTGTGTGTTGAATGCAGTCTACTTTGGGAGTTGGTGTGAGTCAGAACCGCCCACAGCTGGTAAGACTTACTCGATGATTTCGAAGATCTTTACTGTTAGGTTCCCTTTGTTTTACTTGATTCTTGTTCTTTCTGTGTAATAATGTCGTTCTTTATTGTTCCTTCCTGCAGTCTACTTTGGGAGTCGGTGTGAGTCAAAACAGTCCTTCTAATTCAGGAGTCGGTGCGAGTCAAAACCGCTCACAACAGGTGAGAATTTTTTTGTAGGTTTTTCAGTTTGATTCCAGTTGTTTCAGTTGTTTCTGCTTGTGAGCCAGATTCTATCGTTTTAATACTATTTTTGAAGTCTTCGCAGGACCCTATCCCTGATCAATCTGCATCTCCTCGTGAATTGGGGTTTGTTCCCACTAAATCCATCCAAAAGACAGAAGAGGGAATGAAGACAGATTGTTTCTTGAAGATACTTTGTGGTATTTTGATATACAAGGAGATTTATTTGTAGTGGACCACTGGTTCTATGTTTTTTTTTTCTTTTGGATCTTTTTTTTTTACTTTGTGGTATTTTGATATACAAGAAGATTTATTTGTAGTGGACCACACTGGTTCTATGTTTTTTCTTTTGGATCTATTTTTTTTGTGTTCGGAATGTTGAACAAACGACAAAAAGTACGCTGGTTATCTCCTTAAAAATATGGATGAGTCTAAGCCCACTGTCACTATACGACAACTCAGTAGTGCTACAAATTCTGACACTCTCGAGTTGCTTCATCGTCCCTTCAACTCAGAGCCAAGTCGTGCAAAGCCCACATGTTGCGTCTCACCATATGACAGAATCACCATGCTTTTGCTCTAAGTCATGAAGCTGCTCGATCGTTTCAGTATCACTCATATATCTTGATATTCGAAAGTGGGCTGGCTCTTTCACTCGGATATCTAGCTAACGGAGAGTTTCCAGTCCAAGAGTGTGGTCCTTCTTGTAAAAACCATCGCTGCAGGCCACAAATACCATCAGTGTTAATCACCGCACTGTGCACTACCTATACTTTTACACCAAGTGGTTAGCTCGAACAACAAGATCGGTGTGTATTGTAGCTCTGATAGGATCACCAATATGAGAAAAATCAATGGCTTTTTCGATCAAATCACCAGCCTTTTTTCTTCCACATTTCTCTATCAGTAAGTATAGTTAGTTTCCATAAAACTTTTCAAGATTGGAAAGACCATTAGCATAGAGACGAAAGGACAAAAGAGAAGTGTAAGCTTCCATGTATACTTTCTGAGATTTCTTAACACCCTCGAGTCCTCTCAAGGTTATGTCTTTTTAATTCCCTAAACCTAACCGGCCAATAATGTACAACATCTCTGCTACTTTGATAAATTGTGTTGTTATACCGCTGCAGTTCATCTCAAACATCTCTCTCTTCTATGGTGGTGAACCGCATTAGGCATATGCTAAATCTCATGACGATGATGCTCATGATTATTGTTATCAAGATGTAGAGGAACAAGATTGACGTTGTAGAAACATCGGAATGAACCAGGATTCTCGGCCATGGGGGTTATATTCATAAAGGCAACAGCGGATTGGAAGGAATTAAACCGTAATCGACAAGGTCCACAATCTTCAAAGTCGCCGATTTATACATTATCCTCAAGCTCTGGACTATGAATTCCACCTCTTGATGATTTTTTTGAAAGCACAAGGATCCAAAGAAGAACTCTAGTGGTCTGGCATGAATCATTCATGAATTGGAGAGCAGTCCATATTGAGAAACAAATTATGTCTTACAGACAAAAGCGGAAGCTCGCCGTATAGGGCCATCGTTTGTGTTGGGAATCTGAACTATCGCAATGTAGTCTTCGAACCAGATGCACAAGACACGTCAACAGACTTGCACTAAATCCGAAATGGCCCGTCCTTCAAGGCTTCAACCTATACGGCGTATACTCACCATGCTTGTGATTTGAGTCCTTTAGCAACTGTTCTAAGTTCGAATGTTTGGTAATTCGTTTGTTTGTTTTTCAGATAAAAAGAGACATCACAAGGCCAAAGAGAAAAACAAATGTTTGGTAAATGTAATCTAGCCAGCGATAACGAGTCCTAACGACAATGCGGTGCCAAACAATGCATGGAGTCTCACACAATAATACTTGGCCATGAATATCTTCTCATATTCCTGCATTAAAATAAATAAAATAGATTAGCAAAACTAAAATTTCCAATTTTCAACTTTAAATTTTCTTACCTTGTGGTGATTTTCGACATAGCTTGAAACCAAATTCCCAACTGGTAATGTCAGGAAACACATCAACTGAAACACCCAACAACAACGACAACAAATAAAAAACAGGTTTTAGTTATATATATTTGTATTTCAGTCATGTTCTCGAATCTGATAACTTACTGTGCAAGGTAGTGGCAAAATCTTTGTTAAACCAAGAACAAGAAGCATTGAATATAGCAAACGAATGGCCCATCTCACAACAAAAGCTCCCTTTTCAGTCCCTAACCGAACCTGTGTAAACCAAAACAAATCTTAATCATAAACACAATCACCATATTCAGTATGAAACCTAGTTGAGTTTTTTTTTCACATTTGTACCAGAGGTGAGTATTTCCCCACAGCTAAATCTCCATCCACCTGTAGAATAATGTAGAGGGAATCAGTATTGTGTGGGTCATTTCAGGAACCATTAAGACTGCCTTTTTTTATCAACCAACCTGATGAAAGTGGCTGCAGAAAAGGATGAGAGATGTAGTCAATCCAACAAGAAGAGATGATGAAAGGACCCTACCGCTTAAAGGAAGGTGCCTCATCTCGCTGCCAAATCCAGTTTAACCAGTTTAAGTTATTAACAACTAATGGACACAGAACTTGATGAGGGTCGTTAGAACGAAATTTAGATATACCTTGAGCTACCAAGAAGTAAATAAAAAGCAGTAGTAGCAAATGGACCAAATGCTGCAAAGCATAGAGGCTCTCCTAATCCTTGGTAACTTAACCGAAACGGCGGACACTAGAGCCAATAGTGTTACTCATGTACGTTAGAATCTCTTAGAGATTAATATCAAATTCTCATATAGAGAGTAACATTCACCTGGTATACATAGCCACAGAGTATTGCCGAGGCCAGTAATAGTATTGCACGGATATTACTTGCATTCAAAGATGTCCAAACAAGACCAGCAACACCAAGCACAAGAGATGTAATTGCAGCGGCTAAGGTTCCTGCCCGGCTTTTCCAAGTGAAACCCACAAAGCAAATTTATTAAGAGGGAACTGAGAAACATAAACTTCAAGGTTGCAAACACTATCCTTGTGATACTTTACCTTCCAAGAAGATTCACTACTGATTCCTTTTTGTTCTTATCAGCTCCGGTATCAAAATCATAAACATCATTGCTGCCATTAAACCATGTTTTGGAAAGAGTAAATACATGAAAGAGTTAGCAAATACATCCAACTAAAATGTGAAAGGAATCAATCAATCACCTTAGGTTGAGCCAAGTAATGATAAGAATAGATGAGAGCATAAGTGTAGCATAACGTCTAGCTAGAAAAAAACCCGTCTCTAGATAAGCCGCTGAAGCGCCAACCTAAGCCATTTGAACAGTGAATATACACTATAGCATTCAAGAGGCAGTGGAGAACACATAAAAGGTTTCTTCTTGAGGAAACATACCGTAAGAGGAACCAAAGCGACAGAGTAAATGGGTAGTTTGATTGCTCTCCATATCAATTTTGCTTTGGGGATTTCCTCCTCTTGATACACTTTTGCTGCATCCCCATAACAAAAGATTGGTCCAACTCTAAGGTTTCTTATTCTTTTAGCATTCAGATTCTCCCGTGAATTTAACTCCAACAACGGTAATCTTGAGATTCTATATCCTCTGCTGGGAAGCTAAGCTAAGTAATTTTAGTGAAAGTTCAAAGTAGATTATAGTCAAAGAACAAAACTTTGGGTGTTACCTTGTGACCCTCTGTTTCACAAACAAATCAGTTGACTTTTTGGGCACAAACCCATGAGTTATGTCACAGAGAGAAACCAAATTCATCATTTTCAGTTCTCTGCAAAAACAAGAAGAAAGCTTTTTTTTTTAGTTAAAGATACACTAGAGCAAAGCAGAAGAAAGATATAAAGTTTGGGAATTTACCTTTCTAACACGAATCTTTCGACGAATACGTAATCATAACACTTCTTTTTATCGGAAACAGATTTGAACTTGGCTCGTCTGTAACGCGAATGCCATGAACCCACCCAAACTAATCTGGAAGCGTGATTTGGAGAGAAACGCGTCCGAAGTATGCGAAGATGGAAGCAAAATTGAGTGAACTTGAATCAAGAATCAGAGGATTTATGAAGGAATATATTCAAATGCAAATGCAGAGATAGTGTTTGGATTTGTTGTTTATACAGACAAGAATTTGAATGTTGGGTTTGGAGGAAGAGACATGTATGAATGAATGATCAAGTGGATGGATGGATATAAACACAAAGCTCTCGTTCGAAGATAAAAATCACGTGAGGTTCACGTGTCTTTGCCAAAATTTTAAATTGCATAAATAGAAATGATTTAGTATTATGTAAAATAATTTATTTTAGAATATTTAATTATTAATATTTGATTTGTATCATCTGATCTGCTTTCACTATTAAACACAAATAATTTGGACATCTATATCCATTTGAACCACACTTGCTCCGGCATATCCACTTGATTCGCATTTGTTCAATTTGAACCGTTTGATCCATTTTCTTCAATGAGAGCTTAATTCTTTCTGGTTTATTTTTCATCTAAATGAACAAAGATTTTCTGAGTTTAGACCAAACTTGTACACTTAATTAGTTTGGTCTCGAATGATATAGAGGTGAAGATTTAATATATTTAGATTTTAAATCACTTATTGTCTACAACCGAATATCTTTTATATTACACACATCATTTTACGTATATAAGATATATATATATTATTTATTTATAATAATATTTTCTGAGTTGAAAATAATTATAGTCTTAATTAAAATTTTGTCACTACAACATAAACGTCTACATACTAAAAAGAATAAAATCTATTAGTATATTCAACAAATCATTCATTTTATGTTTTGGTAATTTTACTTTTACAACAACTTGAGAAATATGATTTTAATTTTTATGTATGAATGTTATATTTTGGTTATCCTCCGTTTTACTAATATGGCTTGGGAAAGTAGTTTTACGGCAAGAAAATTAGAAAAAAAAAGAAATCAGGAAAAAAACATGTTTGATTTCTTATAGCAAGAATCTAAATCAACAACTTTACTATATTGCACTCGAATTCAATAGTTTAATTTTTCTTTCTTATGTCGGCCTTGGATCAGCTAAAACAAAGGGTTGATGACTCTTTTGACATGAGAACCTGTGTTGCTACGTACCAAAACTTTGGTGATCACATCAGAACACACATGCACAGTCCACTGTGTGATGGATGTTCATCGAGTCCAACCTTTATTCGATGTTTCACCGATGAGTTATACTTCTGTCATAATTATTTTGTGGGTCAGCAGTGTCTTGCCAAGAAAGACCATCTGGGTGTCGTCCCCTTCTCAGAGCACATGGTATGTGATTTCTGAAATCCATTTATTATCTTATATATAGGTTTTACTTGTTTTAGTTTTTGTAACTCAGTAGTTCTGTTTGTACACAATATTGTTATGTTGCACCGACTCAGCAACTTTCCGTAGTATCACCCACTTATCAACCTTCCGTAGCAGTATGATTCCTCTCACCAGTCTCTTATATCTTTTCGCTGATTGCATCTGGTTCATACCACCTAGCCCAAGCCGCTCTTTCTGAAATCTTGAAAGCGTCCCATCATTATCTACTACTCACCACTTAGATCTGTTTGAATTCCACTTGTTCTGCCAAATCCACTTGATCCACATTTATTTTGCTTGATTCGTTTGGTACGCTACAGTTGATCTACTTTCTCCTCCATTCAGAGCCATTTTTTATTTTATTTTTCTCCAAGTGAAAGTTTGGACTTTGGACCAAACTTGTACAATAGATTAGTTAATTTGGAACGATATAGTTAGATGTGAGGTATTAAGATATCATATTTCTAAGTTAACTCATTTATACTGCTAGATGAACACATCCTATTGTCTACTACTTATATAAAATAATATTATCTAGAGTTGAGTAATTGTAGTCTAAATTGAAATTCTATCACTACAAGTCTACAACGAAAACGTTTGCAATAGGCAGGTATGATTTAACCAATAATTCATTTTATGTTTTGGTATATTTAGTGGGGGTTATTGATTTGAGATTTTAATAGAATTTTAAAGATTTTAAATGTTATGTAGAATCTGTTGTTATTAAATCAAAATTTTGATAAACTCTGTTAAAGTTTTGTGTTATTAGTTTGTGATTTGTAAAAAATCATTTAAAATCTTAACAAACTTGGGTTTTTAGATTCAGACTTTTATAAAGTCATTAAAAGTTTTGTGTTATTCAATTAAAACAAAAGAATCTAGGATTGTTAGTGAATTTAATTATTATGTTATTGGTTCATGATTTTAGACACTTTTTTTACAAAATAAAGTTATGGAAAATATCACAAAAATATAAAGATTGTTTGGAGGAATTTACAAGATTTTAGAAAACTAATCAACAAAACTCTCACTCAATCTTTAACAATCTTTCACTTATTCACTTTTAATGATTTTGTTGAATTCTTCGAAAATCTTCATAAATTAGAATCCAATCCCACCCCTTGCTTTCACAACAACATGATAATTATGACTTTTAATTTTTACGTATGAATGTTATATTTTGGTTATCCTCCGCTTTACTGATCTTGCTTGGAAAAGAAGTTTCGCATCAAGAAAATAAATAGAAAGAAATCAGCGAACACATGTTTGATTACTTCTAAGTTCTAACAATGAGTCTAAATCAACAACTTTGATATATTGCACGTGAACTCAATTAGTATCTCTTGTTCAAAACGGCTGCCTTAATACTAAATAGCAGAATCATGTTATACAGGTTTAATGGCAAAAGGAAAGATACTCAAGCAAATTTTTCATGTTGAGCTCATCATCATCATAATCAATATCATCATCATATACAAAATATGTCCATGTTTCTCCATCATTAACTTTCCAAGGGTATTAGGACAACTCAGGAGAAGAAGACCTGAACGCTTGATGTTTTCAAAGACTGGCAAACAGGACAAACACCAGTAAACACATCACAGTCTTTACACAAACTCAAGTGTCTACACGGCACGAGCAAGACCGAAACCTCTTTTATGTTACAAGACTTGCATCTCATCTCAGCACTTGCCATCCCCGGGATGTTCAAGTAGTTGTATGAGGCTGCCTCGTCATCAATCTCACTATCCCCAAACCCTTCTTTCATTTGATGATGATCAGCTACTACTCTTATTGCATTGTTGTCGTTTCCATGTGACATCACTTGTTGCAAATTTACCTTTAAGGCATTAACCATAGATTCATTGTACTTTGCTTTGTAATGCCAGTTCTGAGCTTCCACTGCCACTTGTTTTATCTTATCCACGAGTTCCCGGTTCTTCTTGTTCATGCTTTCAATCTCCTGATCTTTCTCTTGAAGCTTCTTGCTCACATCCTTTTCTAAGGCTGTGACAAATGACTTTACATGTCTCTGTTTTATATCTCTCACACCGTTAACCATTTGATCCGCCTGTTCCAAGAAAGAGTACATTCTCAACAACATGGTGTATACAAGCAAAATCATAAGCTTTGCAGATTAAATTAGTACCTGGAATTTAATAAACTGATCAAGCTCGTCTTTCTGTCTATCGAGGTCCACTCTGATATTGTCACCAAGTGACTGAAAGACTGGATTTGTGATGCTTCCATTAGCCGAAGTTACAGAAGAGTTCAGCTCATCGTCGTCGTAAGATAGTCTCAGACCAGTTGACACTAAGTTCTGCTTTGGGACTTCATCTTGAACAATAATACTATTGTTGTTGTAGTTATGGTTCAAAGAGATCTGCAGCTTCTGCTGTCTCTGGATATTATTATCTTTGAATTCGGTTTCCCTTCCACGTTTGCTAATATGCCGAATCATCGGAGCAAGGTTATCATTAGCAAAATAGTTAACAGGATCAATAGTACAACCAGCTCTCACTGCAACCACATACAAAAGAGAAACAATGCTTTTATCTCTGTAAAGTTCTAAACAACATTTGAACCAAAAGATGAACAAAAATCACAAAAATTACTCGTTCCGAGCAAGTGAAGCTGATTCAACGATGTGTTAGTCTGGTACTGAAACTGGCTATCGTTTATTAGAACCTGCGGCACAGGGTTCTCATTGTTGCCTCCCAACATCTTCTTTAGTGTGTGTGTATATAAATAGTGTAAAGTATTCAAGTTTCAGTACGAAACCTGCAGACAAATGAAACTAATGAGCAGAGAACTACTTAGATTAAACTATCCTAAGCGATACATATAACAATCCAACTAGAGACAAAGCTGAGAGAGTGATGTTTGAGGAAACTATGGTTCGACACAATGGATCAAAGTCTGGATGTATTACAAATACCAAGTAGTAGGAGTTGATTGATTCTTCATCCCACTTCATCACACCCAGATGATAACGCTAGGGAGAGTTGTTAATCTCTAAATAGTCAACCAAGTCTAAAGAGATAAATCCTAGAGGATAAAGATTTGATGAAGATTCTATGATCTTTTTGTCTATTAATTGGAGATACTAAGGAGTTACGAATCAGATTGGTTGATCTGATCATGGTCAAAGATTCAATTCATCTGAATATTTAAGTAACTAACAAAAACAGGCAAAATCTCTGAAACATGGAAACCACATATCAAACTTCAAAGACATATCCAAAAGGATCTTGTAAGAACAAGACATATCTAAAAAAAAGCTTTTGTAAGAGAGAAGCGAAAAAGAACATACGTTACCTCTTCTTTAAAGATTGCCCATCAAAAAAAATTAATCCGATTTACAAATTGTCAAAATAAATAAAATCAAACCCTAGCTTTCCTTCAGATCCTACAAACACACACAAGAAAGAAAAGAAAAAAATTCTTCAAACTTCCTCATCATCATCAAGATAAAAAAAAAGTTTGGTTCTTGTCATCGGAATAAACAAAAACCTGTATAAATCGAAGAGAAGCTAGCCAATCAATCAATATAAAGATTCATAATCTTAAGAGGAAGAAGAAGAAGATGGGTTTGTTTGAAATTTGTGAAACGCAGTGAAACAAAAACATCCAAGAATTTAATTTTTAAAGGCTAAAAAACTTTAATTTAAGGGAAGAAGAAAGAATAAAATTAAAGAAGAATAGAAACTGATGAGAGAAAGAAAGAAAGAAAGAAAAAAAAATTGAAACGAATGATCGAGAGAGAGGTGAGAAAGCAGAGAGAGAGGACAGGACAGAGGACACAGTGGTGCAGGAGTGGGAGAAGTTGGATGGCCATATCGAAATTAAAACAAACAAATATAAATCTTGAAATTAATACCCAATATTATTTTATTTTTAATACCATTTATATTTATACTCTACTTTTCTGAATTTTTTTTTCTCTTTTTATATATTTGACTAATTCATTACTATTTTAAATTAAATTTGATCACAACCAAAAAAAAAAAAAAAATCAAACCTTAAAAATATATAAAAGAAAAAAAAAATTCAGAAAAGTAGAGTATTACCAAATAGTATTATTTCTCTTGGAAATCCTGGTCTGGATTCCACGTATATTCTGCCTGTCTATATATATATATATATATCAAATTCGTTTAGATTTAGTTTCTTATTATTTGAGTTCAGTGTTTGTTTGTAGAAGTGGTCTATTTAAATTTTCATATTTTTTTTATGTTAAATATCATTGGTTGAACTAGTTAGAACATCGCAACGATATATAGGAGATGTTTTTTTTAGAAGTGATCGATCGAGAGCAAAGTACCGAGCAAACCCTGATTATCTTTTACCGAGCAAGGTTCTCATATTCAATTTATCAGTGTCAAATTACACGTCTAACCTTGATTATCTTTTTCAATAGAGACGATCATTTATAAGAAGATTAAGTAATGCAAGGTAACACATTAATTTACAGTTACTTAAATATAAATATATATTTAACAATTTCAATTTTAAACAATAACGAAAGAATCTTAAAATAAATTAAATTTTACGATAAAGTTTATCAATAAAAGAACATCATTTCATATTTTAGAAAGAAACAATTTAGACATATGATTTAGGGACCATCATAAAGTTTAAGTTTGATGACGACAACGTGTTGAAGTTTCACAACCACGATGGTAATGGTTAACCGGAATTTTGATACATTCAGCAGGATTTTTATAGCCGCATGCAGGAATTCTGTCTTTTGCTATAGTTCCATATCCCAAATGTTTTCTTTTCATTCCTTCGCCGCATTGGCTGAACATTGATAACATAATCATTATCAAAACAATGATGAAAGATGTAAGATTCTTTTTGTGTGCAGCCATTCTTTCTTGAAAAGAAAAAAAGATTTTTATCCCCTTTTTTGTTGTTGTTGTGTTATATATTTATTGATTAATTGTTAATTTGTGTTTCTTTGGTTTATAGCAAGAGAGATGATTCTAAATAAAGACAGACAGTGCATAATGCATGAACAGAAAGTGGTTTTTTGGCTATTTATATGTTATGTACAGTTTTCAATTGTCTTTCATTAGCAGAATTCTTAAAAATGTAAAGACTATATTCAAAGGCATGACAACAAATTAACCGTTTACTAAATTAAGAGTCTCCACATCTAATTAAGTTTTACATTTAATATTATTTTTTGTATCAAATATAAATTTATTTAAAAAGTTTACTAAACCAATACTATAACATAGTAATTTGTTTTAATATCATTTCCCATCCTAAGTTAATGTCAATAATATTGCATATTATGAATTTCAACCCATTCAAATTAATTTTGGCGTGAATGTTACTATTCTGTAGTAGATTCTAATGTGTTCATCGTAAGATAAACTATTATTACTCGTACCTAGAAGGGTACATGCTAATAGCATAGGTTTTTTATCTCTGAAAATTAAAGCAACATATTAACAATTTTTCCTTTAAAACAATACAAGAAAATGTTCAGCTACAGAGAAAAGGTAACAAATCTCATTCATCCGTTCTTATTGATCATCATCATCTTCTTCCTTTCAAATTCCTCAACAAAATGCATCAAGTCTTACAATTTTCTGTCAATATAAGCTTACGTCCAGGACTCCACTGCTTCAATGTTAGTTTGTAGATTAATTTAAGTATTTAACCATTCAAATTTGGATATTTAAAGTTAAATATCATATAGACATAATAACAATAGGTGATGGGTTTTTAAAAAGTTTTAGAAAGTGATTGATTAACTTCTAATAACAATATGGTATTTTACAGATTGAATATCTACACATATGCATATAGATTAACTTTTGTTAATTTCTAGACCTTAATAAAAGAATAAAATGTGATTTTGAAAAGTATACGGTAAAACCTCTATAAATTAATAATGAAAATCTATTAATTTATAGAGGTTTTAATTTTTCGATAAATTAATAATTATTAATTTATAGAGAGACTTTCCTAATTTGGTAAAAAAATTTAAAATAAGATTTAATTGTTATAACTAATATTTTTTATAAAATTAATTACAAGGAAAATAACAATTATCATGTTTTGAATATAACACTCAAAGATTTTTATATAGTAAAAAAATAAAAATGCACTCTAATACAAATTAATGTGTATATATATACATATCTTTAGATAATTTTATTTAATTATTAATTTATATTATTGATGAGACCATATATTTACAAAGGATTTTCAAAAAAATATTATCGTATTATATTATCGAATTGTGTCCAAAATTACACTATTTCCATTTTGGGACAAGAAAAAATTATTAATTTATAGAGATTATTAATTTATAGAGGTTCTACTGTAATTGTATTAAGTAGGTATATTTATGTTATAAAAGTTATGCTTTCATTTATAACCAATAAATATTGAATATCTTCAAACTGAACAAGTAGCACCAGTGGTCTAGTGGTAGAATAGTACCCTGCCACGGTACAGACCCGCGTTCGTTTCCCGGCTGGTGCATTTGAGCTGTGAAGAAATTGGCAAGCGATGGTTGGTTCCTTCGCATTCTTCTGACATATCAGATGCTATATGGCCTGATTCCTGAGCTCTCCTTTTTTTCTTTCCCCATCTTAATTAGGTTTCTAATTAGCCAATATCCGATTCTTGTTATGCAAGACATCAGTTTATATTGAGTTGTTCATTTTGCTAATGCCTAATAGTAACAGCTTGTGAGACGTGGTGGCTTTGGGGACTAAGTCTATAAGGTTTGCTTCACTTAAGATTCAACCTCACCTCACAGATTAATCCCTCGAATCAATCAAAATGGCGTCAATTAAAACCTTTTACACTATGAACCTCCCAGAGATACTTCAAAAATCAAAAACAATGGACAAGGCACAACAACTAGCCTCAAATGCTCATATGATCCTCCCTCGGTAAGCTTTGAACTGTATCGGACCATCTCCCAGGCGAATGATCGCTGCTGTTATATGAGAACGATGCTGCTTCGGCCCTTGCATCCTTCACCATCTTCAACACCACTCTCATCACAGGACGGTTATCAGGCTGAATAGCCACGCAAGCTGTCGCTATGCTCAAAAGCGCATGAAGTTTCTCCTCAGAAGCATTCAACTCCTCACTTAGTTCAGTCTCTTCCTCTCTCACCGCGCGCACCCATGCGGAGATATCAGACTCGTATTTATGAACAAGATCCTTGAATGAAGTTCTACCTGTTAGAAGCTCAAGAAGGAGTACTCCAAAGCTATAGACATCAGCGGGTTGTGTCGAGGCCTTGCGTAAGTCTCTGCATTCAGGAGCTTTGTAAAAGAGAGAGACTGAACTTGTGTCTTCAAATGAGTCAGAGTCCTGCAGATCAATAAGACCGTAATCCGTTAGGCAGGACTCAAAGTCCGGACCTAACAAAACATTAGATGATTTCAAGTTCCCATGCGTTAAGCCAGGATTCTGATGAATGTAGACCAGACCCATGGCCAAGTCCTCTGCTATTTTCAGACATGATGTCCAGTGAAGAGGCTTCCCACTCGCAGAAGCCTTACTTCCTACAAACAAGACACACATTAAAAACACATTAAAGCTTGAGAGAACCAAACACAATGGGTGTGTGTGTGTTGCAATACATACCATGGATAAGAGAGAAGAGACTTCCATTAGGGAAGTAATCGTAAACGAGCAAACACTCTTCTTTGGCTTGGAAATAAGCTCTGAGAGGAACCAGATTAGGGTGCTTGAGCCTGCCAAGGATCTCAATATGTCTCTTAAATTCCTCCATTCGAGTAAACCCTGAATCCTTGAGCCTCTTAACAGTAATGATGAAACCAGACTCCATCACCGCCTTGTAAGTGCTCCCTAATGTTCCTCTTCCCAACGTTTCCGCTGAAGCTTTAAGTAGATCATCCATGGTGTATCTAACAACCGTGATGTCTCTCCCCAAGAAAACAAGAGTCCCCACTGATCCTTCTTCGCTTGCTCTCTCCCATGAGAACGTTTTGTTGTTATTCTGATCACTGGTGCCTTCCTCTGTTTCCACCGCCACTGCTCCTTCTGACTCTGCCACAGCTTTGCTTCTCCTCTCTTCTCTCTTGGATTTGACTCGCTTCTGTCTCTGTAGCTGACATAGGAGAAGCAATGTGAGCAGAAGAAGTATCACAATTCCACCACTGATGCTTCCAGCAATGATTCCAATAAGATTTGCTCTGTTCCGCCTTTTGGCTATAGGGATAGCTGGCTTTGCTGATGGAGTTGAAGTGATTCCTGTGGTTTCATTGCATGAGTTTTGAACCTGATCACCGCAGAGAGCAATGTTACCGATAAAAGACGACTCATTGAACTGATTCAGCACTTGTGTTTGTGGGATATGGCCAGAGAGCTGGTTGTTGGAGACATTGAAGAATCTGAGAGTTGTTTGGTTGAGAGGAGGAATGGAACCGGAGAGAAGATTGTCTTGAACGTAAAACGTGTAAAGGCGGGAAAGACGGAGCAACGAGGTAGGAATCTTTCCGGAGAACCGGTTTCCGGAAAGAACGATGGTTTTCAAACGGTGTAGAGACGTCAGCGAGTGAGGGAACTCGCCGGAGAAGTTGTTATCGTTGAGATAAAGAGATTTGAGGTTGACCAAACCGGAGAAGTTAAGGAACGAGGCAGAGAGATAGTTGCCTTTGAAACTAACAACTCTAAGTTGGTCCAACTTGTTCAAGCTCTTGTAGTTGAGTGAGCCAGTGAGGTTCAGATTCTCAAGAACAAGCTTTGAGACTCTTCCATTTATGCATTTCTTAACTCCTTCCCAGTTGTTGCAAGGATCTGTTCCTCTCCTCCATGGAATCGAGTTTGAAGGATCAATGGATGTTTTCAAACTCAGTAGAGCTTCTACATCGCTTGATCTCACCGGGGAAATCAAGCAGAATGCAAACAACAAGAAGAACATATAGAAAGAAGAAGAGATCATGATGGAATCAAGAGTTTTACAAGTCATGATAGCCGGATCAGTTGTAATGGCATCGATGAAAGAAGCTCGATCACGGACATGACAGCAAAGATGTCACGTGAAGCCAATGCCTCTTCTTACTTACTACTTTAAGAGCAGTGGGAGAAGTTAATCAAATCTCACTTGTATCCCCCCTTATAAATGCATTTATAAATATTATTTTCTGTCCATATTCACACACACACACTTCCACTGTTTTGCACACACATGTATATCAATAATTGTTTATTGTGGAGACTGGAGAGACCAAGACTACAATAAGGGAAAAAATAATATTAAAGTTTGTCTTTTTCACTCCAGTCTTTGAACTTTCTCAAGATTTAGGCAGACAAATGCTGAGTGCTGCTGACTAGGGGAGAGAAAATGACAGAACATTTGGAGGGAAGTGCCAAAGATCAATGATGCTATAATGGGGTACTGGAGCAAAAATTATTAAGCAAAACGTATATTTGTTGTGTATATATGTTTCAAGTTACGTTCACCAACCACTCTCGTTGTATATATGTTTAGATTAACATATTGGTTCTGTAACAGAAGGTATCAATGAGAAGTTCAAGAGATGGCAAGGTGAAGCACAAATGGACCATATAACCTTGTAAGTGGAAGAGAGATTCCAAGGACAAACGATAACAAGTCGTAGACATATTATAAATGAACAAAACAGAAACACAACAATTGTATAACCCAATATATCAAAATAATAATCTGTAACAAAGCACCAGATTTTGTTTTGTAGACAAAACTTTCAGCTAAGAGAGAACATAATCAACTCAGGCCTATCATATTGCTGTAAATACAACGGTTTCAATCCGTAGTTTGACGCCTTTTCTTTCTAGATTTTTGTGTTGCAGCTTCATTTTCTTCTTCTTTGGTCAATGAACTCTGGATATTCATATGAAAAAAAAGGAATCAATACGGTTTTCGGAAGACCTACCATGGTCAGAAGGTTACAGTAATGAGTAGGCTACTTTTACCTTTTCCTGTTTCTCTGATCTCTTATGCTGTCTTCGTGACTTACTGTTTCCTTCTATCTGCTTCTTCTCCTACATTATAGATTTTTGCAACAATTTGGTCAGGACTCAGCGGAAGAATACAAAGCACTAGTTTGCATTAGCTAGAATTCAAAAAGAAAACCTGTGATGGCATCTCTGGATCTTCAACTTGTGCGTTCCCTTCATGTTTGGTAGATGAACCCTGGATGTTTACATTAAAAGACGAATTTATAAAGTTTTGGACAGACCATCCATGGTCAAAAGGTTACAATTATGAGCAGGCAACTTTTACCTTTTCCTGTTTTTGTAATCTATTACGCTGTCTTCGGGTTCTACTGTTTTCTTTTATCTGCTTCTCCTGCATTTAAGAGTTTTACAAGAATCTGGTTATGACTCATCGGAAGAACGCATAGCCCTTGTGTTAACATTTTTGCTCGAATGTCAAAAAGAAAACCTGAAGTGGTGCCACTGGATCATCAACATCTTTGTTATCTCCATGTTTAATCGATGAACCCTGGATGTTCATATGAAAAACGAATCAATAAGGTTTTCGACAAGCCAACCATGGTCACAAGGTTACACTAATAAGCAGGGTAATTTCTACCTTTTCCGGTCTTTGTGATCTCTTATGCTCTCTTCGCGCTCTTCTGTTTCCTTTTATCTGCGTCTCCTACATTTAAGATTTTTGTAAGACTTTGGAAAGGACTCATCAGAAAAACACACAGCATTTGTTGGCATTTTCTCAAAAGTCACCTGAGAAGGCGTCTCTGGATCATTAACTTCTTCGTCTTCTCCATGTTTGGCCGATGAACCCTGGATGTTTCATATTAAAAATAAGAATCAATTAAGTTTTCTACAGACCATCCTTGGCGACAATGTTACAGTAATGGGCAAGCTACATTTACCTTTTCCTGTATCTGTGATCTCTTACTCTGTCTTTGTAATCTTTTGTTTCCTTTTGTCTGCTTCTCCTACATTTAATCGCAAGAATTTGATTAGGAGTCATTGACAGAACACAAAGAAATCGTTAGCAGTTTCTCAAATATCACCTGAGAGGGCATCTCTGAATCATCAACTTCTTCATCATCGGTTCTGAGTTTTCCTCCATTCACTAATTTCTCCATACGAGCATGCTTCTGAAATGAGTCAAATGAAAGAAAAAAAAAATCTATATGATAAACCAAAAGACTGAAGAGGAAATGCTAAAAACAAACCTCAGGCTTATCATCTACTTCTTCTTCTTAGATTCCAAAATGATCAAACACTCAATCCTTTGTATGATTAAGCTAACTAATTTGCCTATGATAGTATTTGATTCACAGAAAGACCAAAGACTCACATCCTAGTTCAAAGTAAAGTAATTTACCTTTGATGAAACATGTGCTTGCATTGTGTTCTCATTCAAGCAAACAACGGTTGGACAATATCTGCATTTATAAACCGATTTGGACTTTATCATACAACCTAGAATATAGTTCTCTTCCACCTCCTCCGGTGGTTCTTCTAAATAACGATTCATTGGCATATCCTCCAATCTCCCTCCATAGTCATCACCATCAGAGTTATCATCATCATCATTCTCTTCAGCATCAGCATCATCTTCAGCAGCTATAACAGAGAATTAGCAAAGACCATTACTTACTAAAGAGTTCTCATCGAGTACAATCACAAGAGATAAAAAGACATTGATGGCTCGATTGAAGAAGCAAACCTGGGGATTCATCATCATCGTCCTCGGAAACCTCTGCAACAGAGTCATCTTCTTCAGATTCTTCTGATTCCTCTGTCTCAGGATCAGAGTCAGAAGAGAAGCAAGACGAATCGGATCCACTGTCTTTATCACCATGCTCAAGCTTGTAAAATCGTCTCTTTATCATTTTTTTCTTCGTGCTTCTACACTACAGAGATAAAAAAAAACTGCAAAACCCTAATTTAGAATTCGAAATCAATTGCAAAGGACCAAACTTTGGATTAGAGTGAAATAGAAAAGAGGAGACTTTAGTACCGTCAGTTTCGCAGAAGAGAGCTTGGAGACTCAAAAGAGGAGAGATAGACTAAGAGAGAGAAGAAGGGTTTTAGGGTTTATAGGCTAGTTCTGTAGTTAAACAACTTTCCTAAGGGTGTTTTAGTCATTGAGCGCATAACATTTTATTCTATATATAGATTAAGAAGTTAATCCCCCCAGCAGAGTTGCTTCATTGTCCATCACAATCACCACAACCGTGTAAAAGTTTCAACCTTTGGATTAGCGGTGAGTAATTAGGGTTTATCAAAGCAAAAAATTTCTAGGGTTTCTTGACCCGATTCGTAGTTCCGATTGAAAGTTTTTGACTTGACTTGTTTAAGTAAAGAGTTTGATTTTGTGGGCTAACTATTCTTTTGTTTCGCTTTGGGTTTCAGTGAGAGTTTCCAACGATGAAAGACAGAGAAAACGATGGGAATCTTGAGACCAGAATCTTCGTGGGAGGATTGTCTTGGGATGTGACAGAGAGGCAGCTTGAGAGTACTTTTGATCGCTACGGGAAAATCACTGAGTGTCAGGTCTTAATCTCCTTCTTTGCTTGTGCTGCATAACAGACGATCAGAGTTATCAGAGACTCGTGTTGGTGAACTTGTGTTTAGTGAATGATATCTCTGAGCTTTGTAGGTTGAGTTTTGTTTTTGTTGAAGATTTGGTTTGATGCTCAGATATTTGGATTATCTTTCATGGCTGAGATGGTTTGAGGATGAATCTCACGCATTTAGTTGAGGTTTCTTGACTTGTTGAAGGATGCAGTACAGGAAATAGTTGAGCTTTCGTAGGACCTAAATACACAGTTGTAACCTCTCTGGACCTGAAGATATGTTTGACGGCACTATGCAGGAGTTTTGAGATAGATCATGCTCTGAGGAACCATACCTTATCCTGTACCTATGGCTGTTTTCTCAGCATCAGTGCAGTACTTTTTGTTTGGCATCAGAGATTCCTAAGTAGTTCTCTGTGTGTTTGTTGGTGTAAGCGGTTTTGGAATACAACCCCGTTTGTATTCATAAGTATAAGTTTCTGGTCAATAATGGTCTTGATCAGAATATTAGGCTTCTTTGTTTAGTGGAATTAGCATTAGAAAGCATTTTCTGTGGATTTTTTGGTGGGCACATTAGGTAATATGAAAGTGATCTGAGGTAACATGCCAGTTGCAAGGGTTAAAAGTATGGTTGGCTAGAGGCTAATCTCCACCATTGTTTTGCTAGGATGATTGGTATGGCAGATACTCCTTGTGGATTAGTATTTCTACAAGTAATGTAGATGTGATTTGACTTTGTGCTTTGTGATTCTAAGGACTTCAAATGAAGTAAAATTTGTGGTATATGGGTTTCAAGAGCTGAAAAGTATTTCATTTCAGTGCTGTTATAAAACGGAAGTTTCTGAATCTTGCTGTCTTCTGTTTGCTTGTAAATGTTTGGAGTTTGCCACTTCTAGTACATGCTATATGAGAGATAGTAATGTAATATATCTGCTTATTTCTTAATTCCAGTGTAACATCTGATTCCTAGTAATGTATCTCCTTCGTGGCTCAATATGCATTTTCATAACATTATTGGTCTTCTTTGTGTAATTGTAGATTATGGTGGGGAAAGATACTGGCCGTCCACGTGGTTTTGGGTTTATTACATTCACTGATCGCCGAGGAGCTGATGATGCAATTAAGCACATGCATGGGAGGGAGTTAGGTAATAGGGTCATCTCAGTGAACAAGGCTGAGCCCAAAATTGGTGGAGACGATGCAGATCAATTACATAAGGGTGGAGGCTATTCATCCCGAGGGAAGGGAAGTGAGGATGAGTGCTTCAAGTGTGGACGCCCTGGTCATTGGGCTCGAGACTGCCCATCAACTGGTGGTGATCGAGGACGGGTTAGAGATCCCCTTCCGCTGCGCTCTAGACTTGGAGGATTTGATGGACATCGAGATCGCTATGGAGATCGTGAACTAGAGCGGGAGCGTGACCGTGACCGTGACCGCTACATGGATGCACGCCGTGATCGTGATGTAGGACGATATAGCTATAGGGACCGCTTTGATGGTGGAGACAAGTATGAACCTCGTGATCGCTATCCAGTGGAGAGGTTTGTGGCTCTTTTATCTTTGGTCTAAATAAATTGGTTGCAACATTCTATTGGTTTTAGGAAAGTCATGAACTTGTGATGCATTAACAATGTAGATACGCACCACCTGGAGAGCGTTTGATGATTGACAGGTATGGGATGCCTGAGCATCATCATCATCAACTTGAGAATGAATACCGCGGGAGAGAGAGAAGCTATGAGAGGGATAGATACGCAAGGGATACAAGTGATAGGTATGGAGCTATGGGACCATTACGCGATGAGGGAAGACCCTACAGAAGCAGACCTGGTCCTTATGACCGTCCTAGCCGAGCTGGAGGCCGACCTTCATCATATGAACGTTGGTAGTTTGTTTGGCAGAGATGTCAATGCTTCTGTTCTGGAGTTAGGTCGAGATCAGATAAAACTCGGTTATGCTTTTTTTGTCGAATATAATGATTCTTGATCAGACTAAATAGTTTTGTGTTCAATGACCCTATCGATTCCCACAAGAACACTTGAAACAGAGCTTTGCTTTAAGCTCACTCAGAACACAATTGAGTAAAACCCTGAAGTTGAAACTTAAGATTTGCCATACAAATTAACATAAACAAAAAAAGGAGGAAACTTTGGGATTACAATGGAAGAAAAAAGAGTTACACTAGCAAGACAAAAAGGTTCTGCAAAAATCTTCTTCAATCAGAAGAGAATACAAAAAAAAAAAAGACAACTTTTTTTAGTTCTTACTGACTAAGTTCTCCAATGTAGAAATCTTCGATCATGTCAAAAACACGAGTGGCGTGTTGTGGTCCGAAGAAGCCATCAGTAGAATCATCACCAGCATGAACTAGAATGGCGTCACCACCAGGATGCTCTTCAACATAGGAAGTAACGTCATAGACTCTATCTTTGATTATGATCCAACAATCGTTCCTTTTGTTGTGTTCTGAGACTTCACTCTTGCTGTAACTCCTATTAGGCTTTACGACTTCTGCAGGCTCATTACTAGATCTCTTCTTCTTCTTGTCTTGATGATCTCCGTTTGATCTTCGCTTTCCTTGGATTAAGAACAATGCTGAGATTAGAAAACCCAGAAGCAATCCGATCACAGCTATCATCTTTTCGGGTTCGACAGCGAGGATGACAATTGGAGAGAGCGTGTTTGAGTAGATCCAGATTGATGATGACCCAAATGATTGTAATTTAGAGGTTTGGAACGATGAGGGGTATAAAGGTCAAAACACAACTTTTTATCATTGTCTTCTTCCTAGAGAAAAGTTTCAGTGGTTGTCGAGGTTTCTAATCAGTTTTACTCTAATGGGTTCCCACAAAGTCTTTTCTTTTATCGTTTTCTTACCGATTTTGGATTCGGATTTGGACTAGGAAGAGGAGGAGTTTACAGATGTGAAACAGGACAGAGTCTTCTTGTTGTTTGCAATTTTTTTTTTCTACCTCTTTGTAATAAAGGCTCAAATTTGACTATAATTATATACATACACCCAAATCTTGTAATGGCGATTGGATTTACCGTGTTAAGTTATCTTGTCACTAAAGTTGGGTTTGAATTTGAACCAACTTGTTTAAAAGCCAAATCCATCAATCAACTAGGGGGATAAGGCTTTTTCAATTAGTTGTGTCATGTGTGTTTGATTTGGTTTTGCCGTTTTGGTGTGTTCAAGGATGCATATTTGGAAGAGCTATAAGAAGTCAACGACATTGTAATTTGTAACCTTAAGCACTTGTATAGGTTCAAGAATTCAGCTGGCACTGAATACGTGGATTGAGTACAAACCCCACCAAAACCAAACCATGGTCCATATATTATAAATTTATAAGGCTTATAGCTGCTCCTTGTGGTCGCGGGTTACTCAATCCACGTATTCGATGCTTCGAAAGCGGTTGGCAAGATTAGAAATCAGGCAACAGAGGGGATCTGAGATTTATCCTGTGAGGCTTAGAGTAATTAGTAGTATACATCTTCAGAACACTGTAGAAGACCGGCAGATTTCAGATTGTGAGGAAGAAGCATCATTTTCAAAAGGGTCACAGGGAGTTTTGTGTTTGCGAGATAAAATGTGTACATGACATTGAAGAAAATGTCGTAAAAATCCAAAACTGTTGAAAAAAACATGAACTTCACATATGGTGAAATAAATACTATTTTTATTGATTTTTTGGATAAATCTTGTTGATTTTGCTAATTAAGACTCGTTGACAAGTCTAACTAACGGACCAATTTAACTGGTTAAGTTAATGATACCATAATCAGTTAAAACTTCGTTTTGCTTATATATAAAAAAAAGACATACATGAGATTTGAATAAAAATTAAATATTTATCTCGACCAATTCATGAATGCATGTATCTTATCTCACTTTCTTTGATTATATAACCAAACGGTTAAACCCAATTTGAAATATAATAATATATTTAATAAGTATATCATGTATTTTTTCCCAAACTCATTCGTTTCACACAATAAATGAGATGTCAAAGATTTTAATTTAGTCATGTGCATTATTATCTTTTCAAATTTTAGTATTTTATTTGTAAACACTTTTAACTACAATTTCTTTCGTCATTATCTATAATGCACTTGTTGCCATTCGACACCTATTTTTATCACCTTCTATTGGCTAATATATAACACATATTATACTGTAAATTAATTTTCAAGAAATATTATAATTATTTTCTCTTTAGTTACTATATTTCAAAATTTAGTTCCATTCAAAAACTCAATAACACATATAAAATTTTAAACTATATTATTACTACTAATTAAAAAATTATAGTATTGTTTTCCTTATTTTAATATTTCATTTATTTTACATAATTAATTTTATTTATTTATTTAAACTTTCTATTAATTATAAGTATAAATATTCATTAAATGAATATTTTAAATTTATTTTAAAGTAAAAAATATAATGTTATTTAAGTGGCAGAATATAAAGAAAGAAAAGTTAACTTTACATATATTGGATACTCATCTGTTTTTGCCTCTAAAAAGAGTAACCAAACAAAAGAAAATGAAATACCCAACTTTATGAAATTTCTAATACCTTGTTGTAATATAAATAAGATAATTTTCTTGTTCCAAAGTGAATGTGACTGTGTAATTCACAAAATAGCGTAAAGAGATTAAAAAATTATTCACGAACAAACCATCTTTCTTCAAAGAGTGGACAAAACAGAAAAAGCTAAAATAAAAAAAACCACAATGGAATTGAAAAAAGTTGTGTCTGCTACTTAAAAAAAAAAAGAATAATATAAACCCAAAAAACACCATCTTCTCTCTCTCTCTCTCTCTCTCTCTCTCTCTCTCTCTCTCTCTCTCCTCGCCAGCTTCTTCTGCAAATTCGAAAGTTCGCATCTTGCTGTCACTCTTCACGAATCGAATCACGCCCTCTTATTCTTCTTCATCTCTATTTCGATCTATCTGGTTTCGTTGCTTATTTTCTTCTCCACGATCTCAATCTCTCTCTCTACTTACATCACCAATCGTTAGGGAAGGGGGTTTAGGGTTTTGTATCGAGCTCGCATCTGTAGCTTCTGGAGAAGCTTACTCCTCTTCTGTTTTTAGGCTAAATTCGAGGTGGGTTTTGCTCAAGTTCTACTCTTTTTTAGGTTTTTGTTGTGTTTTTTTATTAATCGATTCTGATTCTGATTGGTTAAAAGTTAAAACCCTAAAATTGAATTTATGTTTCGTCGTGTAGGTCAAAATTACTCGGCTGTAGAGTGATGATTCCGATGGATAACTATTGCGTACCGAGTACTAGCACGACCGGTTTAGTGTTTTCGGCGAATTCGAACATGAATGCTTCCTCTGGATTCCACCTTACTGTAAATTATCCGGCTTCCGTTACTGGACTCAAGCATGAAGCTTCTTTGGCTGTCGATTGGTCTGTTGAGGAACAGTATATATTGGAGAAAGGTCTTGCAAAGTAAGTGTAGTGCATATAAATGTTAAAAGTTTTGCCTTTGCGTCTGTTCTTATAGATGTATCAGTTTGTTTATGTTGTTTCTAGTTTGTTCTCTTATTTTGTTTGCCTTGCTGGAAACCCTTTTGTCTTCTCTTTTGTAGATTTAAAGACGAACCACAGGTTACAAAGTATGTAAAGATCGCATCAACTCTACCAGATAAAAGTGTTCGGGATGTAGCAATGAGATGTAAATGGATGACGGTAAGCTCCTAATGCATTGTCAAATAAGTTTCAGTAGGTGGTTTGCATAACTACTTGTTATTCATGAGTTCTTGGTTACGTCCTTTTGATTGGGTGATTAAGAAAAAGGGAACCAACATGGTGACTCTTGTTTGGGTGTATTTTTTGTTAAATATAATGTTCTATGGGAGAAGTTCTTCTATATATATTTTATTTGGCTATAAGGTTGGCTAAAAGCTTCAAATCTCTATTGATGAAAAGACTCCCTACCATATCATAAAAGTTTTCTAAAGTATGGGTAAGAGTGTGCATGAAGAGAAATAACAAGTATTGCTGATGAAAGATCTGGCTTTCTGTTAGCTCTGGAGTCATGTTGGAACTTGATTTGACCCTAAAGCTTGATTTGCTCTCTGTAGTTACCCTGAACTTTTAGATTTTCTGAAGCTAATTTCGACATTTTAGTGTTAGATTCGCATAATAAAACAGTTTATAGTCTCGAATATAATCTTATTGGCTTATCCTTACTGTCTATATCCTGTCATAACTAGAAGTTGGGCTGAAGAAGCGGATTAGATATTTTATGAGTTGAGTTGTACATGCAGATATATGACTCATTCAAGCATTAACCCTTTTTATGTATAGAATAAATACTATTTTGCTATTATTTATCTTTCAAATTCTTAAATCCGTGACTTTAAGTTTTTCTTCGCTAACGATATTCAATTTTGCAGCAAAAACGAAGAAAAGGTGAAGAACATTGTACTGGCACTACGGTTAATTATAGAAAGGTATGTTTGCTTAACAAAACCCTAGGGTATATCTTCTTTTGTAACTAAATAAACAAATGAGTGTAAATGGCCTAGGTTATATTTTGCTTTCGTAGAGGTTATTGGCTGCAAATAGATTCTTGTTCAAACAGCTACAAAGTTGTTCTCCTTGAGAAACCCAACATAGAAGTAACTTATTTCCTCTTCTTGATTTAGGTGGTGGATTTACCCCCAAAACTGAACATGTTCTCCACCGTGCCGCAACAAAATGCTACATATGCCATGAGCAATATGTGCCAGAGTCCACGCATGCATTTTGAAGGTTAGTACTATTTGTGTCACAGTATTGTCGGCATCATTGTCTTCCCCTCTCTTCTGCAATAAATATATAACTATAAAGAAGAACGACAAGGTGCATATTATCGGGAATTTCAATTTTTGGTTCATCTTGTTACTCTCTGAATCTACATTATCGATGTTGGATTATAACTGTCTCATCTCAGCTGCTGTACAGTACAAAAAAGAAAACTCAATCTTGCTAGCTAGATAGATACCGTTTTCTCATCTACCCCACATTTGTAGGTTTCATATAATTTTCAAACTCTTGTTTTCTTAGGTTTAAGTGATGCGGTTATGGAGCGTCTACGGCAGAATACTCAAGCTTTCAGTCAAATTTCTTCAAACCTTTCTGCAAGCAGGGTAATTGATTTGTATTATTGTTATCGCAATTCTACGTGGGTATTTAAATGCTAATTGGTATGAGCAGGAAATTGACTAAAAGATCATAGATTATAGTTTTCACACGCACAGTCGTTGTCCTTTTGTTAACGGAATTCCTTTCCTGTCTGACATACTATTTTCTGCATACAGCCACAGGATAACACCAGTCTGTTTTATCTGGCAAAAAATAACATCAGTGCCATCTTGAATGAGTATGTGGATCAGTAGCATGCTAGATCTATAATGATACATTTTTTTCTGTAGTCTTTCTCTGTCTTGTTTATAAAAGCGTGATTTACTAAACTCTTACTTAACGTTGCTGTAGCATGAAGGAGATGCCTGGTATCATAAGCAGGATGCCACCTCTGCCCGTTTCAATTAACAATGATCTTGCAAGCAGTTTAATGATGAGTACTACACAGGTAAGCAATCTTGCATCCTCTCTCAACGTTATTTGGATTAGACCGTTAAAGGTATGATATATCTGAATATTAAGGGGATTAAAAACCTCAAATGCTTGCCTACCAAATCTTCCTCTGTTTCATGAAAATAATTTCTTATCACTCCCAAAAGTCGATAATTTATTAAGGGGATTTTGTACAAGAACATCGCTTATTTGCTTTAGATCTGGTCCATCTGCATGAACTATGGAAAACTTTACTGTAATATTTAATTCACTCCAGTTTTGATGCTAAAATTTAATGTTTTTATCGGTCTCTCAGCCGAGATCTTATATCATTCCCTCGAGCGTCTATCTGAAGAAGGAGCCAAGAAACTGATGGGGAAGGAAACTGGATTTTGACCAATGCTAAAGGAGATAGCACAAGAAGCTGGTTAATGGCAGTTGTTCGACGTTACCCAGACTGAAACATGATGGTTTGTCAACTGCTGAACCCTCTTGCAAACACACAAGATTGAACAAGATGGGACCTTGTGGAAACCCTTTGTGCTGTCGGCTAATATTAACACACTGAACTGAACCGCAGGCTAGTCAAAAACCCGTATTGCAAATCCTTCTGTCTCCAAAACTGATTATTTTTCCGGTGCCAAAATGCTTTGGTGGTCAATCCAATATAGGAATTCGTTGCACAGATCCGTGTTAGAGTTGGTTGTATAGATTAGCTGTTTCTGTAATGTTTAGATGAGTGTTATTTGAAGTTTGTATCAAGAACACATCTTTGTAAGGTTTGGTCTTCAGAGGCACTTCATATTTACAGTACTTCTCAGTTCAGCTGTCATATCATATGGCTCCTCTTTTTCCGTGGGTTGTGACCATTTATGTGTCTCACTTCAGACAATTTTGTCTTAATGATTTAAAAGGTGATGTAATGTTTTTAATTTATAGAGATTGGTCGCGATATATAAGATGCATATAAAATGATACAATATACTGAAGACTCTGAAACATCCAACACAAACTCTTTTACATATTATTTTGTGGACTCTAAACATCCGGCACTCTTCATTCTTCAACATATTATTTTTGCGGTTTGGATAGAAAAATTCATGCGGTTTTAAGAAGCTTTCCAAGCAGACAATGGTGGAGTGTCGGAATTCTTGAAGGTGGATACTGTGGCCATGTATCTTTCTCCTTTCACAGACTCTGGTTGGGCAAGGGACTCGAGCTCAGACATCTCTTCAGGGGTAAGTTTCACCGATAAAGCTTTAATGTTCTGGTTGAGGTTTTCAATCTTAGTGGTTCCTGGAATGGGGCAAACATCATCTCCCTGGTGATGAACCCATGCAAGGGCTAGTTGTGCGGGAGAGCATCCTTTCTTCTCAGACATTGCACAAACTTTCTCGAAGAGAATCTTGTTGTGGTCTAAGTTTTCCTGTTGGAATCTTGGTAGAGTCTACAATAAAGAAACACAGATGAGCACAGTATATCTAAGGTTCATCAATCAAGTGCTTCAATGCAAATAACAGTAGTTGCCTTTCTGAAGTCATCATTGTCCATATTCTCAACAAGCTTGGGTCCTGATGCTAAGAAGCCTCTTCCTAGAGGGCTATAAGCTACAATTCCAATCCCAAGTTCCCTGGTGATATATATTAAGGAAATGTTAATTAAAGAAACATGTAAACAAAGAGGACAGTTATGTCTGATTCTGATTCCTCACACCTGCAGGTAGGAATAATATCTTCTTCCGCATCTCTCGACCATAAGGACCATTCTATTTGCACCGCGGTTATCGGATGAACAGCATGTGCTCTTCTGATAGTTGAAGCTGAAGCTTCAGACAAACCAATATACTTTACTTTACCTTCTTCCACTAGCTTCTTCAGTTCTCCCATCTTGAAATACATAGACAAAGAAACTATTAGTTTAATCGTATCCGGAGCCAAACACAAACTAACTTGGAAACATTGAAACCATGGCATGAAGGAAGGTGAAGTTTACAGTGATTTCGATAGGTACACGAGTATCGACACGATGCTGATAATAAAGATCAATGCAAGCAACATCAAGCCGCTTCAAACTAGCCTCACAAGCAGCCCTAACATAAGCAGGATCTCCTCTTATCTCTGTTTTCCCCTCTACTATAAAGAACCCAAATTTGGTCGCAAGCTCCGCTTTCTCCCTCACCCCATCTTTCAAAGCCTGACAAAGAATATTAAATTCCAACATAATCATTTCTACAAACTTTCTCATACAAAATCTTGTTGTGACTAAAAGATAACAAACAAAAATATCTTTGACCTTTCCGAGGAGCAACTCGTTGGTCTCAGGACCGTACATGTCAGAGGTGTCAAAGAAAGTAACGCCTGAATGAATAGCGTGATGGAGGAGAGCGATGGCTTCAGTTTCTGGCTTGGGAGCACCGTAGCGAGCGGATAGGGCCATGCAACCAAGGCCTTGTGCCGATACCTCAAGGCCTTGGGTTCCTAACTTCATCCTCCTCACTCTGCAAGCTTCTGCCATGAATCTCTTTCACACCTTTCTCTCTCGCTAACTCTCTCTCTTGTAGAGTTTAGAGTTGAGTGGAGTGGTTGTTGAAGTTGGGTTGATGAGTGGTGTGACTAAAAAACTCTTAGATTTCCACTTTCTTTTCCAAAAGCGCTTTTATTCCCTATTTAATACTTAAGAAGTTAATGATCTTTCTAGTCTTACATGACAACTATGTACGTGTCTGAGTGATCTTCAAAGATGTGTCTTCACTAAGTGTTAAGTAGTCTTCAAGTAATCGATGATTTCTTTGTTATGGTCTTGAGTCAACAATTCATATCTTCTTGAGTAGGCAAGTTTTGTCTCGTTAGGTAGTTTTTTTTAAGCTTACATGGAAGTCTTTTCTTTACTTAGCAAGTTTTATCTTGTCTCATTGGCATGTAGGCAAGTTTTGACAATTAAAAGTCATTGGCATTAAATGTCTAAATATAAACCTAAGCCAAGTGGGACGTTTAAAGTTTAAAATATGGTGATGAATTAACGAAGACTATGCAGAGAGTGGTCACAGACCTCACAGTACATAAGGTGGGTAGAAAATTATATATTGGATACATAAATTATCTTTTGAGAGCATAGTCCCTGTGATATTTGGGGATCCCCTATGCATAATTTCTACACTCAGAACACGCAACATGAACTCAGTTTGCCTAGAGACACTCCGTGACAGTTTTGCACAGCGTTCCAATCCAAGAAGACAATGGTGTAGTGTCGGAGCTCTTGAAGGTTGGCACTGTGGCCATGTATCTTTCTCCTTTCACAGACTCTGGTTGGGCAATGGACTCCAGCTCAGACATCTCTTCGGGAGTTAGTTTTACTGATAAAGCTCCAATGTTTTGGTTGAGGTTTTCGATCTTAGTGGTTCCTGGAATGGGGCAAACATCATCTCCCTGGTGGTGAACCCATGCCAGGGCTAGTTGTCCAGGAGTGCACCCTTTCTTCTCAGACATCGCACATACTTTCTCATAGAGAATCTTGTTGTGGTTTAAGTTTTCCTGTTGGAATCTTGGTAAAGTCTGCAATAATTGAGTTTGTATAGAGTCACTTGATTTACTACCACAGGCTATTTAAGGCTCATCAACAAACAAATCATACAAAGCCTATATGCTTCCCTTTCTGAAGTCATCATTGTCCATATTCTCAACAAGCTTGGGTCCAGATGCAAAGAAACCTCGTCCTAGAGGACAGTAAGCAACAATACCTATCCCAAGTTCCCTGAAGAAGGAAAGAGATTATGAAGTTACATGATTGATAGATAGATCATCATGAAATTGAGGATGAAATATGCATACCTGCAGGTCGGAATGATTTCTTCTTCCACATCTCTCGTCCACAAGGACCATTCTAACTGCACGGCAGTAATTGGGTGAACAGCATGTGCTCTTCTGATAGTTGAAGCTGAAGCTTCAGACAAACCAATGTACTTTATTTTACCCTCTTCAACCAGCTTCTTCAGTTCTCCCATCTTACAATTGAAAGACAAAAAATATTGTTAAGTATAACATCCGAAACTGAAAGAAACCAAACCGAGACCGAACTGAAATTAAAGAAAAAACAAATGGATAGTAATCTAAAGATCTGAAAGATGCAAAAACTGAAAGATTTCGTGTTCATTGTTTATAAAAAAATGGACCT
Source organism: Camelina neglecta (assembly GCA_023864065.1). NCBI lineage: Eukaryota > Viridiplantae > Streptophyta > Magnoliopsida > Brassicales > Brassicaceae > Camelina > Camelina neglecta. The sequence goes on from CM043456.1 coordinate 30,831,577, forward strand.
CTAGGCTCTAGATAACTATGTTCATTGTTTATAAAAACTTACTCTTTAATTATCTTCGTGTGTATGTCAAAGTTACATTTTTTTATGGGACAGCATCATTGTTACATGTGTTTGTGTATAATTGGATACATGTTTCGATTTTCTTTTTAAAAAATCAATTTCATCTATACAAGACAATATATTAGCCTGTGGGAAAGTATATATTTTTCCAATACATACCTTCTATACTTTAATGAATTATTGAAAAAACAAAAAGATGTAGGAATATTTTTCTTTCCATTTATGGAGAATTGACCAATAAACTCTTAATATAGTCAATTTAGTATTATGATATTGATAATTTTTCATTTGTTGCTAATTAATATACTTAATGTATGATGAAATTTATAGTGTGATTTTTCACTTTTAATTAAAATGATTATAACAAATCATGTTGTCAATTAATTCATAGATTTCTAATTATTGTTAGTGATTTTAAAATTTAAAATTAATAAAGGTTAAAGCTAGTCGAAGATATTATAGGAAAAAAAAACTACATGAATAGATGACAAATGTATAAGGTATCAAGTAAGCAAATTTGGAGTTTTGAGAGAGAGTATTTAATCATATAAATGTAGTTAATCTCTTAAATAATATTTTACTAGATATACTTTTATAAAAACAAATTTTAAGGACTAAAAAAAGTTGTTGTAAATACAATTTAGCATAATAAAAAGGGAGAAATATAATTGGTTTCAAATTAGTAAATATAAATTAGTAAATTTAGATAATAGTATAATACCATATGTATATATATCCATATAGTTAACTAAATTTAGAGAGATTTATTTTGAAGAAAAATAATATTATTAAAAAAAAATAAAAGCATTATTTTTGGCTAAGGTATGTATATATATATATATATATATATATATATTATGAGTTTTAGTTGTCAAACTCCTCAATAATTTCATTTCCTTAAAATCATATTTAGTTATATTCTCGGGGGAGGTGAAAAGGTTAGCTAAATGGATCCAAATATGTTGATAACATAAAAGCTTTCAGAAAGCGATGTTTCTAATAGAAATTGTTTGCTTTTGCCCAAAAATATTATGGAAAACATATTAAAAAAAATGAAAACTACAATACCTCGAAAAGGTATTGAAGTGGAAGTCGTAGGTAATGACAAATCGTATACAGTTAAGATTAAAAAATACAAGCAAGGTTATCGTATGTCTAGTGGATGGAAAAATATTGTAAATACAAGAGATCTTAAATCAGGCGATCTCATCGAGTTATATTTGAAAGATACCAAATTTATTTTGACTGTAGAGTGAGTTTTTTTTTCTAAATTATCGCTCATTAATTTTTATTTTTTGATAACTCTATTAACTATTTTGTTTGGGTTAAATATTGGTATTTTTGATGGATTGCATATGTTTCATAACTAAAAAAGTGGCTATTCAATTTGCATTATTATGTAAACAGATAAGCTAATATCATTGTAATTTATATTATCCTAAAAGTATTTTACAAAATATGTTATTGTAGTGTAGATATACATTATACTCATTGTTTTTTTTTTCTTGTAGAAAACAAAATATATCACTAAATGAAAAAACGAATGAGGGAGGAGAATGCAGCTCAAGTGCGGCCAAAGCGGATGAAAAATAGTATGTAAAAGAAGTGTAGAATGAGCGGAACAAAAGTTAAATATTAAATATAATAAATATGGCATAAATATTATTAATTAAAAAAAATTGAAATTTTATGGCTGAAATTTCATTTTTATGAATAAAGTTGTATTGATAATATATTTAAACCATAGAATAATTGTGGATCAAACATAGTACTGTCTTTCTTTAAAGGTCAAGAAGTGTGGCAAACAAACTAGACTACTAGATAGCTCGACACCAAACCGTAAGGAGTCTAGTCAAACGAAATATCATTAGGGGAGATGATAAAAAGATCACACATAATAACTACCCTATCCGCAGAAGCTGGTTTTTAATATAATAAGTAGATGACAGAACCTCAAATTTAAAGATCATATAGAGTAACCTAAATTAAGCAGAAAACATCATATCCAAAACCTATCTTCTTCAACTCAGTTTAGTCCGAACATATACCAAGCCAAAATATGTGAAGTTCACTGAGATAAACTCAAACACCCCTGAAGTATTGAACTATGTAATGTAACTTCCAAAAGTAAGAAGGCTTACAGTGATTTCGATAGGGACACGAGTATCTATCTACACGATGCTGATAATAAAGATCAATGCAGGCAACATCAAGCCGCTTCAAACTAGCCTCACAAGCAGCCCTAACATAAGCAGGATCTCCCTTTATCTCTCTCTTCCCCTCTACAGAACTGATTCCAAAATTGGTCGCAAGCTCCATCTTCTCCCTCACCCCATTCTTTATTGCCCACTTTAACCATGAAATGAAACAAGATCAAATCGCAGATTGGGGGATTTCGAAAAATCAAACCTTTCCGAGGAGAACTTCGTTGGTCTCAGGGCCATACATATCGGAGGTGTCAAAAAAAGTAACGCAGGAGTGAATAGCGTGGTGGAGGAGAGCGATGGCGTCAGTTTCCGGCTTTGAAGCACCGTAATGACCGGTTAGGTCCATGCAACCAAGTCCTTGCACCGATACCTCGAAGCCTTGGCTTCCCAGCTTAATCCTCTTCACTCCGCAAGTCAGCCATGGATTACTGTAACACCTCTCTCTCTATCTCTTACAGAGAATTTTGAATTGAGTGGAGTGCTGATGTGATCACGATGGATCACTATAAATTAAAAAGCCAAATAATGTACGCTTTTAATTACTCATATCCTGGTTTAATTAAACCAAAAGAAACCAGCAACATTTTATTTAACCAAAGATAACCATGGATTATTTTACCATTGATTTAAGAGGTACAGAACAGATCTTTCTAATAGAGATTTTGGTCAAAATGTATCAAATGTTAATTTGAAGAACTTAGGGAACTCTATACAAATAGTTTAAATCTTCAAGGCATTAACACTGATACGATGGGATCACTCGTCTAAACTCCTGATAGTATACTAAGCCAGGTGGGATTTATAAATATTAAATAATTAAGACTATGCATAGAATGGTAGAGCAGAAGGTATTAACAGAATCTATCCGCACCATCTGAATTTGGTGTCATCCTCACTCTTTCTCCTTGTGTTGGTCTCCAAGAACTGTCTCACTGCTTCTTCGTTAACCTTGAACATAAATGTTATTCCTCTGATCTGCAAAACTTGGGAGTTTAGTTATAGAAAGATGCATAAACAGTTACACACACTTGTACAAAGCATAAGCTTGTGCTTACATCAATTGAACTACATGATGTGAGGGTTACAATCCGTCCTGGATCAAGTTTTTCTCCATTTACAAGGATATGTTGCTTTCCAAGGTTCTTTAGAGAGAATGATCCGTTGTTCTCTAGCTTAACCAATGCCTTTGTAAAAAACATGGAGAAAGAAAAGTATAGCACATTAGCAAGGTGGTGATAGGAACTTAATAGTGAACGAGTTTTAATTTGGAAAGAGGATCACCTGACGCCGAGATATCTTGCTCCTATAATTATATTTACCCAAGTCAATGTCAACATTCAGGCCATCAGATGATCTCCCAATAATCACCTACGACAAATAAATTATCTTCTGCCATGTAAGTATGTAACTAAGAGAGACTTGATAACATCAAGACATAAGAAAATGATTTGTCTAACATACCTCGCGTTTTCTGACAAAATGCTTTGAATCACGACAATGTAGGACAGCAAGTGCCCCATGAAACACAATTGCTCTTCGCAATGAAGTTCTTGTGCACTGTTCCAATCCGATTAATGCATGTCTTGGGTGCTTAGACATGTTCCATTCTAGGTATCATGAAGCGAACCATAATTGAGATAACTATAGTTTGAGAGAGACATGCATAACTGTATAATTTACAATCCTTTTGGATGCAACAGTGTGAACTAGTTACATGATTGATTGGACATCAAAAGCCATATGGTTTACCTTCCCTGTTGAAGCATGAATCTGAATAATCTGGTACTAGATTCAGTTTGTGAATCTGGAGATAGTTTCATGTGATGTCAGAGATCAGAAAATATATTGAAGGATAATTTGTGACATACTACTGTAAAGAGTAATCAGGGGTTTACCATTGCATCAATGTCAATCTCATCTTCACCGTCCACTTCTTCTTGATATAGAGTTGATGGGGTTTGAGCAAGTTCTGCGTCCTTGTCCTCAGAGATATTAACATTTACATCTAACTGTTCACCCAAAGATCTACAGGCACCTGAGCTATCTTCCATTAGAGGCAAATTTCTGACTGCAGCTATAGAGCCACAAACTGACCAGGGCCTACTAGGTCTTTCAAGAGTTTTTGTTAAAGGTAATGGAGAGACTTCAAGATCAATATTATCATCATGACCGTTGTACTCACAGTCAATCTGATGAAGTGAACAGGTTTCTAGCAAATTGCTTTCCCAACCATTAGGAGGAACAATGCAGAGCGGTACTGGTTCATACGGCATAAGCTCATCATCATCAATGCACATTATCTCCATAGACCCCTGCGCGTTGATGACATCTCCACAACTAAATTCATTTGCAGCTGAATTATCGCCATCATTCTCGAAGATATCAGAACTGCATGGGACTACTGGATCTTCTTTGCTGACACTGCACTCCAAAATATCATCACAATCCCCAGGGACACATAATATCTGATCTTCTTTCCGTTCAGAATGGAAGAGAGAGATGCCATTGCTATGACTAAACCTTGCACCATTCTCATCAGGAGATAACAACAAGATAGAATTCAAAGTTTCTGAACACTTACTAACCAGAGTTCCCTCATCCTCATCAGACCATACAGACAGAAATTTCCATCCGGTGAACAAATCATTGTCGTCTAGAACATGTTCTGATATAACATCAAATTCAGAACATTCAGATAGGTCTGTGTCACTGCCACAGCAGCAGTCGTCTACAACCAAACCCTCATCTAGAGGATCATAAGGATTATCCCCAAGATTTTCAAACCAGAAGTCACTTTCACCATCAACACCTATCTGTGCATTACTATCTAACTCCAGAAACATATCATCGTCATCTACATACTTGTGCCTACAAGTTCTCTTTCTCATGACACAAAAGAGGCTTTCAACTTTTCTTTTTGGATTTGAACTCTCTGATGTATCATCTTCACCAGCAATAATTTTGACAGAACCATCCTGCCATTGTGACACAAAGACTAAAATCAGAGAAAAGGGTTTGTGCAAATAAGGGTAAAAAAGCTTGTTCAACCAAGGATTTGTTAATATACTGAAGAGTATCGATCATTTTAGGGTTTAGTGTAGCAGAAATTGAAAACAAAAAATCCTAAATTGGGATGATGATAACATCAAATATGCAATACAGAGATAAGGAAATGTATTAGATGAAAAGAGGAAGAGAGAGAGACGCACGACGATGTTCTTGTTGACAAAGAGATGCTCAGATTCTCGAAGACCTTCCATTGTTGAACTGGAAGAGAAGAGTTTGATTTATGCTTTCTTCTTCATCGAAGAGAAGAACTGAGACTGAGATGAATGGTTGGTACAATTTTAACATTCCAATCCCGGTTTAAGTTAAACCAAAAGAAATCATCGTAGTTTAACCAAACCGAAAATAACATAATGGATAACTTTTTTTATACCATTGAAACTCTAAATTTGGTATAGGTAAGCAGAAGTTAATAAATAATCTCTATATTGGTAATTAAGGAAAAGTATATTTAAATTGGTAATCTCCAAACCGAATATGTTCACCTTGATTGATATGATTATGAAGTCGAAGCTATAAAATATTTATGTCTAAAATATTTAGTAGTAAGTTTTTTTTTTTTTTTAGTGATTTATGATTTACTGTGGTGCGAATCATAGAAACGAGAATAAAACAAATTTATATAACACTAGTTACTAGTACTATGTTTAGGGGTGCTCCATAAGCTTTGACATCAAATGACATGTCTTTGATTCTTGCTTGTTCATGGGTTTTGTCCAAAGTCAACCAGAATGACATGGGAATGTAAAAGAGGAAACCAAGAACCGAAGAGATGGAACCAATACAATTCATCACACATATGACATATCCTTCATAGAGTTGAGTGAAGTTATAGATAGTCTTTCTTTCTTTATAGAGTTTGGTTACAATGTATGAAATGTAAATTGAAGTTTTCACTTGGGGAACTCTATACATTATTTTATTCTTCAAACCATTATTATAATTTTGGGTTTCCCTGGGGAGTGAACTCACCATAATCGACTCCCTTGATATGGCTGACATATGTTAGACCACTTCAATGTCATGAACCCACCACAACCATAAAAACTTCAGCGGTTTTAAGCGGCTTTCCAAGAAGACAATGGTGGTGTCTCCGAGTTCTTAAAAGTGGGCATCATAGCCGTGTATCTTTCTCCTTTCACAAAACCTGGTTGGGCAATGGCCTCAAGCTCAGTCATCTCTTCGGGTGTGAGTTTTACTGATAAAGCTCCAATGTTCTGGTTGAGGTTTTCGATCTTAGTGGTTCCTGGGATGGGACAAACATCATCTCCCTGGTGGTGAACCCATGCGAGGGCTAGTTGTGCAGGAGTGCATCCTTTCTTTTCCGAGATTGCACAAACCTTCTCATAAACAATCTTGTTGTTATCTAAGTTTTCCTCTTGGAATCTTGGTAGAGCCTGCAATAATTTGGTTTATTATACAAAGTCATTTGATTAATCCACAGCTGAGCTAAGGCTCATCAACAAACAAGTCATATAGAAATCCTATATACTTGCCTTTCTGAAGTCATCCTTGTCTAGGTTCTCAACAAGCTTGGGTCCAGATGCAAAGAAACCTCTTCCTAGAGGACTGTAAGCAACAATCCCTATCCCAAGTTCCCTGAACAAGGAAAGAGAACATGAAAAGTTACATAATTGATGAGTAGAGCATCATGAAACTGAGGATGAAATATGAATACCTGCAGGTCGGAATGATTTCTTCTTCCACATCTCTCGTCCACAAGGACCACTCTAACTGCACAGCAGTAATTGGGTGAACAGCATGCGCTCTTCTGATAGTTGAGGCACATGCTTCAGACAAACCAATGTACTTTATTTTACCTTCTTCAACCAGCTTCTTCAGTTCTCCCATCTTGGCATTGACAAACAAAAAATTATGGTAAAGTTCAGTAAAAGATGCCAGCTTTCTATGAAGGTCAGGAATTAGAACCAGAACCGACCCTAACAGAGTCTATGCAAAAGAAAAATCCTAAGAGCAGATGATAAAACACTTTAAGTGACTAAATGACTAATAAGTCTAAAGAGCACCCAATCTTCACAAGCTGGCATTTAATTAGGAGAAAGCCTCAAATTCGTTCTGTTAAAGATCATTTCACCAATCATTGTTCTTTCGAGAATAAGCTAGCAACTTCAAAAGAGTAACCTAAGCAGAGAACATCATCTCCAATCTATTGTCTTCGACCCTATTAGTCCGATAACATCGGACCGATATACAAAGCCAAGATGTAAAAGCTCACTGAGATATCTCTTCAAGTAGTGAACTATATAACTCCCATTTCATCAGAACGTTACAAAACCATGAAGGAGGATTGACAAGAAGAGGAGCTTACAGTGATTTCAATAGGGACACGAGTATCAATCCGATGCTGATAATAAAGATCAATGCAGGCAACATCTAACCGCTTTAAACTAGCCTCACACGCAGCCCTCACATACTCAGGATCTCCTCTCACCTCTCTCTTTCCCTCTGCATAGCTGATTCCAAATTTGGTCGCAAGTTCAACTTTTTCTCTCATCCCATCCTTGAGTGCCTGACAAAAAAAAAATCCAAACTTTCTCAACATCGAAATCGTTTCTACATCTTAACGAATCAAAAGGCCAATTCCCATCTCTAAAATCGTTCTTTGTTTCCCAAAAGAGAAACAAAAACTCAAATCAAAGATCGAACCTTGATAGCTAAAAAAAGTCAATTTTATCAAATCAGAGATAAAAATCAAACCTTGCTGAGGAGAACCTCGTTGGTCTCAGGACCGTAGATGTCAGAGGTGTCAAGAAAAGTGACACCGGAGTGAATAGCATGGTAGATGAGAGCGATGGCCTCTGTTTCCGGCTTGGGAGCACCGTAGAAAGCAGAGAGGCCCATACAACCAAGGCCTTGCGCCGATACCTCGAGGCCTTGGCTTCCCAGCTTCATCCTCCTCATTCCACAAGTCGCCATGAATCTCTATCACAACTGTGTGTCTCTCTCTCTCTCTCTGTCTCTTCGTTTCTCTATGTGAGTCTTGTAGAGGCTGTGCGAGTCTGAGTGGGAGTTGTTGTTGAGATTGGTTGTTGGAATGGTGTGATGATGAAGAAAAAAAAGCCGTCTGTCGCTTTGTCTGGTTGGTGGTGCAACAAAACAAAATTGAATTTATTAACCAAAATAGTCAAATACTATGACAGACATGTCGATCAAATTAGAACGCAGAATTTATGATCGGTTAAGTCATTTAACCGTTCGTATCCGGTTTTGTTCTCTTACAGTATCGATTTTGGTAGTTTTACCGTGATCGAATTTTTCCATAATTTATTATTACACTGCAAACAAAAACTTTTATTTGTAGTAAAAAAAGAAAATTATTCTTTCTATGGCGTTGAATCTTTCTTATTGCAGACTCGTACACACACACACACGACACGATATGATATGATATGACCAAAGTGCATACCCTTTCGAACAAGTTATCAAACATGTATTTTTATGTTGCTTTCCAAGAAGACAATGGTGGAGTCTCTGAGTCCTTGTAAGTAACCATGTCGTTGCCATACCGTTCTCCTTTCACGGAATTCGGCTGAGCAATGGCTTCAAGCTCAACCATCTCTTCAGGAGTGAGCTTCACGGATAAAGCTCCAATGTTTTGGTTCAAGTTTTGGATCTTGGAGGTTCCTGGAATGGGACAAACATCATCCCCTTGGTGGTGAACCCACGCGAGAGCTAGTTGTGCAGGAGTGCAGCTTTTCCTTGTCGCCATTGCTTGGACTTTCTCGTAGAGAATCTTGTTGTTGTCTAGATTCTCCTGTTGGAATCTCGGTAGAATCTGTGACAGAGCAATAGCAAAAAGCAGAAACATACTAAGATGACTACAAATCTTGGAATGTAGTCCAAAGAACTATCATACAGTGTTGAGTTTACGGAACAGAGAACTGAATCAAATAAGTACTTGCCTTTCGATAGTCATCTTGGTCCAGATTCTCGACAATCTTGGGTCCGGATGCGAAGAAGCCTCTTCCTAAAGGGCTATAAGCTACAATTCCAATCCCTAGTTCCCTATAGAAATCAAAGGAGAGGGGTTATAGGACTAAGCATGTAAACGAAGAGGGAAAGTAATTCTGACTGATTCTGTTGCCTCACACCTGCATGTAGGAATGATATCATTTTCCACGTCTCTTGACCATAAAGACCATTCTATCTGCACAGCGGTTAGCGGATGAACAGCATGTGCTCTTCTGATAGTTGAAGCTGAAGCTTCGGACAAACCAATATACTTTACTTTACCTTCTTCGACTAGCTTCTTCAGTGCTCCCATCTTCACCCAAACCATAAGTTCAACAGCAACATAGAGCAAACCAAATTATAAAGAAACCAAAAACAGAGCAAAAAACAGAGCATTATGGAATTTTTGGTGTTCTTTGAGATACATAAGTAGCACACTAACACTGTACGCAAGTTGGATTAGATATCAAAACAAGAAGCCATACCGTGACTTCGATGGGAAGAGTTGTATCAATTCGGTGCTGGTAATAAAGATCAATAGAGGCAACCCCAAGACGCTTTAGGCTTGCTTCACAAGCAAACCTCACATACTCTGGATCACCCCTGAAACCAAATTTCCCATCTTCAGAAGTAGTGATCCCAAATTTTGTTGCTAACTCCACTTTCTCCCTCAACCCATCTTTCAAAGCCTGCGACCATAAGAAAAGGAAAAAAAAAAACAAAGCTTGTGATTAATATTATTAACCCTAATTCCTAAACGAGCCTAAACCCTAATCCCAGTCGCTAAATAATTTAGTTACCTTTCCCAGGAGCAGCTCGTTTGTCTCGGGCCCGTAGATGTCAGAGGTATCAAGGAATGTGACGCCGGCGTTAATAGCGTGACGGAGGAGAGCGACGGCGTTAGTCTCAGGTGTTGGAGCACCGTAGAAGGCGGAGAGACCCATGCAGCCGAGTCCCTGAGCCGAAACCTCAAGGCCTTGGCTCCCAAGCTTTATCCTCCTCACTCTGCAAGCTTCCTCTGCCATTGATATATCAAATCTTCAGAAGATTTAAGAAAAATATATGTTTTGGTGAATTGAGAAAGCAGATCCGAGTGGGATTTTATAGGGGAGTGGAGTGGAGTGGAGTGGAAGATAAAACAACGATCACCGCCTCGCCATTACTGACAGTGTTCTAGAGTCTTTGATTAAGTCAAATAAAGAAAGCAAAGTGGACAAAATACAAAATTGTAGTCTTCATTTGTATGTATTATTTTATTTTTAAAAATTGGTAAATGATCAAAAGAAATATAAAAAAATTCTATAAACTTTGACGTCATTGGTGATTTCATATCAGCACTAATCATCCTTTGATTTCGAAAATCAAGTCCGTACATGCTTTCGAATTTTAAATTTGGACCGCTCCAGGAAGATTCAAACAAAGACAGTAGTTGGAATAATCATTAGCTATTTAAAATTTGTTGTCTCTTTTGGGACGTTTTGCAATGAGTTATGTGATTTACACCGGATTGAATAAATTTCTCATGAGATTGCAAAGAAACTTTATTGATCGTGAATACAAGGATATGCTCGAGTAATCATCTCATTTGCTCTCTCACTCCATCAAAATCTCAATGATCTTAACTACGGATCAGAGGTAAAAATATATATATATATAGAAAAAAAAAAAAAAAAAAAAAAAAAAAAGACAAATGGATGAAACCGAGTATAAATTTTTTGAAAACTTGCACTTTCCAGTTTCAGTTCTGAAGCCATAAAATTGAATAATTGATCACAAAGAAAAATATATAAAAAGCTCTGGCCATGCCTTTGTTCGTTACACACAAACCAAATTCATTAATTCGAAGATCGAACATACGATTCTTATGCCTATGCAAAAAAAAGTCTTTAATCTTCAGGGGTGATTAACAAGGGAAAAATAAAAACAAGATGATATTTTGATGCATGGATCATGGATGAATGAGTCATTCAACAAACTGTACTAGTAAGAGCATGCACTAAAGGGTTTGGCTCATTTGATGTGAACACATTGTCAAACCACTCGAGCGTCCCCCAAATTTCTCCATTCTGGCGTTTTTCAATCGCAATTTCCGCACACCAAATCAGTTTCTCCTTTTCAACAGACACATACTCCACCCACAAAATCGCCATTTTCCCACAATGATCAGCCAGTTTAACTCTGTCATAACAAATAGGCAAGCTAGGCAATCCTTTCAAACCCTTCAAAGTTTTCCATAATCTTTCTTCAGGAGTATACCAACAGATCCCACAACCACCACCAAAACAGTAGAACACGTTCTCTATCACACAATAAGATAGTGACCGCCATCCCCATCTAAAATTCGTCTGCCGACCTCCATCTACTTTTATGCAGCTTATAAATCACATCTTTTGCCTCAGACCTCACATAGAGGGTTCCTTCGTACTTTGCACTTTGGTACTGAGAGCCTCCGCATATGTCCTCGCTAGGGATCTGTAAGAACTCCCAAGTTTGGGTCTTCGTATCAAAAATCTCCATCCAGTTCGTTGAATCGATATTGTCACAACCTCCAGTTACATATATTTTCCCATCGAAGGTGCAAGCAGATGGGGACATGCGTGCCACCAACATGCTTGGAGCATCACGCCATGTGTGAGAACAAGAGTCCATGACCATAACTGTAGACGAAGCATTATTATTTATTCCTCCAGCAATGACATAGATACTAGGACCAACCACTGCAACACTAGGAAGGGATATAGAGTAAGATTTGGGTGATGAAATCGGGACCAAAACTTTTCTGGAGCTATTTGGTCTCTGGCAGAGAATGAACCAGCATAATATTTGGGAATCGGTACCAAAACGCAAGCACACATAGAGAGAACTCTCGGTCCGGCCCAAGAGGGTTCGAGTTTGGTAAAGCTCTGTTGAAGCAATGAGAGAGCGAAATCTCTTACAGACTAAGGAGAGAGTTGGGTAGTAGATTCTTGAGACGCAAGCTAAGCACTTTAAGAGCACATCATCAGGAAGAATCATATCTCTTTGAATGGCTGGCTCTTCTCCATGGTTCATGGTTGTGTTTAAGGTTTCTTATCCTTAAAAAAATTAAAATTATCTAAAACAAAGAAAAATATATAGGGGGCAATTACATAAATATTGAACACTAGAAAATATCTCACGCGTCGTTGATTTAAGATATATATAGTAAAATATGATAAATATATGAAAAAAAAAATTAGTTGCTTTAAATACTTTGACTTTTTATATTAAACTCTAAAAAATGATATAGTAAAATTTGATAAATCTATATTAAAATGTTTAGCTGCTTTAAATACATTGATTATTTTATAGTAATAAACTAGAAAATATCCCGCGTCGCTTGGCTTTAAAATTGATATAGTAAAAATATGATATATATATATATGAAAAATGTTTAGTTTCTTTAAATTCATTGACTTTTTTTTATTAAACTATAAAAATATCCCACTTGTTGTGTGGGTTTAAATATGACATAATAAAATATGATAACTATATATTAAAAATGTTTAGCTGCTTTACATACATTGTCCATTTTATATTAAATAAATTTATCATTTATATTAAATAATTATTTTTCAAGACAAATTTGCTATATCATAAAAACTGCAAAGGTATATAAGTTTATATCATAATGAATTGTCAAATGCAGCATAAGACTATAAATCTTTGTTAAAAATGATGATTAAAATAAATAGACAACACAAATGAAGATTTATAAAAAGATGACTTGGGAATATGTACTTATAAGTATAGTGTCACACTTTGTCTTGTATATGTAAGGGCCAATTCTAACATAATTAAAGACAACTTTAATACAAAAATAACTAAATTAATTTATATTAGTATTTTAAAATATGTTAGATATGCTAAAAAACAAAATTGAATTGAAGAACGAATATTTCATTTCCATTGTAGGTTAAAATTAATATAAATAACAGAAAAATATTATAAAATATTTCTAATAATATAACACGCATAAAAAGTAAAAAACCTTTTTAAATAATTCTAGGTTACCCTTGGCAATGAAAATGTTTACGTTCGAAATGTTTACCTAGATATGTTGCATTCTAATGATGATGAAAGATTTGCCATCGCCATCTTCTTTTACTTTTGAACCACTAACATTGCCATCGAAAATCTTTAGTTTGCAACGATACATAAATGCATAAAATAATCAGAGAATAAACTTTTTCCTACAAAGAAGTTAAACCTCAAACAAACTATAATCAGATTTATAATTAAGAAAACAGATATCAGAAAATGACCAATACCAATAATTTAGAGACCAGCAAAAAGGTTTCTATATTTAGAAGGATAAATTTGATTAGAAGATTATCCGTGATCATTTCCTTCCAACTTTTTTGCGAAAATGGCGAGCCGCAACACAATTCAGATGTACCTCACGACTGTCATCGCAATCGTGATCCTCCTAGCGGCAAGCCAAGCGACAGAAGCCCGTTTCACAAACCTATGCGCTAAAACTGCATACCCAACCTTGTGTCGACCGCTGGTGAAAGGGCCAAACCCGAGACGAGCCACACAGAGCACGATCCGAGCCTTGGAGGCTAAGACTAAATTGGCGCTTGCAGCCTCTGCGAGGTACAAACACGGAAATCCAACTGTTGCGATTTGCTATGCGACTCTTGTGGATGCATCCTTCAATCTTAGGAACGCAAGAAAGAGCATTAGGAAAAGAAATGTTATGTCGCTAAAAATGTTTTTGACTGCGGCTGTGTCAGATTACGGGGTTTGTGTTAACGGGTTCATAGATTCACGTCAAGTCAACAGAGTTCAGAACGCTGTGGATGAGCTCAGGAAGATTGCAACGAACTGCTTGTTGCTTGCTACAATGATAAGGTGATCGAGCCACAAAAGAAGGAAACATACAAACTAATTCCTCGAAAAAACTGACAGAAAAAAGGCTTAAACTTAATTATGTAAATGTTCTTTTCTAGTTTTCAGAGAGTGTTCTTAGTCAACAAAATCAATCGTGTAATGTAATTAAAATAGAACGTTTTAGCCATGAGTCTCCTGATTCTCAATCATCTACAGATTTCAAAAAATTGTTGCGTAGATTCTTTGACAGATTAAAGGTTCTATTCGCAATGTAGTAATAAAAAGAGTGATGGGAGATTCAAAAAAAACTTACTTTGCCTCCTCTTCTAGGAGCTGTGAGAATTCACAAAAAAAAAAAACGAGTGATTGGCTACGCCCGAAACAATTCACAAAAAACACGAACAAACTGTCTTTAGGTGAAGTAAAAGAGATCCGTACGATTGATTTTGCCAACTAGAGCCTATTTTTTTTATTACCAATAAGAAACAGAGCTGCGAGAATGCAAGTGCCCCTAACACGACTAATAATGTCTTGGCTGAAGGCAATTTATGAAGGAGAGAGATATGCAACAGACCTCTCACTCCTCCTGAGATACTTCGTCGAGCAGTTTCTTTGTCGCTTCATTAACTTCCACGTTTTCCATCTTTAGACGTCGGCGCATAGCAGGATGACTCTTTCCTGCTGCTGCATATGTTCTTATCAATGGTTCAAAGATTTCTGCACCAATGTTATCCGTTACCTTCTTTAAAATCTCCACCAAATTCTCAGCTCCATTAACATCTTTCTTTTGCTCGAAAAGGCTCATCAATGTTCTGATTGTTTCCTGTGACGGTAGCCATTTGCCACCATCTCCTCTGCCGATAGAAACTGCCTTAGACATACATTCGAGTGCTTGAGTCAAATCACCTCTCTTTACATAGTAATCCATGAAGATTTCCCAGGTTTTAGCATTGGCTTTGCCTCCCCTTCTAGGAGCTTTCTCCTTGAGCTCTCTTGCCTTTTCAATGAGACCATCTTTAGCATAAGCTCCAATCAACACATTTACAATCCTGATGTCATAAGTAGAACAGTTAGCTTGCCATTCTTTGAACAGTGTCTCTGCACCAGGTAAATCTTTCAAGTTCACCAGCACTTGTATCATGTTTAGATAAGCTACATTTGAGGTTTTCGGAATAGCCAGCCTCAATGAACGCCAAATCCTGTAAACTTCAGTCAACTTCCCCAGTCGTCCATACAAAGTAATGAGAAACTGATATGCCGTAAAATCCCGTTGCGTATTATTCATCTCCAGTTCCTGAAGAGACTTCTCAGCTTTCTGAGACAGTCCAGCATCAACATATATAGATGCCATATTGCTGTAAGTAGTCCAATCTGGAGCAACTCTACCATCTCTATTCATCTCGTCAATGACTCTCTCAACACCAGAGATATCATTAGTAGCAGCCAAAGCCCTCATCCAGACATTGTACGTGAACGAATCCGGCATAACATTCTCAGCCTTCAGTTCTTGGATCATTGCTGGAACCTTCTCAGGCTGACCCGTCTTGGTGTAAAGAGTCATAAGACTGTTATAAGACATGGAACTAGGAGTAATGTTGAGCTCTTTCATCTTATTCAATAAACCTTCCGCTTTCTCCGTCATCAACTCCTTGCAGTAACAGTTCAAAAGAGACCCATACGTGAGTTCCGTCTTAGAAGTTTCCGGAAGATCAACAAAATAAGTCTCCCCAGCCGTGATTCCCCGAGATTTGGCAACAAGATCAAGATGGATTGCTTGATCACTGACCGTCTTGTTCATACCTCTCTCTTCCATAACTTCAGAGAGCTACAAAACCAAAAAAAAACAACTCTACAATATAAATCCTCAAGAAACAATCATCACAGAGCCAAAAATCTAGTTGACAGTCTCGAGCTCACATCATTTTCAATAGAAGACATTCACAACAGTTACCAAATTGTTCGTAGTGAGCATCAAACTACCACTTAACGAATCTACATTTCTATAAGCAAATGGTTGTACAATCTGAAAAATCATTGTGAAGCTAATCCCTAAAAGATCGAAAATGCAATTTCCCAGGAATAAGATGGGAGTTTGTTGATTTATAAAAACCTTGAGAGCTGGGTAGTAGAGGCCGCGATTACGGAGTTTCTTGATCGTGTCTCCGACCTCCCATTTGAAAACGTGCTTAGTGCCTTTGAGGAACTGATTCAGCTGCTGTCGAACTTTGACCTCTGTGCCGCCATCTTTGAAAAGACGATGGTAAAGCGGTTCTTCGATGTACTTCTTCGTTGATCTCTTCGTGACGTCTCTCGATCGGCTCAAATGTCGCATCGCCATTTTTTTCCCGTCGGACTGAGTGAGTGAGCAACGACGGACGAGAAGATTTTGGGTAAAACCCTAGTTCACTGTGACGTTTCAAGCTCGAAGAGGAGTGAAGATTAAGGACCTTTTAATGGGCCAGAAGATTCATCGCGCTTTGGCCCATATCACCATCTACAAATATATGCTTAACACCATACTCGTCTATCGTATGATCATTTTTTTTTTGTAGCTTCTTTTAATGAGAGATAAAATTTGTGCAAGTAAACATTTTCATCAAAACCTCATCGTATAACAATTTGATTGAAGAGAAGAAAAGAAAACAAGAAACATGTTCCGTGAAGGTTACAAAGGGGCGCAAGTAAAATTACCATAGAGACAAATTCACAAGAATATGGCTTCTAAAACAAATTAAAAAGGGAAATTTGATCAGCTAAAAATCTTTCAAAAAGTTTTCGTTTTCTCTATTTTTGTCTTCAGGCAATTCCCCGAGGAATGTGGGAATCACAATGACATTGACGATGAAACTGAATGAGCCTTACACGAGTCTTAGTTCGTACTCACCCGCCATGGTTATGTATCTCACCCATGGAAGTGCTTGGTACCCGCTCTTCTCAATTATCTTCAGGTACCGAACCTACACGCCAATAAAACATATATTTTTCTGTGTAAGGCAATGGGATGAGCTAAAATTGCAGAAGATATAGAGACCATTTATTATGTAGCACAAGCTTTACCTGAATCCCTGAAACGGTGAAATAAGGGATCTCGAATTTGACACGGATGGGAGCTTTTCGCTCAGGTGTTGCTTCCTCTGCAGTAATACTGGGAAGATGGAACTCTGCCCTTAACATGTACTCCTATATTGGTTTTCTGAAGGTTAGCACTCATACTACATTGCTGATTGTTTCAACTCGATATAAGAAGATTATGGAACTTGCTAGTGTTATAAGCTTCTACCTTGTTCCCGGGGAAAGATTTGATTTTCCACACTAACGCATCCTTTTCAGGAGCATAAGAAGCAGACCCAAGAGATGTCCTAACGGTTGGGTTAGATGCATCGGTTGGTACAGGCAACTCAATCTCAACGTTTGTTGCGGTGCTGCAAATAGAAAGTTCACGATCAAAGGTTCAAAGAATCTGGTCATCAAGATCTTTGGTTTATAGGAATAGGGAAAGGAAAAGTGGCTCAATACCGTCGAATATATTTACCTTCGTTCCTTGAACTGACTTCTAGCTTTTACAAGCATCTCAACACGACTCCTAGAATGGCTTTCGATTTGCGCTTCCACCCATATTAGAGGCTTTACCTGAATATAAAAGAAACAAATCATGATATATATACTTGTTGAAGACACGGAAAAATTCCAGTAGATGCTATATCCCACGTGTCGAACCTGAGTACTGAGTCTATATGTCATCAGATCAAAAGCCCCATCAGGTGGTATGAAAGATATCGTCCTATCGTTTTCAAAACGGGCCAATCGAACACACCTGCATAAAATAATTGGTAGTTAAAGAATACATAAAACTCAAATATAGAATCTTTTTGAATAAAAGAAAATAGGGGTAGGATCAATGTATACTTTCCAAGTTTCAATATAATATAAGCTTAAAGACGTACTGATGAAATTTGATGTCCTCTAAATCAATGGCTTTTCCCTTTGTTGCTCGTCCCTGTGCTTCCAGCAATACTCTATCATTCAGTCCTAACTTACACTCTGGCATTCCACTGCAATAGAATCAGAATGGATCAAAGAGAAAAAGAGTCAAATAAAACGCCAAGACAGAGATTAAAGCAAAAGGGACATGATAGAACATGATTTGACTGATTAGAAACAATATAGAAAATTTCATGTGTTGACACATACGTCAAGTAAGTTCGCATCTTCAGCGCTCCAACAACATCAGACCTCACAATTTGCCCATTACTGTTGACAAGAATATTTACATTCTCAATTACATCCAAGAAAACCTGGAAAAAAAGGAGAAGGTTGTCATCATTTTGAAAACCCAAACAAAGCACAAACATGTTCCTCTCTTGAAAACAAAAGCACTCACTTCATTCTTCTTGTACTGTATTCCCTCACTCCTCCAGGAGACAGCATTTGTCACAGCCATTGGAGGTCTCTGTGTAACTTCCATTCTATATGCATCAGTCTTGATGAATTCACTGAGAATTCTTGCTTCGGTGTACTGAGGGTAACCAAAGTCCATCATCTCGTCAAGTAGCTCATACTGCCACCAACAATAAATCAGTTTCAGCATCTAACAATGACAAATACTTTTCAAATTCCGATGCTCTATTTGGTTGGGTTGGGCTAGTAACAGAAAGTTTTTTTTTCCCAAATAGTACTATAAGAGCGATGGCAAAGTGTAAGTTAGGACTCTGTGATAGAGTATAAGAAACTTAACATACCACTACCACAAAGTTATCCCTCAATGATTCCTCTTCCAACTCCTCGAAGTAATGTTTGAAAACCTATAACCAGATAATAGATACAATTTCCATTGCATCAAACATCCAAGAAACAGATGGATCCTTAAGAGAAAGAAAAAAAACGAAGAAATTACCAGCAATACTTACATCGACCACACGGTGAAGAAAGAAGATAAGACTGGCAGCATTACAATTCTGTCTGGATGCTATCATCAAGTATACATTACTATGTTGTACAAACATATAAGTAACCCCATTATCGTAAGCAACTGGATCATTTGACTGTGAATCACCCTGAACAATTAAACAAAACCATGAATGACAACACTCTGATTCTAGAACCAGATGGCCTTAAAATGCTGATTCAGATCAAATCCTAATCCAAACCATTTAAACCAATGATCAAACTTGTTCATTACTTCCAACAGATTTCAGTGGCATCAGATCACAAAGACGGACACGACTCCATTATCATAGACAGACATGAATCCAGATTTTCAAGAATTTAAAACCAATCAAGCGTGTTCATTGCTTCGAAATGACTCAAAATTTCAATTGACGAAACCTCTCTAACCACAAATCTACAAGTTCATCCACTAAATCTATGTTCCCGACCAATTCTAACAAAGCGCAGCAATATACACCGATCAATGAGCAATAAAAGGAAGATCACAGAACAAAAACCTCTTTCTCGATGAGCTTGGTGAAGAAACGCTCGGCTTGAGCAGCGGAGACATCGCCACGGTAATCACGCCAAACGAGAACGCGGCCCTTGATATCAAGCAGAAACAGCGCGGAGGCCGCTCCTGCCATGTTCTTTCCCTAAAGAGTTACGAATCAGATCCAAAATGCGGATGATTAATCAGCCAGATCTGACGAAAGTATCGTTTATATGAAGAAGACGAAGTTACAACATCTACAAGGAGATTGCGATAGATCTCTCCCAGCTGAGATTTCTCATTTCGCAATTGGTTTTTCTTTTTCTGGCGATCTGATCGATTTCGTTATCGTTCTTTGATTTCTCTCTAGCTACTACTCTTTGATTTTGAGCTTCCCATATTCGCCTCTGCGTTCCACTACAACGGTGTCGTTTTTTGACATTTTCCGTTTTAACGAAGGGCCGTTCGATCCAGATAAACCGATCTGGTCCGAACCGAACCAAGATATTTAATTTGATAATCGAACCCGGTTCACTGCATTTTTTAACTTTGTTTATGCAGAATGATCGAATGTTGCATACCCCCATTATGCTCTGATATATGCAAGATGTATGCATTAATGGTGTTTTCTACTATTTAGCTTCTTCCACGGCGTTTTCCAAGAGTTCTGTGATATAGTTTGTGTTGGTTATGGTTCTGAGAAGTTCAGTTGTATGAAAATCTTGGAAATTTTTTGGGTAGACTACTGCCTCGTTCAACAAAGCTGATAAGTTAAGTATAATGGCAAGTTAGGTTTGTTGTTTACAGAGGAAAACTTAAACAACAAGGTACTTGGTTTATCATGTTAATAAGGTACTTGGGGCAAATTAAATATGTTATCTTGAGGACCAAATATATAATTGGCAATCAAAGTCTTTGTAAAGATATCAACTAATCGGTCAACAAGTCAAGTAACGATGACCTTGTATTGAATTGTACAAGTACAACATATTTACAAGTGAACTTCGAAATGCTTTATACACGAAAGACCGGTTTAATAACTAACCGCAATGTGACGATCAGATTGATTATGCAAAAATACATTTATGAAAGGAATACTAGAAACACAAATTCATTATGTGGATGTATAGACATAGTATGTTATAAGTCGTTATTTTAAATCACACAACTTTTTTTTTTTTTGTTAAAATCAAACACAACTTCTTTTTTTTTTTTGTTAAAATCAAACACAACTTAAATTATTGTTTTTAAAAACTTTCATATATTTATATATCAAGTGCAAAAAAAAAAGAGGTGCGAACCGAATTGAAAATTTAAGCGGCTCACTTTGGTAAGTTTAATTTGTCCATTTTGGTTTAGTTTCACAGCAACATATGTATGAGCTTTTTTTCTTTATTTTTGCTTATTCATAAAATTCAGTCAAGTTCTAAATTCATCTTTTAGTTGAAGTTAACAAAAGAAGAAGTAAACGTTGACTTTCAAATAGGTTAACTAAATAAAAATGAGGTCAAAGTCAACAAATGGAACAGAGTACAGACATTCACCAAAAAAGAACTTTGAAAGTGTACTCTCATCTCATCATCTCGTTGCCTTCATTAATTACTTGCACTGAAAAACAATTACTAAAAAATGGTTAAATATAGACAGCTCAGCTTTTATATTGAAGTGGGTATTGACACATCGGTAAAAAACTTTATCCTATCAAATTATAACATTAATACAGCTCACCTAATTTTAATCCTACGTGGACTAAAGAAAATAGAAGCAAACGTCTGAGTGTTTTGTCTTTCTGCTTCTTCGTCGTCGTTTGGTCTGAAAGAGAGCGTTTCTTCTATTGTTTTTTTCTATTCTTCGATTTGTTCTTCTTCTCCGTCGCCGATTTGAGCTCACGATGCAAAAAAGCTGCCTCCTTCACGTTGACTCGGACTTGGTATTTGCTATCTCTTTCTCTGATTGTCAATGATATCTCTTGCCTATCGATGTACCTGTTCACATACACGCAAAAATTTGTTATTGAATTGTGGGTTTTTCTTCGATCTACCAGAATCTATGTGTTTATGCTCAATTTCTTCTGCCCCGAATCGAAGACGACGGGTTTCTTTCTTTTAGGGCTTGAATTTTGCAATTTGTTTGTTGTCTTTGTTGGATTCATCAAGATTTTGTAGTCTGTTATATTGGGGAATACTTCTTGTGCCTGATATTTGTTTGTTTGTTAGATTCCTCAAGAATCTGTAGTGTGTTATATTGGGGATTTCGTTGAATTAAATCTTCGTTCTTCACCTCTGGTTCTTATTGATCATTGTAAGCAATCAGTCATTAGATAAGGCTCGGATCATTGTCATGAAGATAACAATAACCACTACTAATCGTTTGACATATTCAAATATCTGGTTGATTGGTTGAAGACATATGAAATACTAGAAGTTAGATGACCTATCCTATGTATTTGTGCTTTTGTAGCCTAACTTCGTATATATCAGTGAAATTGATGCAGGATTTTTCTACTCGAATGCGGAACAGAGGGAAGCCATGATTACTGCTGAGAGACGTTCCGTTGATGAAAGAGTTCAGAAAATTATTGAGCTGAAGAAGAAGGTGAGTTTGAAACCACTACTACCTCCTAGCCATATGCTGTATTGTTTCAGATATTTACATGTTCTATTTCTCATGCAGGTTTGTGCTGGTAATGATAACAGCTTTGTTATCATAAATCAAAAGGGTATTGATCCCCCCGTCATTAGATCTTCTTGCTCGAGAAAGGGTAAGCTATGATTAGCTTTGTCTTGTTTTCAGCATCTGATTACTAAAAAGTATGGAAAATCCAGAAAAAAAAATTGTGAAATCAAGTGAATTGAAATGTAAAGTAAAGGCAAAATGAGTTTTATACCAAATAGGGAAAAAGTTATCCACTAAGAGTATTCACCTAGAAGCATATGCCTGGATCTTCTACTAAGCTCCTTTCTTGTCTTGTACTCGGTTTCTCATGTCTACAAGTTTTTATTGTTACAACCGAATTATCTTTTCGTTTCCTTAGATATGTTTATATGTATCTCCAGATAATCGCCCTTAGAAGAGCAAAGAGGAGGAACATGGAACGTTTGGTTTTGGCATGTGGTGGAGAAGCTGTGAACTCCCTTGATGACTTGACCCCTGATTCTCTTGGTTGGGCTGGACTTGTATATGAGCATGTTGTTGGAGAGGAAAAGTATACATTGGTCGAGCAAGTGAAGAATCCTCATTCATGTACTATCCTCATAAAAGGTACAAAGACCAAAACTTTTATCTCTTGGCAGCTAAGGTCTATTTTGCTTATTTTTATACGCCTGGTCACTGATCATCTATGATTTAAATTTGTTTTTGTAATAGGGCCTAACGACCACGCTATTGCTCAAATTAAAGACGCTGTCCGTGATGGTTTAAGATCAGTTAAGAATACATTAGAAGATGAGTGTGTCGTATTAGTAAGTACCTTCTTGTCTACAAGGATTAAATATATTGCTACTTCAGTGTGATTGTTTCGGTTTTGGGTGCTTGTGGTTTATTGACATTTGTCTCTTTCCATAGGGAGCTGGAGCTTTTGAAGTTGCAGCAAGACAACACTTAATCAATGAAGTCAAGAAAATCGTTCAAGGGGTAAGTATTAAAGTAAATTTCCTTTGCTCCAGTTCTTGTTTTTTTCCGATTGCTAATGTTAATTGTGGGCAAATTGCAGCGTGCTCAACTCGGTATTGAAGCTTTTGCCAACGACCTTCTCGTGGTGCCCAAGACACTCGCCGAAAATGTTGGACTTGACACTCAAGACGTTATCATTTCTCTAAGGGTATTATACTTGTGTTTTCCTCTTCTGACACTATCGATTATGCTCCAATTAACATACGATCTGTCTTTGGATATGCATGTCTGGTCTCTAGGGATATTTTTAATGAGAATTTCGATATATCTTACATTATCTTTTATCTGCAGATTTTTGGATTACAATGGCAAATCCATTGTATCTTGTGAGGTTGACTGCAACGACAATACCAATTGATGGGTATGTACACCAAGTCCATTCTCGCAATTAATACCAACTGTTTAGATTTGTGTATTTAATAATTTGGAAAGCTAGAGCACTTCCGGTGGAAATTCAAATACACAATACTTTCATCCTCCAGTGAGGTTACTTTCAATGCATGTAATCCCTAATTAATCATCTGTTTTGTGTCGTCTGTGTTTTTCCAGGGAAGGAAGAAGCATTATACGTAGTTAAGTCTTACAGTTTTCATATTGTTTGTGGATTTGGGGTTAATTTCAATTGAGGTGAACCGTAGCCACTAAGCTTTCTTAGCTGGACTTATGTATCATTTAAGTATTTAGAGAAAATAATCATTTTTCATTTGACTTGATCACAAATAAAACTAATAGAGTGAGAAAACGGTCCAAATATTCAAGTCTTAACCATCCTTGTCCAGTGGTATCGAATCTCTTCAAATTTCTGATCAAGCTGGTATTGGAACTCTTTGTTCCCATCCTCAATCTAGATATCCAAGTAAGCTCTTTCATCTTGATGCCTAATGTCTTCCTAAATTTTAGTTGTTGTCATTTCACTAGAACATATATATTTGATTATTGATTCCATGTCTCAGTGAGATAATATAAAGTTTATTGTTATTACTAATATCCTGTTTTTAATGTAAGAAATTTAAATGGAATTTATTTTTAAATCTATTTGCAGACAGAATATTTTTATACATTTTTTTTCAAAAAAACAAACAAATAAATGCTCTAGAAATCACATGAATCTTGTATATAGAATTTCAGTATAAGGCGTTCACCTCGTGTCTTGTTATTCAAAAATGAGAGGCATATATCTGTTTGATTTAATTATAGTTTTAAACAATATGATTTATATTATAACTTATATGTATTATTAAATAAAAAATTTCTGAAGAAAATTCTGCGGCCTAGCGTAGGTGTCAACCTAGTTCAAAGTAATAAGTGCAAATTAAATTCACATGGCTTAGAGTCACGCGTTTCGTCGGGATCCCTATTTTTGAGTATTTTTGTAGTATATATATTGTTGTGTTCACTCACTCTTCAATCGTTTCATCAATGTATAATTCATTTAGAGTGAGTTCTGGGCGTTTAACACGTCCTGGTTATTACTTATTACAGATGTATAACTATATAACGTTTTTCTAATTTGTAACGTTAGAACCGATGGTCTTAAGTGTTCACAAACGGTGATATCATCATTAATTGTGTAATTAATCTTTTTAGTTCAGACTGTTCAGTTTTAAGGTCTAACAATAAGACCGGTCTAATTACATAACTTCGACCAACGTCAGAAAATCATTAGGTAGAGCACTTTTTAGCTGACTACATCTTTTTGCACCAACCTTTACAATATTTTATAACCTTTTCAAAGTTCAAACTGTAAAGAATAAATTTATGATTGAATATAAAGTGATCTTAGTTTTTCATGTTAACTGCATGTATATCACAAAACTATTTGCATGAATTACTCGAATATTTCAGCATTTATCATTATTATTCCATTATCATAATAGAGAGAACTTGTTTTGTTATTCTGAAGACTCTATAATAGAACGGATGATTCTACAATTTAGGGTATTGTTCATAGCAATTTGGAAATAGAATAAGATCGATGCATGTTGTAAGTGAGACATATAAGGAGCATTTGATGTATGTTGTGTCAACATTTTGTTAAAATTTATGCTCGGTTGATTGCCTTACACAATAAGTGTGTGAACATGAAGTTCTTCATTCATTTTTCTAACATATACAACTATACAAGTCATTCGGTTTAGGATTGGTTCCGATTGCCGAGCCTATTCCTACCGAATATAAGAAGACTGGGGGAATTATCTTTTTCTTCCTGCCTTTAAAATAAAAGGATTCTTTCATGCAGTATACGAGTATTTTAAACCTCACTCTCACATTTAACGAAGATACAATGTACCCTCAATTTCCACTATCTCTTTGTTCTTTCAATGTTACGATAATAAATATTAATATATACGTTACTATGAATTTTGAAAGAGAGAAAAAAAGTAAGCAAACTGAATCGACAACGAAACAATCTCGGTTGTCTTAAAGTCGCTATTGAGTATTGACTATAAGACCATCTTCTCTCATTCACATGTTCCACTCTGTTCACATTCTCATTCGTTCCAAACTAATCTTAACCAAAACCAATTCTTAAACTATTTCATTATTTCCATTTCCCCTGTTTCTCTCAAAACCCCATACGATAACCTAATAATGGGACTTTCCGACAAGACTCACCACCACTTGGACGGCAAATTTGGCGAAACAACAGAAGCAAAGAAATGGGTAATTACCGAAATCTCCTTGCGTTCTCCGATGAAGCCGACGATTAGCCTCTCCTCCTCTGCCTTAGACAACACGGAAGACGAAGATCACCTGTGTCCAACGACTCCAACAGCGGCTTCCTTTAGAATACCGAAGGCGTTTACGTGTCCTCCGGCGCCTAAGAAAAGGAAAACGTCATTGAAGTTTAGTTACGGCGGCGGCGCTAGAGAGTTCTTCTCTCCACCGGATCTTGAAACCGTCTTCTTACACAGAACTACTTAATTTCTGATTTCTCGACTCTCCTTCTAACCTTTTTAGGTTTTCTTAAAAATAACTTGAGATATTTCTTCATTACTTTAATTAGCTTTTTATTAAGTGTTTGATTCGTTGTTTTTCATTTTTACACTGGGAAAAAAATTGTTAGGAGTTAGGACCCTGACAAAAGTTAGTGAGCGATGTTCATGTACAACTTTGTTTCCAACTGATGAATCCATAATTAATAACATAATTTTCTTGATATATACTCCATAAAAATGTAGTATTGGAGTATAATTTTCTTGATATATATATACTCCAATAATCTTGATAAAATATAATATATTTTTATCAAAATTCTGCATTAAAATGTGAAACGGCACTAATTAATTATTAAACAAAATTTAAGTTCTAAAACCACACCTTTTTGAAATAGAGAGAGTAATATATAGAGCTAAGCTAAAAACAGAAGTGGCATTTTAAGCTATTTTTCAACATTCCTTAAAGCTTTTTTGGTGCCACCATAAAACTATTTGTAGGGTGAGAAACTTTCACGTGTCTTCAATGGTGTTGGAAGCATATGCTAACAGTTTGGGGGGGGGCAGAGAAAGGGTTTAATTTGCTGACTGCAACTTCGTAATCGACTTGGCTAAAGTTGTGGCGGAATTAAAGGATTCAGAAGAGTGCCCATTTCTTGGTGTTTTATTGCATGAGATCCGACATTTTCAAAAATCTTTTTTCCCCCAGGTGAAAGGATACTCACACTCCACGTGAACTGAATTTATGTGATCATTCTCTTTCTAAGTTTGCTGTTTCCTTACCTTCAATACCAGATTTTGTTTTTGATGTAATCCGTATTTGTCTTTCAAGCCTTGCAGAGGAAATAGAGATTTTTGAAAAAAAATTGAAAAGAATAGTTAACACCCAATAATTACCCAACTCACCCATAGATAATATAGGAATTGTGGTCTTTCAAAATAGAATATTTGCATGCACGTGTTTTGTAGCATCTCAAGATCGGTTCGACACTTCGACTAAGATCGATATTGCTCAAATAATAAATTGAATCGCACTATCTCAATATAGAACACTCGACGATGACAACAAATCATCCAAACGTTATTCTCCAAATGCAATGCATATACATAGTTCGTTGTAACTAGCAAAAAGAAGAAGTATTGTCGAAGAGTCACAAAAACATCATCTAAATATACTTCACTACCGCAAACAATACAAAGTCAAAGGACTTAGCCTACCGCATTAGAGCATTTCCATCACTAGTTTCTTAATATTAGTTTATTACAAATGAGATCATACAAATATTATTATGTTGCACAAAAAACAAACAAATATTATTATTTAATTTAATGGGTTGATTGAATAGTGTAAGAACTCTTTTCAGAGTTATACCACCTCTAATGGAGGGTTATTATTTTTAAACTCTTATTATTATTATTATTATTATTCAGAACTCTTATTATTTTTATCATTAGATTTTGCATTTTTAAAATAAAAACCTTTTGAAGGTTATTAGGAAATTAATAAAATAAATAAACATATTGGGATTCTTATTTATCAGAAAATGTTATTTTCAAAAAAAAATATTTTAAGTAGAATTTAATTAGCTTAAATGTTTAAACAATTTATATTTTATGAATTAGGAAATTATTACATTTCATAAATTTTTAAACATACAAAACATAAAGCATATTAATAATTAAAAGTACAAACCATAAATGGAAAAAAATATTTGTAATATATTAAAATTATCTCTTAAGTTTACTATATAAGAATTGTCCTCTTAAGTTTATTAAATAAGAGGTGTCCCCCAGTATAAGAAGTCGACTTGTTTTGGGTTTGAGACTGTGTTTATGGAAAAAAATTATGAATCAGTTGGAATGTATTTGGATGAGGAATTTTTATGGTTTGACGGATTGCTATGGTATTCGACACCATAGGCATGGTTTTGAGAAAAAAAAATGTAAGATTTTGGCTTATAATAAAAAAAATCTAACAGTGATAAAAAATTATGAGAACTGAATAGAATAGATAATTCATATTTCATGTATGTGAGACAGACATGAGATCAATTAAAAATTCTTAAACTGACTTTGATTACATTTACATAGAAATCATGTAAATATCTAAATTTAACTACGGCATTGAGTATTGTTGTAAATAGTTATTTTAAGTTTAAATTTTTTTTATTATATGATTGATAGTGGATGTGGGTGATCATTATCTGAAACTATAATTCGTTGAGCAATAAAAGTGCAAGTTATATAATAAGTCATGGTTTACATTATGATTATTATACTTATTTTGTTTTGTCTTTTTATGTAAATAAAATAAGATAAGAGCAACAAAAGTATTTAATTAATCTTTGTAAAGATTATTGTTAATTTTATAATGGTTTTGCAATAAATTGAGACAATTATAAAATAAGAGCAACTCGTTGATGCATCCCATCCTTAGCAATTCGGTAGATCTGGACCTGGGATTCTTATTCAACATCATTATCTTCATCGGTAACATCTTCCTCTCTGTACAAGATAAAAACGACATCATTGGCGTCCATGAAGTAGACCGGTTGATCAAAGTAATGGTGAGCATGCACTGGTGGAAGGTCGGGAGTGGACACACTAAAAGTTCTGCTCCAATACACAGTAGTTTCACCAGCAGTGAGTGGTGTAGAGACCCAAATATCAATATCTCTAGTGTCTACACCCTGATGTAACCAGGACAATCTATCACCTTTGTAAACCAACAGAAAATTGGTATGATCCGGATGGTAATCAAGATCCACTGGAAGAGAACAGATGGGATCAAAAACTTCCTTGGAGAAGTCAAATGACTGGATGAACACGGGTTTGGGGGGCACTCTCACTGACTTAGCAAGCCAATACATGTTCCCTTTCAAACACAGTCCTGGTGACGACTTCTCCAAGCGCTAATCTAAAGTAGCAGCCTTCCTCCTCCAAGCGCAAGTTGTAGTATCAAAAATTTCTATATGTTGCTCATAGAACTTCTCAACCATCTTCTTTTGTCCAGGCAAATCCACATCCACATTCAAATCCAAATCCTTGGGAAACAAATCCACAAATCTCAATACTTTGAACTGGCCAAGCTTATGGTATCCAATACCATAGAAATCTCTCGGCTTAATCTATTGCAATTGCTTCATTATGGGATTCCATAAACACAGCCTCAACCCCAGAACTTGCATGTTGTTGTGTTGACATAAGAAAACCCCATCACAGTGAACAAGACAATTTACCATACTTCCATGTTGCAACGGTTGTGGAACTGGCCAAGATCTAAAGACACCGGTCTCACTGAATTGGCCAATTAAATCATCCAAATAAGTTTTAATTGGGTTATGTAAAAACCGTTTAACTTCTCTTTTTACCCAGAAAAAAAAAAGACAAATTCAATAAATTTAATTTTCTTTAGGTAACCTATTTGGAAGTCAAAGCTTACTTCTTCTTTTGTTAACTTCAAATAAAAGATGAATTTAAAACTTAGACTGAATTTTATGAATTATGATAATTCTGTATTTTTGTTTTTGAATTACAAATTACAACATTTTCATGCGGTTATCATCAAAAACTTAAAGCTGGTAAAAAAAATAATTTTCTTTTAAATACCACTATTTTGTATTAACTAATTAAATTACTGTAAGACGTCATACAAAATTATTTTTATAAGTGAAAATGTGATATTTGGGTCAGAGTGATACAAATAAAGGATATTTCATTTGGTGCATTTTTACTCTACTCTACACAACAGTAAACAATACAAAAACAGAGCACTACCACTTAGACGCGAGCCCGGCCTTTAACAGTGATACATACAAGAGCTGGTTCCATGTGTCCGGTACACCAGGCAAACACCAATGGCTACAATCTTGGTGGCTCACGGCCTTTCTTTTCTCCCTTTCCGTCTTGTACACCATTCTATATATTGACGGATGACCATCTTTTCTGAAATCCGTTAGTCGACTTATGTTCATGTACACCACCGGAGTTTTCATTGTATCACGGAGAATATACTCGAGAGCTCTCATCTTCGAAGGATACTTTGCCAAGTACTTCGTGTTAAAAATCGGTTCTGTTTCTTTATGGCATTGTCCTCCTGAATTCCATGGCCCTCCTCTGTAAAATAACACCAGTTCAATACGGTCAAGAACACGTTTTGCAGTAAATAAAAAGTGTTTTTTCGATTGAGAATTACCTGAAGTGTGTTACAGAGTACCCTCTAAATATGACATGGGTGTGATTCCGATCGATGTTCTTATCCACCCATTTCGCCCAAGTAGTGAGAGCTCGTTTATAAGCTTCGAGAACCTTAAGCCTCGGGTACACAACGTTACCTTCTTGGTAATAGTTTTCTCTGCATAAAGAACATCAAAATCGTTGTTAACTAATACACGACTAGGGCCTCTTGTTTAAGTTCTCTGTTTTAGACTCATACCCTAGCTTCGTTTTGTCATGAGTCCACCAATGACCGGTGTTGAAAATCAGTATATCAGCATCTCGATACATTGATGTCGTCTTGTCCATCATATCCAACCTTAAAGTCTCCAATTTTGTCCCGTTCACGCCTTTGAAACTTGATTCCCTAACAAAAAAGGGCGAGCCAACGAAATCCACAGTGCAATTATAGTCCTGCAAGAAAAGGTGAAAGATCCCAAAAACATCAAGCAAACATATGCATTGCTGCAGCTTTTAGAAATGGTACTACACATCCCGCAAGAAAACCAATATCTCACCTCGAATCTGAAAGCGTAAAACCCTTTTTTCTTGAACTCTCTTCTCCCTGAAATCTCATACACTCGTTTCTTGTCTTTGAGGCTATGTCGAAGAATGCAAACAAGAGATTCCCACATGTTCCGGTTAATCGAATCTCCCACAAATACCAGCTTCTTCCCTCTTAGCTTCTCCAAAAAATCAGTTCCATTCAACCTTTACATTCCAACACAGAGATACCATCATTGTACTACTCATCAGACAAACCTAACTAGCAATCTAATCATTTCAGAACTCATTTCACTAAAAACCTCAATCAAAATCTCGTTACATACTCAAAACCTAATTATTATTATCAAGAACCACCAAGAATCATTTACCTGGGGATGTCACACCCATTTGGTTGCCATCTCCATTTAACATAAGCATCATCAGGTCTTCCATTAGCGTGACAGTTGAAATCTCTGTCTATATACGGACAAGAACCAGATGGGTAATACGGCATTGTCTCATCATCAGCTCTCACCCAACTACCGTCGTAGATATCACAATCCTCAAACGAACCTCTGGTTCGATCTGTAACCACAGAGCCATTCTCGTTACTTGTGTTTGCAGGCACAAATCTACCTCCCAAATCAGATACCAAGCTCGAGCTGTTCGCCACACTTGTTGTAGCATTTACTTCGAGGGTATTTTGGTCATCTGTCAAACTCGAGTTCGTCGTAACTGTTTCTCCAGATCTTTGTCCAGAACCAAAGCTTGGAACTTTACCCTCTTCAGACAAAGTCGTGTTCTTCGAACTAGCATCGCTTGTTTCTTCAGATCTTTGTTCGGGAACAAAGGTTGGAACTTTGACATCTGGGACCGTGTCGGTGAGATTTACTACTTGAGGCTTCTCGTCAACTTGCTTCACAGAAGAAGAAGAAGATGGGTTAAGATTGGAGCTTTTGAGACCTTGAAGCAGAGGAGAGACGAAGGGGACATTGAAGGAGGAACTAGTAAGGGAGAGAAGTGTGACGAGAAGGAGAGAAGCAGCGACTCCTAAACCGAATCTGGTCAAGATGTTTCTTCTAGAAGATAGAATCTGGTCTGAAAACAGAAATTTATTCGACGATTCCATCTCTTTGGTTGGTTCAAATGCAAATTAGAGTAGACGATACATGGAGACTTGGAGAAGAAACTTAACAAAAAAAAAAAAAAAAGGGTAAAATTCTGGTTACTGAGTAATGTGAAAGAGAGGGAGAGTTTATTAGATTTTTGATTTCGATAAGACTTTGAGAGAGTTTGGGGGAAAGAAGCGGTTTACTGCGAAGATAACGATTTCAGTTTAAAACCACCATTGATGCTTCTCAAAAGTTAAAACTCAGGCCACTTCTTAATAAAAATATATTATTTAATGAAGTTGTTAATGAATGTATAGCTTTTAAAAAAAAAAATCAATAATTAGGAAATAATGTAGCTCTAAACTTTTAAAATCAAATTATTAGTCAAAAATGAAAACTTTAGTTTCCAAAACTGGCACTTTTGATTAAATTACCAAATCTAAAACATCCACAATATAAATTTTAAAAATATGTATGTCCTATGACTCTATGAGGAGGAGGATATGGCTATGATATTACTACGAAAGTAGGGATTATAAAATAGTGCTAATTTGTTAGTAGTATAACTTTAATTACTAGTATTAATTCCCTTAAATAATTTTCTAAGTGTAATTAGAAAGTTAATGTGGATCGTGGTAAAGGACCAAAAAATACGTGCAGAGTGGCACCGACTGTATCTAACCACACGTGTCATAAAGAGGAGTCACGAGACTTTGGACCGACATCATTCTCGTTAACTACGAATACGATTGCTTATAGCCGCGTGATCTTCTTAACGGTCTCATGTGTGGTCTGAAGCTGTAAGTGCACGCCTTCTGTCGTGACTGTGGAAATAGAATCCACGTTTACGACTCTTACTTGGCCCATATTTGTTCATGTATGTAGTGGAGAGTACAAAAAGACCATCCTAATTCTTATGTTCGGTGGTTTTGTCGTGTGTGTGTGTAAGTGTGAGGCAAAGTTGTAAAGTATATTCTTGGATTAAACACTTTGACCGGATTTAATTCGATTCGCTTGGACCAGGTCCTCTTTTAACCGATATGATTCGGTTTAGGAATATTAACTTTGGTTATGGATGAATGTAATTTTTTTTTTTTTGGTTTACTCAGTTCAAATTTCTAGGGTTTTGATTTTGGCAAAAATGAAAGTTAGAATTTTTGTTCAATTTGATAATTTGGCTTCGGTTTATCATTTTGATTTAAGATTTATAGACAATTCGGTTCGATTTTTATTTACGAATTAGTTCAGCTAGATTTTTATGCCCTTTCTAAGTCCAAAATTTAAAGATTGATGTGTCAGGCTAATCAACATTTTCTATTGCATTTAATATAGATATTTTTTTTTACATAAAAATTACACTCAACTCCACATTTTATATCAACATTTATAAAAAGACAAAAAAAACAAAACAAAAACCCAAGAAAAGAAAAAAAATGAAAACAAGAAAAAAGTGTTACATAATCATCATCTAGGACCTGAGAGTTCAATGGCTTCTACTACAAGAGACGATTCCTGGATATAATCTGAGTAATACCTTACACGAGGAGATGAACTCATCATCCCCGGTGGCAACGGCGGTGGTTGCGACTCCCCAGTACCGTTCTGCGTCGCTTCCCATCTCTCAGCCAAGCCGTCGCCTTCAAGCATTTTCATAACTTCTGACATTTTTGGTCGATGAGATGGATTGAACTGAGTGCATAGAAGCGCCACCTGAACGATTTCTTCGAGCTCTACTCTATCAAACTTGTCATTAAGTTCTTTGTCTATTAGTTGCTTTAGTTTCCCTTCTTGATGCAGCTTCTTCACCTGCCATTTTTCAAACAATCTTATTTCGTCAGACACATAAACAAAACCAGAATAGGAAGTGAATCAAGAAACAGAGAAAAAGGGGCTTACCCAGTCAAGCATTACACCTTTCTGGTGTGAGGAGCGGCCAAAGTCAAGAGCTTTCTGACCAGTAATGAGCTCAAGGAGAAGTATACCAAAGCCAAACACATCGGTCTTCTCTGAGGACTGACCCGTAGATAAGTACTCCGGTGCAATGTGGCCTACGGTTCCACGAACTGCAGTTGTGACGTGTGAGTCCCTATGGTCTAGAAGCTTAGCTAACCCGAAATCACCAACAACTGCTTCAAAGTCCTCATCCAACAGAATGTTAGCCGCTTTCACATCTCGGTGTATAATCTTTGGGTCGCATTGCTCGTGTAGGTACACTAGTCCTCTAGCTGTCCCAACCGCTATCTTCTTCCTTCTCGACCAGTCTAATGCTGGCTCTCCCCGGATATTATCTAAACAAAAATTGCAACAAGACTGAACTAATTAAAACTTGTAAAAGAGCGCAAAGAGATTAACAAGTTTGGTTTTGGAAACAGCATTACCTTTTAAGCGTGATGCGACGCTCCCATTTGGCATGTAAGGGTAGACTAATATTCTCTCCTGGTTGCTACTACAGAAACCGCGGAGCCTGAGGAGATTTCGATGAAGAGCCAAACTTATAGTCTCTACTTCTGTCTGAAACTGGACTTCTCCACCCGCAATGTTACAGTCTTTGAGACGTTTCACAGCTACCAAGGATCCATCACTTAGATGGCCTTTGTACACAATCCCATATCCGCCTCTTCCAAGAATGTTCTTCGAGTTGAAATGATTGGTCGCGGATCTAAGCTCTTTGAATGTATATCTCTTCAAGTGTCCTAAACTCACCTCTGGATCATATTGTTCTGCAAGAAGAAGAAACTGTTAGTTTTTTCCAGGTACAAGATGATGCAAAGCTGAGAAATTTTCAAGATACTAACCATTAACGTCAAAAAATATTTGCTTGTTACGCCGATATCTCCACCAAAGAAACATTCCACTTGTAAAGAAAACAAAAAAAGCTGCACTGAAGCTTGCGGCAAATGCAAGAGCAACGTGATGGCTATTGGTATGAGTTCCCGATTCATCTAAAAAGACAAAAGAAGTAAGAGAAAAGGTCCATTGACGCAGAAGAAGAATAGGGATCCATGAGAAGCAGACGGCGAATACCTGGTGGACCATCTTGTGGAAGTGTGAGAGGCTCAGGAAAGACAGCAGAACAGTTTGAAACAGCTTTTGGGCCACAGATTAACGCATTTCCAATTACCCTTTCATCCAGGAAACAAACAAAAACGATGGTAAATCTTAAGTTTCACTTCAATGGATATGTAAGTTCTTGCATAATTCTAGTAAAACTTACTTGAAAGTTCTGGTAGAAACTTTTGGTAACGAACCACTAAGATTGTTATACGAAATGTCACTGCACATTAAGAATCAATAACAAAACAAGTAAGTAAAAATTCTTCCAATGTATTTTATTTTGGACTGTGAACAATAGAAAAAGCAGAGTTTAGAGACATACACTAGAGTGAGTCCCTCAATCTTGGATAGAGACTCAGGGCAAGTTCCTGTAAGACTGTTATTGTTTAACCGCCTGAAAATGGAAGCGAACAAGAACGGAACAACAAAACAGTGAGACTTAAACTGGAATTTATATAAACAAAAGAATCATTGTGAAACCGTAAAGAGCACTCACAAGTAATTCAAGTTCTTGAGTTCTCCAAGTGAGGCCGGTATCTCCCCGGTGAATGAATTGTTCGAAAGATCAAGTGTCTGAAGCTTCTCCAACCTCCCAATCGTTTCAGGGATTGGACCAGTGATTGCATTGTTTTGCAACAACCTACACCACAAAACCTTAAGCTCAACAAGAAGCAAAACTTAAGAACAAGAACCAAATCATAGCAGAGACTAAAATAACTTACACAGATTGTAGATGGGTGAGGTTTCCGATTCTAGGAGACAATGTACCAGACAAGCTTTGGCTAGGAAGTCCCCTGTTTAGTCAAGAAAACAAAACAAGTCTCAGAGATCTCTCCAGTCTTTTTGTCTTGTGTAATAGAAAGAGAGAGAGAGAGAAGAGAAGACTCACAACATAGAGACATAGCCATCAGTGCAACTAACCATTCTCCAACTACAAGGATCGACTGAATTCACATCCCAATTCTCAAGAACATTGTACGGATCATTCAATTCATTCTTCACAGCCACCAAAGCCGTCACTGCTCATTTCAGACAAACAAAAAAAAAGAAACTTCAGAGACTGATAGAACAAATCTAGCCTCCAAAACTCATACGAATTCTCTTATCCATCCCTAAAGCTGCATTATTTCGAAATTGAAATCTTATCCAAGAAAAAATCCCACTACCCCTTATAAAATGAACTATCTGCAGGACTGTTCCACAGAGAAAGAAGTAAAACTTGAGTTGCTATTGGGTACAGCTTGAGATATGAGTCTGGTGAGCATTTAAAGCTGTGATATTTATTATCCACTAAAGAAAACAAAAAGAACCCAATCCACTCCACACACACACAAACATTCACCAGAATTTTCGGAACAACTAAGACAAACAAAGATAAATTCACAGAGAAAACTCCAGTCTGGAATCTCTCTGTTAACCAAAGCAAACAAAAAAATGCAATTTTTTTTTTTGCCACTGAGATGGCTCCAAGGAGAAGAAGACTAACCTTCATAGTTCACACCAGTAGGAGAAAGTGTAGCAGAAGAGACATCAAGCAACAATACCAAAACCAGAAACCCTAATCTCCAAACCACAAATCTTACACCATCCATGACCATATCCCTCTTCTTAAAGCAATCAACTTTGGTCAGGGAAAAAAAAAACACAAAGCTTCAGTAAACCCACCAACTCATCTTTCTCTCTCCCATATCTAAAAAAGCCTTAGCCTTTTTGTCTATTTTCAGACACAGACACTACTTTGAGGCAATCTCACTCTTTTTTTTTTCCAGTAATGGAACCTCTCTCTTCTTTTTTGTCTCTGAATCCTAATCAAATGAAGTGAATAGAGAAAACCCAAATTGAAAAAATGACGTCTTGCAAAACACTCAGCTTTAGGAGAGAGAGAATTTTCGAAAGAAGCATTAAGAGAATGAGTGCTAAACGAGCAGTGACAAGAGAGAGAGGGAGAGAGAGAGAGAAGTAATAAAGTAAGAAGAGAGAATTTTCCCGAGAAACCAAGCAAACAAAACCACCAAAATGCTCTGAAAGTCTGAGAATTTTTTCCTAGAGATCTGAGAAACAAAGCTGAGCTATTGAGGAGTGATACTAATGCCCTCTTGGTTTTATTATAATCATTTTTGTTACTTTTGTAGTAATTATTGAATAACTTACTAATCTCTCTCTCTCTCTCTATAACATTCTTTCAAATGGTTTGTTTCTAATTTCCACACCACTCTTACCAAATCATCTAATCTCATCTGCCTACTCTCTCACATTATTCTCACCACCACTAGAAGAAAAAAGAAAATAAAAAAGGAATTAAAAAGAAAAAAAAAAGTAATCAAAAGGAAAGGGACCAAACAAGCATAAATCCAAAATGAAAATGCCAAAAAATCCACAAACACACACAGAAAGATACTGACAGAATAACAAGAAAAGAAGAGACACTCTGTTTTTCTACCTTTTTCTTTTTTAATTATATCAAAAATTACTGTGAGGGAAATAAAATAGTACATTTTTAATATGTTTTCATGATTTTCAGTTTGAATTCTTTTTCTTTGTTTTTGCTTTCGGACATGTATTTCAAGAAAACACTTTTTAATATACAAAAATATGATTAGATTGAAGAGATGGGTCAGAGAGAAAGATAAAAGAAAAAAACATAAGTAAGAACAAGGACCTTTGTCTCTCTCTCACATATTTTTTTTTTTTTTTTTTGCTTTTCAGAAAAAGTTACAGAGCCAAAAAAAAAAAAAAGGTCCCTTTTGTTGGGCAGATCACGTTCATGGCTCTGTCTCCTATCTTGTTGGCTTTTTCGGGCTTCAATTATTTTTTTATCCCTTTTTGAGTATTTTTTGGTTACAAAAAGAATTATCATTTCTAATATTACACTTTCGAAAAGATAACTTCACTTTACTATACGAAAGTATTAGCGTAGACGATATTGGTTTTATACGAGTTATATTTCACCAAGTTTTATGCTTTGCATATTTCACCCAAGTTTTATGCTTTGCCTACTCGGGATGGCTAATTTTGTTGGTAAGAAGAACTTGGGAGGACTAATTTTTGGGTAAGAACGTGGGATAGTAATAGATATTGCGATCTCCTTTCACCCGACTCGATGAAAAAAAAAATATACCAGAGGCCAGAGCTATAAGTAAAAAATGGGCCATGCATGGTCAATAGATGAATGGGCTATGCTCAATAAAATTAAAAAATGGTCCAAATTTGATGAGCCATGTCTAAATCCGGATTTATCAAAGACTACGATCAAAGGCCACTTCTACATCGAGTCTGAATCGGATGCATTATTTTGTTTTCGAATTAACCGAATGTGTCCCATACTCACATTATTGGTATAACTCTAGATGAGCCAATCTGCATGTTGGTATAACAACACATTACGTTCGAGTAAATTGTATTTCATGGTATCAGAGCTTTACGATTCTTCAACAATTCATGTGTAATCTCTTATCATATAAATAAAATAAATGCAGTAATTACGACCTCATAATATATTTTCTTCAATCTTAAGCAATTGTAGAAAAAAAAAAAAAAAATAGAACATTTAATTAACATTCTTGTGGTAGAGAAACGTCAAGAACATGAGAGAAATAAAAAAAAGAGTTATAAAAGTCATGATGAAAAGCCTTCCATAAGCTTCAAACTCACATCCTCGACATGGTCTAGACAAGTGTAAAGGAGGGAATAACGCTTCCAGTCCTTGTATTTCGACTCTTCTGATTGTGTTCGTCTCGGTATTGTAGTAGAAAACGTAGAAAGGTGTGGATTGATAGGAAAATGAAAACACAATTTCGTTTGTCCGAGTCACTCCAACAACGCGTAAAATTGCGTCTTCCCCTCCAACAATATTATACTTATGCGCCGACCACTCATGCTTTTCCGCATCTTCTAGAACCCACAACCAAATACGTGTACTTCTCTTGAAATACAACATGAGTGGACCAGAGAAGTTAAACTAAATTTCAAATTTAGAATTATATATTCTAAAATCATTTGAAAATAATAAATTAGTTTGAAAATATATACTAAATAATAAAGCTAAAAATTATCTTAAAAGAAAAAAAATAATAATTAGGGCTAAAATTTCATAAATACTATTCCATCTGTATTAGAAGAAATGATGTTTTAGAAATTTATTTTGTATCACAAAGATTGATTTTCTATATTTTTTTATAAATTAATGATATGAAATTGTAGATCTCAAGATTCATTAATTGAGAATTTAAAAATTTGATGAACTACTATTGGTTAAAAATTATAAGAAATATGTTACTATAAATACAAATATATTTATGACTAAACATTGATTATTTTCTTAATCTTTGTGAAAATCTTAGAAAATCATCCTTTCTAATACAGAGGGAGTATCAAATATATATAACTGTAAGTTTAAAAAGCACAACCATCAAATTTATGAATTTAATATACAAATTTAGTATCCAATCATATTTATAATAAATATTGGATACTAAATTTGTTGCTTTAAAAACAAAATCCAAAAATCATAAAAATTTTTACTACCATTCTTAAAAAAAAAAATTTACTACCATTCAAGGTATAGAAGTTTGACTTTGTGTGTGTATATATATATATATATAGGCATGTTCCAAAAAATAAAATAAAAACCATTCAAACAAAATGGCTTTGTCAAAGTTTCAACTTGCAGCCCTTTTGTTCATCACATATTCTCTCCTATTTACTTCTCAAGGTAAACATCTTATTCATTTTTGTTCTCTCTCTTGTTTTTGCTTAGTTCTCTATAAAATCTCATTTTCACTTAAAAGTGTTATACACATAATTAACAAACATCCCCTATGTATTAATAGAGAAGCACTCTCACAACAAAAGTTGAGGTGTCGCGTTCACAGAACTCTTTTACATTTTTTAATAAATGTTATTACTTCTCATTGTTATTTACATAAATATGCCGCTAAAATATTATGAGCCAATGTTTTTTCTATTAGTTTTTAAAAATGAAAGATTTAATCAACTATTAAATCCGAAAATGTATTTAATTATCATTTTCATAAACTATTTACTTATTCAAATTAAATTACATTTCACAAACAAGAAAAAAAAATATTCATTTATTTATCACTTTTATCATTTTTCTCATTGCATTTTTAAACTTAAGATTAGTTTAAATTAAATCAATTAGTTAAAAAATATTGCTTTATATATTTAATGGTATAGTGATAGAGATAATAATGTGAAACATAAAATATGTGAATTTGATTTTTAGATTCACAAAAGGACATCAAAACTTTCTACACCACATTGAAATTCTTTTCCAAGTTCAAATATTTCACGGGTGACACGTATTTTATAGAATTTAAATGCAAATTTGAATAAACGAAAAAACTTTACTTACATATTTTGTTTTATACAAACAAATTTTAAATCTCAAATAATAATTTTATTCATAATATTTTATTTAAATCGATTTATCCCGCACATAGTGGGGGCTGGTACCTAGTATGATTTTATTGTTCTAATGATCACTTTGTGTTTTGGGTGGAAATTGATAGTATTAAAGGCAGACGATATCAGACCTGGAGTGTGTAATTTTAGAGGTTCATGCCACATTGACGACGACTGTAGGAAACGATGTGGCCCGCCTAAGTTCCCAGATGATACTACGGGTATGTGCATGGGCAATCCTCTTGGTACCGGAGATCTCTGTTGTTGTAGTTTTGGTACTTAAAATATTAATATCATCATTATAACTAATATCATCATCATTATAATAAAGTGGAGTACAATATCATTTCTACAA
The DNA here is from genome assembly GCA_023864065.1 of Camelina neglecta. Taxonomy (NCBI): domain Eukaryota; kingdom Viridiplantae; phylum Streptophyta; class Magnoliopsida; order Brassicales; family Brassicaceae; genus Camelina; species Camelina neglecta. The sequence goes on from CM043456.1 coordinate 30,872,409, forward strand.
TTTACCAGCACCGCAAGATTCTCTCTCGTACCATCTGAAATTCTAAACTTATTTATTATATTTATTTTTGATTTTCGATTTTTTGTTGGACCCATCTCACAAATGGTTATGTTTGTGGAGAGGAAAACTCAATGGTAGAATTAGCACAATACCAAAAAAAAAAAATGAATAACCCAAACATAATGTAACTCTCTGTAGACCTTTACACTAATAAGCCACACCTAATCGACCAACTCCCAAGTCCTATCAACGTGAAATACATTTCTCCTTGTTCTTTTTCTAAGTCAAGAAGATGATACTAATTACTAAAGTCAAAAAGAAAATGCTTGTTTATTATTTATGAATATAGTAAGAAACATATAATTAGAGAGGTGAAGAAACATCATATTCCAAACACAAGTCTCAAACTCAATAATATACGTTAAGAGTATTATAAAAGTAACTGATAAAGAGTGAAAAAGGCTTATGCAGCCGCGTTGATGTACTGGATTGCCTCCTTGCAGATACCTGTCATTGTTGCTTCAGGACCATACACCTTAAAAATCAAACAGACATGTAAAATCAGCTAGAAACGGGTTTAAATGTGTTGAGTTTTATTCGTTGTGTTGTATATATACCTCGATGGGGACACCGATTTCATCTCCAAGTGATCTCATTTTAGCAAGTCCCTTTTGGTAGTTTGGTCCTCCTCTCCTCACAAATATATGCATCCTTGCTGCTTTTAGCTTTGCTTCCTGGGTAAAAGGTTAAAGAAAAAGCTTATCTATACTTTATAGTCGAGGGCAACAAATGGCATGTGGATGAATCTACTCTCTTCTTGCTTTACCTTTTCCTTGAGAGCTCGGATTATGCCATTGAAAGTAGCAGCAACGTCGGTGAAGTTAGCAATTCCACCTCCGATAACCAGAGCTCTGCTTTTTCCATCTGGATTCGCTGTAGCACACTGAAGAATTGGGAATAGTAACAGTATTTTATAGTCAGAAGTGCCATTATGTTGGGTTGGTTTCAAACGTTTTAATGTGAAAGGAGAAAACAAAGAGGCATCTTACATCGATAACGACTCTCGCATACTGCAAAACCTCGTCTTCTTTGGGTGCTCCACTGTATTCAGCATAATTTCCAAGCTCAGATGCATACCCGAGATCTCCAACCTGGATATAACATTTTAGACCTCAGTTTAGAGGCTAAGGCTTGCAAGGAGATAAAAATGCAGGAGATTCTCAGTGTTGATTAAGCATGTACGGATCTTTCATGTAAAAAACATACAGTATCGGCATAGATGACACTTGCCCCTCCTCCAGCTACCATAGTCCAAATCCTTCCCTCGGGATTCAGAACAGTGAACTTCAAAGATGCACTTGTCTGCATATAGGAAAGGGTCATAAGTCATAGAGAAACTTGTGTTTCCAAGTTCTACACAGATTGGTAATGATACCTTCTCATCTAGACCGTGGATGAAGCTCTCTGTTGAACTCATCACTCTTCCAAATGGCATAGGGAACTCAATGTCACCCCACCTGGAAAAATGTGTGAGGTTAAGCATATTCCTTGAAGACAGCAGAAGGAAGGCTTATCATGCCTCTTCTTGAAGCTCTTGACTTCGAAAAGTTGAAAAAAGTGGAAGAGTGAAACTTACTTCTTAAAGTTTTTGAAAGCAGCAGTGTCATCAAGCTCGCCCCTCATATCCAGAGGGTAAGGCTTTCCTTCAACCAATGTGAAAGGATTCATCTCCAAGAAAGTGAAATCAAGATCTAGAACCCAAGAAAAAAAGAAGAGAATAAAAAAGCAGTTATTAAATCAGAGTTCATCACTGTAAATCTTCTTTGACTTGTGTGTAGAATCAGTCACATTAGGCATACCTTCAAATAGGGTAAAAATAACTTGAATGAAATCTTCAAGTTCCCCTTTGATCTGTACGTGGAATATTAGTAAGTCGAAACTGCAAGTAGTTTGTTCAATACAAAATTTCAGTTCTCTAAAGTACCTCTAGAGGAAGGGTTGCAACAAGAGGTGCACAAATCTCAGATGTCAGGGAAGCACCTGTGGGTATAGATATGGTCTTGACCTATAGAAAGTGAACTCAACTTTTCAGCTTTACGGTTTGAGAAAAACTGACACTAGGAGGATATCAAAGAAATAGCATCCAAAAATACCTTGTCCCAGTTCTCTTCAATGTCAATTCCTCCGCACTCTGAGAAGCTTATGCTGCAGCCAAGTCTATCAGAAACAATATTAAGATAAAACTCCTCATTGTGTGGGATAAATGGTTCAACAATGAATGTTGTAATTGGTCCTTTGCATCCACTCATCTCTACCTGTAGATGATAATAGATTAGACAAAGCTAAAACTGTTCAAACCACAGGGAAGGAAACAACAAACAAGCTAGAGAAAAAGGTTACCTCTTTGCCCAAACGTTCATTCACAAAAGTTGCAATATCAGCGAAATCTAAATTCAAGGAAACCAAACCACTTTTGCCACGCTTCCCAAACAACATATCAGGTTTGACCACAAGCTTCTCGGATGAGAGCCAAGGTTCCCTCTCTACCAGCTCATTGAGATCAGTCTCTTGGTTAATCTAAAACACACACACAGACAGTTATATGATTACAAGCGTTAACACAACAGAACTGAGTCATGTCGGAGAAACCAATGTACTGAGCTAAAGACAAAGTTTTGTGAATGGATCTCTAAACCTGAACGGATCTGATAGGTAAATCTTGACCAGAAAGCCTTTTGAAGTGTTCTTTCACCAGTCTCTTTGAGTCGTACTCTCTGATCTTCTTGCGAGCCATGTTTCAACAACGAAACTAAACCAAAAAAAAAAAAAAAAAAGTTAACAGATCCAGGTACAGTGAACAAACACACAAAATCGGAATCAGATCGTTAGTCTAATGACGATTCGGAACACTAACGAATTAGAGACGTAAGGGTTAACAATGAACATCATATAAAACACACAATGCCATTGGCACACGAGAAGAGACAGAGACAGGAGTATAGTATCAACACGAATTGAGTTTACGATTCGAGATGAAACAGAGCTATGGAGTCGGATCAGAGGCGGAGGAAGAAGAAGAGATGGATGAAAATGGCGGATCTTACTTACCGTTGAGTGAAGAAGAAGGACGGAAGGAGAGAGGTAGCTACAGCTTTTGGTAGTTAGCGAACAAAATCGATACCTCTTCTGGTTTAAGGATCGTTTTTTTATATTTAAACATTAATCATTGTTTTCTGTTAAGGGAAAAATAATTAAAACACTCATTATTAATTTATTATTAATCTGTCCAATTGTAGTTGTAAAACCTTTGGAGTTACTCTTCTTCCATCATAAAAGGGTGTTCGTTTGCCCATAAAAGCTACAGCCTACACCAAACGTGTAAGCAAATGTTTCAACTCCCAACCATTTTGATTTTTTTTTTTTTTTTTTCATTTTTTATATTCCAATAGTATATTTGTATCAATTCGTGTTAGGTAGTGAACCTTGTAACCTCCAACTCCAAGATCATATCCATTGGATGGAAGGTTTGAGATTACATGATATAGTAGTATACTTGTTAGATTATCTCCCAAAACACAATACCGACACGACTATAAATTGGATGCCAAAGGTTTGAAAAGCTGGATATTCACAATTGGTCACCCATATAGAATGTTAGCTGCATGCATGTCCAAAAATCAAAGTGTGTTTGTTAGATTGGGTTACCGTCTATACTTGCAGAACCTATACTTTGATACAACCCTCATTGTTACCATTATAGATCGATGCAGCATCCTTTAGTTGATACAATAAAAGAAGCATATTGCAAAAGATGAGACTACTCAGCAAAAGATTTATGATTCAAAAAAAAAAAAAAAGCAAGAGAGAAACATGTGGCATCTATAACTATAACCAAGTTGGAAAGAACTTATGGACCTCTCGGGAAAATGAGGCAGCAAAAAAAGAGATTGGCACACATAACACTGATCTATTGCCGATATTTCTGTAATAGTGTAAGGGATTCATGTTTGTCAAGTAAAGTACAAAGAGCCTCTTTTTTTTTTACTCAGCTATCAAACTAGCTCATCGCTTTAAATGTTTAATTACCAAACCTATAGAGGAAAAGCTATATTTCCTATAAGTATAACTACCTTCCTCAGAAACGCCTGGGGTTGTTTGACAACATGGTAAACTGATAACGTTTCACCAAACTCAACTTTGGTTTCTACAGAAACAAAGAAAACGATCAATAACACAAAGAAGAGAATCATCGTAAAATCTGTCATACATACAGGGAACTCTAAGCAAAGAAAGAAACAATAAAGAAGCAGATGAGAGTAGAGAAGACACGAATACAACATACAAGCAGTGCCTGGCTGGAAGTGAGTTTTACAATGAAGATCATATCGAGGTGTCTCGTATGATTATTAGCAAAATCAGTGGCTTAAAATGAAGTGTATGTTTATTGGCCTTGAGGTTGAACTTCTAGATTCTTTGAACAACTCAATTCCATTTGGTACCATTTCAATTCCTTCGTCAAAATTACAAGAAAATTAAACGACAGAAAGATATATTTGCTGATGGAGATGAAACACATACCACTGACAAGTCTCTTACCGGATGAATATTAGAGGCTCGGATCTTTGGCTAGAGGAATAAGACCCATCCAATGAGTAAGAATTTCATCTTTAATAACAGATGTGTTGTTTACTATAAACACTTTTTTCAATAGGCATTTAAGAAACTAAAGGAAGCGGCAATAAAGGAAAGATGTAAGTCACAAATTTTTTTTAAAACAATTTTATCAACAAGTCTCAAAACATCATAGGACAAATAATAAACAGTAAGCATCTCTTACACAAATAACCGTGCTTTCTTAACTGGAGAGCTGAATAATGGGGAAAGAGTATCAGACAGAGACCTGGCTTTCTTAACCGGAAGGATGAATTGGGACAGAAGAGTGTCTGACAGAGACTGTGATTTGTTAACCTGAGCTGGAGGAGACAGAGCGCAGCAAGAAACAGTTCGCTTAATGCGAAGCATTTCTCTGTAGCTATCTTCGTTTCCATGCTCACTTTCCAATTCATGCCACTTCTGCCACACTTGAGGGTCTGCAAACTGTGATGCATACTTGTAGACTGCACGAGCTCGATCGACTTCTCCCATGCTTTTCTCCAGCTCTGCAAATCTGATGCACATCATCTTCACATCATTCTCTGGAAGCTGAGATGATTCTATGACTTCTTGGAATATCTCCCTTGTTTTGGGAATACCAAACCTCTCTGCTGCACTAGATATGTACATCTCATACATTTCAAGCTTCTTCTCATCCGAAACTTTTCTTGTAGCTGCTTTGTAAACTCCCATGGCCCTCTTAGCCAGACCATAATCTTCTTCAAATTTTGCGTACTCAACGTACAGTTGAGCAGCATCAGATGAACTTACCATTTTAACAGCATTCTCAAACAACTCTCTCACCCGCTCCACCTTTGTCTTACCATGTCTCTTTACAAACTTTTTGAGATACATTACCCATATGTCTTTGACATGTGGATACTTAAACATCTTCACACCTCTTTCATACACCTTGAACGACTCTTCAAAGTAGTTTTTTCCCTCAAGAAGCTGAGCATAGTTCAATATAATCTGAGGTGTGGCTATCTTTAATTCCAATATCCTCTCGTACACTAATCTCGTGGATTCCAGTGTCCCTACACTTTCTTCTAAATCAACGTAAAGTGACCACAACCTCAGGGATTTTTGTAGCTTTAGCTGGACTGGTTCTGTTTCATTCCCACAGGTAGCCACTCTGTTTCTGACTTCTACCGATGGTACAGCTGTAGCACGCCTCATCAGCTCTAAAGCTCCTTTGAAATTCTTATGCCTCAACTCCATCTCGGCCCACTCACACCACACACAAGCCAAATGATCCACGGTTTTGTAGTTAACTTGGACAGCCTTGTCAAGAACCACTCTTGCATTAACCAAATCATTGTGTGATTCATACAACTTGGCAAAATCAACCCACAACGTGTAAGGAGACTTGCCTACTGCTTTCATAGGATCCACAGTCCTTACAGCTTCTGTATAAGTCAGTATCTGCTTCTCTGCATCTCCCTTAAACAACTTAACTCTACAATGCCATTGTTCAACGTTGTGTGGGTTTTGCCTCAAGAGAACACTGTTTGCAAGAGCGGGTCTTCTGTTCATCAGTTCCTCCAAACGAGCCAATCGCAGATCAACATCATTACCATCGTTCAACCAATACCCACGCAAGAGTTTCCTCTGCATCTCTTCAACAGACAGAGAAGTATTAACACGGACATCTTCCTCCTCCTCCTCCTCCTCTACCTCGGTTTCATCTTCTTCCATCCTATTGGCAACACAACTCTCCTCAAACTTCGAGTAAGCGTCAAATATAACAATAAAGTCCCTCACTGTAACCACTTTCATCATTCCTTCCTCATAGATATCCCGCGCCTTCTCAAACAGATTCTTTCTAATGTAGTACTCCGCAAGGTAAGTCCAGAGCATCCCTACTTCATCAGTGAACTTTGCAATGCCTCCCCTGATGATAGCCTCCACATCAAGACCAGAAACGTCATTAGCATGGTTAACAACAACCTCAAGCAGATCCTTCCAAAGACTGTAAACGCTCTTGCCTTTACTAGACTGAAATTGAAACTCGCCGTTCAATACAGAGGCTAAACACTCTGCAGACTCTTGCCAACGACCAAACTTGATGAGAAAGTCAATAAAATCCTCAACGTAACTAGGATCATACTTAAGATACCTTCTATAAACCCTAACCGAAGTCTCCACAGGAACACCTTCCAGACTCGCAAATTTGAGATAAGATTCCCAGATTCTACCATGTTGTGTAACGGGAAGAGCAGAGAGAGCCCGATCGAAAGTTTTACGTGTCTTAGTAATCAATCTCTGAGAAACTAGGGTTTCAAGATACAAGAGCCAGATCTTAGGCATGTTATGCATCGTAACCAAAGCTCTTTCGAAAGTATTGTTCAGGATCTCGTACTGTTGATGAGTAACGCACTTATCGCTAACGAGATCGAGACGTTCGCGGAGATACGCGTACCAAAGCTTGTAGCTACCGGGAAGAGATCTAAGAGCTCTCTCGTAGATCACGGCTCGGTCCTTGAAAGAGGACTCGGATTTTGAAATCAGATAACTCCACCATGGTTTTAGGGTTTTGGGGTTTCGTAATATAGTCTCCTCGTGTAAGAGGTCTTCTTTAGACGAAGGGGACACCATTATCGCAAAATCTCAAAAACCTAAATCGAATAACGAAAACATATACACAGACGTTGAGAGAAAGTGAAATATACGAGAGAGGAATAGATATGTGTGACACGGTAATATATAGACCAATAGTCACAATCAATGTCGATTTTTATTTTTCCTAATAGTTAATTATTTCCTTTTTTGACACACAAATTACCAATTTTCCTTTTGCCTAATAGAAAATTTACATTTTTGCATGTATTACACAAATTACCAATATAATACATTTTTCCATGTATTTTTTTTTTTTTTTTTTTACCAATTAAAAATTCTCAATGTATTCATTTAAAAAATTACAAACTTGTTAACTCATGTTTTTTTAATTTTGGTTTGAATTGTTTAACTCATGTTACCCACTTGGGACACTTGGTTAAGCAAAACCTTTTTGTCAAAAGCCACCACGTCCTACGCGCTGTTTCTATAATGCATTAAGAAAGAGATTATTAGGCTCAAGCATTTGCAAGGTTACTGCTGTAAAAAATAAAAACAAAAGTAAAAGAAAGAGCTCAGTCACAAGGCCATATCTCATCTGATAAATCAGAGGAATGCGGAAGGACCCAACCTTCGCTGAAGCCAATTTCATCACAGCTCAATTGCACCTGCAGGTAGGAATCGAACCCGGGACCTGGTTTTGGCAGAGAACAATTCTACCACTATACCACTGGTGCTACTTGTTAGTTTATCCCTTTCTTTTATTAATCATTTTCTAGACACAAAAAAATCTTCATCAGCGGAGAGACCTTAACATGTAAACAAAACAAAAGAATTAACAAAAAGATCCAAACATTTGTTTGTTGCTAAGAGATCCAAGCTAAAAGCTTAAGAAGAAGACGTTAATAGATAGCTCAGTCCTCGTAGTCGCCTTGCGCATACTTGTCTTCCGGGTAATACATAGCCACCACTTGGTTTCCTCCAAAACTTTGTCCGTTCATCCCCGATCTTGCCTTTGATGAGCCATCCACATCCGCATACTCCAAGAATACCTGCATTAGTATATATTAATTATCATTAGAGTATCCATTTATATATATGAATTTGGTAGACACAGTACATCTGAGAATTGAAACCGAACCTTTCCAACTCCTGGTGTTGGATCATGATCTGGATTAGGCCTCGGAATCACAACATTCACTAATTTACCTGCACACACAACCAAAGTTAATTCAGACCATACAAAAAAGCCTGAGTATGTGCTAATGATAGAATGTGATCACAACATACAACAAAATAAAGTTACTAACCGAATTGTCCACCTTCTTGTCTCATTTTGTCTGCATATTCTTTATCGTCTCTAAGTTCATCAGCTGTAACCACTTGAGTCAAACAGACAATCTTGGTGGGAGTGCCTTCTGGTTGTAACATAAGCCTCTGCTACAATAAGATTTTTAATTAGTAATCTTTTAGATAAAAGAATAAAAGCCAAACAATTTATAAAAAAAACAAGCTATAACGAAAACATGACAATCAATTCACCTGCAAAGCAACTTGTAATGCTTCTACTTGCTCGGGTTTACGTTGAACTGCAGCCTGGATATTTGTACGTCTAGCTGCAAGTGTCTTATCGCCAATCTTAATACCGTCTAGAGAAGCACAAACAAGATCTGTTACCGAAGGATCTTGGTAAACACAGAACACATATCCCTTTGAGCCCCCAGTTTGCCTATCTTTAACCAGGTTGAAACCTCTTAGTGGCCCAAAACACTCCACTAGCTCCCTGATCTGTGCCTCCGTGAAGCAATAAGGAAACCCGCCAACAAATATGCGGTCAGTGCCGTCTAATGCCATTGCGTTACTACCATCACCAGATCTCATCTCGACAGGATACCTCTTTGATCTTGATCTATGTTGAGACTTATATGCCTATATATGTTCTTACCTTGACCTATCTATTGATCGGCTTCTTGGCTAAATTGGAAAACCTAGTTTACATTTTTTTTCCTCTCTTCTATTTAAGAATTTATTTTCCAATAAAACTTATATTGCCAATTATATAAATAAGTTCAACATATGCCATATGTTATAATTTGTATAGAAATGTGAAAACTATTTATTAACATTCACAACAAACAAACAATAATGTAAAAATGTAGGCTTTATGTGTCTAAAACCCAAGTTTGACATTAAGAATATTATCGTTCTTTCCAGATTTATAGTCTTTTTTTTTTAACAACATATACTAGATTAACTAAAAAAAAAAGTCAATGTAAAAGAATATTGTTTACACAAGTAATATAACGCGGTACAAACTCCAAATTACAGTCTACAAAGCGAAAAAGGATAAAAAGTTTCTTATTTATTTTTCTATTTTTGATGAGAAAGCTAATATCTTTCAATAAAATTAGATATCTCTGTACAATTATTAGATATTTTTGGTTTCATTGACCCCTAACTGAAATCTTAATCTCAAGAATTTGCTGATCATTTTTTCTTCTAAGATTTTTTCATTTTTTACCCATATTTGATATTATTATTATTTTTTGCTTCTTTTACTTATTTTTGATTTTTTAAAATATATCGATAAAGATATCTTTTAAATGTAATAATATTATTCAGATTATTATTTTAACGCATCATTTAATATATATTTGCACTCTAATAATTAATTAAAAAATTCTAAAATTTTTAATGCCATTAATCTCAAATATACTGTAATTAAAAGAACAAACTAATCCTTTATTAAATGAAAATCATGCCTTTGAATAATTAAAAAACCTCTAAGAAAAAGAAATCATAGATAAATAAAAAAACTAACATAACGAAATGATTAGAATAAAATAAGTCTGGATAATCGAAACAACGTTATAATTATTTGGTTGTTTAGCTATAGGACGACGTTGTTCCTTTCTCGTTTAAACCGAAACAGAGGATGCTCTGTTTTGTTCTGTAAAGTCATTATTCTTACCATTATATTTATAACAAAAGAACCATATTTATTTTTATGATCCTAGTTGCTTCAGTCAATACCTATCCAAAAAAAAATGTTTGTACAAATCACAGAGAAGGGCAACTTGATCTTTAAGTATGAATAGAAACGAGTATGACCCACAACTTGTAGAAGATCAAGACTTTGCTCACATCATGCAAAGATTACAAATCCAATTCCTTATTAGAAACACTTCATTAGTACATAAAGCTAGATTGATTCTTCCAATATATAACTCAATACAACGTGTGTTGTGACACTAAGCATATACGGATGAGTTATGGCCAGATAGATTGACCAACAGGTCATATATCATGTTCAAGCAAACTGGAACATTTGAACTTCTCTTGCATCAATCCATCGATTCGTGCTGCCATCTCCTGTGTCAGGTAGTTTTGCCAATCTCCGACCTTTCCCTTTCTAAAATACGCGCTATTCGGATATAAAACCCGAGGGATGTCGTCTCTGTTCTTCTCCCCTTCATTGACTTCAAGATTCTTCAACGTCTCGAAACTGCAAAGTTTCACAAGTTTCTCAACAACACCTTTCTTCTCTTCATCAGCTGTGAATCCGTAACCCATAAACTGAGCCAATCTCTTCACATACGGCAAAGGATCAGCTCTCATTGTCTCGTAGTTGAGGAACAAAACATGATCTGGATTCTCTTGGTAAGCTTTCCAATACCCCAAGACATGATCCAGATAAGGACCGTACCCAGAGAAGCCTCGACAGAACATTTCAAAGCACTCCTCAAGACTATGTAGAGAGCCACTGTCTGACTTTTTCTTCTGGAAAAAAGTCCACATGGAGATGAATGTGTCCTTAGGGTCTCTCCAGATGTAAACCATCTTACATCTGAACTTCGCAACGGATTAGGGTAATGACCCGTGCGGCATATGAGTCGAAAAAATAGTGTTTCCTTTGTCTTTGAGAGCATTAACTTGAGCCAAGTAAGCGAATTCCATCTCAATGAAAGGAACAAGCTCATGAGGGTTACGTTCTAGGAGAGGGTTCGAGGATTCGTCGAAGCGAGATCGATTGGCGATGGCGAAAGTTAGAGCTTTGAGCCAAGTGGAACCTGTCTTTGGGTAGCTACAAACGAGGAAGTCATCTGGTCGCGCTTGGAAGAACTCTTGCGCGTGAAGGCAACCTTCTAGGAGTGGCTGTATGATCCAGTGGCCACTGTACTCGATCAGCGGAGCTTTCGGAAACCATCCCTTGGCGTGAGGAAACGTGGCGATTAGGTCTTGGTAGCGTTTCTGATTCTTCTCGAACTCTGTTGACTCTTTCTTTGTCTCGTCGTGGTGGCTCGGTAGGTTCATTTGTGATTCCATTAGAGATAGATAAAAGAGGATTTGAGGAACTTGTGTTGTGTTCTGTGAAGATGAGTGTTAGTTAGTTGTGTGTCCGGAAACAGCTCGGTTTGGTTTTTAGTAGTGCATGTAATGAATTTTACCCGCGTGTTGATATGTCGTATCAGAAACCATCCTCAAATGCCACACCTGTCCTTCTTACTGTCATAATCTCTCAGCCATTAGATCTTAGGGAATCTTCAATCCCAAGACATGGATACATTCTTATATCCAGAGATTGGGTAACTAACCTATGTGATTTATTATATTAAACTTGAAAAATAATCGGTTTGTACATAATGCAACAGCACTATCAGAAATATATTTCCCCTTGAATTGAACTCCGGCGATCGATTAAGTGATCAAAACAATTGTAGTCTGTGCATGAACGAATATGATGACTTATTGTGTATTTAAGACTTAACTGGGGACTCTGACCAATTATGTGCCATGCAAAGTAATATTCTTCTTTTGTATTCTTACTTAGTGTTAATTTCTAAGCCACATATCTCTAGAGGTCCCTCTACTCTAGAATTGACCGTGTCTTCATTTGTATCCTATATGATTGAGAATGGTAAACTTTTTCTATTGCTACGATTGAATTGTCAATCATAGGAAATTTCCAAACTAAACTAAACCGAAAAAGATTTCCAAATTGAACCACAAAGGCACAAACTATAATAATTAAAAATGTCAGAGTTGTATTTTTTGATAATATTACTACTAATAAGGAAGGAGAAACATGAGAGAGAGACAGACAACTCAAAAATTGAATTATAAAATCACCCGGAAACTCAAAGTTCTTTGAGTACAGTTTCACATTTAGCTTCCAATATCTTCACAGCTTCAGTGAAGAGAACGTCTGGAGGAAGTGATCCGGTGGACTCGATGTTAACTGAGAGAAAGAAAAAAAAAAGATAATAAGAACTCAGTTACCGTTTCTTTCATATCATGAATCGGACAGCTAAAGGAATGGTTTTTTTCTTCTCTTCTTACATATAAAATGATTCTTGACACTGCCTAGATCCACAAGTTCTATCAAATCATCGTCTCTTATGCATTCCTTACCCATCGTGCACTTACGTGGCTGTGCTACAATTGCCCTTTTTTTACCTGTATTCAACAAGTCAGTATGAAATCAAAAAAGATTTACAAATTCCAAGTTCTATAAAAGGTTTCATTAGATTTTGGTGTTAACAAGTGAGAAGAACTGAAGGGAACTTGGGAAGGTTTATTAAACTTCACCTTTGCCCATGTCTTCAATGTCGAAAACTTTTGGGCAGATTTTTACAAGTCGTTCAGCAAGCTCATCCTCAACTTCCCCAAGTAGAACCACCTAAGATAGTATAAACATAAGCATTTTACAAAAAAAAGATTAGGATGAGGCTTATGAAGTTTATACCCACAAAGTATGATAGATTTAGGTATAAACTTGTTACCTTCGGATGCATTCTATACCAAGCTGTCGCTACAGGGGACCACTTTGCATGTGTTTTACCAATGCCCTTAACCGCATGAGCTTCGAGCTCGATTTCCTAGAAAAACGAGATAAAAGAAGACACATCTGTTTCATCTCTCATTGCAAATATAGCCCGCTTAGTTGGTGTATAGAAAGATAAGGTATAGAAACACTACCTGACCAGGGGCAAGTTTTGCTATTAAGATATCAAGGCCGCTCGGAGTGATAGAATTATTAGCAAATTCGGGTAAGGAATCTTGGCTGCAACTAAATGAAGTGTAAGTTTTTGGCTTTGAGGTTGAACCTCCAGATTCTTTCAATAACTCACTTCCATTTGGTAACCATTTCAAATCGCTGGTAAAAACTACAAGAAAAATAGAATGACATCTTTCATGAGAGATTGAGCTGATAATAAAATAAGGAATAAATCTCCTGATGCTAACTAAAAGAACGGATATTACCTTTAAGACGTGGTTTATTTTTCGGACATTTCACATGGAGTTTGAACACAATGGTGTTCTTTTCATTCGGCTGATCATTTTCTATCACACAGAGATAAAGAATCAAGCTAACAAGAAGAAGTATTTGCTTACGGAGATGGATCACACGCCACTGAATACATATTCTTACCGGATAAATATTCAAAGAGCCTTGGATCTGCAGCAATTGGAATAAGCCCCATCCTGTGAGCAAGAACTTCATCTATAATAACCGATGTGTTGTTTGCTATTAATACTTTTTCAATAGCCATTGTAGGAAGCTGCAATAAAGAAAGAAACACTTCAAGTCACAAAAAAAATTACAACAATCAGGGATTCGTGAAAGGTTGTGTGAAGAGTGGACAGACCTCAGCTATAAGGATCCTTCGGAATGCATTGGCAAATGCTGCATCGATACCAATCATATCAAACTCCATATCAGTCTCTGTGAGACTAATCACATCAACTTTGAAATTCTCATAGAAGTTTCCTAGTTTGACACTGTCTCCCATAGAAGGAACATAGCCGGCATTCGCAGTCTACAGAAAACACAAAAACACAAGATTAAGGACTTGAAATTTCAAACAATCATCTGTGGATTTTGACAAAAAAAGGACTAAACCCATGGAGTAAGTAATATTGTAAAACTCTAAGACCAAACTCACAAATTCACAGCTTTTCACAGGAAAAAAAAAGATGATATTTTTACTATGAATCATGAACACACAAAGTCACGGCTTTTGACAGGTAAAGATTGAAAATTTACTGTAACCCAGATATGACCATTGAGAAAAGCTACAAACTTTGCTAACTAGATGAGCTCACAACCAACGTTAAAGAGCATAAGAGAAGAGTTCGTTCTTACAAGAGGATTGCTTTTAGAGACGACGCGAGGAAGTCCGGTAGGGACGTCGGGGAGATCGTTAATGTTGAAATTTTTGGCGAATCGCTTTTCTTCTTTAGTCACCATCCTTGTTCGTGTCTAGGTCTACAGCAGAAGAACTAGGGTTTATCAGCTTTCGAATTGAAACAGAGAAGTTTAAGGGTTTACAAAGGAGGCTACGGGGAATGAGAAAAGAGGGAAGTTGAAGGGAAGAAGCTTAACCTGTGGCTGAGAGATTGAGCGATTTTGGGAGAGAGAGAGAGACAGTAGGCGGCGGCGAGGAGATGACAACAAACGGCGAAGGGTTTTGAAAAAGCCGCCGTTTTTATTACAATCCCCTTCTTTTGGTTTGGTTCGGATGTTGAAAAAAACAGACAATTTAATTTAGAAAAAAAAAAAAATCATTAAAAAACACCAATTATTTAACTATTTTCACCAAATTGAAAAAAAATATACATGTATTCATTTTAAAATTTTGTCATGACCTCTAAATTTGTCTTTTTTGGTAAGAGATTTTTTTAAGAGGCATTAGGGAGTGCATAAATCTAATAAAAGTGTTTTGTGTAAATTTTCAAATCTTATATTATTCAATTATGGATTTCAAGAAATCAAATGAATTTTAATGTATTGAATTAACGATTTAAAAATATATTTTAAAATCTACAGTTATTGAAAACATTTTGATGTATTAATTTTTAGTGATTTTGAAAGATTTGAGAGCATTTTCTTAGTTAAAAATATAGAAATTCAAATTTCATGGTATAAAAATATACACCTTCTGTCCCATTTTATAAGATTTTTTTTTTTACTAAAAGCACAAATATTAAGAAATAATAAATACTTTATCTTTTATAAAAGTTCAACCAATACAAAAAATACTGCATAATTTTTAAAATCATAAACTATTAAATGAAAAAAAAAATTGTCCATAAAAATTTGAGAATAACTAATGAAATGGAACATACAAAAAAGGCTAAAAGATTCTATATTTTGGAACAGAGTACTAGATTCAACACACTTCCCTCTTTTAGCAACAACAAAAAACACCTATCAGTTTGTTGATAGCGTTAGAGTCTAAATTTAGTCAAGCTTTTTAATTAAGGTAACTTTAATATTATAGCATCAATGACTCACAACCAAATACTACAACAGTTACAGTAACATGACCGAAGAGCATCCGTCTCATAATCTTTGTTTTGCATCAATCAGCTTTCTTGTTTCAACAAAGATAGTTAGTAATATTACTGACATTCTGCTAATAGAAGGAATAGCTCTTCATCGGTTATGGCTCCCATTTCCATTGCTCTTTCCAACACGCTTAACCCTCCACCATCCTCTATTGATGGACGAGCACCTCTGTAAATTAAGAAAAAGAGAGACAAGTATTATTAAAGTAAAAATGTTCCTTATGAGGTGAGATCACTATTGATTAGTGTGTTACCTTCTCAGTAAAACTTTTGCAAATGTGTTGTTCCCTGATGCGATGCAATGGTGTAACGGAGTTCTTCCGTGATAATCTCTCATGTTTATGTCAGCCCCGAACTGTAACAGCAGTTCAAGCAAGATCGGGTCACCGCTTTGACATGCCACATGCAACAACGAGCAGCCTTGAAGACAGTTTCGTGCTTCGTTCGAATCCTTGATTCTCTGACACGCATTTGGATCGTGCCTTTTCTTTACTTCATCTGGTGCTTCAACATGGTGGTGGTGATACGCATCAAGGTCAGTTATATCATCGAACTTGGTATTGATGATATTCGCATCTGCTGTTACAATGAGTCGGTAGATGTCTCTTATGTTCTTGCTTTGAACCGCTTCCCATATTCTACTTGAGGCAGTAGAGTTTGCTTCCTTTTCATCTTTGACAACCATCGCTTTCTCCAGGTACTAGTTAGACATAAACATGATCATCTTAAATATAGTAATCTTGTTATATTTAAAAGTGCTTATTTAGATGATGCACCAAGTAATATGAATCTGAGGTCTATCTATGTGGAAACTTTGAGCTAAATCTCATACCTTTCTCTGAATGTATTTCTCCTTCAGAGTAAAAGAATCTTCTAAAGATGGTTTCGGAATCGATGCAAGTGTATCTGTTGATTCCTTTTCACTGGAAATATTCAACAGAAGTCAGAAGATAGAAAAGTAAACAAGTTCATCAATCCCATGATTTTGATTCAAGAAATGTCTTCTTTACTTCAAATTTACAAACAATCTTAGTTTTCCTTGAGATTTCGTACCTGTCACCGTCAAGGTGAAGTAGCTCCTCCCATACCGAATTACAGTATGCATTGCCTAACTTCCGAAATAAGTCCAAGATTGTAGGTTCCCATACTTTCACATCCAATGTGAGCGATCTCACCTGCATACATTCTTTGATATTAGCTTAAACATCTAAGCACCCAGGAAAAAAACGCTGATGACTCATACACAAATGTTTACTTCAGAAAGATATATCAACACTTCAGATTATCAAATTGAGCACTGTAAGTTTTGGTTGATGGAAAGAGAGATAGATAGCACATAGTTTACTATACAAACTAAACTAGCTCATACGATCTCCAAGAGACAAAGACAGTGGAAGGAAGCTACATAACATCGTACCAAAAGAAGCAAACTACCTTGGATATATGAACGCCAAGATTCCTGTGAACACCAGAGCATTCGATGCACATCAAAACTCCAAGATTCAATGATGCCCAATCAGGGTCAGGTGCATTGCATTCTGCACATTTGTTATTTCCAGGGATTCCTCTGAGTATTGTAAAAACGTCATCCCCCATATTCAGTCTTTGATCATAATGTTGTTTTTGATCCAGGGTGAGTTCGTCATTAGCAGGACCAGAACTAGTGTAGTTTTTATCCAAGTATCTTCCTGGTGACTGCAGAAGATAATAGAATATGACAATATGTATTAAGCACAAAATCTTAACTCTCAGTATTTTAATTTTTAAATTAAAAGAAAGTCTGAAACTCATATTGTGTAAACCTGTTGCAGAAAATGAGAATTCAGACGTGTTGCTATAGCTGATGTGATCTTATTGACCCACTCCATCCTATCAGCTCCATTTTCAGCCTGATAGCATAGAGAAATAAGTTGTGTTAGCCTCCTGAAGCTGTATATGTTGCGTGCCGTCAAGTATCTACATATCTTAATACATTCAGTACCTGTAATGTGTAAGTCTTTTGAGGAGAAATAATTCTAAAACAGAGTCGAAGATCTGTGTCCTCTGCGTCCAATTTTATCAGTGATGTGCGGAGATCAATCATATTGCAATCTAGGCTTCCCTGTGAAGCTGATCGATTGTGTCTAGAACGAAATCTCCCAAAGACACCGCTGTTATGCTCACCTAAACCACTGTAGTAATGCTGAGATCCCTATAAAGAGAAGAGGATGATAAGAAAGATAAAAACTGAGTAAGTGTAACTTAAAATGGAGAAACACAGGTGAGACAGACTTGTTTAACAGACACAAATATAATAAACATGGTCAAATCATGAGAAAGAACTTATAGATCTCTCTCATGGAAACGAGGCAGTATAAAGCAGCTTGGCACACATACCGCTGATTTATTACCGGTGTTTCTGTAATAGTATAGGGATCCATGATTGTCAAGTACAAAGAACCTTCTTTTCCAATCAGCTCTCAAACTAGCTGATCGCTTTAATAGATACCCCTGCTTAATTACCTGCATTAGTACAGAAGAGAAAACACACAACACATTAGCCTGTATGAAAATTGAAGCAGTGATGAGCATGAATCATCACCAATTTAGTCATCATATATCTCAATGGCTGCATAGTTGCTTCAACTCAGAAACTGACACTATTGCTTTAACTTTATAAGTGCCCGTATCAGAGCTGGATTAGTTGTGTCATTTAGAAAACAGCAGTAGAGCAAGCAAGATCCTGTCAACAAATTTGGCTAAATCCCCAAACAGGGAACGTTACGTCTTTGGACAGACTATGCCACATTTACCCATTTTACAGTGGGAAGACAAGACTTAACAAACTTCTTGACCAGAGAACAATTGGAAAAATTAGTGAAAACTATAGCTTGCACTTGACTACTACATGAGGGAGTTGGAGACCCTTACTTCCTTGTCCGCTGTTGAAATTGAATTTGCTTCTATGTTTTTACGCGGGATAGCTCTATAAACATGGTTTCCATCAACGCCGGAGGGATCTGCTTTAGCAGAGGCTTGTTGGCTGTCCAATTCAGATTGAGTCCTGAATTCTTGAATGCGTCTTGCAAATCGATCTTGTTCAATCTTAGACTGTTCTTTTGATTGTTGTGCATATGTCAATACCTGTAAGAAGAAGAACAGCAAGTGACTCTTAAATGATCAAACACTTTCTCTTTATTATCACTATTGGAAGCAAGTTGACATTAAGGCTGTACCTGATGGATATAAGGCTCCAATTGACTCAAGAGATCATACCCCTGGAGCACAAAGAGACCACATAAGGAATACATCGTGACACAGATGTTGCCCTTACTTGGTCACACTTGGTGACATCTCTAAATGCAAAAATAAGAAGAAACCTACAAGCTTAAAATATCTCAAATGGGAATCCATAATTGCACTTATAGATTCCAAGAACTCGTACTTCTTTTTCGCTTCAATCGTCATCAATGAGTTTACCTGCACTCCTTAAACCAAAGAGAACACCATTTAGACGCAGAAAGGTCAAAATACAATAGTGGTAGTAGTGGCTTCTGTTCTTAGACTTAGCATACTAGATTGAATCGGCTTTTCTCAAATGCTGACTTCGAGTTCTCCAAATCCTGTAGATATGACACAACAAGTTCATTAGAATCCCAAATATATAGTATATATACAGTTTACGCATGCATAAATACAGATAAGACATGTATACACATTACAATGTGAGATTTTTCTTGAATATTATATATATGAATTACAGTGCCAATACCTCTTCCAACTCAGCAACAATGTCTCCTCTGGTATTCTTCTTTAGCGACACAAACTTTTCACGTGCCTTCAAATGAATAAGAAAATTCATTTCATAGCTTTAGATTAAAAAAAACATGCACAACATTATATATTTAATAGATTAAGCATCAACTACGATCCTTGTTTACCTGATCATAAGAATGGACAGATTTATCGAAACGACGTCGAGACTCCTGAAAAGGTAGAGAATAAAGTAAATCATTGGCAAACTATAGCTTGAGTTTTTGATAACAGATATCATAGATCAATAGAGGGAGGAATATACTTTTCTTCTAAAATGATTCATTCACATCAAGAAAGGGAAAATAAGAAAACGCCAGACATTATTAAAAGTGGATCTAAGTAGTGGCAACGCGTTTAATTTAATAAAACTTGTCAACAGATGGACTCAGAAGATCAGTTTATTGATCAATATCGAGTCCGGGATAATACTTGACAATCACATTTTACACTTCACAGTGCATAAAAAGTAGAAAACAATCAAAAATTGAGGCACAGAAAAGGTTACCTTTGCTTCTTGTATATCAACAGTCATAAAGTCTGTCAGCCTCTCAAGTAATACATGCTCCACCTACAAAACACACAACATTTCTACAAATGATGCAGTGAAGGGAAACAGCTTTGAAGCAATTAACTAATTTGGGGATTTAAACATTTTATCAATCTGTTCTATAAGATTTTACATCTCTCATCTTTCTTGATACATGTATTTTAGACTCTAAAATAAGTCTCTACCAAACATTTGAATGTATGAATACACAAGACTATTATGCCCTACAAAATTTTTAGCGACCAAACAAAGATATAGCTTCCAATAATGAGAGATCATTCGGTTCTGACTGATATGTATGTGTATTTACAAGATGCGATGAGAGTTACCTGTGAGCGAAGAAACTCCTTATAAGAGGAGATCTCCCGAAGTGTATTTATGAATTTAGATATGACTGGACCTGGTTCCATCCAAAAGTATAACAAACGAAACAGAATCAGAAACAATAACTTTTCTTGGATCTTCCATGTTTAGCCAACCATATCATAAGAAAAAAGTGTAAAACTAGAACTCATTGACTTAGAGATCGTACATGATATTATCCAAAAAGCTAAACGAAATCAAAGGGACAAGGAGAACATGGTAATGATATAATGATTCAAGGCAAGAAGAGAGATCTTATTTCTAATACATACCTTTGTTACAATTAATTTTAACCAACGGCTTTGAGCCTTTGCGTTGTGGGACTCTATAAAAGCTATGTATGCTTCTTAATTATGCATTCCACTACTACTGTCTATATCAATTGTAACCCAGACATCCAACAAAGCCTACTTAACTAAATAGTAAAAACCACGGGCCAATTCAAAAATTAAGCATATTAATGGATGAGCAGCCCAAAAGGAGAAACCTCAAAACCACCACTACTTGCATAGATCAGTCCTTTATAAATGGAATGCATCATAGTTTTTTATATCAACCAAACAGCCCACAATCTCCTCGGCAAAGAATGTATCATAGTTCATAGCACGAAAACCAAGTAATCAACCTAACACGAGGGACCAAATAAATTGAAAGCGAATCCACAACCTCCAATTGAAACACTGACAGGATCATCATGTCCTGCACCAAACTCTTCCAGAGAATCTGCAAAGGCACTGACTCCAGTAGATGCCTCTCCTAAAGCTCCCCTATGACACACATACACACACAAAAATAAAATGCAATTATTCTTATCAAGTTCCAATACTCTTCCTAGGCACATAAGATTCGTCAGCCAAAATGGAATTGTAACAAAACAAAAAGTACACATAACAGAACACTTACATTTTCCACATAACAATTACATCTTCTAGAGATGGTACGAAAGTGTAAAAAAGATTAACCCTTAAATGGTCAAACTCAAAGAGATAGACTAAAGAAAAAAGACAAAGCTTTTTATATAGCAGAGAAAGATGATAAAGACATTACGACAAAAACGGAAACAACCAAAAAAAGAAAGAAAGAGGTAGGTAGGTAGAGTTAAATCTTACATGAACTTCTTAACACCTTTGTACAACTTCTGACAACGATCTTTAAGCTCATCAGTTGTCCCTTCCAAGGAGTAAACCTAATAATCCATATTATATAACCACCAGAGAACAGAACACACACAGACAACAAAAAGAGGATCAAATCTCAAAACTTTATTGCAAAATAAAAACTAGAATACATCCCCCAAATGGGACAACAAAAAAAGAACCTGTTTTTGAAACATTGGGGAATCCTCAAGATTGATAAAACCCGCCATTGTAAAGACAAAAACACGAAGAAAGCTTCAGATCAAAGTGTAAGAATCGAGTCAACAAGACAAGACAAGTGAACCCTTGATTGCTATCTTCTTCGATTCGAATTGGATCGAGACTCTAGAGAGATTCATAGGCGTTTCCCCAGCTGTGTTTATTGATGTTTTTGATTTTGCTGCTTTGGGAAGAGACAGAAAAATCTGTAAAACTAATTTTATTTTAAATTTACAAATAGACCCCTCGTTTTTTCTATTCATTATAGAAACGGGAGGAAATAATATCAGATGACAAAATCATCCTCATGTTTATTGCAAAACCAAATTATGTCTTTGATCACAAGCTAATGCATATTGCAATATAACATTCTTAGTTGGAATTTTGCCTAAACTATTCACAAGTTGTTCCACCACGGAGATATCATTATCATCACCTTTTAGCAAAGCGATCCATCCTAAGTTGTGTTGTTGTGACCACATCTTATTCTCTATTATATGTTTGCACTAACAAACAAAAACTACAAAACTCCATTGTTAATTTTATGTTGGCCTTGACATTCATCAGTAAAAGATAAACAAGAATACGTTTGCGCTGTATTCATTACATGTACGTTCTTAATAATCAGGATATGCGCCATGATCAACAAAGGTTAGCTTTTAGACAATCCCCAACTGATCACAGTCTTTATATTTTTCCAATTTTCATAGAACCTTTAGAGCAATCCCATTACACAACTGGTTGGGATGTCTTTGATTTGTTTAGTAATATAAGCAAAATAAAGAAATGTTTTAATTGTAATTTTTGAGAGACACAACTCTCTGCGGTGATCCTTTTAGATCCACGGAAACCCGACACGTATCTGGTTTTTATTGGTTAAGTTTTGTTTTGTTTTTTTTTGTTTTTTTTTTTTATCTTTTCCGTGTGTTTCTCTCTCTCGACAAAATCGAAACGAGAGAAACACAAAATCAAAACAATAGCTCTCGCCTCGTCGTCTTCTTCTTCCTGCGACTGTATTCATCGAGATCGGTTGATGAATACAGTGGAGAAAGAGATCTCGCTTCGTCGTCTTCTAAATTGATTTGACGCAAGTCTTCGATTGGGTTTGTGTTTGGGATTTTCGATTGGGTTGTATCGTTTGTGTTTGGGATTCTCGATTGGGTTGTTTGATAATTCATAAATATTGTTGTATCGTTTAAACTTGGTTACAATTTGCGATATGTGGTACAAGAAAGATTTTCTTATTATTGTTAAATTGTTTTCTGAGAGTGGAATTGGATTGTATCTTTGTGATTATTGTGTCAGGAGGCATTAGAGGCTGCACAAAAGAGATGGACTACAAGCGATTTCGATGTTGGGAAGCCTCTTGGTAGAGGAAAGTTTGGCCATGTTTATAAAGCAAGAGAGAAGCGGGTTAGTGTGTGTCTCTTTTTACAATCAATGTTGTTGTTTTTGAGTTATTCACAGAAAGATTTGTCGGAGATGCTGTTGATTTGATGTCTTTCTTCTTGTTGTGTTGTGAGAATTTTAGGTGTTGTGTTGTGTTGTGTTGTGTTGTGTTGTGTTGTGTTGTGTTGTGTTGTGTTGTGTTGTGATGTGTTGTGTTGTGTTTTGTTGTGTTGTGTTTAGTTGATGAATCGACTTAATCAATGATATCTCATGCTTTAAAAGTTGTTGAGTCGAAACAAACTCAGATTTCCAGTTATGTTTCAAATACAATGGCAAACTCAGTTGAGTCGAAACAAACTCATATTCCAAAATACGAATGGCTGCAGGACAAGCACATAAGTAGTGAATAATCTTATACAACGTTTTTATAACATGGTTCTGTTCTTATAACATGGTTCTGTTATTATAAAATGGTTCTGTTCTTATAACATGGTTCTGTTCTTATAACATGGTTCTTTTCTGTTAAAATGGTTCTGTTCTGTTAAAATGGTTCTGTTCTTATAACATGGCTCTGTTCTGTTTTTAATTCTTATCTCATGTGTTGTTTACTTATCCTCAGCAGGTTTACGTTCTGCTCTTCCCGTGAACCTTGTGATCTCACGTCGGCACAAGAGAACGAAACTGGTCTGTGGTTCTGCTCTTCCCGTGAACCTTCTGATCTCACTTCTTTGCAAACAATCTCTCTTCCAAATTCTCTCTCAAACAGCTACAATCTTTTTTTTATCATCAAACAGCTACATTATTTTTTATCATCAATTAAATTTTTCTAAGAACATGTCATCTCTAGATTTAGATGATGAGTTTGATGAATTTTTTTATGAACACTTTGATAATCTATTTCAAGACATTATAAAATATACTTTAAACACATTTTTAATTAAAAAAATTAGACACCCAAAGATGACTAATGGAAGGACAAAAATCAAAAACAAGGATATGAAGAGATTAATATTATTAAAAGATAGAGACACTAATTTGAGGATGTGCAATGACCATGCTCTTATAGATAATGAACTTAACAAATAAATATATAAAACAAAGCAGGCAACAATGGAAATCAAATTAAACTTGTAAAAGTACTTCTTCTTTGTTAAACTAGCTTCAGCGGAAGTTTCTCAAGCAATAGTGATCAAACTGGGAATATAGACAGAGGATTGAAACTCACAGTCCACTCCATCTATCTTAATCTTTTAGCACATATCTCCCCTTACAATATAGACCCAAGCTTCTTGCTATGACGACACAGAACAAAGCTCTTTCCATAGATGTTATTATTCACAAAGTAACTTATAGACTTGTGATAATCAGGTATATTGGGGAAGTCAGGTCTTGAGACAGTCATGAACTTGATCCACACCACATCGTCTCCATCTTCCCCATTACCAATTTTCTTCTCTGTCACCCAAATCTTAATCTCTCTTGTACTTAAGCGCTGTTGTAACACTGAAAACCGATCTCCCTTGTAAACCGAGAGGACACGAATATGGGAATAAGCTTTTTTCCCCCTCGCACGGTAGTTTACAAAAGATCTTTATCATCTCATTCGAAAAATCAAGCATTTCGATGAAATACTCGCCAGTTTCGGGATACTCATAACCTGTCCAGTACAAATTTCCATTCAGGTAAACCCTAGACGAGTCGCGTGAGTATGACTCTTCGGGAGAAGTGGGACGATGAGTGACCTTCCACGTATTGGTTGCAAACTCCAAGACTGCAACTCTATGGATCAAACTAGTACTGCGCTGTCCAATAATCTTGTAACTCTTTTCGGGGTTTCTACCATCGTAACCCATATCTCTGCCACATACCTTATCATCCTTGGCAATCCGTTTAGTGTGTCTCAGCAACGGGTTCCAAACCAAGCATCCTTTTTCAAAGTCTTCCATGAAGAAGTAACCATCGCATATCCCAATGAGATGATAATGGAGAAGGCGTAAATCTAAGCATAAATCAGTTACTTTTATAGTTGGATCGTCGTTGAGATCGACGCTTATCGAAGAGATATGAGAATGTGTCTTTATCATGAATTCTGCGCGAGCGCAAGCAAAGTTTTTGTTGACGAATATCTTACTACTGAAAAGAGCGTTCCAATCTTTGCAAACGGATCTGAAGCGAACAAGGGATAGAGGTGGAACTCGGAACGAGTATCTCTTCTTCCAGATCTAATGGAAGCTTTCTCGGCATCATCATTAGGGTTTTCTTTTATTTGGTAAGAAACCAATTAGGGGCTTTCTTTGTAAAAAAAGAGGCAGGGGGAGAAAAATAAATATATATATATATAGGCCGTGAATGGAAACTCATAATTCGCGATTTTCGAAAAAAAATAACAAAACCGTACATGTGAAGCCAATCAGAAGAAAAAAGGATAATATGCGTTTTTCAAAAAAAAAAAAAAAAAAGCAGATAGCGAATTTCTAAGCAAATACATGCTTTGGACCGCGTTTCAAAAATGTATTTGGCAATATCCAGCGTTTTTAATAGATTTTTTAAATATTATCTTGTACTATATATATATATATATATATATATGAACGAGAGACCACCTTTATCAAAAACTAAATTATCTCTCCTCTCCTCTCTCTCTCGATTCATTCTTTTCTCGATTCACTCTTTTCAGGTAATGTTTTTTTTTAAATCATTCTCATTTTTTTTTTCTTTAGATAGTTTTTTTGCAAAAGCTAAAAACTCATCTCCCCCTCTCTCTCGATTTGAATATAGTTTAAATGTGTAGTTATAGTTTAGGTATAATTTTTTAATCAATCTCATATTTTTATATTTTTTTGATTGAAAAACCTACTCTCATATTTTTTATTAAACAATATCATATAAGTTTTGTTAATTTTTTTTTAAATGAATTAATGAAAAAATACACTTTTAAATGATTTGTTAGATTTTAAATTTATAAGTACTGATTTAAAGTGCAGTTTCCATTTTTATAAATAGAGTTGTAATATGTGTTTTTAAGTTGAAAATTAATAAAAATAATAATCTTATTATTCAGTAAATAATATTATTGTATATGTTACTTAAATATCATAGTGGTTATTAAAACATTCATATATCATGGAGTGTATTAATTATATTGTTATTTAAAAAAAATTGTAATCTAGTTTACTTGAATTTTTAAAATTGTACATGTTAGTTTAATTATATAACAATTAAACATTTTCATTATGTTTCATATCATCTTTAATTTTTTTTCTAAATAATATATAAATATATATATAGATATATAGATATATATATATATATGTATATGTATATATAACAATATATATTAGTTTGGAAGTAAAAAAATATATTAAAAAATCTTATTAACAATAAAATTATTAATACTTTATTAAATATATAGTAACTGATGACTTTCATTAAATGTAGATATGTCTTCTAATCGTCGAAGAAACACAAATCCTTCTAGACAAACAAATTCAAATCAGCCAACCGAAAATTCAACTCCTCCCACGGAAACAACAGTACGGGTAAATTTTCTTTGACTTCTTTTTTAAAGATTTAAAATAAGAATTATACTTGATATAGTATGTGACATTGTATTTACGGAATTTGTAGAACAAATACAAGTATAAATGGTCGTACATTCAAGAAAAAACACTAATTCAATTGTTCGATGAAGCAATTGCGATGAATAATTATACTCTTAAGAATCCTATTGCTATCGGTAGAGAGTATATGGTAGAAAAATTTAACCAACCATTCAACATGAATATAACTTATGGATTCTTCAAAAACAAACTTGATGAATTCAAAAAAAGTTACAAGAGTGGAAGGTTCTTACGCATAAAACCGGAATCACGGTTGATCATGATATATCCATGATATATGCATCTGACTCATGGTGGAAGGATCAAGAGTTTGTAAGTATAAATAATCCTTCTACTCATCAAGATATGTTTTAAATTTTGGTATCACGAATCTAAATAATTTAAATTTATAGGGATGCAAAGTAACAAAAAGCTTGAACCGAAAGCCACCTCAATTTTGGGATGTGATGCAACGATGTTTCATATTACATGATGTTCAATCACAATCTCAACACTCTGCTCGACAAAGAAGAGAACAGTTGATGAACGAGCATGCAAATGATGAAGAGGATCATGATGATTCAGACAGCGATAGTGGTGACGTTCCACCTCAAATTCCTGTGACGCAAGACGAAGAAGAAGAAGGGTATCATGTTACCATTGATGACGATGACACGAACCAAAATTCTGCTCGTAGAGGCCAACAACGTGGGAGGCTAAATTTGCAGTCAACCGCCAGACGTAGGAGTAATTCACAAAGATCTGGAGGAAGCTCACGAGTTTCTACTGGCAGTGGTTCACGAGGAACTCGTAGGAGACAATCTTTTGAGACAACAATACAAGACACCATTGCTGGCTGTAGAGAATTCCAACGACAAAGCTTTCAACAACTACGCCCTGGTGGTTTTGACCAAGATGATTATGATGAATTTAAAAAGGCATAAGCGATATTTAATGATCTTGACCTTCCCAAACATACTAGATTTTATTGGGCCTGCATTAATGCACTTAAGGAGCTAGTATTTTGGCGTAAGTATTTCATTGACATAGCCTCAAGCACTGACGAGGATAAGCTACAATTGTTGGAAGCGATGACTGGTGTTTCGCGGAATAACCAAGATGTGCCAAAACAGTTAGGTGCAGGCCATTCATTTGGGAGTCCCCATTCAGGAGGTCTATCATCCAACAGTCCATCTTCTGTGGGTAATAATTTAGGAGCACCAAATGCTCCACAGTGGGGCACACCGCCAAATGCTTCACATTGGGGCACACCGCCAAATGCTCCACAGTGGGGCACACCGCCAAATGCTTCACATTGGGGAACACCGCCAAACATTCAACCATGGCAACAAACACAAAATGTTCAACAAGGCGGATCATCAGGAACGATTCCGGTAAATGTTCAGTACGAATTTTCACTTGGTGACCAAGTTGAAAATACGAGGAATACTCAACAAGAAACTTCACCTATCATTCAACAAACATCATCATCTGGTCTCGGTTTCACAAACTATTTTGAAAGTAGACAAATACCACAAACACCTAGACCAGGAGGTCTTTTCAATATTTGGGGAACCTCTCAAGGACCAAATGAAAATAATCAAAGCGATGTCGGAGATGAAGATTAATTTGTTGTAATTTCGTTTTATCAATTTGTTTTTTTTTGGCTCATTTATGTTAAAATTTTATTTTAAATTTAATGTAATTTGTTCTTTTAAAATAATATATGTATAATGACATGTCGTTTGTAATGAATTTCAGGCATTTCGTATATGTCAGCTGCGATCACAAGGCCTCAACAATCTCAATTATGAAGAGAGAATTGAACTGTGGAATTTGGAAAATGAACAATTTGAAGAATTAGTAATTCAACCAGCTTTGACTTATTATGATCGATATTTTCAAAGGGCACCAGCACAAACTGATGGAGGTATGGGATGGAGGAATATTTGGCGTCGACTACAACAAGATGATGCTGCTTGTCTTCAACTATTACGAATGTCACTTCCATGTTTCCCGGTATTGTGTAATATGTTGCAAACAAACTATGGTCTACGACCAACATTAAATGTAGGGATTGAAAAGAATGTGGCTATGTTTCTACGGATATATGGGCACAATGAAGTTCAAAGGGATGTTGGTTTAAGATTTGGCCGAAATCAAGAGACTGTGCAAAGAAAATTTAGGGAAGTTCTTAAGGCAACCGAGTTATTAGCATATGATTATATTAGAACTCCAACAAGACAAGAGCTGTATCGCATTCCTGAAAGACTTCAAGTAGACCGAAGATATTGGCCATATTTTAGTAGATTCGTTGGAGCTATGGATGGGACTCATGTGTGCGTCAAAGTAAAGCCTGAGTTACAAGGAATGTATTGGAATCGACACGATAATGCATCATTGAACATCATGGCAATATGTGATTTGAATATGTTATTCACATATATCTGGAATGGAGCACCAGGATCATGCCACGATACAGCTGTTCTGCAAATGGCACAACAAAGTGATACCGAGTTTCCTTTGCCTCCATCAGATAAGTATTATCTCGTTGATTCTGGTTATCCAAACAGACAAGGATTTCTTGCTCCTTATAGATCATCACGAAATCGAGTTGTGAGATATCATATGTCCCAGTTTCATTCTGGTCCTCCTCCAAGGAATAAACATGAATTGTTCAACCAATGTCATGCATCTTTACGTTCTGTTATTGAAAGAACGTTTGGAGTTTGGAAGAAGAAGTGGAGGATACTTTCTGATTTTCCAAGATATAATGTTCAAATTCAGAAAAGAGTGGTAATGGCTACAGTGGGACTACATAATTTCATCAGGATTTCAAATTTCTCGGATGCAGATTTCGTAGATGTCTGACTGAGACGAACAACAACCAAAATTTTGAGCATGATATAGGTGACATGGATGCAACAGAGATAGCAGATGGAGAAGCTATGACGCAAATAAGAGATACTATTGCAAATATGTTATGGGAAAATCAAAATAATCGATAATTTTTTCAAAAAATTGTATCTTTTTATAGTTGAACATTTTATCAATATGTCAGACAAAAAAAAAATTACTTTTTGATCAACTATAGTATTTAAGATTTATAAATACAATTATTTTTATTATTAATTCATAACATACAATAATATACAAACATACTTATTATTAATAAATTTATTTATAATATATGTAATCCGCACCGCTTTTCCTTTTTTTACCATTCACACAATTAATACTGAATCGCAAATAGTTTTTTCACCAATCAAATATCATTTTGTACCGTTTATTTTGTATAAACCGCACTTATTCCGCAAACCGCACGTACCGCAGTTGAACCGTACCGCACTCTAAAACCGCTTTCCCCGCACAACCAAAACCGCAGTCACCATTCGGACCCACAATATATCAAACCGACCTTATCAGCGTGTTAAAATAAATAAATAAATAAAATCAACCTAATACGAGAGACCAAATCAATTATTGAAAGTGAATCCACAACCTCCAATTGAAAACCACGTGTCAATAGCATATATATGTGGATGAGAAGCCTAAAAGGAGAAACCTCAAAACCACCACTACTTGCATATACCAGTCCTTTATAACCGGTAAGCTAAAGGAATGTATCATAGTTTTTTATATCAACCAAACAGCTCACAATCTCCTCGGCAGAGAATGTATCATAGCTCATTGTACCTACACTAAGTAATCAACCTAACACGAGGGACCAAATCAATTGAAAGTGAATCCACAACCTCCAATTGAAAACACTGACAGGATCATCATGTCCAGCACCAAACTCTTCCAGAGAATATGCAAAGGCACTGACTCCAGTAGGTGCCTCTCCTAAAGCTTCCCTATGACACACACACACAAAAAAAATGCAATTATTCTTATCAAGTTCCAATACTCTCCTAAAGCTTCCCTATGACACACACACACACACACAAAAAAAATGCAATTATTCTTATCAAGTTCCAATACTCTTTCAAGGAAGAACATAGATTCATCAGCCAAAGTGGAATTGTAACAAAACAAAAAGTACACATAGCACTTACATTTTCCAGAAGATGGTACAAAAGTGTTAAAAAAAAGCTTAAGCCTTCAATGGTCAAACGGTTCAAGAGATAAAAAGACAAAGCTTTTATATAGCATAGAAAGATGATACTCTCTCCCTTTCAAAATATAAGATATTTTAGAAAAGTTTTTTGTTTCATAATATATAGGATGTTTTCAAGTTTTTATGCAACTTTTAGATTAGTTTAGTATTTTATATTATGCAGTATTGTTTCTGATTGGTTGAACTTGTTAAAAGTAAAGACTTTTAATCTGCGTGTGCTTTAGTTAAAACATCTTATATTTTGAAACAGATGGAGTAATAAAGACATTACCACAAAAACGAAAAAACCCCAAAAAAAAAGAGGTAGGTAGATTTTTACTCTTACATGAACTTCTAATTAACACCTTTGTACAACTTCTGACAACGATCTTTAAGCTCATCGGTTGTCCCTTCCAAAATAACCACCAGAGAGAACACACACAACAAAAAAGGATCACATCCCAAAACTTTCTTGGGAAAAAAAAAACTGAATACATCCCCAATGAGACAAAAACAAAAAAAAAAGTACCTGTTTTTGAACTTCTTACCTACTCTCTTCACAAATAAAAACTGAAATTGAGAATGATGTTTCAAAAGTAAAGGTACTCTTTGTATGAAATCAAAACCCGAACTAATATCCCAAAGAACATATTCGAATTAGCGCGGAAGTAGTTTTGTAGTTAGAATGCTAGACTTACCTGTACGTTTGTTTTTCTATCTCCTTTCTTGACAATAATGAACTCCGGTTAATTAATTCTCTGAGCTTAACTCAAAGTAAAGGATTTGAAAAACACAAAATATCAAAATGGAAATCAAATACAAGCTTACAGAACTCTACTTGTTGTTCAAGCTTCTTAAATGGAGAACCCAATTTTTTATGTTTTTTTCTTTTGAATAAAATATCTTCAGCATCCATGTTGATGTGGTGCAAAATCTGAATATGTAGGTAGCCTATTGTTCTTCATATCAGGATATGCGCCATGATCAGCAAATTAAAGATTAGCTTTTCAAGTTCGACCTTTTTCCACAGTTATTTTTTTTTTCAATTTTTTTTTTTTACATTAAAAATACCATCTATTATTAAGCTTGTTCGGAAAGGCTTGCTTTACGAGGCAGTCACTCCAAAACCTGATAGCTTACATGGGAGAAAATATTACCTCGTACTTGAGCACTTTTCGCTGACGTAGCACATACATTATTAGTTCGAGGGATAACATGAATAAAAAAATCAGAGAAAGAAATATCTAAGATCATGAAAGAATTCTAATTCTGTGGCATAAGCGGGCCAATCGTCCTTCCCATCTATCACTTTTAAGATTTCCGAACAATCTGTTTCAAAACGGATAGAAGTATACCCTAAAGATCAGTTTCCATCGCCCGGCCGTGAGAGAGCTTCAAATTCAGCATGAAACAGAGACATCAGTCGAAGGATGCCTTTTAAACCAAACATGTGTGACGCCACGCTATCTAGCTAACACAAACCCGAGGCCAGAGAACTGATCCTCGTGTTGGATTGGCATCGTACTATAGAGGTACGTATATCATTTAAATAAAATAAAAGTGATATATACCGTTTGGTTCAGTTTGAATCTGTATAATAATGAATTTAGACCTAAAAGTTCATATAAAATAAATAAACACAACAATAGAAATTAAACTAGTAAAACGTCTTCCCTTGTTCACTATGTCTATCAACTGGATCACACAGTTTTTATCTTTTTTCCAATCTTGTAGAACCTTTATAGATAATGAATTCAATAAATACAATATAAAACAAAGAAGGCAACAATCGAAATCGAACTTGTAAAAGTACTTCTTCTTTGTTAAACTAGCTTTAGCGGAAGTTTCTCAAGCAATAGTGATCAAACTGGGAATATAGACAGAGGATTCAAACCTACAGTCTACTCCATCTATCTTAATCTTTTTGCACATATCTCCCCTTACAATATAGACCCAAGCTTTTCTAGGTTTTTTAGGTTTCTTGCTATAACAACACAGAACAAAGCTCTTTCCATAGATGTTATTATCCACGAAGTAACTTATAGACTTGTGATAATCAAGTACAATGGGGAAGTCAGGTCTTGAGACATTCATGAACTTGATCCACACCACATCGCCTCCATCGTCGGCATTACCAATTTTCTTCTCTGTCACCCAAATCTTAATCTCTCTTGTACTTATGCGCTGTTGTAACACTGAAAACCGATCTCCCTTGTAAACCGAGAGGACACGAATACGGGAAGAAGCTTTTCTCCCCTCGCACGGTAGTTTACAAAAGATCTTTATCATCTCATTCGAAAAATCAAGCATTTCGATAAAATACTCGCCAGCAGTTTCGGGCTCCTTATAACCTGTCCAGTATAAATTTCCATTCAGGTAAACCCTAGACGAGTCGCGTGAGTATAACTCTTCGCGAGAACTGGGACGATGAGTGACCTTCCACGTATTGGTTGCAAATTCCAAGACTGCAACACTATGGGTCGAATTAGTAGTGCACCGTCCAATAATCTTGTAACTGATCTTTTCGGGGCTTCTACCATCGTAACCCATATCTCTGCCACATCGCGCATCATCCTTGGCAATCCTTTTAGTGTGTCTCAGCAACGGGTTCCAAATAACCATGCATTCTTTTCTAATGTCTTCCATGAAGAAGTAACCATCGCATATCCCATTGAGATAATAATGGCGAACGCGTAAATCAAAGCATAAATCAGTTACTTTTATAGTTGGATCGTCGTTGAGATCGACGCTTACCGAAGAGATATGAGAATGTGTCTTTATCATGAATTCTGCGCGAGCGCAAGCAAAGTTTTTGTTGACGAATATCTTGCTGTTGAAAAGAGCGTTCCAATCTTTGCAGACGGATCTGAAGCGAACAAGAGATAGAGGTTAAACTCGAACGAGTATCTCTTCTTCCAGATCTAACGGAAGCTTTCTAGGCATCATTAGGGTTTTCTCTGTAAAGGAAGCAGGGGAAGAAAAGTATAATGTGTATGGGAGTAAAATACTAGGGTTACGATACGACTCTCTCTATATATTTACTTATTATACAAATCATCTATATATATATATATATTAATAATATCAAACCGACGTTTAGAGCTTTTTCCTTTTTTTTTTTGTGAGTTCGATCCATTTCTTTGGGGGCTATATGGAAGCTTTCTAGGCATCATCCTCACCGGCGTTGGTCACCATCGGCGAGACAATGGTTCACCAAATCGGAGGTTTGAAACTCAAATTCGGAGAGTTTTCATTCAAGAAGCTCCGATAACCTTCTCCTGGTACGAATCCAGCCCTCCTTCTATGTAGATTGTGATAAATTCATTAAACTTGACTTGTTTTGTGTTTTCTTCTGTTTATGATCATGATCAATGTTTTGTGTTCTCTTCTGTTTATGATCAATGTTATGTCTCTCTGTTATTTGCTTGAATCCATAAGTTGATTTTATCTATGTTTTATTGCTAATTTGATTTTCTTATCTCTGTTTTTGCTGAGGATAATGGACTGAACACAATATTAGAGCAATGCGGATGGCGTTTTCCACAACTTTTCAAGGAAAGAACTGGTAAGCCTAATTGTGTTCTGATATGTATTCTTTAGTTAGTATTTTGAAAGTAATGTGTGATTTTATTTGATTCACCTTTTCAGTTGAATGTTTTAAGGATCAGACTGATGTCAAGTTTCTTTCTCATTGATGGCAAAAGGTCTTGAACCCGGAGCTTGTGAAAGGACCATGGTCAAAGAGGTCTCTTGCTCACAAGCTGCTTGATCTATCAATGTTTGTAACTTCCGCAATGGACCACTGGCTCACAAGCTGCTTCTCGACCAAAAACATGGTAACAACCTCCCTCATCTCTCTGTATCTTTGGTTTGTTGGCATTGACAAGGAAATCAAGAAGACAATTTTTTTACTTGATTGTGTTACAAGTTTTGTATGATTTTTACAACTTCAAAATTCTACCATTGGACTACGTCCAAAACTTTCTAAAATCTGATTTGTATCTAAACTTTTGTTTTGGATTATTTTTATTGTTAATTACAAATTTTTAGAACCTAATGGTTCTAACCGATGGAGATGTTTCAAATTCAGCATGAAACAGAGACATGAGTCGAAGGATGCCTTTTAAACCAAACATGTACGACACGCCATCTAGCTAACACAAACCCAAGGCCAGAGAACTGATCCTCGCGTCGGATTGACATCGTACAATAGAGGTACGTATATCATTAAAATAAAATAAAAGTGATGTTGACTGGATATATACAGTTTGAATCTGTATAATAATGAATTTAGACCTAAAAGTTCATATAAAATAAATAAACGCAACAATGGAAATTAAACTAGTAAAACGTCTTCCCTTGTTCACTATGTCTATCAAGAAATGGTGATCAAACTGGGAACATAGACAGAGGATCCAAACGTACAAGCCACTCCATCGATCTTAATCTTTTTGCATAGATCTCCTCTCACAATGTAGACCCAACCTTGTTTAGGTTTCGTGCTACAACAACACAAAACGAAGCTCTTTCCATAGATGATGTTATCATCTACGAAGTAACTTGTAGACCTGTAATTAGGTACCTCGGGGAAGTCAGGTCCTGAGACAGTCATGAACTTAATCCACATCACATCGCCTCCATCATCCCCATTACCAATTTTCTTCTCTGTCACCCAAATCTTAGTCTCTCTTGTTCTTGTTTTTGATCTGGATTGTTGTAACACTGAAAACCGATCTCCCTTGTAAATCGATAGCACACGAGTATGGTCACCACTTTTTTCCCCCTCACACGGTAGTTTACAAAAGATCCTTCTTATCTCTTTAGAAAAATCGAGCATTTGGATGAAATACTCACCAGTTTCGTTATGACCTATCCAGTACAAATTTCCATTCAGGGAGACCCTAGACGAAGAGTACTCTGAGCTTAACTCTTCGCTAGAAGGGGTACGATGAGTAACATTCCAGTACTCATTCAATGAGTCATTGGTTCCAAATTCCAAGACTGCAACTCTACGGTCCAAATTATTACCGCACTCTCCAATAATCTTGTAGCTCTTTTTTGGGTCTCTACCAACGTAACCCATATCTCTGCCACATATCTCATCATCCTTGGCAATCCTTTTAGCCTGTCCAACCAACGGATTCCAAACCAGGCCTCCTTCATTATGAGAATACATGAAGACTTGACCATCGCAGATCCCATATACATAATAACGGCCATGGCGTAAATTCATGCATAAATCAGTCACTTTAATAGTTGGATTGTCGTTGTTGAGATCGACGCTAATCAAGTAAATATCGGAATGTGTATGTAACATGATTTCTGGGCGACCGCAAGCAAAGTTTTTGTTGGCGAATCTCTTACTGTTGAAAAGAGCTTTCCATTCTCTGCAAACGGATCTGAAGCGAACAAGAGATAGAGGTGGAAGTCGAACGAGTATCTCTTCTTCCAGATCTAATGGAAGCTTTCTCGGCACCACTAGGGTTTTCTTTTTCTTGGTACGAACCATTAGGGTTTTTCTTTGTAAAAGGAGAAGAAAAATAAAGGGGAATTGCACCCTATAACCTAAAAACAAATTATAATTCACTCCATAACTACTATAACCACTAAAAGCTAATATACTTTGTATAAACTGTATTATATACCACTTTACCCTTGTCACCACCACTCATACTCCCTACCACTACCATCACCACTCCACCTCTTAACCACCATCATCCCTAGGGTTCTTAATAAACTAATCTTTAGGGTTTAGATTTCCTCCAGCCACCACCACCATTGACCACCGGCCGTCGCCACCTCCAGCCTCCGGTCGCCGCCACCACCGGCTACCGACCTCCGACCACCGGCCACCGACCTCCGACCACCGACCACCGACCTCCGGCCACCGGCCTCCAACCACCGGCCACTGACTTCCGGCTACCGACCTCCGGCCACCGACCTCCAGCCACCGGCCACCGACTACCAACCTCCGGCCACCTACCTCCGGCTACCGGCCACCGCCACCTCCGGTCTCCGGCAGCCACCACCTCCGGTTGTAATCCCGGCCACCCACCCTCCAGCCACCATTGCCACCAAACCATCAAAGGTAATTTTTCATATCCTTTATGTTATTCACTTAATTTTTCAAAATATTATGCTATATTCTTAATTATATATGTAAATATGGCTAGTTGGCAAATTTACCCAAAAATAAATGTATATAGAGTAAAAATTATTGCATTCGACTAATATGATATACTTATAATTATAAATCATATATATCTTTTATCTTATAATTCACAAGTCACCTGACCAATAAATATTTGCCAAATAGATATTGTTTTCAATTGAAAAATATAACAAAAAAAAAAGAAAATCGAATACTGTTACTCTCCTAAATTATCTCCTAAATTATCGGATAATTGAAGCAAGTTCATGTTTTAAGAATAATAAATAAACAAGTTTTTATGTTTCTCTCCGATTAAATGCTTCTTCAACCTCCAATCTCTCCACGATCTCCATCTTCCATGATTTCAACTTCCTCTAATAACTTCCTTAAGATCCAATATAAAAACTAATACACTAGCAAATTTCTTCCCAAAATTACTCGATAAAATGCTCATCAACAATATGACAGATTTTTTTTTAATGTGCTACTAAATCTCTACATCTCAGCCATGAGACCATGGTCACCTTCTTTTGGAAACAATGTAAGTTGTTAACATCACATATTGGCCACCTCTCTCTTTTTGGGTCAATAGTCTGTAACTCTCTCTGTTTTCATTTTTCAGTGATAGAAATCTGTTACAAACCAAGCGTTGACGGGACCAAAAGTGAACAACTAGATCAAACACGTACTAGACGTGAATAGCTACCGGCCGTTGACGGAAAACAACAATAATAGGCTTAGATCTGAAAGATTTGATCAAAGCTTTCATATGAGGAGTTCATTATGCTCAAAACAGAATGACGTTAAGAGTGGAAAGAACATATTCATACTAACATGTAACATCACGACGAGGCAATTTTTGTTTTCTACTCTTCCAAGTACCCCTCTTTATCATTTTTTTGTGTCCACTCTTCCCTCAAATTATGATAATTTAATGGCTTATTTGTTAGAGATCAACATTTTGAGGAAAAAAAAATTTGTACCTGTATTTCTATCAAATTGTAATATACGGATTACAAAATCCAAAATATTTAATTCATTTTAACAGTAGTGATTTTTATTTTATTTAACAGTATTGATTTAATATTACGTTAAGAATCTAAAAGAATTATTATTAAAATAAACAAATTATATCCGTGCATAGCACGGGGCTATATACTAGTATATATATATAAATAATATCAAACCGACGTTTAGGGCCCATCGACGTCATCAGCGTGTTAAGAAAAACACTTCAACGGTTTAGATTAAAAACAATCGCATCCTACGGTTAAGATTTACCCATTCCTTCTCTTAAACCGTAATGCTGTTGTTGGCAATCGATCGGAGGTTGCAATGTCGTAGGCTATTGGTGTTGTCTAACTCTTTTCGTTTGTCTTTGTTCTCGTATGCTCTCTAATTTCTGTCTTAAAGATTATTTCATCTTCATAGTTGCAATTGTTTAATAGCGGTTTTTGACTTGTGCACGCACACAGCCCCCAAATAAATGGATCGAACTCATGAATTTTTTTATTTTTGGGTGTGAGCAAGCACAAGCTTTAGAGGGCAATTAACTAAATTTTAGTATGGGACACTAGTGTAACTAATAATTAAAATAGAGGGCAATTAACTAAATTTTAGACTATATATTGAAGAAAATAACAACAACAAAAAAAACTTAAGTGGGGCACATGCCTGCACACCCAAGCTCTACCTGCGTGCCAGAGTCTAGAGACCACTAGTGATAAGCATGTGTGGGAGCTGATACATGCAATGAGGAGGTACATGCGGTTAGGGACTTAAGGACTGAAGAGGAGTTTGATGCTGAGCTGGCAATGATAAGAGAAGAAGAAGAAGTTAGTTAGCAATATCAGATTATGAGGATCACTATAAATAGAGGAGAGAGTGTTTAGTAAAGATCATCCTGCGTGATCATTGAAGTGAGAGTTTGTTAGAGAGCTTGCGTGCTCTGTTCATGGTGTTAGGAGAGGAGCACTGTAACTCCGATCTTGTCAGGGTTCATCGTTTATACTAGGAATTGAGAAGAGATAAGAGAGAAGAGATCACATCTTCAAACTTATCAACTAGCCTGCATGGTCTTGCTCTTGTTCTCTCTCATTTTATTGACTCTAGCTAGTCTCATCTTATATTCAAAATCGCTTATATATCTTCCTCACGTATTTTTTCCATAACCGATGAGATTAATTTTTTCAATAACAATAGGTTTTGAAGTTGATATTCAAATCACTAACTAGTTCAATCATTTCCTAAAGTAACGGTCTTCACTATACTACTAATGGTAATAGGTAGCTTACCACTTGTACTTTTTTTTACCACTCACCAATCATTTCAACTTTTGACAATTCGTCAAATATCCCCAACGGTAAAACTTTACTCTCTTCTCTCTCTTCTCTCTTTTGCCTTACATTATTGTCATCCCAACTTGTTGCAAATATTCCACAAATTACAAGAATCATTCGATTCTCTCCCTTTCATCTTCAATTCACCAAAAAAACATGGAAGCTCTAATTCACCACTTCACTCTCCTCTCCGACCAAGCACTTGTCGACAAAACATTCGACCCTTCAAGAATCGAAGACCTCATGCGTCTCTTCGAAGTCGATTCCTACAAAGCTTGGGCAGCTCTCGAATCCGAACAGCAACAAGAACTCGAAGAAGCTGAAGAATCTCTCCTTCAAGCCGAACTCGAACTCGATCGGTAAAATTAATAATAATTTTAATCTAATTTCAATCTTCATAGATCTGGAGAGAGAGAGAGAGAGAGAGATCTGATTTTTTTTTTTTTTCATGGTTTTTTTGTTTTGGGTAGGGATATGGAGTGGGGGATGGAAGAGTATCGGAGAACGTTGGAGGAGATGGAGAGGATGGAAGCAGCTGAGCTTAAAGAGCTTGAGGAGAAAGCAGAGACTGCTAGGAGAACTGGGAATCTAATGGAGAAAGCTGCAACGATCGCGGCGAAACGGCATATTGCGGCGGCGATGGGATCAGCTGCTGCGTCGATGAGATCGGCTTGGAAGACTGCAGCTGGGAATAAGGTTCATCCATCTTGATTCTTGATGATGATAAGATGACGCAATATCACGTGAAAGCATTGGTCCCATGTTATTATTATTTAGGTGGAGAAGAACATTTTAAAATAAATAAATTATTTCCTTTGATAAACATATCTTTAATTAAGGTTATTTTAATTTTGCTAAAGAATTATGAATAATAGATAGTTTATTATTAGTCCTATAGTTTATGTCCTTGTAATTTGTAATCAATATGTATGTTTATGTGATAATAGGAAGTCCTAAAAAAATTGTGGTAGGGGTGAACCAATTGAAGATAGCAGTCACTTGTTCTTTTACTTGTATAGAACAAGATTAAAAAAAAAAAATCAATTTCTTTTTAATTTTTGAATGGTTGGGCATGTTATACTTACGAAAAAGATCACACATTAACACCAACTGATCAAAGTTTTAACAAAAATGCAATTGACCAGGAATTACAAATTTATTAGGGTTTTGATTAAGTAAACCTTTAAACCCAAGTTACCAAAAGAAAACACGAGAAAGAAAGAAAGAAGACATTTTTGTTTGTTGGTGCGCAAGAAACAGTCTAGGATTTAAAGGGTTTTGGTAAGAGAATGTGAGACATCCCGCACGAGAATAAATACTGTCTATAAATTCGATTCGGGTTTATAATATAAATTTATCTTTAAAAAATTAGACTTTTGTTTTTTTTCCAGGGAAAGTAAATAAATAAATTCAATAAGAACGAAAAAGAAAAGGAAAAAAAAAAACAATTAGAATAGAGTTTTTCTTTGTGTACAACAAAAAGGTAATATTCGGAATCATTCGATTATGGAAAATTTTGAATAAGGGAATCATTAAGATCCATAATGGAAACACACACTAAATGTAAAAAAGGAAGATGAGAAGAGAGAGTTCATAATATAAAGAGAGGAAGCTAGCTTGCAAACAAGTCTCTGTGATCTTTGTCTGTGTAATTCGCTTTCTTTCTTGTAATACTGTTTCAATATGGGAGGCAAAAAGCATAAGATTGACATTGCTGAAATCCAAAAAAAAGCCGCAAAAACGGTTGCTTTCAGCAAACGCAGGAACGGTCTCTACCGTAAAGCTTCGGAGCTCTGTCTCCTCTCTCCCGGCTCTCAAATCGCAATCTTGGCGACTCCTCTCTCTTCCAACTCTCACGCTTCTTTCTACTCTTTCGGTCACTCCTCTGTCGATCAAGTTGTCTCCTCTGTGCTCCAAGACCAGCATCTACTTCCGGCAAACCAACTAGAGAGCAGGTCAGGGTTAGGGTTTAATTGGTGGGAAGACAAAGGTTTTGACATGTCGGAGAACGTGGACGAGTTGAAAGAGGCGATCGATGCGGTTTCTAGGATGTTGAACAATGCGAGAGTCCGGTTAGATGATGCCGTGAAGAGCAATCAAAGAGATGGACGTTTAATGATTTGTAACGAAGAGACGAAGACAACGAATCAAAATCACATATTGGAAGGGGAGTCTTCTGGCTCTGCAATGGTGAACGAGGAAGATAATCTACACTTTGATGATTTTTTTACTGATTTCAACATTGATCCTTTGATGTGATCATCTTTTTTTTATGCAACATGTCCGGCTTAGCTTAATATCTAACGTAGCTATAGCGGTGCATTCTTTTTAATATATATTTTTGGTTCTTTGATTGGGGGGAGTCATGCTACCAAATAAAATTGAAGAACGAACGATTATGCATGTTTACAATAAAATAAAATAAAAACACACAAACCGTTTTTTTTTTTTTTTTTTTGAACAAACATACGCTTAAATTCATTAAAACGACGTTTCACAAACAGGAGAGGACAGATTGAGAGCGTTCTTAGCCAGAGCGTCTGCGATCTGATTCTGTTTCCTAGGAATGAAATTGAAAGTACAGACAGTTAAAGTACTAGATAATTCAAGGATGTCGTAGAGAATCCCGTGAAATTCCTTCGATTGGAGCTTCAAATTCAATGCCTTGACTAAACGCTGAGACACAAACCGTCTTGGAAGTTTTTTTCCTGCTTTGTTCAATCCATAACTAATGGTTAGGATGTTACTGATTTATATCTGATTAACCAGTAAGTTAGATTAGAAACTTGTAAAGGTAACCTGAAGAAAAGAGGATCAATAATATATCAATACTTCTTATAATTAGACATTAGTCCATTATCACGTCGTAGCCACTCTAAAGCACGAAGTCTTTCTTGGCATGCCAGAAACCATCTCCGGTTTTGAGGATGCATAAGTAGATTTTGCCTCAAAAGTCTCTAGTACACATTCTTTTTTGTTGTTTCTGAATCAGCCAGGGTTTAAAAAGATATTATTGTGTATGTACGCTTTACTGTTTTTTTTTCTTTTTTTTTTGGCAATATCTGCCGTTTCTGAAAAGT
The DNA here is from genome assembly GCA_023864065.1 of Camelina neglecta. Lineage (NCBI taxonomy): Eukaryota > Viridiplantae > Streptophyta > Magnoliopsida > Brassicales > Brassicaceae > Camelina > Camelina neglecta. The sequence goes on from CM043456.1 coordinate 30,914,690, forward strand.
TTTTTACGGCCCCCTAGACCCGGAAACTCAAAACGAAAATGGAACTGGCCTATTCTATATATATATATTTTTTTGTACATTCAATCTTATTTCAAAAATGGTGATTAGTACATATCTATCCTCAACCCACCTTAGCAATAGCTAAATGGTGAGGCACAGTGAGAGAGTGAACTCATGACAATAATACACGAAAACTGTTTTTAAAGTATAAGATCCTAAATGTTAGTGTACATATAAATAAGAACGTTACGAGCCAGATCCCTCTGGAGTATTTTATGGCTTATGAACAGGAAAGAATATTATCAACCGAGCCAGATCATGAACCATCATCATCTGTTTATCTCTCTACGCTTTTTCTGGGAATACCTTAAGGAGGAAATCGATGAATCGCTTAGAGTATAGTGTAGGCTCGATGGCTGAAATTGTCATCGGATCATATTTCATAGATTTGCAAGTATGTTCCACTTTCTTCTTCATGTTGTACTCTTGGAGGATGTCAATCATGCCCATGTATACAACCACATCGTACACTTCAAATAGCTCGACTGTTCCCGGCTCCTCCTTGTCTTGACCGAGTTTGTGGTGGGCTTGAGCCGGCATGTTCACTCCTAACTGCACCCGGAGCCTGAATTTGATTCCAAAAGGTATGGTTGAACAATTTCATAAACTGGAAATAAGGATATTGGACTGTGATCTTGTGGAGTGAAGTTAGGTTTTGGCAGGAAGTGACTAACCTTGCAGTTCCAGGTAGAATAAGATCAACTTCTTGCTCGCCAACAGAGAATGCTCGTAGTGTGCTACCTCTGATGTGAGGACCGGGGGCGGTATTAACGGAATTGGGTTCGTGAGTAACCATTAATAGTCCTTTTGGAGGATTGGAAGGTTCACGTGGCAAGCTGACTGATGAAACACAAAACAAAAAACAGTAAGAGACACAAATCCATGACATGTAGTCTAGTTTACAATGACTACATGTGTGAGCTCTAGAACTACTGTGTAGTAAGAAACCGATCACCTGATTTATCTAAGCTAGTGGATGACTATTCTCCCTAAACTAAGAAGATATATAGTCACTTAAAGAATTGAGGCCTACCGTCAACAGATGCATCACTATCACTTTCTTGATCTGACATTTCATTGGGAGGATCCAGGATATCAGTACGTGGATCGGGAGCTCTAAAATGTAATCCCAAGAGAAGACTGTAATCAAGGATTTGAAGAGATTCCAAGAAGGAACAGTCTAAAATAATTTGCCTGCCATGTGGGAAACAACGAGGTTCCATAAACAATTAGACAAACACAATTGTGAAAAATACAGCACTTTATTGCCCTTAGGACTGCAATCAGGATAATATGTGCATAAGAATGTAAAAATAATAATAAAATCTAAGTTAAAGCTAATGGAAAACAGGAGAAGCATCATACAAAAAAATTCACTAGCCGACTAGACTTGAAACCATGAAAAGCAGAGCAAACATCTCATTTCTAATGGTATGCGTGTAGACAGCAGTGGCAGTAAGACATTATGTATAACTCTCTAAATCTTAGTTGGTTCACTAGGCTATCAGTCAGGTCTTGCAGAAATGGAGTTAATAAGTTTAAACAACAATGAGAACTTGCTCCCTTAAAAAATATATACACAATTTCTATAGATGAGATTTCCCAAAAAAAAAAAAAAAACTTGAAATTCCACATGCAACATCCCTCACATATTCAACAGACAATTAGTGCTGGAAAATTGCGACAGGCGAGAGGTGATCATTAGATGTTTTCAGAAACAGTAAGTGGTTGCAGCATGCACACTTTGGAAAATAGATACAAATGGCACATAAAACCTAGAGGTTCCGTAGCAAATGTATAACTAAAATACCATTCAACTGACGAAAGGGTTATTAACTGAGTAGAGAACTCACTTGAAGAGAGCTTCTCGCAGCAGCTTGTCCATATGAAGTTCATAAGCCAGATCAAGATCTTTCATGGTAGTTTTTTCTCCAATTTTTTTCTTTTCTGTAAATCTCCCTTGAGTTGAGCCCTTTAGGTCATAGCGGCGATGAATCTTCAATTCTGTGCAAAACATATTCCCCATGACCACAAATCGTACCTGTCAGAGAAGCACAAAGCTCATGCTAAAGAGAAATGAAATATAATGGAATTAATATATAGAAGAGATCAGACTACTTATCACCTTTTTACCCCACTTGAGTTTTATTCTGTGAACTCCAAAAAACTTCGTTATGAGCGTATTTTCATAGTCCCCTACATGTTCATAGTACCTAGGCAACATCCTGAGTAGAACCTATTAGAAAATGAGATGCCCTCAGTCATACATATATAGAAGATTATGTGATATACTAAGAAAAATACATACAAGGAAAGACAGGCTAGACTATTTGTAGGTATGTCACATGCATCCTAAAAATATAGCAAAAGAAAAAGAAAAGGAGCATGAATCAGCTAACTTTACCAAAAATCAAGAAGGGTTTACAATATCCCTAAACCACTATTATACTTAACAACAAGTAAGAAAAGATGAAAGCTTGGTTTAGTTCTATCAAACCTTTAACTCAGATCTTTTTAGTGTCTTTATCACAAATCTGTCGTCATGAGAAAGGTAGAAGATACTGCCACTTTTTCCAGCGGACGAAATTTCCCTCAAGCCATCATCGCCACAGATAGACATCATGTAGTCTGCAGCATCTAACTTGAACATTTCCCTCAAATTCCTATGCCATTGTAAACCATGCATAGTAAATAATTAGAAAGAACAAGTAATCTTAAATACACTAAGAAAAGCATGATGAGTAACAGAATGCTCTTAGTTTGTCAAAAACTACAAAGAATGCTCTTAGTTTGTCAAAAACTACAAAAGGAGAGGGGATTAATGTGTTGAAAAAAAGCATCATTCCACAGACATTATTGCAAAACCTTTTGGTTAACAAATTTTAAAATCCCTAACCATGATAAGATCCTTAAACAAAAGATATTATCCAATAAAGATCAGTAGTTCGGAGAGCTGGCAGAAACTTCAACATTTAAATCTTTAACAAAAGTATTTCACATTGATGTTCAGTTTCCAAATTCATAGACGTATTGATACAGACCTATTATGCTATTATACATATGCTGAGAGAGGCCTAGTATGCTATTATATTTGCTGATTAAAAGCATTTCTGGAATAAGCGGAATAAAAAAAAAGTTTTACCTGAAAACCATAGGGCAATAGTCTTTCCAATCGAAATCAATGGACTTGTGCGGAGGTGTATATTGGGAACCGTTTCTAGGGAAGAACATCATGATTCTGGCTCTTTCACTAAAGTCAGAAGCACGAACTTCCCGCGGAGGCACTGGTGTAATTTTCCCAACAGTATACCTGTGAACTTGAAAAGATATGTTGTGTAAGAGAAAAACTACTACAAGCATGGTCTGACTGTTTGTATTCTGGTCTGACTCATTAATCAAGTCATAGTGTGCAGAAAATAATTGTGTTTAGGCTACTGAGAAGATCATATGAGAAAATGAAGAAAATGTTCAGAAGTGACTTGAATAAAGATCTCTTGTCATTTTGATAACTAACATCTATTAAAATTGGTTGTTTACCTGATACCAAGTTGGAGATTAAGCATTAGATAATGGTTCCACCTTCCCCCTAGAAAGCTCACACAAGCGCTAACTGTGACTTCCTTAGTAAGATTCAAAGGTCTAGCCCTGTGTGACATGTCGATAGAACTCATAATTCGTTCTTTGATCAGAACTCCTTGCATGTATTCTCTTTCAAAAACGATAGGGTTCTTATCCCGTCCCTCGCTTTGACCAGAGTCAACAGACCGTGCAGACTTGGATGCGGGCCCGTGATGCATAAAGTCTCGTGGAGGATCACTGGTGCTCCAATAATCATCAGGATACCTCTCAGAAGTTCTCGTCAGTCCACTTGTTGTGGTTATCTCAGAAAGACTTCGTGACACAGCTTTCGAATTCCGTAAATCATCAATATTTACTGTTGAATTATGAGATAGGAGGAAATTACCGGTGTCATCGTAACCAAAATGCCGATGCCACTTTTTCAGAGACGGGTGTTTACTTCCAGCAGGATAAAAGACTCCACTCCCATCCTTAAGGCCACGTGACCAGGTTCCAAAATAAAAACCGCCATCAGCATACTTGTAAACACCAGAGCCATGTCTAAGACCATTCAACCAAAACCCATTGAAGAGATCACCATTAGCCCAGCTCATAATTCCTCTGCCAGACATTTTACCCTTTTTCCAGTTCCCAATGAACCTGTTTCCATTGTACCAAGAATAACTACCACTGCCATCATGTAATCCTTCTCTCCATGAGCCATCATATACATCCGAGTTACAATACTCTTTCCTACCTAGACCGTGTCTTACATTCATTCTCCATGCTCCAGCATAGACAGATCCATCAGGAGAAGTCAATGTGCCAAAGCCATGAAGGTATCCGCCAGAGAAATCCCCTTCATATTTAGCTCCAGACGACCACATAAGTTTACCTCTCCCGGATATTTTCCCTTCTTCCCAATCACCCTCGTAGATTATTCCATCAGGCCACGCATACTTTCCTTTCCCATAAGGAAGTGTTCCCTTGAGTTGACCAGAATAAACATCACCATTTGAGAATTCTCTCTCTCCAGCCCTGAGGAAAGACAAAAGTACACCCCCAGATCTAAGAAATTTTGAAAATAAAATTTTAAAAAAACAACAACTAGAGAAGTCACATGGTGAAATGTCTGTTGACAAAGGGAAGAATAATAACACAAACACACCTTGTTTCCATCTTGACAAGGATCTGGTGATTTTCAGAACATAGTATCCTCCAACCTTACATTTGATGCGTTACCAGGTTCAAATCCATCAATCTCAGAGCACATTAGCTAACATAGAGTTGAGATCACTTCAGAAACTCTGAGTTTTCAAATCACAACAGAGATAAACCAATCTAACTAGGACTTGATTGAACAACAATCCATTTCTCTTCAACTCAAGATCCTTATTCAGATGCTTCCACACAAAATGTGCTGAAAATGACAGATTCCTCCTGGAGCTAGCATTCACCAAAGATTCATTCCTCCTTCTCAAAGCATCCCTTTTCACTAAAATAATTAAAATAAAAAATAAATAAAAGCTCAAAATCAAGATTTAACCATATAAGTCCAATTTTGCCAAACATTGACCACACCAGATACTCAAAATTATGAGCACAATGCAACAAGAGCTGGTAAAATAGCTCATGTATTAGCCTTAATCCGATTAATCTTACAAGTAATTAGACAAAGAGAACAAATCACTGAACTAGAGTAAAACTCAGAAATCTCGAGTTGAATTCGCAGAAGAAAAAAAAAACTTAAACGAGCTACAACAACAATAAATACAACAGATTTGGAGAAGAAACAGAGAACAAAATTGAAAATGAAATCGAAATCAGATAATCGCAGAATAACTCACCGAGATGAAGCTTTAGAATCTCTCCCTGAAAGCTGGAGAAGAAGCAAAAGGAAGAAGAAGAAGAAGATGGAGGAAGAAGAAGAAAAAACCCTAAATTGAGCTGTAAAAGGATGATTCGTCTTCGTCTTCTGCTTCGTATGTTGTTGATAGAGAGACCTCGAAGCTTCTGGTTCAATTCGGAGAATAACTTCTTCTTCTTCTTCTTCTTCCTCTTCTTCTTTGTATAATAAATGTAGTTCCCATGCACGCTAAGAAGTCCCTTCTCTCTCTCTCTCTCAGTCTTCTTCTGAGTCTACTTTTTTTTTTTTTTTTCTTTTTTTTCCGATCTGTTTTTCTTTTTATTTTTGTAACATTTCGAAAAAAGTATTGTTTTATTTTTTTCTTTCTTTACTGCAGTTTTCATTTTCTTTTTTTGGGGATTGTACGGTTCAGACTGAAAAGTCCCTGATAAAGATAAAAATTCATATTTCTTCTTTTTCTAAAATTAATAAAGTATGTTTATATATTACTCTTCATCAAAATTAAATATCTAAATGTTTTGCGAACAATCTCTTGTCTTTTCAATAATTTAAAAAAAAAAAAAAAAAAATTTAAGCAGTCTATAGCTGGTACAATGTTTATGCTATTTAATATAAGAAACGTATCTTCATATTCTAATTTATGATAGTTTCTTGGTCAATTATAAGTTTTCTTTTTTGAATAATTTGTCTGTTCTTATTTGTCAACAATAATTTGTATGTTTAAAAACACATTTACGTTTGTATTGCTCTTTGTTTTCTATTTGTTTTCTCAATAACATGTGCAATATAAGACGGTGACATATCAATGACATTAACACAAACCACTATATATCAAATCATGAAATTATATTAAAAATATATATTTAAAGGTTTGAATTTGATTTTAAATTTTTCTATGAGTTTGTTTTGTTTTTTATTTTCCCGTTTCAGAAACATTTCGGAAACAGAAACTCGTGAAAACTCGGAAATAAGTCACATAAACACAATTTCTAAAAATCTCTGTTTGGAAACATGATAGAAACTCCGTTTCCGTTTTGGAAACGCGACAAAAACTTTTTTTTATAATTTCAAAATTTAATAAATAAAGAATTTGAAAATATAAGTATTTATGATACATATAATGAAAAAAATATAATATAATTAGTAGCTTAAAAGTTAAAATCCCTAAATATATGGTGATGCTGGTCAAAAAATTGATTTTGAACGTTCATTTTTTTTACAGTTTTACTTTTAATTAAACTATTTAATATTTTTGTTTTGAATTTGTGTTGTTTCAGATTTTTTTTAATATTGTTTTTATGTTTGGGGACTTATTATATCTATATATATATATATATATATATCTATACAGATATATATATATATATATATATACGTTTCCTATGCGTTTCTATTACTTAATTTTTGAAAAAAAGTCGTTTCCCGTTTCCGAAACGCTTCGTTTCCGCATATCCGTTTCCATTTCCATGCAACCTAGCTTTTATATTGGTATATACGGTAATTTTGAAAAAAAAAACATATTCCTCTATCGTGATTCAGCAGTTAAGTAGTTCATACTAAGTTTGGGAAAATATCGATAGAGTCCACACATTTTTATTTTGACTATAATTGCATGTCTACGTTTTGAATAGCAAAAGAAAATAACCTCTACAAATGTATACATTCATGCTAAATTTGGGAAATTAGGATTAGAGTCCTCTCATTTTTTTTTTAAATTATGATAGTGAAGTTTTGAATAGTAAAAAGAAAATAATTTCTAAAAGTTTTTGGAAAATAGAAATCTAATTATTAAGTTTTTGGTTAATACTAACAAAACTATTTTTTTGATACAAAAAGAGTGTGAAATAATAAACCAAGGTGGTAAAACTATACACAGTCGGCTTTATTCTCTAGGCCAATTTTGAGATTAGTTTTGGACTTCGGCCATCTTCCACCTATTAATAAATAAATAAATATATATATTGAGACTTTTCCCTATATTGTAACTTATCTCATTAGAGGTTTTAAATTAATTAACTCACATAAATTAATTACTTTTTTTTCTTTAATAAATAGATAATTTGATCAAAACAGACATTTATATCAATTCTAAGACCATATATATTTGTATTTTATTTCATTACGAGCTTGTTCCACACCCGGGGGAGTCACATCTTTGCAGAATACAATTCCGCTGAATATCGTAATGACATATATTTTGTCCTTTGACTTTTATATATAAGAATTGGCCTATTATTATGAAAACAAAAAAAAAAAAAATACGATTTGAATTTGATCATCTATGATATTGTGGACTATATATATATAGCATGATGATGGTGCATGCATATGTAGACGTTAGGTACTTATCAGGTCATTTTAGGTAATAATTTTTTTTTTTTTTTTTGCAATTATTAGATAAAGCTATATATTATTTGCATTTGGTTAAATAACAAATGCTGTTGAGAATAATCTAGAGCATAGCAAGTTGAAACATTAGAAAGCAATTTTTTATACAATCAACAAATATGTTATAAAAATTAGAATGTCAATGTATATATAGTGTTTATTTGACCCAAAAAAAAATATATATATATATATAGTGTTTATTTTTAATGATTTTCTGACTTTCAAATCAGCATTTTAATTTGATGATGAGATTAGTCGGAGAAAAATGAGTTAGAGACAAAGAAAAAAAAATATGAGAGAAATAAGATATCATTCACCATCATATAATTTCTTAAAATATGATTAATGTGCTTTTTCTCTACTGAAAATATGTTGTATTTGTATATATATGCTATCGAAATCAAATTAATATGATATAAGGATTTTTAATTTACCATGAAAGATAAATTATAAAATTTTATGTCGCAAAGTTGGATATGAGATTTAGATCACGAATCGCATTACGGGGACTTGCACAATGACATGTTTATCCAACTGTGGATCAGTGAATGGTTGTCATATTAGCCAAATTTATGAACATGTCATGCTTATCCTAAACCTAAAACAAATGACGTATATATATTTTTAATGATACATGTTGCAGATGATGTATGTTTTTTTATTTTATTTTTACAAGTTGAATGTGCTATATGCCTATATGAGAGTTGAACTCATTCATGTTGCTTCTTGCACAATAATGGAATCCAGATCTAGTGTTTAACAAAAGTTAATGCTTATATCAGAAAATATTTTAGCAACGTTTTACTATGGGTTTTTGGATTAGCATACGTACATATTTGTTTGTCATTCGATGATAGCGTTGCGAGGTTGATTACTAGAGTAGACAAAGTTTTTGTAGAGTAGGTCCAAATATATATTTTGGCAATTAGTAGACTAAAAAAATGTAATAATTAACCGTAAGTATACGTGTTAAGACAAAACTCGTTTGAAATTAATGCGATTGACCCGAAACATGAACCTGAATTTTAAATCTGTCGCCGCGAGATATTTTGATAGGAACATATAATTTAAAATATAGAGGTGGATGGTGTAATTGGTATGAATACAGATATGAAAAATCTGGACTCAACCTAACATGGCCAAACACAAGAAGACAAGCATCGACGCTTACGAATATTTTAGTTTCTTTATCACGATTTGTTTTGTTCAACGTTCGAAGCATCCAATGAACTTTCTAAAAAAGCTATAATTGTAAATTTGTAAAATCATAAGCGTCGCTCATCATCGCATGCGAGAAAACTATACGTAACTACAGTACAAAAAAAACGAAATCCAGCGTTGTGGTTGCTCATCATCGTCTATGAGAAATAGCTAGAAACCAAACAAGAAATTGACATTATAAAAACTTGTGAAATGTCTAAAATTATATGATGCAATTAGCTGTCATAAGAAATATACATGAAATGAAATGCGACAGCGAAATAAAATTATACTCTTCTCTTATATCAATTAGATAGTCTTATTATTTTCTTCTATCAAAAAATATTGTACTGAAAACAAAGACCAATTTTTGTTGCTTTTGAGGTCATTCTATGGCAAAAATGTGAAAGATTTGTGGAGAAGATTTTGACTTTGTAGAAATATTAAGGAAGACTTTAAAATATTTTAGAATGGATCTTAATTCGTTTGTAGGAAGAATTTTGAAAAAGAAAAAAAGTTAGAAAAACCTTTCTAAGATATTTTAATGATATTTTCAAATATATTTAAAAAATTTGGTATATCACTATATCATAAAAATAACCAAACCATAAAGTGATGTTTTACGGAAATTTCTCTAAAAAAAACTTATCTTTTTTATATTTTGGATATCATCGAAGAGACATACAAAATAATATCACGATCATCATAAATAGTGTATTACTTCCTTTATGTCAACTCGTCCATAAAATCCCTATGTGCTTTTTTCAAAATTTGCAGTTTGTACGAAATTCTTTACATTGTGTTCTATTTATTCGTCGACATATACATCTACGAACAAGACGAAAACTCTAAAATTAAAAGTAAACGTTAAACAGTAAACAAATATCAATATTCCTTTTGTGATATAATAAACAATTATCTAACAACTTCAAAATTTGCTTTAAAAGTCTAAACAGGTTAAACAAGAGCAGTAATACTAATAGTTGTTGAGACAAAAAGGACGAAATAATGAATTGAAAACAGAAGAATTGCATGTGATTTTTAAAAGAAGAAAGTAATAAAAATAGGGGATGATGTGGTTGTCACGTAACGCACATCGAGACAAGCCAAAAAAAAAGTGGTGTGTGTGGCCCTTCTTCTGTTCTCTTCTACCTTTTTTATTTGTCCCTCTCCTTGCCGTACTCCTCGTTGCTAAGTATCAAATATCTAATTACCTTCTTTAATTATCTTTTTAAGATATCATTAACCTAGTTTTCTTTTTATTAGTTAACTCTCTGCATGGATCTGATTCGTTCCCCATACACCACACGAAGAATCGATCCTATCCACGATGACCCATCTCTAAAAAATCAACACATGTATTTTTCTTTTTTATCATAGTGATTTTCAATCTTTGAGCTTATGGATTCGCAATTCAAGACTGCATAGTGGATCTTTGTCAGCACAACAGTTGAGCTTATGATTAGACGCGAATCTACAAAACTATCGACATTTATTTCTCGAGTTAAGGTTGTAATGATAATACAATACTTTTAAATTGAGTTATATAACGAGCACTATGTATAATTAAATGCAGAAAGTATATATTTAAATAACAGGGAGGTTGCACTTAAAATAAAATAAAAACATAATAATAGGGAAAATAGAACTGTTTAAGAGAATAATACTTTTACGTTTGCCTTTACTCGGGCCCTAGCCATTATTACCTCTTCAAATTCACAAAAAGAAACTTATAAGATTTTTTTTTCTTATTTTTTAATATTTTCTAATTTCTATCATTTGTCAATGTCACATCACCTGTCATCTATCAAACTATATCTCTCTTTTTCCACCGCTCGTCCTTTATTTATTCATCACTTTCATCATTTATTCATGCATCTCTGCCCTCATTCTCTATTTTCTTCTATATATCTCTCTAGTCAACCAAAAATTGCCTTAAGGAAACCAAAAGAGAAATCAAATTGAAAAGGATGTAACATTTTGTTTTTTTAATCGGGGCCAAAACCAGCACGACGGGCTTCTTGTGTTTTTTTTTCTAAAGAATATTTAATATCATATTTTTCAAAAAAAAAGTAAAATAGTGATTGTCGATTGTTTGACAAAAAAAAAATTAATTGAACTAAAACAGTGGGTCAATATGGTCACAGCCTCCCATTTTTGAATATAAGCTTATAGATTTCAACATTTCAATACACTGAAATAATGTTTAAACCAATTCATATTTTTTACATAGATATATTTCAAAACATCTGGTTTTGTAAACTAACTTGGTATTAAGATTAATATAGAAAGTTTTAGAAGATAGACTAACCCAAACCAAAAAAAACTGGAAAGACAGATAAAATTATATCAGTTACCATAGTGGAAAGTTTAATTTGTTTGATGATTCATGCATTTGATTTATTGTTTCGAGTCTTTGCATAAATAATCTTTATAGCTATGTGTTATTTCCACAATATCATGGCAAAAAATTTGAATTGGGGTTAGACTAGTAATATTTGGGGTGCTTCTTCTAATCTTCTACCGGTAAAGCTTGGTTGTGTCAAAATGTATAGTTTCGGACACAAGAAAATAAAAACAAATCTTTTTTTTTTATTATTTTTAAAACCCCATTATTCATAATGAAGCTATGGTTTCTAAAGATTAATGGGCTTCGAATATCTTCATAAATAAATCATTATGTATTATCTACTACTCCATTAATCATATGCTCTTGACGAAGATATTATTTGCATTTTACGTTTTTGTTTGGTGTACTTATGAAAAAAGCCTTGGACATCTCTGTTTCAGAGCAGTAAGTCTCATGATCTTGAAAAGGATTCTTCAAGAAGCACCGAGTAAGACAAGTGTCCTATGAATGATTGATACATGTCAAAATTGTTTCAAACATACAGAATCTTGAGCTCTTTATTTGCCCTTTTTTTTTTTTTTAGAATTTTAAGTATCAAGGACAATGAACACATGTTGTGGACTCATATTGAGTGGCCATGAATGATATGGTCAAGTAAAGATAGGGATAGTGTATGGACCGGTAACTACTGTTAGGTTGACTTGTTTTCACTAGAAAACGTACTATCTTCCATTCCGTCGGTCCCTTAATTTAGCTTCAAACCAACATATGAAAACTAATTGTCTAATTCAGTTTTTTACCTTTTTGTCAAAAATTGAGTTTGATCAATGGTGGAAATCTAACTCATCTTAATACTTAGGATATTTTTGTATGATCTTTCCATTTTCAAATTGCTTGCTTTCATTCCCAAACATTCATTTTTTTTTTTCCAAAAAAAAAAAACAAACATAATGCAATCAAGAGACTACTAAAAGACTCACAAACTCGACTAATAATAAACAAACTACCGAAAAAAATATAGATTTAAAATCGATAAAGATTCTCATCCCACTAAGAAGTTGTAAGCTTTGTCCGGTCTAAGGCTTCCCCAAGGGCTGGCCTAGGATCGTGGACGCTCATTGCAACTCCAAGACCAGTTTGAACTCGTTTCTTCACCAAACCTTAACCAAGACAATTTCTTCTTCGTAAAGTCCTGCTCCGTCTTAGCTTAGCTTGTAGTCCTGTTTTGTGTTTACTTTATTTTTGTTGTTGTTGTTTCCTTGTTTATATCTCTGTAACATTCTGTCAAAAATTTGAAAACATCTTGCAAAAGATTTATTTGTGTCAATATATGTATTTGGACTTTTTGGAGTAGCGAACAACAATCTTAAATGGCCCAACTACATCTGATAAGCCCATTAAGTATTATAAGCCCGTTTACATAAATAATATGTTCAATTTACAATGATACCCTTGACCTTCTTCCTCGTGCTAGAATCTTCTTCATAATTTAATTCATCCTCCATTAGAATCCCTTTAGGGTTTTCTTCATACAATCAGACTCAGCGAATCGACGAAGAGACTTCTACGAGTGGATGATGAGTTACGAAGGTAACGGAGATGGCGTCGCTGTCTCCACCGCAATCAACAACAACGAGGACTACATAGCTCTGAAGAGTTCGCCTTTTCAGTCCCTTGGTGGCGAGGATGGTCACCAAGACTCCAAGTCTCGAGTATGTACACTTAATCCTTTAGATATCCTTCTCTTCGATTCTGTAGCTTCCGGGCTTCTGTTATGTTCGGACGGGTAGTCATAATAGTTGTAATTTGGTACAAAATTTCATGTTCTGCCTCTTCTGTTTTGTTGAAATCTGGATTTGATACTGTGATTTAAGGGGGTTTTCTGAATTTAGGCGATGGTTTAGCTTTGTAAAGAGTTGAATTTGAGTATTTATGCATTGGTTTGAGCCTCTGGCTTTATAGACATTATAGTATCATATCATGTCAAGTGTTCAAATATGCTCTTTAGAGTGATATTATAATACATTTTGACATTTGTTTCCAGGAGGAATCTGATGATCTTGAAAAGGATTCTTCAAGAAGCAAGGAGAAAGACAAGGAAAATGGACGTGACAAAGACAGAGACAAAGATAAGGATCGTGAAAGGGAGAAGAGCAGAGACAGAGATAGGGAGAAGAGCAGAGATAGAGATAGGGAGAAGAGTAAGGATAGGGAACGAGACCGCCATCATAGAGATCGTCATAGGGACCGTAGCAGAGAACGTAGTGAGAAAAGGGAACGTGAGAGAGATGATTTGGATGATGATCATCATCTTCATCGCAGAAGTCGAGACCGTGACAGGTACTGATAGTCTGTTGTAATTTCTTTTTAGGTTTTAGATTGTTTTATTTTTAATGTTGATGGTGTCATCATTTATTTATAGGAGGTCTCGCGATCGAGACAGAGAGGAGAGGCACAGGCGACGGTCACGCTCTCGGTCAAGGAGCCGCTCTGAACGTAGGTCAAGGTCAGAACATAGGCATAGGTCTGAACATAGATCACGTTCTCGCTCACGATCACGGTCAAGATCAAAGAGGTACCTGGTTTCTCTGTTATTTTTATTTGTTATAACAAATTCATTTTGTGGCGACGTTGCAATGTCATACATATCATATCAAATAAACTGTATAAGCTGTATTGGTCTAGAGAAAAACTATATTCTTGAGGTTTATTTGCAGTTGTATTATCATATTTGGGAATATACTTATGTACTAACACATATTTAGTGTGATCTGGGTTGTTGTGTTTCTTAGGTTTAGTTGAGGCATTATTTTTTCGTAGTTGCTTCGACTGATATCTCACCGCTTATTTTTTGCTCTTTCAGCAAGAGGGTAAGTGGATTTGACATGGCGCCCCCTGCTTCTGCAATGTTAGCTGCTACTGCTGTTGCTGCAGCAGGTATATGCTTCATCATCTACTCAACATTATTATGTTTCTTAACTGCTTGTTGTTTTTGGTTTTACGTAGTTTGGAAAGATCATAAACAATTACACGCTGTGATTTTGGTAAGCTGCGTTTATTGACTCGTGAACAGAGGACTTTAAAGTCTTACTTTCTTCATAGGATGTCTTGTTATTTTTGTTGCCTGGTGAAGTGGTTTTGGAACTGAGAAGTTTTTTGTTTTGTTTTTCTTTGGTGGTGTTTGTTTGTTTCTGTGTCTTGTCTTTTTGTAGTAAGAAGGCTGTGTTGGGTTAGTTGCCCCATTATGCTGACAATGAGCCGGCCTCTCTAGCTTTAATTGTACAAGGAGGAATCAGTGCAACGGTTGTCATGGGTATTTTTCATCTTCAACTGGCAACTATATGCCTGTTTTCTAGCCTTACAAATTTTGACAACTCGAAACGAATACAGCCTTAGACATTTCATCTTAATATTCATAAGTTGTTGGGATATTTTTGCTGGTAGGAAATTGTTATTTGTAGCTTTGTACTTATTGGTAGGTCTACTCCTCCGGGAAACATAATAATGGTCTAAAAAACATTAAATGACACGTACCACATTACCTAGCAGGCCAGATTCCTAGTGTCCCAGCTACTGCTACTATTCCAGGGATGTTCACCAACATGTTCCCCATGGTCCCTGGTCAGGTATAAATCCGTACTTTTTGCTTTTCTTTGTTATTTAGATGTTCCACTTTTCTTCTGTTTGATGCGAACATGCTCATAACTTCTCATATTTTCATTTCATTTAGCAACTTGGCGCTCTTCCTGTAATGCCAGTTCAGGCAATGACTCAGCAGGTAAGATCTATCAGTCTATCTTATTCTTAGCTTCCTCACCGTTTGTCATGATTCCTCTCCTAAAATGTATTATGATCGTAGGCAACTAGGCATGCTCGGCGAGTCTATGTTGGTGGCCTTCCACCAACTGCAAATGAACAGGTTCGTTATTATATGTTTTGTTTTAAGGCTTTGTGACTTTTTGTTTATAATGGTCTAGCTAAGACATTGGCAATATCCATTTTATGAATTACTAAGAATGGGTTTCCATGTTCTAGTCGGTGGCAACGTTCTTTAGCCAAGTGATGTCGGCCATTGGGGGAAACACCGCTGGGCCAGGTAATGAAAAGTTCTTTTTTTTTTGTTCAAGGTTACTGCCATGTCTAGAACGCTCATCCTTTTTGGGATTTCTTATGCATAGGTGATGCAGTGGTCAATGTTTATATAAACCATGAAAAGAAGTTCGCTTTTGTGGAGATGAGATCTGTTGAGGAGGCTAGTAACGCAATGGCATTAGACGGCATTATACTAGAGGTGATTCATTATCTCTTGTAAAATTTGGCCTTTATTAGTTACAATCTGTATTGTGTGTACTGAATTCATAGCTTTGAGCATCTCCAGGGAGTTCCTGTAAAGGTGAGGAGGCCAACTGACTATAACCCGTCCCTTGCTGCAACTCTTGGTCCGAGCCAGCCTAATCCCAGCCTCAACTTGGCAGCTGTTGGATTGTCTTCGGGGTCTACTGGTGGGCTTGAGGGTCCTGACCGCATTTTTGTGGGCGGGCTTCCTTATTACTTCTCAGAGACACAGATCAGGGAGCTTTTAGAGTCTTTTGGGCCCCTAAGAGGTTTCAACTTGGTCAAAGACAGGGAAACTGGAAATTCGAAGGGATATGCGTTCTGTGTTTACCAAGATCCTTCAGTAACAGATATTGCATGTGCTGCTCTAAACGGAATTAAGATGGGCGATAAGACACTTACAGTTAGGCGTGCAATCCAGGGAGCAGTTCAACCTAAACCCGAGCAAGAAGAAATCTTACTACATGCCCAACAACAGATTGCTTTTCAGGTGAATGATTCAAATTCATTTGCTTGATTGTCTGTTTTCGTTATAGTTCGTTTCTGTAAATCGTTTTGCATTCATTCTATCTAGAAGATGACTAATTAAATCTTATTGTAGCAGAGGCTTATGTTACAACCAGGAGGTACTCCCACCAAGATTGTCTGTTTGACTCAAGTGGTTACAGCTGATGATCTTAAAGACGATGAAGAATATGCAGACATAATGGAGGACATGAGAACAGAAGGTGGAAAATTCGGTAAGCAATTCGACGACATTTTACCATAGCACATACTGAGGCTTTTTTACATGGTCCAAATCAACTTAGATAATTCTTTGTTGTGTCTGTGCAGGTAATTTGGTGAACGTTGTGATTCCAAGGCCTAATCCAGATCATGATCCAACACCAGGAGTTGGAAAGGTTAGGTTTCATTTCCCAGAGACAAGGCAACGTCTAGTAAATTCATATATAAATGCATACTCTAATGATAATATATATTAATGCAGGTATTCTTGGAGTATGCGGATGTGGATGGCTCATCAAAGGCCAGATTGGGGATGAACGGAAGAAAATTTGGAGGAAACCAAGTGGTGGCTGTGTATTACCCTGAAAACAAGTATGCGCAAGGCGACTACGAAGATTGAGCTATCTAAGTAACGTTTTCTTCTTAAGTTTTAGTTTGGATATCTTAGCAACAAACAAGTTTGGATGTTTTTTTTTTTTTGTTTACATGTTAAGGTCTCTCTACTAAAGAGAGGTATTTGTTTGTCTAGAAAATGACTGCAAGAGTATGAATGAATGTAGTACTTATCCAGGCACCAATCAATCGTGTGCTTTTTGGTTTCGTTAATTACTAAAGTTTATTGTTTTTGTCTAACAAGTTAAAAGATCTAACAACAAATTATATACAAAATGCATAGCAGAAACCATCAAAAAAAGTTAACAAGTCCACTCCATTTGCTCAAACCTTCACCTATAATAGATTTTAACCCGTGGTATACCGCGGATCTATATTTTTTTAATTTTTTAATTTTATTTGAAATTTAAGTTTGATTTTTTTCTAATTTGTCTTAAATCCTTCATGGGCAAATCTCAAATAGTCTAAATCGATATGTTTTCTTCTTTGCTTTATTGTCCGACACAAATTGCTAATAGAATATAAGTAAGTTAAAAATAATATAGATTGTAACATGTTATATTTACGTTTAAACAATATTTAATAAATCACCAGTCATAAGTTAAAAACTATTGGTATGAAATCCAAATATCGGATTTTAGTTTGGTTTAAATTTGGATTATTATGCGTATGTAACATAGACGTATCTACTTTGGGATGGGAAGAGATCATGTCCCATTCCATCTCCTCTCGTCCTATATCCATAAGAATTTTTTTGTATTATTGTAACGCTTTGATTGTCACTATTCTTAGTGGGCCCATGTCCACTCCCGGCCCGTGGGCCTATCCATATCCTATGACTGATTTGTTATGTCCGGAAAGCTTTAAAAATTGTTTATTGTCCCTAAAAATCACCACATGATATTTCCTTGTGTTTTGTTTCCACTCGCACAGTTCTGACAATCACTTCTTGGAAGGTCACCCATCTTGAAACTACTCCAGCTCAAGCATACCAAGCATACTTAACTTTGAAGTTCTCTCAGGACCCTTGACCTAAAAAATAACTGTAATCTGGTGACATGGATGGCGTAAACCTCTCCGCAAACCGAGATGTCACAATGATGAACGTTCTCTTTTAAATAATTACTTGTTAGACAATATTTTTAATAGAGATTGGGTAAAAAATTTAGACGGGATACCCAAATTATTTTTGAATATTTAATTTTTATTTAGTTATTTGGAATTATCAAAAAAGAATTACAATTTTAACAAACTATCAAACATTTTTTAAAATACTAAAATTATGAAAGTACCCGTTCCAAAGTGGAGAATTACTTCACAAAATATATAAAGTCTCCATTTGAATATTTAGGACGAGAGGGGATGGAATGGGACATGATCCCTTCCCATCCCAAAGTAGATACATCTATGTTACATACGCATAAAATCCAAATTTAAATCAAACTGAAATCCGATATTTGGATTTCATACCAATAATATACAAATACTTACATTACATATTTAAAAAAATATAATTATATGAAAATATTTTGCCCGTGCTGTAGCACGTACGTGCGAGGAAGTTTTCATAAGTTATATTTTTTGTGTATAATTCATATAATTATATTGTTGTTAATAGGTTTGGTTTGTTTCTGTGTTCGTAGAAAGTGTTTTTGTAATAACATATTTTTAATTATCATTTTGGAGAAGTAATGTTTGTGGTTTGTATTGATAATGCATATTGTATATAACCATATCCAAAGAAAGAAATATGACAAATACGATAGAGAATTAAGTTTTTAACTTATGACCGGTGATTTATTAAATGCTGTTTATACGTAAATATAACATGTTACAATCTATATTATGTTTAACATAAGTTAAAAACTTAATTCTCCATCTTAAATATAACGCGTAAATAAAATCCTATTTGACACCAAAATAACACTCTTATGACCGGTCATTTATTAAATGCTGTTTAAATATAGAAAAAGTGATTCAAATTAATGATATAGCATTCAAATTAATAATACAATTAATTACAATGGTACTGTGTGTAAATAAGTCTGAACTCCAAGCCTTCTTCTGAAAAATGCTGTGAAAATAATAATACAGATGTTTAGCGTCTGCTTTGGTACATGTCATCTCGTATAATAAATAAATAAAGAAGGATCAGTTAAGCAAGTAGCACCAGTGGTCTAGTGGTAGAATAGTACCCTGCCACGGTACAGACCCGGGTTCGATTCCCGGCTGGTGCATTTGAGCTGTGAAGAAATTGGCAAGCGTTGGTTGGGTCCTTCGTATTCTTCTGATTTCTCAGATGATAGCCTCGACTCTGAGCTCTATTTTTTTCTTTCCTAATGCATGAGTTTTATAGTTGCCACTTGCCGACCTAGTAATTCAATATCCGATATTCTGATTATAGCAAGACATCAGAATATGCTAATAGTAACAGCTTGTGAGACGTGGTGGGGGTTGCTTTTGGGGCTATAAAGTTTACTAAACCAAGTCTCGCAAGCTGTAACTATCCTGGTATCCCAGCAAAGGGTTCTAGGGCCAACTCTATTTATCTTGACACATTGTCTCCTTTGGTCACAAATATAGAACGTTTTAAGGTTTCTTTGTTTGTTTTAATTTATTAGATTTTCTACTTATAGTTTCTATTAATTTAATAGCTTATAACTATTTGAATAAGTGAGTATTTTTTCTATTGGTTGAATTTTATAAATAATAGAAGATTTATTATTATCTTTGTCCTTCTAACCAAAAAAACTATTGAAATGGATTGGGTTATGTGTAATCCATAAGTTACATCAATCTCTAGAGATAGAGACAAGTTTACCCAAAAAAATGTCTTAAAATTGAATTTTTACTGAGACTTATGGCTGAGATTAAGGATAGGTGACACTTTGGATGGTATAGTTACATATATATATGTATTATCCGGACACAAACCAAAATTCATATTCAAGAGAACACAACATGAGTTCCTCAAATCCTCTTTCCCTCTCTCCAACGGAATCACACAAAACAGTACCAAACCACCACGACGAGGCTGAGACAGAGCCAACAAAGTTCAAGAAGAATCAGAAACGGTACCAAGACCTAATTGCCACCTTTCCTCACATGAAAGGTTGGAGACCGAAAGCTCCTGTTGATTAAGTACCGTGGCTGCTGGTTCGTACAGCGTCTTCTGGAAGGTTGCCTTTATGCGCAAGAGTTCTTCCAAGCGCGGTCCATTGACTTCCTCATTTGTAGCTCCGCAAAGACAGGTACCACATGGCTCAAGCCTCTAACTTTCGCCATCATCAATCGATCTCGCTTGGACGATCACTCCAACCCTCTACTAAAATGTAACCCTCATGAGCTTGTTCCTTTCATTGAGATCGAATTTGCTTTCTTCCCTCAAGTTGATGTCATCAAAAACAAAGGAAACACTCTGTTTTCAACTCATGTACAGCACGGGTTATTACCGGACTCTGTTGCGAAATCTGGTTGTAAGTTGGTTTACATATGGAGAGACCCGAAGGACACTTTCATCTCCATGTGGACTTTCTTCCAAAAGCAAAGTTCAGACTTAGGCCCTCTCATTACTCTTGAGGAGTCTTTTGATATGTTTTGTCATGGTGTTTCTGTGTATGGTCCTTATCTAGATCATGTCATGGGGTATTGGAAAGCTTACCAAGAGAATCCAGATCAGATTCTGTTCCTCAAGTACGAGACAATGAGAGCTGATCCATTGCCGTATGTGAAGAGATTGGCTCAGTTTATGGGATATGGATTCACAGCTGAGGAAGAGAAGAAAGGAGTTGTTGAAAAAGTTGTGAATCTTTGCAGTTTTGAAACGTTAAAGAGTCTTGAAGTTAATGAAGGGGAGAAAATCAGAGAAGACATTCCTTTGGTTCATTTCTCGAACAGTGCTTATTTCAGGAAGGGGAAGGTCGGAGATTGGCACAACTACCTGACTCCGGAGATGGCAGCTCGAATCGATGGACTGATGTATGAGAAATTTAAGGGCTCTGGTTTGCTTGAACATGATACATGATCTGGTCGTGTTCTGGGCTATGACTGATCATTATTAGGTTTTTTTTTGTTTGTTTTCTACGTTTGATTCTACATGTGTGTTAAGTTATTTATCGTCATCAATATATAATATTATTTCTGTTATGACCAAAAGTACTGTTTCTATAAACAAAGGAATTGGTTATCTTTGAATGCGTGTGCAACTCTTGATTATTAATAGAGAAGCATTCTTAAAAAAAAAAGCTAATGTGTCGTGCTCATAGAGCTCTTGTACTTTTTTTTTAATAAATACATTTATTTCTCATTATTATTTACGTAAATATGCCATTGAAATATTATGAGCCAATGTTTTTTTCTATTAGTTTTCTAAAATGAAAGATTTAATCAACTATTAAATCTAAAAATGTATTTAATTATCATTTTCATAACCTATTTACTTATTAAAAATAATAAATACAAATTTGAAAAAACGAAAAAAACTTTACTTATATATTTTGTTTTATACCAACGAATCTTAAATCTCAAATAACAATTTTACTCATAACATTTTATTTAAAATGATTTATTCCGCACGTAGTAGTACGGTTTGGTACCTATTACTGTTTATACACAATGCTGTGGTAGCTTTGTATACAACTTTCTCCGGATAGGCAAATTATTAAAGCAATTAGGATTATAAATCAAATATCTTTCACTTGTTATTATTTAAATGATTGGCTTGGGGTGAATATATAAGTATGGACTAAAGGCTGGCTACGTGTACGGTGTACCTAAGAAGGTTATGAGAAAAGGTTGCTTAACCGATCAAAAAGTCTTAGGGAGAAGTTTGTTTACCGTTACATGGTCTCGGGTTCATAATTAGTTAATTACATGTTAAGGTCTTTCTACCAAATGGAGATATTTGTTTCATTGTTTGTCTATAAAATGAATGCATTAGTATCCTTGTTTCAAAGATCGTAAAGCGCCAGTCGGGCAGGCACCGATTAATCGGATTAAAATCAAAGTTTAAGGGGAGAATATTTTTTAAAGCTATTTTAATGTTTTAAAATATATTAATCTATTATAATTAAAAATTTTATATAATATTTTTTTTAAAATTGTAGTTAACATATAAAAACGTATTTTTAAGACAAAATTATGATTTTTATTCAAATTTTGAAAATAAGTTATTGTAAAACATCACATATTCTCAATCCAAATATCTAAATAACAAAAATAATTTTTTTTTAATACTTACAATCTAAAATTAATCCGGGTATGCAATATTAGGTGAGGAATATTAAGAAGTAATCGAATTCGGCGAAAAGTAATCGAGTGACTGTTTTTTTTACAATTAGTAATTAATCGAAACGAATAGGGTGGATAGAGCGAATAAGCGAGTAATAATTTTAAGATTTTTAAAATATATATACATTATGAATGAATGTGTTTTTGGTTTCATTACTAACGTTTTTTATTTTTGTCTTACAACTTAAAAGACCAAAATACATCAAATTCTATACACAATCAAAAGCTTATTATATTTGGTTTTCTTTACTTCCACTGTGAGAGTTAATTATGGAATAAATAAACAAAAAAGAAACAAGAAACAAGTAGCACTAGTCGCCTCGTGGTAGGTTAGTAATCTGCCACAGTTGAAGGCCCGGGTTCGAATCGTGGCTGGTGCAGAGCTGTGAGGAAAATGGCTTCAGCGTTGGTTGGGTCCTTCGCATTCCTCTGATTTATCAGATGAGATATGGCCTTGTCTGAGCTCTTCTTTTCTTTCTTTTTTCTTTTCTTTTTACGTGGCTTGCATGGATGGTTTTACTTAACTGGAAACTTGCTTCTCAAGACATCAGTATATAATTAAATAACTCATCTCTCTCGATAGATGGTCCAGGGGTGTTCCGGTGGTTTTTATGAGCAAGCCCCTGCTTTATAACGTTGGTTAGCTTAGTAATCTGATTTGAGATCAATATCTGATTCTTTATAATATATCTACTATCTCAATAGGGTGTTAACACATGTTACATGTATGAAGATACGTTACCCAATCTCTTAGAGATAAGCTTACCCAATAAATTTCCTGGAATTCAAGATTTCCTCAGATCTAATTGCTGAGATTAAAGGATAGGCGGCATTTTCGATGGCTTACTTACGTACGTTACAATATTTATTCATTAATATAAGTGGTAAAAGTAGTTTCAAGACTAAACCCAAACCAAATCTTGTCGGCACACAGACCAGACCAGCATTCATCTTCAACATAACACAACATTAGTTTCTCAAATCCTCTTTCTCTATCTGCAATGGAATCACACACTACTATCCCGAGCCACCACAAGGTCCACACAGAGCCAACAGAGTTCGAGAAGAATCAGAAACGGTACCAAGACTTAATTGCCACCTTTCCTCACACGAAAGGCTGGAAAGCGAAAAGTTCAATGATCGAGTATGGTGGTCACTGGTTCGTACAACCTCATCTCGAAGGTTGCCTTTACGCTCAAGAGTTCTTCCAAGCGCGATCCATTGACTTCTTCATTTGTAGCTCCCCCAAGACAGGTACCACTTGGCTCAAGGCTCTAACTTTCGCCATTGTCAATCGAACTCGCTTCGAGGATTCTTTAAACCCTCTCCTAAAACGTAACCCTCATGAGCTTGTTCCTTACATTGAGAGCGAATTTACTTTCTTTCCTCAAGTTGATGTTATCAGAGACAAAGCAAACACTCTGTTTTGCACTCATATCCCACACGGGTTACTACCAAAATCTGTAGCCAAATCGGGTTGTAAGATGGTTTACATATGGAGAGACCCAAAGGACACTTTCATCTCTATGTGGACTTTCTTCCAAAACCAGAGGTTAGACTTTGGCCCTCTCACTACTCTTGAGGACTCTTTTGATATGTTTTGTCAAGGTGTTTCTGTGTATGGTCCTTATCTAGACCATGTTTTGGGGTATTGGAAAGCTTACCAAGAGAATCCAGATCATGTTTTGTTCCTCAAGTACGAGAAAATGAGAGCTGATCCATTTCCGTATGTGAAGAGATTGGCTCAGTTTATGGGGTATGGATTCACAGAAGAGGAAGAGAAGAGGGGTGTTGTTGAGAAAGTTGTGAATATGTCCAGTTTCGAGACGTTGAAGAATCTTCAAGTGAACCAAGGGGAGAAAATCAGAGAGGACATTTCTCGTCTTCATTTTTCTAACAGCGCCTTTTTCAGAAAGGGGAAGGTCGGAGATTGGCACAACTATCTGACTCAGGATATGGCAGCAAGAATCGATGCACTGATGCATGAGAAATTTAAGGGCTCTGGTTTGCTTGAACATGATATATGATCGGGTCTGTATTCAGGGCAATGACTCATCCTTCTATGCCTTCGTTTTCTCAGTTTTAATTATATATGGGTTAAGTTATTAATTGGCAAGAATAAATCTCGTTTCTGCTTTGTTCAAATGTACTGCTTTAATAAACAAACTACTTTGGTTTTGTATCCATTATTCATCTTTGATAAATTGATGTGTTTGAAAAGTCTTGATTCTTTGCAAAATAGTATCTTTCTCTTGTTATATAAATATAAATAATATGAAACGTTTTTAAATTTTAACTTATAGATGGTCCTTTATACAGTTCCTTAAATTATTACTGACAACACCTCAAGAAATAATTGATACTAAAAGCGACAAAGAAACCATTATTATTATTTTTGTTATTTTATGTATATCAGTTTCAATCAAACTGAACAAGATTCTTGTTTTAGTTTAGTACGTAGCTTCATTCCGAACCAACAAAATTATATAAAAAAGAAATCCTAAAACAAAATGATTTGTGTAGATTGATCGAATCAGAATGGATCAATGTGGAAATCAGTAAAAAAATCATCGATGTGTAGATTATCCTCCTCGTTCTTTAACAAACTCGCAGAAGCAGAAGTTTCGCCTTGTTCGTATTTGTGAATTTGATTTCTGTCTTCGTTGCCAAGCCGAAGAACCTCCTTCCCCTCCTCTTGATGAATCATTAAATTCTTACCTCTTTGATTGCTCTTCACGGTATCATCTAACCGGAGCCTCGCATAGTTCAACATACTAGAAACAGCATCGACCGCTTCGTTCAACTCGTTCACGTTCTCTGATACGTCAAAACCTTTGTCTTCCCACCAAAACCCTAACCGTGATGAACTGTTGTTCTCTAATTGGTTTGCCGGAGGCTGGCCGTTGAGCAGAGTAGAGACAACGTGATCAACAGAGGGATGGCCTAACGAGTAGAATGAAGAGTGAGAGTTGGCAGTAAGAGGAGTCGCTAAGATTGCGATTCGAGTGGCTGGAGAGAGAAGACAGAGCTTTGAAGCTTTACGGAAGAGACCTATCTTTCCTTTCGATGTTCTCAATCTCGATCTTACGTTTTGTGCCTCCCATATTTGCTATTCTAAGAAAGAAACACAATTACACACACAGACAGAGATTGTTTGCATTGTCCTCTTTATAGGAGTGCACTCTTTCCATCTCCCATATTTACTGATTTGATTCTCTGTTCGGAAAATTTCCATAGTCGAATGTTTCCTAATTTAATACCTTTTTTACTAATTTCGTAAATACACAAGAGTAATATTTTCTATTTATTTTTTTCCTTTTTTACTTTACCTCGGAAAAAAAAGTAAAAAACAAAACCAACTGCTACCTTAGACACGGATTCTTGCAAGCCAAGAAATACTCTAATTTGTTTGGAAGAATCTGATTATCAGCTCATGGGACATGGTGGCTTAAGTATAAAGATTTGCTTAACCTAACCCTGGATCACAACCCGGTCCATAATCTTTTTCTGGCTAAGGAACTGTAGGCAAATCTGTTGCTTGACAGGTGGTCTAGGTGCATACCTCGTGGACAAATGAGAATTAGGAGCGTGCCATTTACAACAAAATTATATAATCACAATTTTTGTAAAGGTAGATATTTTCTATAGCTTATTTTCTTTGGGTAACCTGTAGTAAAGCTTATTAACCGTGTTACTTTTTGTTCTTCAATGCCTTTTTGTGGGACTTACTCGCACTCCAATCGGGATCATCATCGTCTGCTACATTCGGACAAATGTTCTCGTCTCTTCTCCTCTTGCCTGAACCAGGACCTGTTCTATTGTGGTCATTGATGATTGATTGTATGGTTTCCAATAACCGATCTCCGTACTTGCTCACCTTGGCTCTGTTGAGAGTTTGAAAGATAAACATCACCAAATCCCTAAGTTTTGTTTCATTGCTTTGGTTAGAGAGAGTAGAGTTTAGAAAGCTTAGCGATACTTACTTTCCTAGACCATTGATATCGAGGAGTTCCTCTTTAGTTTTGGGAAGACGTTTACTTATCTGCTGAAGTGTGGTATTACTACAAACACATACGGATTTTTATATTACTTGTGACCAGAGAAAGAAATAAAAAATTTGTCAAGAAACGGATTGTGAACTTTACCCAAATATATGGTATGGCGCCATAACTCCATCTGAGGATTCTTTGACAATATCAGTACGAAGCTTTTTTAAGGCTGCCAACAAATGGTCGGAGAGATTCTATCCCGACATTGAGAAAAATGTAGCAGCCTTAAGCAATTCAGAGTGGTGGTTTAATCTTTGAGCTAGAAAAGGAAAACAAGTATTCAAGAAGATATACCGAATCTTTTGGGGCAGCATTTGCCATTGGAAGAGTAGTTTGCTTTAATATAACTTTGGCTGGGTTTGCTGTAGATTTGCTCGGCTTTAACACTTTCACGGTCGAAGGAAATCTGTGAAAGATATGCCAATCTCATTTTATCAAAACAATTAGTAGCAGCAGTGGCATTGCAATGAGAGCAGATCGATTTTCAGGCAGAAATCCTAAGGCTCTGGTGTCCCAGTATCATTTCCTTACGTTTGACCTACTGATGACACCGATTTGGTTGCAAGTAGTTCATGTGAACACTAAAGAAATCTCGAGTGTAAAATCAAACCTCATTTTTATAGTCTGGCCTCCAGAAAGAAGTGAGGCAGCCTTTGATCTATTCACCTATATAAAAAGATAGATAAATGGATGTTACCTGTGTACACAGATATATTTGTACACGATCACATTCATTCTTAAGCAAAATTAACCAGAGCGGAAAGCACACAGACCAATATTTTACACACAAAACAAAAAAAAAACCCTCCAGCAACAGCGATAGATATCCACACAGATCTCTATTTACAAAAACAGACATAGTTAAAAGCGAAATTCGATATGTACCTTCAGCAACGACGATACAGATCCATACAGATCACTTTTTCTTACACCCTCTGCAAGAATATCCTCTGTCACAAGATAGTGCAAGATACGAGAGGCTTCACTTTTTGCCAAATGCTTTCCTGCTCCGTGCAGGTGCAAAGTATCATGTCTGTGTTTCTTGACCTAAAAGCCGAAGGCCAATTACAAGTGGTTCAGTGAACTGATAGGATTCATGGGCTTGAGGACACCAGCGAACTAAAGTACACATTGTTTATGAGACAGCAATGGTTCTAATTAACACATAAATAGAAACAAAATACCATCTGGTTTTAAGCAATGGTTCTAAGGTTTTGTTGTATGGAAATAGAAACAAAATAAATGCGTTGTTAGCACACATACCATCTGGTTCAAGGATCCCCTGTAGAGTTCTACAATATGAGCTGACGAAAACCTTTCTCCTGTTAACTTCACCAGTTCAACCTATAGCCACAAAAGATTGTGGTACATCACTCCATACAACATCATCCAGCAGGTACAGTACATGATGAACTCAAATGATATCTATACCAGTTGCTTTGCAATCAAAGTTACATCTTTTTCAATCAAACTTTTGCTGCTGGAACAATTATCACATGTGTTTTTGCAGTTTGTCGAATCAAATTTTTCCCCCAAATGAACAAGCTGTAAGAAACGTCGACAATCCACCTCATTTTCACAGTAACTAACCTGAAGCACAAATTTGGAAATATATCTCAGCAAGCAGAGTTAGAACCTGGAAACCAAACACAAGGAATCTTGCCAATAAATACCATGCGGAGAAGGTTTTCTGTGTTCGATTCGAGCATCCTCCCTGAACTTGCTATACGATTATATCCCATTGTCATATGGCCTTGGCCAAGTCCTCCTTGGCTAATCATATGCTTCACTCGAATCTGAACAAATAACCACAAACATGACCATGAGTGTAGCCGTGTAGGTATTCTCCGGAGTAGTAACTTACTATAGTGTCAGATTTATCCAACTTACATAATCAGTATAACTGTAATACAAAACACATGATGACATCTGGCCGTCTCTACCAGCACGACCACACTCCTTGCATGAGAACAGCGTAAGCCTATCTGAGTTTTTAGCTGTTATAACGTTGTACACGATTGATGTAAATCAGTTTACAAGGATATTCATAATTAAATGTTCAATAAAACACCTGATGATAGCCTTCTATGGACTTTGGTAGAGAGTGATGAATGACAAATCGAACATCAGGCTTATTGATTCCTGAAAAATCAGTGTTAGCATGCAGCAAACTTTAATCAATCAAAGTGACCGAGACCATTCATTACCCATTCCAAATGCCACCGTAGCACATATTATATTGATTTCATCCTTGCTCCATTTTTTCTGTACAAAGGCACGTTTACCAGGATCCATATTGCCATGATAGAAAGCCACTTTATGGCCAAACGCCTGAAATTAAAACACAATATGTAAACATTTCAAAAAAAAAAAAGTATATGTAAACATTTCCATATTAACAAGATACGAGAAAGGCAAATAAACGACTTACCCGCAATGTTTCTGTGACTTTTTCACAGTCCATTCTTGAAAGACAATAAATGATGCCACATTCATCAAAATGGTTTTCCTTGATAAACCTGTCAATATCTTCCAGACACTTATTTGTCTTGGGCACAACAGAATACCTGCAATGTGTTTTAGTAAGCAACACGAAGAATTCGTATTAAGCTATTTTCAGTACATTACCATAGATTTGGGCGATTAAAACTTTGCCGGAACACAACACAATTAACCAGACCAAGAGCTTGCACAACATCTTCTTTTACGCTGGCTGTTGCAGTAGCTGTCAAAGCTAAGACGGGAATATTAGGAAACTTCTGTTTCAGAACACCAAGACCCTGCATGTTGCAGCATTGTTTTTGGAGTAAAAAGAGGAAGGTTATGTTTCTTGAAAACAGTAATGAGAAATGTAAAGGAGTGTCTGTTGTAAGCTTTAAATAGGCTTAACCTGGTAGTCTGGTCGAAAGTCATGCCCCCACTGACTCACGCAATGAGCTTCATCAATAACAAATCGAGCAAGCAAACTACGGGAGTTTAAGCTTTCAAGATGCCTTAAAAGGGAATCACTTCTGTAGTCAAGAAAGAGAAGCTTCTTATTAGCAATACTGTCCCACATCTATGCCAATAACCAATCCTAGAATTATAAGATGTAAGACTTCTATCGAAAAACTACTGCCAGTATCTAATGTGATAATAAATTACAGCACCAGCTAGTATAATTTAATCCAAGAAATCAGGAGAGAATCTGATGGGAATTGAGCCAAAATCAATCCCACTGAAACTTGGTGCAACATTCACCAGTCACCACAAAAGCTATCTTAAGGGTTTGGATGTTCTTAGGCCTTCTACGGCTTTGACTTGTTCCACTCCTATCCGGTTTGGGATTTTTCAATACCCACATTTTTTGAGAATCAACAACTAAAGAGAATAATGACTCACTTTGCCACTTTTTCTGGTGTGACATACAGTAACTTGTATTTAGAATTCTCAGAGCTCAGCTCCTGAAGTATCTCTAGTTGTTCAGCCCACTCCATTCCAGCACTTAAGGAAGCAGCAGGTATATTGGTCTATAGCCATGAATTAGAAACCACAGTGTAAATTAGGAAAATATTTCTGAGTACAACTATTAAATAAGACAGACGACAGAAACAACATATTTGGGGTTGCTGAAGTCCTCACCTGCAATAAGTTCATTATCTGGTCTTGAATGAGTGAAACAAGTGGAGAAATGACTAACGTTATTCCTGCACAGATCAGAGCAGGGAGCTGCAGAGAAACAGGTGTTACGAAGGCGTTTTCAGGTTCTAAATACAGAGAAACTCATCTGAAGTATAACTCCCACCAGGACAGATACTAGCTTATAGTTTTACCCTAGGACACAATTCGAAACTGTCATCTCTTTTTTACAGGATGTAAGCAAAAATCTGTGTTTAGAATAAAAACCAGAAATACGACTTTTCAATGGCATTTCAAAGTAACAGTTGGCATTAAAACAAAAACATCAATGGCATTTCAAACCTGGTATGTCAAGCTTTTCCCCCCTCCAGTTGGCATTAAAACAAAAACATCACAACCACTCATTGTAGCATTAATAATCTCTCTTTGGTTGGGTCGAAATGAGTGGTTTCCAAACACTATTTTGTTATAGACCTAATCATTTCAATGTAGCACATGAGTACACAGGAGAGATGTAAATAAAATAACTGCGGAAGACAGATAACCAATCACCTCAAGATTTTTCGTCCAAGAAAAATCACGACTGCTCCACTTTTTTTCATTTGAACTCTCCGTATAAGTGACGTCTATAATCTCGGGAATTTGTTCCCTCTCTACAGGACCGGATGAAATACCATTCCTATCTTCAGAAAATAAATAGCCTTCTGGCATATTCCAGTTATCAGTTACATATCTTCCTTGTTCTTTTACGTGAGCTCGAGAGTCTGTCTGAGCATAAACCATCTGAAGATTTGTTGTTTGAGATGTTTCATACTGCAGAGTCTGAGTAGCTGTCAACACCGAACACTGAGATGTTTTCCTTTCTTTATTTTGGATAAGGATTTCGAGTTGCTGAATTTGCTTTTTCAACAGTAACCTAGCAACAATACAAGTTTCAACAGCTTAGAAACTACGCCAGAACTCACAGCATACTCTCAGTTGTGATGCAATTAACGAAATAAAATTTAAAAAGCAGACATGTTATCAGATGTTTGTTTAGGCCAAATTCTTTCCTAATAAGTTTTCTGTGTGAATGAATGTGTCACAGCCTTTGAAAGAAGCTAAATTATTGTCCAAAAAGGACAAAGCAAAGAAAAAGGGAATATTATTGATGGGTGATGGGAATGCGAACCTCTTTTGACGAAGCTGTTCAAAATGATCAGGGCCCAGGCCAGTAGTATTATCGAGGATTTCATTAGATATTGCAAGCAGCGTGTCCTTCATTTGTTCCACATGGGTGGAAGCTTCAGGACAAAGCCCTAGCTGCGTGGATATTAAAGCAAACAAAATGAGACACCTATTGGTTTATGAAATAATTGGAGAAAGTGAGAGAATTGGTAGGAATACCTTTATTCCATGACTACAATTGGAACATAATTCAGGAGGCAAGCATTTCTCTTCTTCTCTTCTGGAAGCAAATATATCCACAGATGGAGCTATTGGTGTAAAATTAGATACTGATGGTTGAACGGTACACGTTGACTGGCAGTGTTCCATCACAATTTGGTCTACGTCAATAATCTGCACTCCAAAGTTAGCACACATTAAAAAGTTGATCTATTCTATCATTCGGCACAAGTAAATATGAAAAGATAGATGGTGCAAACTCCAAAGTTAGCTGTCTAGAGTATCCAACTAACTTTGTAATAATGTTACATTTTCGGCTAGGGCGGAGAGTTACTACAAACCCAATTTGAGATAAAGTTTCTTGCTCACATGGAAAAGTACTTAGATTTCAAAGAAGTTCCCTAGTTGTATCGAGAACATTACCTCAATTATGTCATCATAATCAATCTCATCAAGACTAGCTGGGTGTGTGGAATTTTTGATTGGTGGCATCTCCATACCATTGGTATATTTGTAACCGGTTACTGAATCTCTAATCTCATCCTTTACCTGTGGAACCTTGCCAATAGTTATTTTATCATCACCTACGGAAGAGGAGGAGAACCTGTCAAACGATTTTGCAGTGCCTCTTACACGCCGTTGACTATACTCTGGATGATTATGTGCGTAGAAAGATCCATCAGCAGTGGATGTAACTTTAACAATGGATCCTTTCGTCGAAGACGAACAATTACTGCTGCCATCATCAATTGCAGGAGTAATGCCAGGTCTCAGGTAGGTATTATTTATTGAGAGATTTATAAGAGTACACCAAGCCTGAAAACAGTGGATAACAACAACTCAAGTTATATGTATGTACAATAATTCAAATAAGGTTTCCCTGCCAAGGGAAGCTCAATCCGCCAAAAAAACAGAATTCAGACACTACGGTGGCCTAAATTATTTACTCAAGAGACAGGAAAGGGAAGAAAGTAATCTATGGAAAATTTTCCTCCACAACAAATATGCCGATAGGATTGGATAAATCAAAAATTTAGTTACCATCAGAGGTTTTCCTTCAATTATACCTTTTCAATTTGTGGCCGTGCCAAAGTTTGCACAGTTAGAGGACCGATGTTTTCAATTGACCTAGACAGAGAGGGAAACAAGTTTTCAGATAACGTAGACCACTTCAGCCAATAAATTGATACCTAAAGGCAACTGAGAAAACCTCAAAAGAGTTTCAAACATTGACATTACTAGAAAGGTAAAAGGATGATATCATGAGCAACTAGCTCTCTTTTAATTGGAGGTGTTGGAAGTAACCGAAGAATGAATCCATACATTTGACTAGGGGATTTTCACATATTCTAGCTTAATCCTACCTATATCCAGAATCATAACAAGCAGTAACACAGAATCAAGCGATGCTAGAAAAGCTAGATGATAAAGCGTGGTGAAACACTATCCTTAAAGTCAGGAGAGTTAGTAATAAGTTAAAATCTTCAGTAGAAACCAAATAACAGTAGAACTGGACCCAGGGATACGAAAAGGCAGGAACAACATCAAAAAGATAGAAAGAGCTGATGGTTCCTCAAAAGAACATATTACAATACCTTGTTGCAGCTATATCTCTATCTCTTCCTGGCTTTTGACATTCTATAGAGTAAAGGAAATTGGAGCCCATAAACTTATGCAAGGATGGTATACACTCAAAAGCCTTGGCATGTTTCGACCAATTTGTTTTAACTTCAGGGAGATGATGACTCCCACTGCATTTAAAACAATCAGAAAGCAAAATTATCAATCAGGAAGATTAAAACAAAAGATCCGTGATAAACAAACCAAAATAGATAGGGATAAGATCAAATTTGCCTCATTCTATTAGCACCGATCATAGATTTACATGCCCAAGAGCTTCCAGCAATTTTATTTCCTCTTGTCACCACCATTTTACTGTACTTGAATTGAAAAAAACAAAAGAAGTCGCACATTGTGATTAGTTGAATCTGATGAAATTGCATACTATCACCAACTGGAAGATACAATAGTCCCGAAATTGAGCTGTGTAATCTATGAAAATTACAACGAAATTTGAAAGTTAAAATTTCAAAATCTGGATAGAAAAACGAAGAACTCTAACCAAATCGAGAAGCTAAGAAGTTATCCAAATCGGAGATGAAGCGATCTTACTATGAATAACGAAGATTCCTCTCTTAACACACAATCACAGAACACCGAACAAAACACACAAAAAACTTAGCAGCAGTAATCATAATCGCAGCATCGGTGTGTAGGAAAAAAAAAGCGAACAAACTAAACCCTAGAAATAACTGAGAAATTGGGAAGATCGAGATTACAATTTCAAATCGATGGAAAACTCTCTTGCTTCTGCGGCGGAATAGCGAAACTCCGGCGACGATGAAATCGAGCGGCGAAACTTGTTTCCGGTAAGATCTCGAAGCTAGAGAGAGAAGGAAGGAAGGAAGAGCGCGTCTCTTCAATTACAGCATTCTTCGATTTCCGTATGGCGGGATTGTTAAAAAAGCTTCACTCTCTCTCTCTCTCTCTCTCCCTCACAGTCACACCAGTCAGAGAGTCTCACAGACATCAAAAACAAATATATTTTGAATTTCAAAAAATATTAATTTCCATATCGGTTTATCTCTTATGCAAAATTCTTAATGAGCCTAAGCCCAAAGCCCAAGTCATAGAGACACTAATGTTTTCCTGGTTCCTCCCACCAACAAAAAAAACACTGAGCGAAGAAGAAGAAGTGAGCGATTCTACTGAAGACGATTTCTCAATTCTCAGCTTAAGGTTAGGGTTCCCTTCTCGATTCTTCGTTTTTGCATGCTATAGCTATTTCTCCTTCTCTTCCTTATTTAATTACGCTCTCTTTTTCTTCTTTCGTCTTTGATTTGTAGATTCCGGTAATAAAAAGTAGAAAAAAAAAAAAAAAAACAAAGCTTTGGAGTTCTTTGTGAGAATATATATTAGGATGGAAGACAGCTTTAGTCAGTTGACTGATGATATGCTCATCAGAATATTATCGTTTGCCCCAATCAAAGATGCCGTGGCTACTAGCATTTTGTCAAAACGATGGCGGTTTCTTTGGACACTGTTGACAAGGCTTAACTTTGAAGATAGATTGGTATTGGTTGAGGATTGCAAATTGTCGTCGGATTTCATCTTTGCGGTTTTGCTATTACACAAGTCACCAGTTGTAGAAAGTTTTCATCTCACCAGACGTTCTGAATGTAGCGCTTTACAAATGGAATCATGGGTTAGATTTGCTGTTGATCGTTTTGTGCGTGATCTGAAGATAGATTTTGAGTATCTCAGTGAACATTGCCGTATAAGGTTACCGAGTGGACTGTTTAGATGTGAAACACTGGAGACTTTGGAACTCAACAGGGTGATTCTTTCGGAAGTTCCTTCTCGGGTTAGCCTTCCATCCCTCAAGACGTTGCGTCTTATATGTCTGAAGTACACAGACGAGGGATCTTTCATCAGGCTTGTATCCAGTTCCCCTGTTCTTGAAGATTTGGATGTAAGGAATTCTAGTAAGGACAATAATGGGAAGACTTTCACCATTAATGTGCCTTCCCTTCGGAGTTTAACCGTTTTTCATATGATGGAAGACGCTGATACGAATGATAATGTGTTTGTGATACATTCTCCTTCCTTGAACCACTTGAATATTTTTGAAGAGTATGGTAAATTTAATATCATCGGTGATTTTCCCAAGGTTGTGGAGGCAAGTCTTGAGATTGATAGCCAAGGGAATGTTTTGGAATCTCTAACCTTTGTCAAACGTCTTTCTCTGTCCTTATATTATGGGGTAAGTAATTCTCTCTACTCACTTTGATTTTTTTTTTATTCTTTAATCACACTTGCAAACCGTCACTTTATGTGTCTCATATGCAGCCTCCGTATCCTATTCGTACCATTTTCTTTCAACTTGTATGTTTGGATTTCCGCCGTTTTAGTGAGAACTGGGCGGATTTGCTTGTGTGTATGCTCCAACATTCCCCTATACTACAGATTCTCAAGTTTGAAGACGACCATCCGGTACTTTCATTCCCATATGTAGAGGCTTAGTTCATGTTTGGTTTCCTTGATCTAATGCGCACTGTATCATTTGATCGCAGGGTTGCTGGGATCCTGACACGGGTTGCTGGATTCCGCCGAGTTGTGCTCCTGAATGTTTGTTGTACCATCTCAAAACCTTTGACTGTAAAGACTTTGAAGGAACACCAAGACAGAAAGAAGTTGCTATTTATATTTTGAAGAACGCAAGGCAATTAGTTACCGCAACTGTGAGCAGACAATTGGAAGATGCAACCAGGGGTTCAAGAGCATGTGAGCTTACAATGGGCTGAAGAGAAAAAATAGTGTTCAAGGTGGAACTCGTTTCAGCTGTCTTTCTTCAGTGGTTCAGTCCATGATTTCGACCTGTAAAAGACTGAAACTTATTTTTCTGTTGGTCATTAGTCAATATATAAATGGTATTTAAGATCCAACTAATGATTAAGTTTGTTACGTAAATTTCCATTATTCTGCATTTATTTCGTAATCAGTGTATATGTGAATCGTGATAGTAAGCAATGAGTTGACCGACCTGTATGGCTGTATCTAAAAGAAGAAAAACTGAAACTGATCAATTATCTATAGCTTAATGTTAAATATATATTAAGGGTGGAACATGTTTTGTTGGAAGCAAAGGCAGAATTCAAATCCACGATGAATAAGATGATAATTGTTGTCGTTTTTGGTTGTATGATCATGGTTGGTCTCATTAAGCTAAATAGGATGAGTCTTTAGGACTTGCGTGTTGTCTTTGGTTGTATGGTCATGTCTGAACGTTTGGGTTATAATGGATTCTCAGGTCAATGATTAGTTTGGTTATTATTATTTGTTAGTGTTATTGTGTGTTTTCTTGTTAATCCCTATACAAATCCTGAGTCCTGACAAGGTTAGAGGGATTCAGGTTTATGAGAAATCTGAAATATAATAGATAACTTTGCAAGAGACAGATTCGACAGAACAACGAACACCGTTTCTTTTTGGGGTTTTAGAAACTTTTCTTGAAAAGAAAACCAATCTACCAATCTCTTTTTTGTTTTCTTTTTTTGTTGTGCTTAACTGACTCGGACTTCTCCCATGCTAGCATGCACTTGCTTCACCGTCTTATCATACTCATCTTCTTCGTCTTCGTCTTCTTCTTCTACTTCCTCAACTTCTTCCTCTGCATCTTCCTCTTTGCCCTCAGCATGATCTACTCCTCTCCACCCAAATGCTCTTATGGATCGAGAAACTGGAGCAGGAGTTTTCGCCTCTTCAACAATCTTCATAATCTCTTCGACACTCTGGAGAGAGAATGTCGGGTTTTCTTTCCTAAAGTATGCCGCTTGTGCTGTCTCTGTAAGTTCCCTTGGCAGGTTCTTTAGGAACCATGGATGTTTCTTGATTTCAGCTATAGTAATCCTCTGCAGAAAAAACGATAAGTTACTATACAAGAAATTATCTCACACAGGATGAAATAAGCTTTTTGAGAGAGTGATATATACCTTGATTGAGTTGGCGACAAATATTCGGGAGAGGAGATGCTTGCAATCTTGTGAGATATGGACATAGTCCGGGATCTTGTACTGGACAGCCATTATTCTCTGTAACAATGTGGCTCAACAGTTAGTGGGTCGTGTCATTTCTTTAAGCAAAGAGTCAAAAGCAAAGAAACCTACTTGTATCGTTTTTTTGAAGTTTTTGGGATCCTGTTGGTCTTCAAATGGGTATGCTCCCACCAGCATCACATAAAGAGTCACACCACAAGACCATACATCAGCCATCTGAGTGAAAGAAAAAAATATAAGTACAAACCATTGATGATTTCCATGAAGATGCTTCCAAATCCAATCAAATAAGATCATAACAATTTTATAATCTTTGCTTCTGTAACATTTGGGATACTTTCCATTTCGAAAAAAGCCGTGCAGTTCTTTAATATGAATAAATGGCTCAGGGTTACAAAGCTTACAATTATCATTGACCAAATACACACAAGAGTCAGAAAATGCAAGCAAGGGATGGCAAACAGATTAGATGATAAACACATCTGGTCATGGATAATTAAAAAAGGCAGATCATTCTAAATCCCTTAGTAAATGACTACCCAAATCTACCAAGGCCACAGCAGATTTCTTCTAAGTTGGGGCTTATCTGAGCTTTCTTGATGTATCAAAATATTATGCATGAGCAGAAGTTGACAGAGATACATGACTACACTAGATATGCCAATACTTGAAAACCAAAAAGATTACCTTGCCATCATACTCTCTGCGAGAAAGAACCTCAGGAGCAATATATGCAGGAGTTCCAACAGTTGATTTGGGCCTAGAGTGCAACAGCGAGGACTACAAAAGAAGAAGAAAACAGCTCACAGGAAAGTGACAAGGTTCCTCGCAAACAGAGGGAAAGAGAACAAACAAAAAGGATCTTATTACGACAAAAGAAATAAAGAAATCAAGTGCGTGATGCGACAGACCTTGGAGTAACCAAAATCACAGATCTTAAGACGTGGAGCAGGACTTCCATCCAAGAGGGTATTTTCAAGCTTCAAATCTCTGTGGCATATTTGCTGTGCCAATAAAGGAAACAATATGAGTACAGCAAGTGGATACCGCAGAAGATTCTGTATATCTCTGAAGTTAAAAGATAAAAAAACTGCGTAAGCCATAAGCCATTTCCATTCCCGTTACCATAGCGTGGCAATAGCTAACTCCCGATATAAGCTGCTGGAAAAAGTATCTTGCCTGTAAAAACAACAAAGATGCACACAACAAAAACTATCATAATCTGATTCCAACATAAATCCTTTTGTTTCCTATTATACATGTTATCCTATTTTCCTTTACTCTCAATCAATCAATCAATCAATCTAAGACCAATCTAGAAATTGATCAACTGAGTACACCAACCACTATGACAAAGAGAAGCAAGAGCGGTCACCTCATCCTCACTGAACCTTCCAGCGGTACAAATACGCTCAAATAGCTCACCCCCAGCAGCATATTCCATAGCAATGGCGATATGCGTTGGTGTCAAAACCACCTGAAAACATTGTAAAAAAAAAACTTTAATTTAAAAACAGTGCCACATACCATGAAGAGAGCAGCTTATATAGGCTATAGAGGCACAGACAGTAACTAACCTCCTTAAAGCGGATGATATTAGGATGACGAAGTGATCTATGATTAATAATCTCTCTCGCCACGTTCTCATCAATCTATATATCAAATTCACCCCAATTAAAAACACAAAATTCAAAACACTCAAAATCTTTGATCCAACAAGACAACAAACAAGTATATGGGGAATTTAACCTTAGGGCCACGCTCGATGTACTTCATAGCAACGAGGTCTTTAGAGTTTTTGACTCTCATGAGCCTAGCCACTCCAAAATTACCAGCACCGATGTCTTTAACAAGCTCGTACTTGTCCATTTTTTTCAAAAAAAAAAAAACCCTAATTTACTCCACAACACAAC
Organism: Camelina neglecta; assembly: GCA_023864065.1. Classification (NCBI taxonomy): domain Eukaryota; kingdom Viridiplantae; phylum Streptophyta; class Magnoliopsida; order Brassicales; family Brassicaceae; genus Camelina; species Camelina neglecta. The sequence goes on from CM043456.1 coordinate 30,953,437, forward strand.
ACAACACAACACAACAAACCCAGACCAAAAAAAGAAGATGCGATTTCAGATATTTTTTCGCGATTTACTTAAAAGAAACAAAGTAAAAAAAAAAAAAAACAGAGAATGGGAATGGGAATGATAGAGAGATACGAAAAAAGCAAAAGCGAAATAATAATATAGTAAGGTGTTATTTTTTTCCTTCTTATCCGTGAAGAAGATTCTTGATTTTTGGAAGAGAAGAGGATATGATTACGATATACAATGATGATTGATGATTGATGATTGATGATTGATGATGATGATGATGGTGATGATGATGATGAATCCATCGTGACTTGCTGGCTTCCTCTCACGAAGTCACGATGGCCTTTTTTTTGTTTTATTTTAATAATTAAAGAGGTATATTAATAATTTAATATTATTATTAAATTAAAGTTCAATGTTTCCTTTGCTGACTGAGACGTCGCTATATGTGAAAAGGATTTATTTTTAGAGTTTATGGTCTTTAGAATTGCGTTTATACTTCTTTTTCCTCTCTCTCTCTCACTTTTTTTTTTTTTTTTTTAATTGCTAAAACGAACCAAAAAGAATACGAAAACTACTTGTACCAAATCTTAAAGAATTGTGTTCATACAACAAATAGAAAACTCTATCATTTTAGTGATGTGCATATCCCTTTTGATTCGATTAAGTTGGTTTTAAAAAATTCAAAGATATCTCAATATTTGATTTATGTCGCCTCGGATTGGTCTTCTTCCGGTTTGGTTTTTTACTTCTGGCTTGAAAAAGAAAAAACTTGTATTATTCACATTATAAAACTTAAAAAAAAAATTACTTTAGAAAATCCAATTAACAAAACATTAAAAGAAAAAAAGATCATCACCAATCAACTTATAGTTGAAAAAAAAAAAGTTTAAGGAAACTTCTTTTATATTTGAGAAAATAGCAACGTGAGTTTATATATTGGATCTTCTAAAGTTAAAAAATAAAATTTGTTTTACATAAATAACTTATTTTAGTGAAATATGATATAATTTTTTGGATAACAATTTATCTATTTAGGTCCGATTGGTTTTAGTTTCGATAGTTTCGATTCAGTTAAAACGTTCATATCACATCACTCATATAAAATTCTTTACAACTGAGAGAGTCTAATAATAGTCAATAAGACTTTACTAGGTACGGATCCGCACGTACGTCCGTGATTGATTTCAAAAACTATGTTTACTATAAGTTTTATAATATATTATGTACACATAGAATTACATTTATAGATATAATTATTTGTTAAATCATTTACAGTTCAAACTTATATTAGTTTGGTTTTATTCAGTTTGTGAATTTTTAAATAATAAAGGTTTTAACATAAAATTAAGATTCACAAAACAACATACTCGAATCTAACATTTACCGAATTAGTGATTAATCAGAATTGTATAAAACTTGTAAATTATGAAACGGATAAAAACCATAAAAAAAATTAAAACTTCTCGAAACAAATGACCTAAATTCTTAAGCGGGTCAAACCCATCCCAGTAGCCATACTCCATAAAAGATATAATATTTCTTTATCTATAAAAACCCGTCCCTCGAAATCTTTAAGAAATAGTTTTAAAATAAATATAAGATTATATTTTTTAATATGTTAATTTTGAAATTAAGAAATCTTTAATATACGTTAGTCTTATATATCATAAATTTTCTATATGGAAAACTGAAAATTAGGATTTGCATAAGTTTAAATATTTTGTAGTTTAAAATAAATTTAAGAGGCCGTCAAATTGTTTTTTAAAGATTTTCCAATATCTATTATTCAAAATTTATTTCAATTTTTTTTTGTCAAAAATTTTTAAACAATAAGAAATAATATTATTTATATTTTTGAAAATATGATTTAAATATATATTTTTACATCTCCTGTTATAATTTTTTATTATATTATAATACATAGGTTTTGAAAATAATTTCGAAAACATATAGGAAATAATATTTATTAATATTTGAATAATATTTACTAATTTTAAAATTTATAGGAACAAAATATTGTGTACATAAATATATTGAATTGCAATGGCAGTTTTAAGTAATATTATATAATATTAACGGCAAGTAATAAATTTGACACAAAGCTCTCTGGCGACGACACGTCAGCTTTTCTTTACGAATGCTTCTCTTTTAATATATAGGGGATTTCGATTCTAATCACAGTAAACTATTATTATAGATATTATTAAGATGTGATGAAAATAAAAGTTCTACTTTCTTTTGAGATTAGTTTTCGATTTTTTAGGTCAAAATATCAGAACAACGAGATTATTTAGGTTTTCTTTTTACCCGAAAATATTCAGTTACCTCAAAACAAGGTTTTATATTTAAGAATAAACTAATTGCAATAACGGTCAAAAGTTAGAAAATAACGATTCTAAAGAACATGACTGTTTTACCTTTTCTGGAAAAATTCGATTTGGAACAACAATGTCTTAAAATAAGATGAGATAAAACGTACCTAAACACTGACTTGTTGGTGGTACTGAGCTACAATGGTTGGTTCATACTTTCCCAATGTCGCTGGGATAAATAGAATATAGCTAGACGTAAATCTTAAGTTTGTAAAATTTGTTAGTTTTGTTAAAATGAGGTGCAGACTACTTGAACATATTAGCTCGAAAAGCAACAAATTTGCATCGTTCACATTTTTACCAAAAAAAAGCAACAAATTTGCTAACGTTAGAATGATACAAATCACCTAACATATAACAGGCTAGATGTTTACGATTAAGAAGATTCTACTAATGGGCTTTCTGATGTTAAGGCCCAATTGATGAATTCAAGCTAAAGCGAATGCACAAGTAGTGTATATAATCTACGAAACGATATGTTAAGAAACGAAACTGTAGCAAACTAGCAAACTAGCAAACTAGCAAACTAGCAAACTAGCAAACTAGCAAACTGTGTTTTGTAGGTTTCTTGTGTTCGTGGCACTATACAGATTAGGTTATAATATGGTTTATAAGTTTCGTTAATTTAAGTGGCCAAGTCCAGATCTTGCTTGTGGCAATTTGTTTAATGTGCAAGTGCACTTACATCGTTACAAAACTTATATGTCATCATGGGTTTGGTTTTGATACGATCAGTTGGCAGTGAATGATGGTGTGATTACTTGTTTGTTAGTTAATTTGCTACATGTAGCAGAGAGTAATGGGACTGCCATATAATCTTGCAATTCTTTGTTATATCTAGCTTTTGCTGATGATATATCATGTGTGTTATCTAGATAGATGGATGCGTTTTCTTAGGAGATCTTCCCTACCCTTTTCACCCAATTAAAATTTTCAGTTTTTTTTTTTGTTGGTATCAAAATTCAAAAGTTTGAATTTATCCTCTTCTTCTCACAAATTACTCATGTGAATCTCACCTAATCTACTACAATGCCACTAGAAGCATGATTAGAGTGGACTATAAGTATTTTGTGCAATGCATCCCAGCCAATGTCATATTGGCTCGTTGGTTTGGTGTATATTCCATCTAAACTACGTTCAATCTACATTATGCGTGGAGCAAGCATTTTAGTAATTAGCTTTCTATTTCAAAAAATCTGACTGAAGAATTTTAGACGTTAAAATATATATGATTTTCTAAACGACAATATAAAACTGGTTCGAAGATTCGGTTTAGGTTAACTCGGTTTCGAAACCGCCCTAGATATGTTGTTACAAACTAGTCCACACTTCTTTGTTTTTTGTGTGCAACAACTAGTCCACATCTTTTACGATTGATATTTTAATGGAACAAATAAGGAATTATTTTAGCGATACAAACAAGGTCGGAACAGTGCGTGAGCTGTTCCAAGTAAGACCACGTAATATTCACCACAACAAGATAGTGTTTTCAAAGTGTGCCAAACACAATCACACACACCAAAAGCAGAAACAAAATCACCACCAAAAATGATGATAATCCAACAATCCACACAATGAACGCCACGTGGCAGATAGGATTATCACTGGAAAAATCTCACCTTTTAAGCTTTCTCTTCTTCATTCACAACTCTCCACGCCATTTCCACAAGCCATAACCTCAAAAAGATCTCAACTTTATCTTCCAAACCACACAAAAAGGAAAATGGCTTCTACTGCTCTCTCAAGCGCCATCGTCGGAACTTCATTCATCCGTCGTTCCACAGCTCCCATCAGCCTTCGTTCCCTTCCATTAGCCAACACACAATCCCTCTTTGGTCTCAAATCAGGCACTGCCCGTGGTGGACGTGTCACAGCCATGGCTACATACAAGGTCAAGTTCATAACCCCTGAAGGTGAGCAAGTTGTTGAGTGTGACGACGACGTCTACGTTCTTGATGCCGCTGAGGAAGCTGGAATCGACTTGCCTTACTCTTGCCGTGCTGGTTCTTGTTCGAGCTGTGCTGGTAAAGTTGCGTCTGGATCTGTTGACCAGTCTGACCAGAGTTTCCTTGATGATGACCAGATGGCTGAAGGGTTTGTTCTCACTTGTGTGGCGTACCCTACTTCTGATGTTACCATTGAAACCCACAAAGAAGACGACATGGTTTAAGCTTAGCTGCTTTTGATGGTTTAAAGATCTCTCTGTCTTTATAAAATTTTACATTTTGGGTTGAGTTTGTTGTCACTAAAACCTATTGTTATCTGTTTGTAATTGTTCCTGGTTTCACCCACCTTTTGGAAACACATCAATGGATGACATTTTAAACTATGGAACTGCAAATTTCTTCAACACTCTTATGAATCATCATCTTTAACCATTGGAAATATTGCTTTTGTTCATGAAGAGTATTCAGATATGAATCTTAGTAAAGACTAAAACTTTTTTTGCTGTATACAATTGCTTGAAGTCTATGTAACCTATGAGTTTGTGGTTCTTGTTTTGACCTCAACGACAACAATCATCAAAGAATCAAGTAAAAACCAGAGTTGTGTGTGAGCAATTGTCAAATCTTAGATTGATATACTCTAGAAAGAACTATACATATTGTTTGTAGCTATAGAATAGAAGCTATGGAATCTTACAGTCTAATCAAGCCCAAATTGCAAGAGAAGACATGAGTCCAGCTCCAAGGAACAACATCATATAAGATACAATTTGAAGCCTAAAGTTGCAGCTCATTTTAGTACTCAAGAAATCAGCAGCAATGAGATCCACTAAGGCCATGTACACAAGAATCCCAGCAGAGAGCGAGTCCAAAATACCTTCAGTCAGCAATGCTGCAACGCTGTGAGAATTGAATGAGGACGCCACTGCGGTTCCAATACCGATCCCTATCGGTGTTGTGAGGGCGAAAAAGCAAGCCATTATGGTTGCTGATTTGTTCCTGAATTGTGCTTGGGAGATGCATCCACCGAGTGCAAATCCTTCAAAGAATTGGTGGAAGGATAGTGCTGCGATTAGAGGCCGGATTGTGCAAGGTGACTGAGATACTCCAAGGGATAGACCAATGATGATCGAGTGTGACACAATACCAAGCTCCAGAACCTAACAGTATTAGTAAGGTGAGACTAATAAACACAACTTTTGGATATACTTCTTGCACACACATAGTGTATTTAAAACTCTATAAGAATCAGGAAAAAAGTGAACAGAGGTTTGTACCTGAGAAACAACAACATGCCTTGCTCCACTTCCAAGCTCCAAACCTCCATGTCCGTGTCCGTGGCCATGTCCGTGGCCATGACCAATGTTGATTTTACGGTGTCCGTCACAAGAACCATGACCCTGAGTGTGACTATGAGTATGGTGAGCAGCATGAGCATGAATACCAACAATGTGAATCCCGCCACTATCTTCTTCTCCAAACACTTTCTCATCATCCATTCCTTCCTCAACCACAGGAACAACAATACCAGGTGACTGTTCACGGCCAGGCTGTTCAACAGACGACTCACTAGCTTCCCTCTCTTGCTTCCGTTCATAGTACTGCGTCCCCATAAAATCCACAAACAGAGTGATCAGAGCAGCAACCATGGCAAAGAACCCCGGGAAAGGAAACTTAGACCAAGGGAACTCCGGTAAGCAAGGGTTGCTCAACGCTTCAGTGCCACCAGCCAACATATGAACAAAACCCGTGGCGAGGATCACACCAGCTGCAAAGGCTTTAGCAGTCACAAAGAGGTTACCATCAGTTTGAAGGAAGCGACGGTTCCTGCCAACGAGTGGAGTAGCTACACCCGCAGCTCCAGCTAATAGAATCGAAGCAATGGCTACTAGTTTAAGTAGAAACGCAGCGGAATCATCACGACAAAGGTCTGACTCGCTAGCATTGCAAAGTACGTTAGAAGCCATTGTCTCAGGAACTATCTGCAAAATGGACTCTGTTGTTGCTGTTTTTACAGAGCAAATCCAAAACGGGTTGATCAAAAATCACATTAGCGAATGAACCCAGAGGAGCCATACTCAAATCAAATCAAAAAGGCAGAGACTTTGAACGAGAAGACAACATAAAGTATGAATCTTTAAATCCAAATGAAGAAAAAAAAAAGTTGATAAGGTGTTCGATGAAATACCTGAGAGAGAATCTTTATCTGATCCGAACAAGTATAGAGGAAACAATTCCCAAAGAGCCTAAATTTACAAAAACCCATGATCAGTCTCGTCACAAAATTATCAGTTGAATACAAAATTCACAAAAGGGTGGATTGGATTTGAATACGAACATCGATGAAGAACATTGGGTGTCTAAGATGATTGTCTCGGGATCATGAAAGCGATGAGAATTGCGTAGAGTTCTCTCGCAAACCCCAAAAAAACATAAACCTTCGATTAAATATGAGAAAATGAAAGCACGATTGGGATGGTGTGTTCAGACAAAACACCAAGTTGGAGAAAAGATACAAGTCATGACGACATCGTGAGGAGAGTTTGCAGTTGGCCAACAAGGTTTTAGACTTTAAGAGTCTTGCCATTGAAGATACATTTCTCAGAATATTGTAGCCACACGCCAAACTAATGTCGACATTTTCATGTAATTTATTACTATATATATTTTTTTCTTCTTTTCTTAAAAGTACAATGTTGCCCCTAACTAATTTTCTTGGACAGGGGAAACAGAAAACATTAATGACAATTTAATTTAGATTTGATAAACCAATAGCAGCATCTCAGTTGACCTTAACCAATTTGGCAGATTGCAATAATGCGTTCTACCTTTTAAATTGCTTATGAGCATCTCTAACAGGTAGATGTTGAATTTGTTTATCACCATATCTTTATATATTTTGGTTCTACGAAACAAACTATGTTGTCTAGAATAAACTATAGCTTGAACTTTAACTACCTCATTTCTATTACCATATTGAATCGTCTTGGGTCTAACCAAGTCAAATTATTAATGTCTTACATCATGTGCAGAACTACTCAAATTATTGTGTAGACGAAAGATACATTTAGTCAAACTCTTTGTGAAAAAGAGTGAAGAAACCACCAGAGAATGGTTTGGCTTGGCCATCAGGCCTTGAGAGATGTAACTATCTTAAAGTCCAAAAGTCCAAATGTAACTTCTATTTTCCGAATCACGCAACCACAAGAGACAAAACGCACATATGTTTTCATTATATATTGAGACGACGACGACGACAAGAACAATAACCGATATGATATAACAGATCGAACAGCAACACACATATCATTTCAGAAGTGACCTTGTCAAATCTCTTGCTGTGGCGAGTGCCTGACTTATCGTCTGAAAGAAAAAAGAAACCGCAGAGAAATGTAACAAGTTCATTAGTTATGGTGTTACTTGACAGGTCCGACTAACTAATGTAACTTTTTCAAGGTTTTGTATCAAGAAAAAGATGGATCATATTTTCAAAACACTACCGTACCTGCTCGGATAGAGGTGCATCAGTGCTTTCGATCCCTACTTTTCCTGCGATCACAGTTGCTTCTGTCTCTAGAACAATACTGAGATACATAAGATAGTATTGTTAGACTATATATGAAACAGTTCATTTATGTAATGGTCCTAAGAAATCTCTAAACGAAGAAAATTTTATATACCCGCCGTCGATAATTTCATCGAAGCATAGAAAGATGAGATCGAGGTTGTCCAGTGCCTCTCTCTTATCAACATTGCCTCTGTAATTTGGGTTCAGAAGAGAGGAAGCTAAGGTCGGAAATATAGAAATACAATATAACAAAATCTGAAGCTATGGTTAGACGAACCTAAGGAGAAGGGTCACTGCATCGAAGAGTCCCTGAAGCACACTAGCTAAGATAAGCTCATTTTCCTCGTTACCGCCTGTAACAAAGAAATGGAGATCTTGCGCAAACTTGTATACAATAATGTTGTTTTCTAGTTCCGTTACTTCCACTGCATATCAAAAAAAATAGTAACTGTAATTATGATTGAGATTGACTACGCCGACTCGAAAAGATAGTCAGCAGTACAACACTGAGTGTTTTAAAACATGATTCGATTCAGGGCGAAATCTACCTTCAGTCCGAGCACTTGTATTCTGAGTCTTTGTGAACACGGCTTTTTCAAAGGCTTCCTTTGCTGTATTTGTTGGCCAGTCATCTGAGTAGTACTTAACCGCTACACGCTTTCCTTCAGAATCCAAAAGCAAGATGTTTTTCACTTTTGGGGGTAATTCCTGTATGTGAAAAATGAAACACAAAGAAAGTATAAAGATGAAGAGATATTGCAAATCAACAATCTAAAGATGTCCTTAATCAGGACACAAGAATTGAGCGAAAAGTCTGAAGATAGCAAACTTGAGAGCTCATAGTAATTGGACATGAGTCAGTAAACACTAAATCTATCTCTTTCTGTATATACTACAATATTAGCTACCGTCATTCATATTTGTGTTATAAAATCGTCTAAAACACGAATGAGTGAATATCCGAAAATTCGAGCATAACTTCAATCATAACTAATCAGTCAAACCAACTCAAACTATCTCCTCTGCCTTCAAATTAAAAGCCAAAAACAAAAACTTGTAATCACGGTCAACCTAAATTCCTAATCAAAAGTCAAGATTTTTAATATGACAAGTTTTTGAAAGATATTAGATGATCGTATTTACGAAATTTGTAACTTATTATCGCATGCATGTAACTTAATTATCTTAAACTCGGAGATAAATCCATAGGAATCGAATCCGTACAAGATGATATTATAATCATAAAGAAAACTCAGGAAAATAGAATTATACCATCGCTTAAGGCCGGAAGGAGAAGAAATCTGCAAGAGAATGCCCTAGAAATTTACAAGACAAGAGCTCTGAAACGTTACAAGATAATAGTCCAATTAATTATTTTTAAAAAATAAACTTTACTAGAACAAATCGCTTTTATTTAGGTGAAGTTGATTTTGCTTAATTGTTGTGACATGAGTCAACTTGATACTGGAAGCGAAGAATCCAGAGTTCCAGACGTCAATCTGTCTGGTTTTCTCTAAACCGGTACCTCAATCAGTCATATCGCTTCCAGACCGAGAGATTTGAGATTCTTACTAGGCCCGGCCCAATAAGCTAAGATTATGTCAGCCCAAGCATCCGCCTCTGTGTATAATAAATGCATAGTATATCTATTACTTTCAAAAATTGTTAGTCAATTTGTGGCAATTGTTTATGGGTAATTATTGTTGAAAATGAATATTCAACCAAAGTTGGTCTCAATATTTAATGTAAGATCAAACATGCATTGTTTATATCATATATGTGTAGCCACTATATATATATATATATATAGAATATTAGTGCTTATTTGCATATACTCACAAGTCACAAGTCACAAAAAAACACTTGCAAAGAGAAAATGAAATTAGCTGCAATTTTCTTGGTTTCTTGTGTCTTATTCTCTCTTCTCCCAAGTCCAACTGTTGCCGAGAAGAGGCCGTGGTGTCCAACCAGAAAACAAGTATTTGATGGTTCATGCAATAGAACTGATTATACACAATGCTTCAACGACTTAAGAAACACATGGGACAATATTGGAGATCTTGGTCCAACCGATTGCACTTGCACTTCTAAGCCCCAGAATAAACGTCTCTGTTATTGTCGTTTTTTGCCATGTCCCTAGTTAAATCTTCTAGTATGTTTAGAGAGTATTAAAATTGACTGTTGTCATAATAATAATAATAATAATAATAATAATGGTTGAAATATTTGATAAGAACAATGTATTCACATCTTATTATCAAACAATAAAATAAAAATTATATGATTTTTGTCAGCATATATTATATGTTTTATAGTTTGAGTGGTGTGATACAATATTATCACAAACCATTATACTATATGTTGTAGTAAAAAAACGACGACTTATAAGTGTTTGTCAACTGTCAACTAACAATGAAATATATATCGGTTCGGTTTAACTTATTGGCATAATTTAGAAATAATTTTTTTTTTCTTCTCTCATGCACCCACCCAACTTGTATTCATGTATTGTATGAGTTTGAACATGAGTAATTATATAGTTACAACATTAGCTCAAATCACTAAATTTTATTTTTCGGTTATGATCAAATTTTTTCTATGTTGGGTTCTTTTTTTTGTTTTGTTTTTATATGTTTCGTTGAAAAAAAATTAAAGAGTCTTTCCATACATATTTATTCATTTACTAAGAACAAGTACTAGTAAATGTATTTAGATTTAGTTTTTACAAAAATTAGTAATATTTATTTAGTTTAATAGAAAACAGATTTAGATTTTACAAATGTTAATTTTAAAATCCAATAAATAATAAGAACTAGTAATATTTATTATTATAGCTTTTCATCTACATTATCACATTTAATTTTTGGTATTGTTTAATTATATTTTGGTTAAATATTTTATTAAATGAAAATAATATGTTTTCATTATAATGTGAAGATATGAAAAATTTGTACGTTTGACCAAATAAATGAAAGATTCTTAAATGAAAATCAATTGGTAGAACATAAAATTTGAATGAGTATATGTGAAAACAATTTCTAATTTTCTATCAATAACTTACTCTTATTTTTGTTTCTATCAAATGCCCCATGATATTTAAGGAATTTACATATCTAAACTAAGTTTGTAAAGAAAAAAATATCATTCTTTATTTAGTAGCAGATTCAATTTTTCTCCATTTTTTTCGATTTACATGGTTTAATTTTGATTTTTTTCTTAATAAATAGGAAATCAATAGTAGAATAGAATATTGATATATTAATTAAAAGGGCACATTTAAATGAATTTCCAGTAGGCCTCTATGATGTTGGATCTTCCCTGTGTATATATATGTAAGAAATAATTTCTTTCTTGAAGAAAATCACACAAGTCATAAAAACATAGAAGCAAAGGAAGAACGAAAAAAAGAAGATATGAAGTTAGCTGCAATCTTCTTGGCTACTTGTGTCTTATTATCCCTTCTCTCAAGCCACCTTGCGCAAGGTTCCTTATAATTCTACTGAGATTACTATTTTTCTCATCGAACCTAAACCAGTTTGGCTTCAATTATTTTTGTTTTGTTGTTGCTGTTGATGAATTAGGTGCACAGATAAGGCCGTGGTGTCCGTCAAAGAAACAAGTGTTCGGTGGTTCGTGCGGAAACGATGGAGCACAACAATGTCTAAATAACTTATTAAGTACATGGTATCCAAGTGTAAGGCTCAGCCCAGTCTCCTGCAATTGCACTCCTAAACCTAACAACAATATTCTTTGTAGTTGTCCTAACATGATATGCCCCTAGAAAACGTCTATTCAAGACCCTAAACTGTTGTTTTGAATCATTTTTCTATGTATGATGTATCCGTAATAAATTTCACTTTCCATTGAAAACCCCAAAGATGTATACTTGCACCTCAGACTTCTCAATGGTTCGAAGGCTTAAATCACTGATTGGTAACAATGCAAACGTGTTAAATGAAATAACGTATAGAATAGAATGACGAATGCATCCACCAAAAAAGATTCTTACCGACTTCATCATATTAAGCCCGACAACCTTTTTTTTATGGGTCAAGACAAAAACACTACGCAGTTGAAAGCGACCTAGAGCCTCTGCCAAGACCACTTTATTAGCTCAGTGCATTCCGCTTTTGTATTATTCAGAACGTGGTCCAATGAGACTTACACTTCCACTTATAGATTCATAATTATGTTTGTTGATTAATCATGTAAGAGAATGTAGACAGAAGTAAGACATTGAACAAAAAGGGGTAGATATAGTTAACTTAACTAACATGTGTAGAAAAAATGAGCCACTGTAATCATTGAAACATTAAACAATAATATATGCAAAGAATAACATTATAATTTGTGGTGGTCCAAAATGTTGAAAACCTTGTTTTAGAGAGATCAAGTTTCGAATTTTCTCTCTGTAATTTCAATAATAAGATAAAAATATCTAATTCTACAAGTTTATGGAATAAAAACAACAAATCAATAGCTACGGATTCCGTTTTTTAGTCTTAATATTTATAGGACTACCCAAAACGGAAAAACTCCAGGAAACAAATTATGCACAGTCCAATGTATATTGTCAATATTTTAAATGTTAGTGCTTGTTTGGGGACAATCACATAATCATAACAATGACAATATATAGAAAACAAAGAGAAGAAAGAGAGAAAATAAACTTACAGAAAGACATATGAAGAAGTTGGCTGCAATCTTCTTGGCTTCCTCTGTCTTATTCTCCCTTCTTCCAATCCACCTTTCACAAGGTCTTCTTCTATCATTCGTCTACTGAGATTACAGTTTTGCTCAGTTAACTCAAACAGCGTCGTCTTAATTCTTCGTTTCGCTTGATGAATTAGGTGAAGCTGCTGGGGAGAAAAGGGAGTGGTGCCCGTCAAAACAACAAGTGTTCAGAGGTTCATGCTCAGACGATGGAGGACAAAAATGTCTAAATGACTTATTATGGACATGGAATCCAAGTGTAAGGCTCAGCCCTGTCTACTGTGATTGCACTCCTAAACGTCACAACAAGCGTCTCTGCGATTGTCCTAGTATGATTTGCCTCTAATAAAAGGTCTATTTAAGACCCCAAACTCTTGTTCTATCTTCCTATGTATCATATGTATCATTAATAATGTTCCTATTTTCCGAATATAATATACTATATCTCAAAATAAATGCGGAAACAAGTTTTGTTTTCGGTACCAGTATGTTGTCCTTGTGTAGTTTCCTTGCATCATAGCGTATTTTCTTCTACTCAAGAACTCGAGTTGGCTGATGGAGAATGTTGCCGCGCTAGATAAGGAACTTCAGAAACTATCCCAGAGATATCTTCACCTACAGTCACTGTGTTTCCAATTGAAGCTGCTTGTTTCTTGATGTAGCCTAACCCAAAATGGCCAGACCCGTTTCTTCCCGTAGTGTAGCTTGTTAGTTTCCCGACCTGAAAATAACGTTCATAAACTGGTTAAGGAATAGCAAAATAAAATTTGGCTTTTCTTCTTTGTTTTTGATCTACCAAGGTATGCACACAAACGCTCAAAACCTTTTTCCCATCGACTGTGATGGTGCTGCCGGGTTCCGCTGGTGCAGAGAGATTAAGTCCACATAACCTTTGTTTGATTCCATCATATGTTATGAGTCTTGCTATAGTCTCCTGTCCCTTATAACATCCTGAGATGTTTGAAGATTTTTTAGTCAAGGCGTTTCTTGTATCGTTTTAGTTCACTGAACAAAAGCTTCTCAAATACCTTTGTTCAGAGATAGCGAGTTCCATAGACCCGCCTCCAAAACATTAAATTCCTTGCTAAGTTCTCTCTCCGGTGCTGGTCTTCCTGCAAAACATCAATGCTATTGGCCTGAGAAACATATTATTTTATTCACTAAATCAATATCTAAAAATTCTGATTTCGCTAATGCCAAGAGAAAGATCTGAGAGCATACTTATAAGTTATGAGTTTCTTGCCTATATAAGGTAAATATCGATCATGCCTTTAGTAGGACTAGAGGCCACAAACTCATGACATTAGATTTTGTAGGTTATCAGGTGATAGGTGATCATCGGTGCCAAACCAAATCGTGAATTATTTACTAACCTTGAGTGATTCTAAGTTTCTCCCAGGCTACAGAACCCATCGGAATGGCACCTTCAGCTAAAAGGGTCTTCCAGACAGAAACAGCACCCCCTGGTGACATTAACAAGGTAAAGCCTTCATCTGAAATAAGACTTCCAACCGCAACTGTTATTGGCATTCCATCAAACTGACAAAGAAAGGAGCTTGTTACTTCATGTCGCTTCACAAGATCTGTTTCGATATTAAAAAAAAGGCTTACACTATAATGCTGATGCTGCCCATATGGCTGCCCAATAAGATCTCCCAGGTTCAGTTTAGACATGACCTGTTTCAAGTTTTTACAGCAGCATAAAAAAAAAATGTATTCGAACTACTATAAAGGCTAACAGAGAACATTTTACAAGGATTTGTCAGTCTGCTAGAAGAATTATCTTACTTGGTTGCTTTTGGGTCCTGCTAAAGCAAATAAGCAAGTTTGCTTGGTAATGTCCTTGATCTCTACCTTGTCAGCAAAAAAAATGTACCTGAGAAGAGGAAAATGAGAAATAAATGATGTCAAGGTTCTTTAACGAAGCCTGATTTTCAAAGAAATCAGCAAAATATTGTACGTGAGCAAGGATGAAACGTTTTGACATACTTGTTCAGCATCTCAATTATGCTTTGGCATGTTGTTGGAGAAACCGTCAGCAGTATTGCATTTTTCTGACAAGAAACCAAGAGTCGGTTTAACAGAGAAGTTGCATATGCAATATATATGAGCCACTTAAAGTGAACACAAGGAATGCGTATGATTACCATGATCCAGGCATGTGCAATATCTATCGTTCGAGCTGTTGGGGTAACGAATACAGTGTCACATCCCTTCAAAAACGCCAAATAGATCCACAAGTAATTACCAACCACAGAAAGAACAATTTACACTCAAATGCAAATATCCCCAAGAAAACACTAACCTGTCCTTCATTAAGGCTTTCAAAATCCGCAGTAGTTTGGTTGTGAAGGAAATGAGCGCGGTCATCTCCACTAACTTGATGGCAAAAGATGTAGCAAATAGTTAAAACAACAAAACATTAGGTAGTACCATAGGCAGAATCAAACAGCACCAGCTCCATATCGAGAAAGTATGATAAGACAAGAGATAAATAAGGATATACCTCGTATTCTCCCAAAATGTGAGAGGTCTACAACCTATATAAATCAAGTTTTTAATCAAAATAATAATAACAATGCGCAAACAGCCAAAGAGCTCCAAAGTTAAGTAAAATATACCACAACTCCATTATCAAATGCATCTAAAGCCTCATCGTCGTTATCAAAACTCTCAACAACACCATCTTCTGAAACTTTCCCTCCAGCAACACTAATTGTATCCTTCACAAAAATCCACAAAACAATGCATTAGCATATGATTACTACTTGAAACATCCAATTCAAAGAAACATATAAAACAATCAAAAAATTCAAAAATTGTTCGCTAATTTCTCGAAAGCTCTTCTAACAATAAATTCCAATAACTGTTACATAGAGCTAGGACTCGTAACACTTTTTTTACTCTAAGCAATTGTAATTCGAAGCTGCTTACATGGAGATCGTGATCAATCGGAGGCGGTGAGAAATCGAATTGCAACGAATCGGAAGAAGCAGAGACGCATCGGAGCTGAAACTTCCGTTCTCGGAAAACACTGTTTCGGAGACTAAACGAGCGGCGGCGAAGAACTTTTGCGTCGTAGAGGCAGCATGGAAGCAGAGCAGTATTGGTGATGTGGCTAACGCAATCTATCCTCATCATCGCCATGTCCGTACAACTCCTGAGAAGGCAATAAAATTACAAAAAAAAAGAAAAAAAAAACACTCTTGTGAAATTATTTATTTGCAAATAATTAATAACTACTTATACGTTGTAAATTCATATTTTTTCGATTAAACAAAAACATTAAAAGCCAAGGCAAAGTGAGTGTATTTTTAAAGAGATATAACAATATCCAATAATCAATGTCATATACATTGCTTTACCTAATTTTTGTTTGTTCTTTTCCCGTTTTTTACCAATTTTTGTTTAATATTCCCAAAAGTTTGTCTCTGGCCAGAGTGGACTATACAAGCAAATAAGAACAAAAAAAATCAAATATACAGCAAACAAAGGAATACACTTTAGTCAACTAAAAGTGGATCATGATGAGGGTTTTGAGTCGAAGTAGTAGTAGTATCTGCAAACACTTGAGCTTCATCTTCATCTCTCACATCTCTAAACATCGAAAGAAACGAGTTTAGTCCTTCTGACGAAGCACCGCCTAATATCCAGAGTAGCATCGAGCTGAACGAGCTCATCGCGCCTGCTTGTTGTGGGTTAGGCTCTGCGGGGTTGGTGTTTGCTGCATTCTCTTCTTGATGCCCTTGATGTTGCGTTGGATTCTCGACTCCTCCGTCCCCTGTTGGAGATCTTGCTTCAGTGTTTGGGTTTGTGGTGTTTGTGTTGTTTGGACCAGATGGAGCTCGGTTTCTTGTCGTTCTGTTCAGCCTTGTGATGTGAAGAGTTGACGCGAGGATTGTTGAGGAAGTGATGTGGAAGTCTGGGTGTTGCTGAAGGTGTGACTGTCGGCTTTGGAGGAATCTCTGAAGTGCTGGTACCTGTGATTTTGTGAGATTTAAACTTTTAATTGAAGCTTATCTTCTCTGGATCTGGCCAATATTCGAGTTGTTGGAATCACATGCTTACCTCAAAACGGTTCCAGAAGTATAGAATCAAGTGTTGCATGAATGCAGCGGTTGTCATTAGGGCGAGATAAGAAAAGCCTGTTGAGAGTTGCGCAGTAAGTGAACACGTCTGCATTTTCAGTGCTTAAATGAGACAAATATAAGGTTAAACCCAAGTTCTTACCATATGCATATGAGAAGAAATATATATGGAACACCAAGAAGTATAGTAAGAAGAAACGCGGGAAGAACTTCATCGATATTGGTGTCCTGACACTGCAAGGAAAAGACTTTATTACTACTATTCCATTGAACAGGTAAAAATAAACTTCAAAAATGGCAGCGAGATCATCACGAACGGGAGAGCTTGACAGTGGAAATACAGGTGACTGAGGCAAAAGAGGAGACCAAAACCTTATCAGGGTGAATAATTCGCATAGCCAGACGAGAACTAGAACCATGAAAGCCAATAGCTGATCGTCGTAAAACTCAAACAGGAAGAACAGAATCCCAATCATAATCTGCAATTTCAAATAGTTATATTATGTCGGGCAAGGAATCCTCTGAAATATTCGAACGAGGTATGTGTATGCATACCGGGACAAAGACAAGCGATTCAATCACGTGAACGAAGATCAATTGAAATGTTGGTAACCGATGCTGGGCATGGTGTTGAAGCTGCACTGCAACAAATTGATATCGAAACAAAGATGATTGTTGAGAAGCAATTATGAGAAACCATCAGCTATAGGAATAGAAGAAAGACAAACCTGTGAACTTCAACATGCGAGTTTGTGTCTCTCGCAGTGTGAATGACACAGACATTGTGGTTGTGAAAAACACAAAAAGTGACATCATAAGCACACCACATTTCGTCACCAAGTAATCTGCATACACCCGGAATAATAATATTACTCAATAATTTAAAGCAAATGCCTACACTGAATACAGATAACGAAATTTGCAAGAGCTAATAAAGCAGCCTTGGTGAGATCTTCCAGTCTGATATAGCACTCATACTCATGCGAGATGCAATGGAACTTTTTTTTAACATATGGTATTCACGAGACAGAACATGACAAACCTCCGAATTGCGCAGAACCTTCAGGTAGTTCTTGGGAGTAACTAAGATTGTAAAATTCTCTTGTCTGGTAGTTGTATAGATAACCTGTCATGGAGGAAGTTGGCAGTCATATAAAATGCAAAAAGCAGCTTTCACAACAGCACATAGATATAAACAATTGAGGGGACATGAGCAGTCGACAAGGACAGATGAAAATCATGTAATGGCAACCAACAACAACACTGGTTATTTTATATTTTGCATAGTCACGCATGAACCAATTGACAGCAGCACACTAATCTCCAACAAGAATTACTAAAGGATAACTTAATTTAAAGTAACAGTAAGAGATAAATAGACAACCTCTGTTTAGTGATAGCATGAACTTTCAGAAAGAAATAGTTTGTTCACAACATATAAAAGCAAAGAAAAACATGTTGTTTTCGAATCAAAGGCTTCGAACGATGAGACCCACAAGTAGTGAAACTTGCGTAGTTGCGTGGACATTATTAACAGGAAAAGCAGCTAATACCTACCTTGACCAGCAGAGTTCTGTAAGCTATTCATTATAATAGTATCATATCCTACAACTCTGTTTATAAGAAGTTGCTGCCACCTGCCAAAGTAATCCAATATTAAGAAGCTTATCATTAGGATACAGCCCTACAATTCTATTAATTGTTTCAAAACTGAGAGCCAATAACATGAATATTACCTGTTGCCAAAGCAAGGATGGCGTGCCGATATGCTGACATTTGCAGTACGAATGTTATGCCGTGACTTTGCTTCATCAGGCAGCAAAAAGTAACCCTATATGGAAGTAAACCAAAGCAATTATAAGACCGAACCAGAAATTCAACTGACGAATTCCTCATTTTTCACATCTTCATTATTAAGATGCTCAAGCATGTTCCACTAGTCATCTTTAAATTCTTGAGAGAGCATAATGTTTACCTTTTCCATGGTATATAGATATGTTGGCTCAAACTCTTGGGTTCTTTCCTCAAGCCATTGAACTGGAAAAAAAAATCAACAAACAAATTGAAACATAGAAGTTCATGCAGACATCTCCCTACCCAAAGCAGAGCGAAAAGCTAAACCTGTGTGATTTTACTCATCTAATAACTAAACCTTCTTAAATGAAAAATTGTAGAAAGCTTATTAAGGCCCCATGACAGAGTTTTTATATAGTAGCTTGCGTATCAAAAACAAGAAATGCTTTTCACAAGGAAATGTATGTATTCAGATGTAAACGGTCAACATAGTCTTATAGTGATAGGTTCATTCAGATGATGAAGAACAAAACCAGAGTAAATATAAATTAGAGTGGCTTTTACCTGCATAGTAGTTGACTCTGTCCATATACAGTATATGCAACAATTTGGGTACATCAAGATTCAACGGTACGGCGATGATGTTCTGCATTTAAATTTGAAGAGCAAAATAATTTGTTTTAGTAAAAATACAAATAATCAGGATTGTAACCCATCAGATGACCTAAGTACTGTGGCACCAAAATATATATATTATTGAAAAGCTAAGTCCATTTTCCTAACAAAATAAAGTGAAAAACTACTGAAAAAATTTACACACCCTAACGATTGAGTCACATGCCACTTCAATTTTTCAGTAACATATATTTCGGATCAAAAGAATGCAGCGTAAGAACCATGCTTTAAAAGAGATATACCATTTTGACAAAAAAAAAAGAAAGAGATATACCAAAAACATCCAACAGAAATCTCGCATAGGAGGTACAACATCTATATATATATAACAGCCATAAGCACTATCTAAGTCAGAATTTGAGAAACGGGAGGAAATGAAACAAAGAGGCATTGTAACATATTCTAAGTCATTTAAAAGACAACTCACCCATATTTTTCGAAAACCTCTGAGGATCCGTGCTGTATGCTGTAAAACAAAAGAAATGCGCCTATAACACTTTTTGAGAAAGCGAAGAATAACTGCTTTGACAGTCTCTTTTGCAGACACTGAGAAACTACTGCGGGGCTCTTCCTTATCAACTTTTACAAATATCTCGTCAGCGTTCTCTTCATTGGTAGAGCTTTCTGCATGATTGCAAAAAAAGGCAGTATCAGTCCCTGCAAACTTCACATTTATTGCGCTCCTACATGCAGTCTATCCAAATCAAATTTAACCACAGCCTACTCCTAGACATAAACAAATCACCTTGATCAGTCTTTGAGACTTCTAAACTATCAGTTGTAGCGACAACTTGAGGAACATCGGCAGCAGTACTTTCATCATTACGTGACCACAACCCTGCACTTGTTATCTATACCAGAGAAATCAGTAAATTAGACAATCAAGGATGAAATTTATTTATTTCTGGTCAATTGATTTCAAGAAAGAGACTTAAACAGTATGAGTAGCTAAGTCTTGCAATGAGGGAGAAACAAGCTCATGGGCCTGGAAAATCTACAAATTTACACTAGTTACACAAGCTAGCATCGAAAGGGATCAGCCACATACCTTAATTTGCATAAGCTCTGCTTCAGTTAACTCAACTCCAGTCAGCTCGCTTGAACAACCAGGCTTCCAAAGGAAAAAAAGATTAACAAAATAAGTTAGAGAGAAACAATAAAGGTCAGATAAGAGAACCTTAGGTTAGGGGAGACTAGCATGAAAAAAAATCTTAGGAAAGCTACACGAAAATCTTAAAATCAAAAACAAATAAACCAACATAAAATCTCCATGGATATATCATTAGGATTTAGGGCTACTCGTATTTGATTTCAACAGATACAAACAGTAGAATCATAACTAAGGATCATCCCAACAACTTATATAGCTTCAGCTCCAGAATTTTCACATTAATGGAGTAACATAAACACAGAAAATCCAATGGAAACTGATACATCATCTTCTTCAACAGTATAAAGGACCTAAAACTCTCCGGTAAAACCACATTTAAGACCCCAATCGGCTAGATTTTCGAATCGTTCTGCACATACATAATTGAAAGAGAGTCAAATTTTACCTGTTGAACATAATTGGCGTGCATAACAACGAGGATACAGAACAAAGTGATCGCGACGAAGAGATAAGTATACTCTAAGAAACCTCTAATCCTAGGCGTTAAGATCTGCGAAAACCTCTCCTGAACCCTAATAAACGTCTGCTCCGGATCCATAATTTTTCTGATCTCCTCCTCCGATGCACTTTCTTTCGAACGAAACTATCTACCTGCTTATTATTATTATACTGAAAGATTGCGTCGACATCGATTTCGAATTGTGCGATTTCTTCTCCTTCTTCTGGGAGTTTTTACAGAAACATCATCAATACCCGAATCAATCCACAGATATATTGAAAGAAGATTGCAAAAAGCACCGCGAATGATATTTTTATTCACATTTTTTTTGTGTTTTTTTATACATCTTTTTATTTAACAGTTAAGAAGTTCGATAGTCTAGTGGTGCTTTTATTTTTTTGTTTTTGATTTTGTGTTTGAGGTCACGAGTTCAATCCTCCCTCGTCAACATATTACAACAATTTTCAAGTTTAATACAATCATATTAGCTTGGAATGGCTTTGTTCTTCAGTCTAGGATTTGGTCTCCTCTGTGTTAGTAGTTGTTTTCGTGTCATAGGAGTTAATTAGGTGGTTTAAAAGATGATTTCACACCGAGTCGTGGTGTGTTATTTATCTCGTTGTGGTAAAAAATGCAATGATTCTCGGATTAGGTAGCGTTGGATCCGCCTAGTGATTCAGGGTTTTACTTGATGGACTCATTGCATTGGATCCAATTTTATGGAGGGAAATTTATGTACCTTTGGTTTGGATGTAATATCTTTGGATAAAAAAAACAATAACATTAGTAATGTCTTTTCGTCTTTGTAGCAAATCATACCTAATATCTAATCGACTCTTTTAACCATTTGAAGAGGAAATGTGGTCATTTACAAGCTCTCTCTCTCTCTCTCTCTCTCTCTCTACCTTAATTTATCTAAATCACTTTTAATCGAGGAACATTTAGGACCGTAAAGCCTGTGACGGTTGGAAGGTAAAAATGATCAGCAGATCAAAGAAGTCTTAAGACAAGAAGAGGTGAGTAGATATGAGAATCCCTCTCTCATTATGCTTCATTTAGCTTCAGTCAGAACTGCCTTGACCTTTTTGGATGCTTGGTAGAACCGCATCAAAGGACACCTTGTATTCACGAAACTGCAAAAGATCAAAAACAAGGCTCAGTATATGTCTTACGGAGAAGCTTAGTACGCGTTTTAACTTTCAGAAATCTCTTAACTAACTGCAGCATGGTTAAATATCGAAACTGTTTACTCCAAAGTTCAGATCAGGGAATTGACATATTTTAACCGCCTAAGTTTCATGATCTTCAGTATATAATAGATCTGTCTTATCTTGACGAAATTCACTGAAATAAAAATAATAATGGTTTTGGTAACGAAAGAAACCTGCTTCACGATCTCTTCATATTTAGCGGCTAACCGTTTCACTTTAGCTTCTCCTGACTCTCTCACCTGCTTAATCTTGGCATTATTGTCATCAACCTGTTGATATGTATATAAACAAAGAAAAACTTAGAAGGCGATGATTAAGCATCGTACACAACAGAAACTCATATTGTTAGATAATTAAAAGAAAGGGAGCAATACCACAGCTACTACTGATTCCACATCCGTTTGCCTGGCTTCAAGTTCACGTCTTCTGGATTCAACCTCCACTTTTAGGTTATTCAGTTGATTTGTCCAATCATCAAACATGACAGCTTTTTCCTTCTCTAGCTGTTTCAATGATTTGTTCAACTGTTCCACTGTTGAGAGAAATAGAGAATTACATTATGAAACAATATCTAAAAAGGAAAGAAATAAACAACGACTCGCCTATTCTTTCCCGCTCAGCCACTTTCGCCTCAGCTTAGATTTAAGTGCTTTGAATTCTTTCTCAACAGCTTTCGCATTGGTTACCTGTAACATCATTGAACACACATAAAAATGAAAGATATATCCAAAGACAAAATACATTGTATTCCAAGAATTGGGAGGGTCTGTGTGTTTCCACATATACAATACATGATTCACAATCTACAAGAAATGAAAGAGGTTGGAGTTTTTTTTGCTTGGTCACCTGTTCGTTAATTAACTGCAGTTGCGAAGATGACTTTGAAATTTTCTTGAATGCCTGCAAAAGGCAACCATAGTTAAATGTACTTTGTTACCTCAATATTAAGGAAAACTTTGATGGTAAACGTATTACGCTAAAAAGTAACAACATTTAGAATAAGGTCTCAATATAAATAAATGAAGTTCTTCCAAAAGGTCCTGGACAGAAGTTTGTGAAGTATGAACAAAAGTGATAGAGCAATAAACACATTCTTAGAAGATATTGACTTGAATCCTCTTTCTCTAACCAAATGGTAGTATCCGCAGTGACCTAGGACTCGATAATTTCCATTAGTTAACCATAAAGTTGTCCTAAATGAATTTAGCTACGTGCTGATCAATAAGAGTTACTAATAGTCTATAGAGTTTTCATTAGATACCTTTTCATAAACCTCAAGAATGGCAGCCTTTTCCTGGAAAGTTTGCAATGCGGATTGCTCAGCTTTCTTTGTTTCCCCAAGTATTAGCTTTTTCTCATCTACAGCTGCCTGTCTCAATATCAATCATTAATGCCAGTGTACACTAAGTTTTATCTTAGGACAAGTGCTCGTAGGAACAAAAATATACCTGCAATTTGTCTGGAGATTGAACAATTTGTGAGCGGAGGTTTGCATTTTCTTGGACAGTTTGCACAAGATCAAACTCTGCTTTGGAAATCTGTATAGAGAAATACACATGTCAGGATAACACAATAAAGTTACAGGAAGGAGCTCTCTAACTGCACATCATCATGCGGTTTCTTACCTCGTTATCCATCTCTGTACTCTTCTCTCTCATTTGTTGGAAGGTAGCCCGCAGTGACATCTGCTGATTATTCAGTCCTAATATAGTCTGATTGAGTTCTTCAATCTTAGCTTCTAACTCTTGGACAAAGGGTAAATCCCTTTCAGCGGCTTCATCAAATTCTCCAATCTCTGCATTCAACTGCAAGGAGAGAGCCATCAGAAAGAAGAGAAATGGATATTTTATGTGATAGATAGATAATAGTTTTTATTCGTTGCATTATCTTTGCCTTGGACTGCTTCCGCTCCTCATCAAGGAGAGTCAACTCCTCAGCCTTTTCTTTTATTTTATTCATTTTTGAATCTCTGGTACATAAAACAATAATCATGAGAGCATCAATTTTGAATCACTAGTAGAGAGAACTCAAGCTAACTTCAATTTTGCAGAGGTATAACTGTAAGCAAGAAGGAAGGAAGGCCAAACCTGTGTAGAGCATAGTTAATAAGTGAACTGATGAAAAACTCGGTCCGGGACGGTTCGGGGCGCATCAGATCCTTGAAATTCATCTGTAATGGACAATCCACACTATCTAGCATGTCTTTCACTCTGCAATAGAGATCCGAATTTTGCATTGTGGTGACATGATGATCTGGATTCTCCAATTTCTGCAAAGCCTCAAAATCGACTTGCCCTTTCTCTTCTCTACAACATGGATATTTGAAAAATTCAATCAGAATTTCACAAAATTAAAAAAAAAAAAAAAAAAAAATTAGGGATTTTGGAAAACTTAGGGATTTGTTAAAGAGGAACTAAAAAGGGGGTTTGGAGGGGGGAGGGGGAGGTGCTTACTCTTTCATGGCGTCGAGATAGATAAGAAGTCTGGTGTAAATCTCAGAGACGAACTCGAGAGAAGGGTTGTCGAGTTCAGCGTTCGTAATGCTAGCGATCTGACCCTCCTTGAGGCCAGTGATGATTTCCGGACGAGATAAACCTCGGATACTCGTACGCTGACATAATGCAGTTTCGATTTGTGTGTATGGGATGGATGGATTCGATTATTTCGAATGAAAGTGAAGAAGAATGTCGCAGTGACTGACAAAAACACCAAGGGAGTAGTGTATAAGAGAAAGGGAAAAACAAAACCGACAGTGAATGAATTGTGTTATTCTTGTTGAAGAGAGTAACCGTTACATATATATAACAAAGAATGTGTTTCCTAATCTAAGAGATTGTACAATGAATACGAAATCAAATGTTTAATGTAATTGATATAATATTCTTGATATATGTTGATTGACTGAGAGTGTTTCCTAATCTAAGAGATTACACAATGAATACGGAATCAAATGTTTAATGTATTTTGATATCATATCCTTGATATCTGTTGATTGATTGTATGTAATTGATATCCAAATTAATTTACCCCTTCAAGTTGGAGCCTAAGAGAAAGGAAAAAAAAAAATAACAAGAGTTTTTTAAAATTTTGAACTTAAAATTAATGGGCCTTATTGGGACTTTACGTCTAAACGTGTTTGCGGTTGATTTAAATTACCAAAATCACTTTTAATCGAGGAATGTTTAGGACCGTAGGATTTTTAAGGATCTGATGGATCAACGGTCATCATGGAGCTAGGATGTAGATGACTTTAATTTTTTTTTATCTTTTGTTTAGTGTTTGGTATTTTATATGATTTTGAACACTGTTATTTATCTTTTGTTTAGTGTTTGGTATTTTATATGATTTTGAACACTGTTATTATTTCTTTGGATTCAAAAATCATTCAAAAATCTTCTTGGACTTCAGTGATTCCTAAAACGGATTTTTTTTTTCTTTCTATATAGATTCTTAACCATTTGAAGAGAAAATATGTGATGTCGTTCGTGTTCGTAGCAAATATGTAATAGATTCTTAATCATTCTTTACAATCTCTCTCTCTCTCTCTCCCCGACTCTCTCTACTTTAATTTAGCTTCAATCAGAACTACCTTGACCTTTAGCGGCATGGTAGAAACGCATCAAAGGACACCATATCTGCAAAAGAGCAAAAAACAATGCTCAGTATATGTACCGTATATCTGACAAAGAGTCTGGAAGAAGCCTGGTACAGGT
Organism: Camelina neglecta; assembly: GCA_023864065.1. Taxonomy (NCBI): domain Eukaryota; kingdom Viridiplantae; phylum Streptophyta; class Magnoliopsida; order Brassicales; family Brassicaceae; genus Camelina; species Camelina neglecta. The sequence continues at coordinate 30,979,136 of CM043456.1, forward strand.
TTAACTCTGGAGACCTCTTAATTTGATGAAGGCTTTTTTGTATTCATGGTTTAGGAATCCACTATGAATGAATGAATGAAGTTCTTCCTAAATCTCCAAGGTGGACACTGGACAGTGGGCACCAAAATGAATGAAGTTCTTCCTAAATCTCCTTGACAGAATTCCGTGAAGTATGAACAAAAGTGATAAACACCTAAGACTTGAAATCCTCTTTCTTAGACCAAATGGTAAACAACTCGATAATTTCCAATAGTTAACCATCCAGTTGCATAGGATGTCCTAAATGAATTTAGCTACGTGCTAATCAATAAGAGTTAGTAATAGTCTAGAGTTTTCATTAGATACGTTTTCATAAACCTCAAGAATGGCATCCTTTTCCTGAAAAGTTTTTCCTTTGCTGATCCAAACACTACTAACTCTTTTTTTTTTTTTTTAAAGAAAAAAAAAAACATTTTTGACTGCTGTTACCTTGATAGAGAACATGAGCATCATAACAACCGACTTAGTGTACTCATCATCAGTTCCATGACGGCACACCTACATCACATCATATCATCAGTACACTATTATACATTAATCCAGATATCTAGCACAGTAATCCAGAAAAGGAACCTGTTTGAGCAACCCGGGAAACTCTTCAACCTTCTTGGGAATATCATTGTTGGCTATAGCAAAATCAATGCTTCTGGAACAGAGAAATCAAAACAATTCATCAACACCCAAGAGAGAGAGAGAGAGAGAGGAAGTAGAAAAATTACCTGGCGAAAGTGGTGCAACAGCTCCGAAAATTCTCAGAATCAGTCTTAGGTCCGACTTGAATGTGGTAACGTAAACGCTGAGTCACCGACGCTAATCGGGAGGAATTATTGACCAGTGACGCTGTCGTATTCTCCTGTAATCCACTTCCAGTACCCGGACACGTCGCCGCCTTCGCCACCGTAGTGGAAGTGGATTACAGAAGAATACGGCAGCGTCAGTACTGGTCAATAATTCCTTCCGATTAGCGTCGAAAGAGGAAGGTACTTTCACTCTTTGATGACATCGAAAGCTCGTAGACAACTCGAGAGTAGGGTTTTTGGTATCCGAGGTCCCGAGACAATCACTGGCATCAAGGAGGCTAAATCGCTACCATTACGGAAGCCGATCTCAAAAACCCTACCATTACTGGAGCCGATCCCAAAAAACTACGTTAAAGAGACGCTGAATGAGAATTGTGTTATTCTTGTTGAAGAGAGTAACCATTACATATATAACAAAGAGTGTTTCCTAATCTAAGAGATTATACAATGAATACGGAATCAAATGTTTAATGTAATTGATATCATATTCTTGATATCTGTTAATTGAATGTGATATAGATGCTATCCCATTATCCCCTTATTAATATTAAAACACATTTGCTAATATAATAATTTATTTGTAATATTCACATAATAATTTCTTACCATTTTAATAAATACCACAGCTTAAAGTTATATTATTTGTAATATTATAAATATATACACATCATTTCTTTACAAACGGATGTACATCTTAACAAATCTCTAAACAAATTATTTCCTTATACCTAATCATCTAAATAAAGAAAAAATATACAGAATAAGATACAAAAATCTGGATGTAATGAATAAGAATATCGACCCCTTGTTCTAGCAAGGCATAGTAGTTATCTATTTCGGCTGTGTTTTGTAATGGATTTAAAGGGAAACTAAATTAAGAAAACTTTTTTTCCCCCGCCTAGAGAGTAGAGACGACAAGAGCCCCTGAGAATTTGATCCTTTTGTTTTTGGATTTTTTTGTATCATTTTGTTGTTTGTTTACTTTAACCTTATACTGTACAAGATTTCAGAGATGTTTATCCTATTTTAGGAGCAACAAAGTTTCATAAAACTCCTTACTTGATAACATCCATTTAGAGTTAAATCATCATCACATTAAACTCAGAAAAGCAGAAAGTTTTATAAAACACGTTCTTAATAACATCCATTACACTTAATCATCGCCATTAGTAAACTTGGAAACATAAACATCATTAGATGATTAAAAGAAACCTCAACGATGACTTTATTAAAAAAAACAACTAAGAAGAAGCTGAGAGAGGGATTGGTTTCACAGCGCTCCGAATCCGCTCAAAAGCTACTCTTATTCTTTCCTTAAGACCTGAATGCTCACTCTCTACCTCTCCACTCTCTTTATCAAGCTGCGCCACATTGCCATCGACCCTGATCACCAGTTTGCCGTTCTCTCCTAGTTTCACATCCCCGAAGAGCGACACGAGAAGCGCGTATATCACTTTCTCAACTTTCTTCCCATTCTCTTCCTCCGATTTCACAGCATCTTCTTCTTCCACAACGATCTTGGGGACTTCGCGGCTGATGTTAAGAACCAGAGCTACAATGGAGTCTGAAACCATGTCACTTATCGGATCTGATGACCACTGCAGCGAGATGTGCTTCTCTGACTCTTGTTTAACCGTTACTCTTTCATGTACTTTCAGTGCCGGAAGCCCCGATTCCTCATCTGTTGAAGATTCCACGCTCTCGAAAATCTTCTCAAGGCGATGTTTTATAACACCAAAAGCTCCTGCAAACGGTATTGTTATCCGCTGAGTTACAGTCGCTGTTGATAGCTGTGAGAAAACATGGAGTTCATCAGGTGCCATTATCTGATAAGTGAACCCTTTCTTCACCAGAATCCCACTCACTGAATCGCCAACATCAGGTGTCTTTTCAGCCAATCTCCCAATGGTTTTCGCCAGTTTCTCAGAGTTAAAGTACATTTCAACAGACTCACAGTTCTTCGGGGTCATGATCCTTGTGTTTCCATCAGGAAACTCCGTGAAGAGCTTCTGTTTGAGCCTCATCATCTCGTTAGCTTCACCGTGAACAAGGATGATGTTAGGAGGCATGAGCTCTTTCAAGAACGTGCTCGTCTGCGCGTAATCTGCGTGAGCAGAGAATGAGATATAGTGCACTTGCATGTTGAGAGGAGCAGTAAGTCCATTCATAAGAGTCACCTCCTTCGGTTCATTTATAATCGTCTTCGCCAGTGTACCTTCCACCATGTAACCAGGTATAATACAAGCATTTTTCTTATCTGAACACCAGCTGTCAAAGAGTTGCCTTGAGAGACCACTTTGAAGACCTCCAGGAGTAGCCATAACCACACATGGACCGACATCGCTAAAATCATCGATGCTGTTTAATGGAAGAATGTGCTTGAACACAAACGGATTAGAATTTGCAAACTGGTTGCGGATTCTGTCGTTCATAGATAATATGTAGGTTTGGTAAACTGCCATACACTTTTTGGCGAGCGGTGATGCATAGTAGATTGGGATATTGTTTAGATCTGGGTGGTTCGCCCAGTATTCATCTAAAATCAAGAGAAGTTCCTGAGCACGGCCCAGTGCAAAAGCCGGGATCAGAACACGTCCTCCCTGAGCCACCGTTGAATGGATAACATCAGTGAAACGTTTCTCACGGATATGACGAGACTGATGAAGCTGGACACCGGAAGTGGATTCAATGATGCATATGTCAGGGGAGAACTGAGGAAGCTCAGCTGCTCTCAGATGTCGGTCTTCCTCACGGGAATAGTCACCTGTGTAGAGGATCCGGACACCAGCTATATCCACCATAAACATGGCTGCACCCAAAACATGGCCTGCCGTGTAACACCAGAACTTTATGCCATTTACTTCAACCGTTTGATGGAAATCAATTACCTAGAGAGGAATCAAACATAAACTTCAACTCAACAATGAATGATCCCAAACCCAATGGACTGCTTGAAGTATAAACATAGTCATATGATCCAATGCAGGAGCAGGACTAACCTCAATTTTGTCCATGGACTTGTTAATGTCTTGTTCATCGAACAACATATCTTCAACTGACACTTTGCTCACTTTTACATAATCTGTAAGCAACAGCTTGTAGATGGCCTTTGTTGCATGTGTCATGAAAACCCGCCCATTGAATGTCGTCTAATCAAACATCAATAACCTGAATTAGTTCCCAGCTATGTTTTAACACATCAACACAACAAAATCATTCGGACAGAGAAACAAACCTTCTCCAGAAAATAAGGTAGCGATGCTGCATGATCTATATGAAAGCTGCAACCAAAAAGCATCAACGCACAGTTTGTTATCTTATACTTAAAAAACCTCTCACCAAACAAACACAACACATTCTAAAAGCTTTAAACTAATCCAAGAAAGGTTTCCACTACACATCAAAGCTTCTGTTTTTGTATTAAAAAGCTTAAAAAGTTTGAAGATTTTGCTCTAGTAGCCTCCCAATTTTATCTCTTTAGATGGGAAACAATCATATAAACATTCCCAAATCTAAATCAATTTCTCAATCAACTCAAACCAAGAAACTAAACCTTTTCAATTGATTAATGGGTATTACCAAAAAGAGCAAGAAGAAGAAGTAAACATACTGAGTAATCAAGAGGACATCAATGGTGGAAGGATCAATCTCATCAAAGTAAGGCAACGCAGCCATGCCCGAGTAGGCAGGATGAATCCCACAATCAAACTACACAAAAACACAACCAAGAATCAACAACACAACAATAAGACATGCCCTGCCACCAACAAGACCAAAATCAAACACACATTAGAAGACAAAACGGAGAGGGAAAGAAACGAAACACACACCAGAATGTTTTTGCCTCTGAAGGACATGTAAACACAGGAACGACCCACTTCGCTCCCAGCTCCCAAAGGAGTGACGATAAGCTGATCTCCATCTCGCGTAGTTGGTTGCTCTCTTCTTTTCAGAGAAGTAGAAGAAGAAGCCATGTCTCTCGTTTTCTCGATTCCTCCTCGAAAGAGAAAAGAAGTAACCGAAAAACAAAAAAGTTTCAATTTTTATTATCTTCTCTCAAACCCTAAAAAAAAAGAAGGAAACTTAAAAAACGACCACAGTGGGAGTCGAACCCACGACCTTCTGATCCGAAGTCAGACGCGCTAATCCACTGCGCTATGCGGTCAATACATTACACCGTCGAACTCTACATTATATACGATAAATGTGTAATACCGAAATTACCCTTGTGTTGGTTTTGTCACCTAAAGTCTGCGCCAAAGGAGAGAAAAGTTCGAAGCTTTCTCGGCGATGACGGAGCGAACGTACAGACGACGCAAACCGGGGATGTTAAGGACCTACTCCGACTCGTTAAACGACGCCGTTTCATATCAGGCGGAGTATCTTTCTTCGTCTTTGTCTCCAGATACAGAGCCACTTGAATTCCCCACTCAAGAGTCGTCTCGTCTCTGGAATTATTCATCAAGATCCAATTTTTCGGACGATGATTTTACTCAGAAGAGGGCTAAGAGACCCAAGAGGAACGGTGGTGGAGGGTTTGGTTTGACTTCGAGTTTGATGAAGCCAGCGCAAGAGTTTGGCGAGTTAATGGAGAATGAAGACGAGGTTAAGTTCGCGCTTGATGGCTTAAAGAAAGGACATCAAGTTAGGACCAGAAGAGCTGCTCTGTCGTCTCTTCTCTCGATTTGCGAATTTAAACATCAGCGACGGTCTTTGAGAGCTTTAGGGTACGTAAGCTTTCTTTATTTACTTTTGGGTTCTTTTTGTTGAGTTCTTTCCTTTTGTAGGGTTTGTTTCTTTGAAAGTTTCTGAATTTGGTTGTGGGTTTCGTGTTTAGAGATTTGGTTGAGCTTTCTGCGTTTTGGGTCGTAATGATCGTCGAGATTGATGAAGGTTATTATTAGGGTATGTATAGGTAGAAGCTGATTTTGGAACCTGTAAAATTTGTCAAAAGGTCTAGAATTTATCATTGGCTAGTCGATTTGTTTTGGAACAGTAGATGAGATGTCCTTAACAATGAGCATTGTGGTATCTCACAAAAAAATTTCCCCTATTTTCCTGGGAGTTGGTTGTTTCAGGATCTCACAATCCATAATTGATGCGATTTTGGGTCTCAGCCTTGATGACAGACCAAGCAATCTTGCTGCAGCTACCCTTTTCTTTGTTCTAACTGCTGATGTAAGTGACCTGCACATTACTTGCATTGTGAATTATGCTTGTGATGTTCTTTTCTCTTTCTGCAGTGCAATTATTAGCTTGTTTACCGTTTTACTTTCATGATTCTAGGGTCAAGATGGCCACTCTATGGAGTCACCTGAATCCATCAAGTTTTTGATAAAGCTGTTGAGACCTGTGGTTCCCGTCAGTACTAAAGGGAAGCCTCGAAATATAGGATCTAGGATCTTATCAATTATCAAGGATGTTGATGCAGCGTGTGATGCAGCCAATATGCATGATTCAAGCTCCTGTGATATACTGTCTAGAGCACAGGACATTCTTGTTAATTGCAAGGAGTTGAGATTGATTGATAGCTATAAAATTGAAAAGATGAGGCCTGAGCTAAGTACAAAATGGCTAGCTTTGTTGATGATGGAGAAGGCGTGCTTGTCCAAAATCTCTTTTGAAGGTACTTGAACTTCTTGTCTGTTTTGTTGGAAACATTGACTAGCTGACTTCTTAAAGGCATCTGGTGTATTCTATAGGGTTATAGAAATTGAAAAGTCATGTTATCTGCTATGATTATTTGCTTCTAGTGATTCAGTTTAACAAATGTGTAGCCGGTTGTAGATCCTACGACAAGATTATAATTGATTTATATTGTTTCTTCCTATTTATTTTTATTGTTCTTCCTTATCCAGATACCTCTGTGAAAAAAACTGGAGGAATGTTCAAGGAGAAACTGCGAGAACTTGGAGGGCTTGATGCAGTCTTTGACGTTGTAATGGATTGTCACGCTGTAATGGAGGTGTGGAGCTATTTGTTTCATTTTTTTTCATTAGTTTCTTTTTAGAAGATAAGAACGACTATCTTTGTTTGGCTAGGATGTCAATAACTTCTGTAAAGTGTCGTAGATTGCTAGCTTTTTAATTGTTCGGTTATCTTCAGGATCATATATTATCTGAATCCAATTTTTTGCTGAAATTCGTTGCAAGGCAAGGTTCTTTACATGTACCTTGATAAATATATCTAAAGAGAATTCGTATTTTGTTGTAACACAGTTTAATGTTACTGTCACTAGTCAGAATACTTTTGTTGGGGACAAGAAAGATTTCTGTCTTAGTGGTGGCAAAGACTGTGTACTTGTATTTAATAAGAGTTTCTAATGCATATTTGTTACTGGGCCTTTGCAATTGTATTTAATAAGAGTTTCTAATGCATATTTTGTTTGCAGAGCTGGTTGGAACATGACATACTCTCTGTCGAGGATATAAAAGATGACTTGAATAAGCAGAGTCTGATGTTGCTCCTGAAATGTCTAAAAATCATGGAGAATGCGACGTTCCTCAGCACAGAGAACCAGGTAGCTTTATGTATTTTGGATTCCTAGCCTCAAGTTAGCTTGTATTGATTAGTTCTGCACCTGGAAAAGTAACTTCATATATTATTTCTTTCAGAATCATTTACTCGGATATAATAGAAATATGGGTTCTCATGGACTCCGACTGTCTTTCACGGAGCTAATGATAAGTGTCATCAAGATACTTTCAGGTACACAATGCTTTGTTTTGGATATGTTATATTGTTAACAACTTACCATGACTTCCTCCCATGTTATCATCTATTATACAATTTATTTCTGATGGCTGGTTCAACTGTTTACACCAGATCTTCAGTTACGTGCTCTTAGGAACAAAAAGCATCCTCGCCCTCACGGTTTAAATGGTGTAAATCGTGAGACTATTTCAAGAGCAGATTGTAAAGGTATCGCATTCTGATGGCCACAAACGCATCTCCACCTCTTGTTACTTTTGTCTCTCTATCAATTCTCTGTTTCTTTGTATGTTACTCTCTGTCCAACCATATCTTTTTTCTGCAGTTAACATGGAGGTTATCAGAATTAGTTCAGATACTTGCTCTGCCACTAGCTGTAGTTCCATAAGAAGTGCAAGTGTATCTGAGAGACCTCACTCTGCATTCCTGTTAGGTTGCTCAGCGACACCAAAGTCGGAGTCTCAATTAAGTGTAATATCAATAAATGATCCCTGCAAGCTAACGACAAGAGCTGGTTCCAACACTGGGTCGTTCTCAAGTAGATTAGCCTCATTGGGTAGTGGCATTTCCAGAAGCAATGCGAGGAATAGTCAAATTGGAGAACCCAATTGTAAAAAAGTTGAAAACTTTACATCCTTGGAGGATAGTCAAGATCCTTTTTCATTTGATTTGGAAGAGTCAGGACCTTCCGAAAAACAAAAGAAATCTAAAGCTCAAAAGAGGAAAGGACGCTATAGAGATAAGAAGGATGAACGCTCTCATCAGCTTTTCTCGAGCCAGGAGGAATCAAACCATGGGTTCAATTCTCAGGAAGAATCAAGTGATAGAGATCGCCATGTAACAGAACAACCTTCTTCAACATATGAAATTGATAAAGGATGTCTCTGTCTTATATCTGATTGCCTTTTAACAGTCGTGAAGGTAAGAGTCTTCTTAACAGTATTTTTTCTGTTCTGTAACATAAGTTCTGCAGCTGGAATAGAATTAATGTTGGAACAGAATGGAATCTCACCTTTTATGCTAATCTGTTTAGATATGTGGGTATATCATGTGATTCCTTGCTACTTTCTGATACTATGAACATATTCTCAGGTGTTAATGAACTTAACAAATGATAACTCCGTTGGTTGTCGGCAAGTTGCTGCCTGCAGAGGATTGGAGAGTATGGCTGAATTAATTGCTGGACATTTTCCTTCCTTCACCAGATCTCCCCTTTTGAGTGAGTTGGAAATACCGGGGTCATGCCACCAGAAAGAGAAACATCTCACAGACCAGGAACTAGATTTCCTTGTTGCCATTTTGGGGTTACTGGTCAACTTGGTGGAAAAAGACGGAATAAACAGGTACCAAACTCTCTACTCTTTTGGGAAAACATAGTCACTGGTTGTCTTCTATAGTTCTATGCACATTGGAAAACTCTTGATTTCATCATTCTATATATGATCTGACTCTTACCTTATGTCTTCAGAAATCTTGGCTAACCAGTTATTACTTTTTTGTAGGTCTAGGCTTGCGGCAGCTAGTGTTCCGATCACCAATCCAGAAGGGTTGCAAGAGAGTGAACAAGACATGATTCCTCTTTTATGCTCAATCTTTCTCACGAATCAAGGATCCGTAGACACCATAGAAGAAACAAGTACTTTCACTTTGGTTAGTATCTAATCATTGTATTCTTATCGATTTTGAAAGTCCCTTAAAAGAAAGTATGTCTTAAAGAGTTAAACCTGCCCCTTCGTAATATGTCAGGATGATGAAGAAGCTGTCTTAGAAAGCGAAAAGGAAGCGGAAAAGATGATCGTGGAGGCATATTCTGCCCTTTTACTTGCATTTCTATCCACAGCAAGGTAATTTATCTATATCTTTGTTTTGCCTTTTAAGTAATCTAGTTCTCAGAAAAAGTTGTAACATAATCTCTTATTGTTAGCAGTAGAAGTATACGCAATGCAATCAGAGATTATCTCCCAAAGCGCAGCCTGGCAATTCTGGTACCGGTGTTGGATAGATTTGTGGTACGTGTCTCTAAACCCTTTCTTTATCAGTCTTAGAAATCGATGTGGTATGCAGACTAAAACCTTTTGATACGACCACGTACTTGTTCATGTTAGGCGTTTCATACAACACTGGACATGATTCCTCCGGAAACTCATAAAGCAGTTATGGAAGTTATCGAGTCGTGCAAATTGCCATAGGACGAACAAAAAGAAAAAAAAAAACAGGCGATATCTTCGTGTTCCTTTCACTGTACAGCTTGTGCAACACATTGGGTTTGCTCCACACTTATAGTTAGTGATCACACAAATGATAATGTTCCATGTATAATATATAGATAGTACAAATAGAGTATCTTAGAGATTTCTTTAGAGGTTTTAGCTTCTCTGGTTCGGCTTGGATTTGTAATGCATGTCCCATTCTTTTGTACTTTTTTGCCATACAAAGAAAGAAGGAAAAGATATATAAAAATAACATGCTTCATGAGAGTTTTATCTCATCACATTTCTTTGATATTCAAAAATCAAGATTATCAAATATTGGACCACGAGGCTTCTTTCAATAGAAAAGATATCTAAGTCGAATTGGTATATGCATATAACTCGTAAAACTTAAGAGGTCTTCCGTTTTTAAGAAGCTGATAGAACTGTTGTACATGAAATTTGGAAGCCCAGCCGACCTCACCAGTTCTTGCTTTTCCGACAGAAGGGAAACTAATCTGGTACTTGCAATTAGAAACGGGTCTCAAGAAAGAGGAAATACTGAAATATTGTGTGTGTGAGATGTTTTGAAGAACAACCAAAGAGATTGGCATGTGACTTTTTTTTTATTAGTTTACTTTTTACTTTTTTCATCTATCTATTTTTATTAATCAAATCATCAAATCAGTTTCGTCAATAAGTGGTTTGGTGTAATCAAATCATCAAATCAGTTTCGTCAATAAGTGGTTTGGTGTAACTTGTACGAGACTAATTTCATAGTACATGTAACTAGATTAAGACCCGTGTTCTTGAAATTTATTTTATTTATATTGTAATTTTTTTTATAAAATATAATTTATGTGATTGTTTTAAAAAGTTTTTTTGGATAAAATATTATGCAATAAAATCATATGATAAATATGATGACTTGAAAAATACATTTATTTTGTGAATTTGATTTGTAAAAGCGAGTTATTATATTATGAGTAAATTAATATATTGTTATACTTTTTGTTTTAATATACTTGGTTTTTTTGAAATTCTTTCATATTATAGTAATATATTATTGACATTGCTATAAGTTATAACAAACCAATTTAGAGTGTTTATAGTTTCTAACTTTAATATCAAGTTTTAATATTTTAAAAATATTTCAAAATAAATTATTTAAAGTTTATTATATTATATAAAATTATAAAATTCAACAAAAAGTATAAATTGATTTTAAATATTCAAATTTTGACCCGTTACTCAGTAAAAAATTTTAATTCAATAGATATTATTTTTAAAGAATAATATTAATAAAAATTGAATATTTTGTAGATTAAATCATTTATATTTGTTTTTAAAAATTCAACTTATGGTATATCCGGAAATAAAACTATTTTTTAATTATAATAAATAATATGATAATTTATTTGTTTTACAAAATAGACTCATATATGAAATTGAGAGGTGAAGTATAATAATAATTAACAAATTAATATGTTAAGTTAGATATCAAAGGATTTTATTTGATCAATAATTTAATAAAGGAAATTAATATGGTAAGTTAGATGATATCAAATGATTTTTTAGAATATTCTCTTTAATATTTTTGGAAACAATAAATCCATACTATACAAATAATATAAAACTTAATCTATAACCTATTTGTAACCAACTTATTAAAATTATATAGTTTACAAAACAATGTTGTGTACTTCCGTTTTATTATATAGGGGATATTTAGATCTTTTCCCCTCTCTTGAAAATATAAGAAAAATACTGTTTTAGAATATATTACATGATTAGTGTAAATTCATGCTAAATAAATTGTGATAATCCATAATTAACAAAAATTTTGAACAATTTTTTTTTAAAACTCATATGCTAAAATAATGAGAAATTCTAAAATTCAAATAGGAAATTTTGACTTAATTTTGAAACTTTTGACTTTAATCCTCCTCCATGATCTTTTGATGTTGATTTCAATGTTCACTAATGGGGATTAAGTTAACTAAATATCGTGAAAAAATAATTTGATTAATAAAAATATCTAGAAATATATATATATATATATATATATATATATATATAATTCAAACTATATGTCATTTTCATTTTCATTTTCAATTATTTATTAATGAGATTAAATTAACTAAAAGTAGTGAAAAAAATGATCAATAACTCCAAAAGTATATATTTATTATTCTAATCCAACCTATTGGAAAAGAACCAATAAAAATATTTAAAAGTTATATTCTTTCATTTAAATTTTCATTTTAAATTAGCTAAAAAAGTCTTTAAAAAAAAATAACTTGTTCAATAAAAATATATGTAGAAGCTTATACTACCTATAATAGTATATTGTTTTCTCAGTTGGGTTAAATCTTCGCAGTGGTCTCTATACTTGGATCTATTTTATTTGCGTTTGTATGTTTTTTTGATATGGACTCTTAAGGATATAGTCCCGCGACTTATGTTTTCTTCCGACTTCTTTGATGATTTTAAGAGCTCTTTTGTTAAATTTAGTGTTATAATTTGTGTTTTCCCGCATATCGGACTTAAGATTCCGAGGAGATTTTTGTTTTTCGCTGGCTTTAAGATTTCAAAAACGCAATTCACCCAAGTATCTCATCCAGTATTATATAATGAAAATATTTCAGTGAAAAAATATATATATATATATATTGTTTCCTTTTTTTTTTTTTATTGTAAAGCTCTCTCTCTTCTTCTAGATTTCATCTGCTCCTTCGACAATCTGAAAAAAAAAAAAAAAACTCTTTTTCCCAATTTGTTTTGTTTTTTTAACCCTTCCTTCCCCGTCTGCTTTCGCCGCCCCCGTCGTCGATCTCTGCAACACTTTCCGGCGATTTCTCCGTCTCATCCCAAAGTGAGTCCTCCTTCAACTTTTCCCTCTTCCTTCTTTGATTTCTCTCTTTCCCCCTTTTTTTTTCCCTTTTATTTTCTCCGTCGTCAAGAGTGAATCGTTTAGGCCTTACCGAATCGAATTTGAGATCCATACGAATGATTAATCGTTCTCAGGCTCTGAATTCGGTAGATTTGAGCTCAGAAACTCGGAGTAGGTTTCGCAAAATCACGATTTGGCGTTTGACCTTACCGTTAACCTGATTCAAGATCTTTTTGTTCATTACTCCAAATCCTCTCTGATTGCGACATGAGCAAGCAGACCATGAATCCTATCTGCAGCTTTATCTATTGAAGTTTTATACAAGGAAGCTAATCCTTTTAATGGCTTCTCTAGGGTTAGAACCTAAAGTAGGGTTTTTTCAATAAAAGAGTTTAAGTTAGTCCATTTAAGGGATGGTTTACTCAACACACTTTCTCACTATCTCCTGGTGTTGCTTGACCAATGTGGTGAGGTCTTTTTGCTACTCTAACTGTCTACTTCTAATAATTTTCAGGTGATTGTGAAATAAACTCTAGCTCGGGAGCCTCTTTAGAAGCTATGGGTGATTTAGAGAACTTGCTTTTGGAAGCTGCTGGGAGAACGAATTCAGCTGGGAGGAGCCGTCATTCTCATCCTCCATCATCCAGGAGACGTGAGGGTTCTTACTCGGATGGCAGTAGTGATTCGAGGGATGATTCTGATGAAGAAGATCGTGGCTTTGCGAGTAGGAAACCTTCTGGGTCTCAAGTACCTCTGAAGAAGAGGTTGGAGGCAGAGAGAGAAGATCGAGCTGCTCGAAATGAAGGTGGTTATGGTGATGGACCATCTGATCACGAAGGTGACAGTAGCGAAGAATCTGATTTTGGGGATGACCTTTACAAGAATGAGGAAGACCGGCAGAAGCTTGCTGGAATGACAGAGTTTCAGAGAGAGATGATTTTGGCTGAACGTGCTGATAAAAAAGGTGATAAGAACTTCACTGAGAAACTTAGATCCAAGAGGGAGAACGAGAAGACCCCTGTTTCAAAAAAGGAGACCCAGCCTCTTCCCGCCTCTCGTGGTGTGCGTTCATCTGCTAGATCTGCAGACAGAGCGGCTGCAAAGGATGATGCCCTGAACGAATTGAGGGCTAAGCGTAAGAAGCAGCAGGACCCTGCAGCTCTCAGGAATCTCAGAGATGCATCAAAAGGTGGTTCAGGTAGTCGAGATTTCTCATCACTGAAGAGGAAACCATTAGCTTCCTCCAACTTGAGTAACTCCAGCCAAAGTGACAGTGATAGTAGGTCGCAGAGTGATGATGAAGGCTCGAATGCAGGAATGGATAGTGACGATGACAGGTCAGATATGCCTACGTTTGAGGATATTAGGGATATTACCATCAGACGGTCTAAGCTTGCCAAATGGCTGATGGAGCCTTTCTTTGAAGAGGTTATCGTTGGCTGCTTTGTTAGGGTTGGGATCGGTAGGTCAAAAAGTGGTCCAATTTACAGACTCTGCATGGTGAGGAATGTAGATGCAACTGATCCAGACAAGACTTACAAGCTAGAGAACAAAAGCACGCATAAGTACCTTAACGTCATTTGGGGAAATGAAACCTCGGCAGCTCGATGGCAGATGGCAATGATCTCAGATGGCCATCCGCTGGAGGAAGAGTATAGGCAGTGGATCAGAGAGGTCGAGCGAACAAATGGTCGCATGCCCACAAAGCAAGATATAGCGGAGAAGAAAGAGGCGATCCAAAGAATAAACAGTTTCGTTTACTCTGCAGAAACCGTCAAACAGATGTTGCAGGAAAAAAAATCCGCCTCGATCAGGCCAATGAATGTTGCGGCCGAGAAAGATCGGCTTAGAAAAGAGTTGGAAATTGCAGAGAGCAAAAATGATGAAGCAGGTGTAGAGAGGATCAAAACGAAAATCAAACAGCTTGACGCATCACGGAATAAGAAAGAGGTAGATAAAAAAGCGCTCAAACTTGCCGAGATGAACAAGAAGAACAGAGCCGAGAATTTCAAGAATGCATCCGAGGTAAAATCAATAACAGCTAGTCTCAAAGCCGGTGAAGCTGGATATGATCCTTTTTCAAGGAGATGGACCCGATCATCGAACTACTACAACGGGAAAAACAAGGGGAAAGACGGAGCAGAGAACGAGGCAGCGGTTGCAACAGCTGTTGAGACCAATGGAGCAGATGCAGGAGCAGGTGCTGAAGCGATAGAAGCAGCTTTAGAAGCGGCTGCAGAGGCAGGAAAGCTAATAGACACAAGAGCTCCAATCGGTCAAGGAACAGAACACAATCAGCTTCATAACTTTGAATTGTCTGTATCCCTAACGGCGTTACAGAAGTACGGAGGACCTCAAGGAGTACAGAAAGCGTTCATGGCGAGGAAACAGTTGACTGAAGCAACTGTGGGATGCAGAGTTGCTGAGAATGATGGCAAGAGACATGGCCTTACTTTAACTGTTAGTGATTACAAGAGAAGGAGAGGTCTTCTCTGATTTATGGATTTTTTTTCAAGTCTCAGTGTTTCATTACCTTCTGGAGACTGCTTCTTGGTTCTTCTTGAATTCATATTTTTTTTCTTTTGTACTCTCTTCTACATGTTTAGATCAATTTTTTTTGTTTCTTCAAATATTTTTGTACTCATCTGTGTGAACTCTTCTGATTAGTGTATGACTGCATAGTCTGCATGGAACTAGAAAATCAACTACTTATAGTTTTGCTTTGTACAATTTTAATAAAATGTAACAAATACTTTAGAATTTTGTAACATTAATTTTAATTTTGTAACATTAATTTTTGTAAGTGATTGATTATGCAATATCCTAATTGACGCTTGTATTGTATAATGGACGTGTATGGATCGTGGACGATAAATACAAAATTTACTCAACACAAATCAAAGAGAAGTGTTGACTTATCAATAATAAATCCAATATCTGTCATTTTAATGCATATATAAAATATACGTCAAGTTTTAAAATACATTTCAACCACCAAACTTATTATTTGCATATGGTCAGTCAATAATTAGTGTTTCAATTGCTCAAGAAACCGACTAAAGTCGTGGTTATGCTTGGAAACTATCTTTTGCATATGTCATAACTCATAAGAAACAATCAGACATTTTTCTAAAAAAGTAGTCACCTTATAATATGGTTCGTTAGTAAAAACTTAAAAGTGAAAAATAATAAGCCAATAACTAGTTATAGAAACGAATTGAATAAAATTTGATGATATTTGGCCCTAAAGTCTTGGAGTCAGATTAATAATAGCAATGCTTATGTAAATCTATTTATTTTTTGTAGGTAGGATTAACACATATATTGGGATTGGTCCTAATTTACAATTTTACTTGTACGAAAGTATTAAATGGTTAGCTAGCTTAGTTACCTTATTATATTATCTAAAAAACATAACACAAAACTTCTATTTTATTTCAAGAACTTTGATCATCAATCAAAACTAAAACTCTAACCACACTCTTAATAGTTTAGTAAGTCTTTGCACTTATTATATATTATTTTGTATTGGTGATCTTTCTCTGTCGCCATTTTAAAATAAATAATTACATTCATAAATTCAAAATATTGATACATGTATGTATCTGTATGCCAAAAACAATATAAATTTATTAAATTTTCTTACTAAACAAACAAGTATCATCACATTAATTCACACACCCTCTTGCCTAAAAAAAAATCTCTTACAGAACAAGTCTGGCTTTTGCAAACATTGTCTGAAGAAATCAAAAGATGGAACAGAGCAAAAGAACAGAACAAGTTGTGTTATCGCAGAGATTAAAAAGATTGATCGTCTCCTTTGTTTCTTGTCTTCCCATGTCTCTTCTCGGTCTCCTTCTCATGCTTCTCTTACTCTACAACAGCTTCTCTGTCTTCTCTTTTCATCTTGATACAATCCCACCTGTTAAATCCACTCTATCACCAACTCAACACCAGATTCTTCATCATCATGCCTCAACATCATTATCTGAGTCAGACTCTTCATTGTTGCTTGTGGTGAAAGAAACCTCTTTAGGGCTCGTACAGAGGCAGAATGATTCGTCGACGAGGTTGGAGAGAAGGACGAGGAGATTCAAGAGAAGAATCGATTCAACTTCTGCGATAACACAGCATTTACAAGTCAAACTAAGACAGAGATTCAAGACGAGGGTCAAGTCTTTCTTGTCCAAATCTTCTTGCGAGTCACTCTTCTTCATGACCTGGATCTCCTCCATCGAGTCTTTCGGTGATCGAGAGCGATTCACCATAGAGAGCCTCTTCAAGTTTCATCCAAACAGCTGTTTGATCTTGGTCTCAAACTCATTTGACTGTGACAGAGGAACCCTAATCTTGAAACCCTTTATAGATAAAGGGCTTAAAGTGCTTCCAGTTAAACCTGACTTCGCTTACATCTTTAAAGACACATCAGCAGAGAAATGGTTTGAACGATTGAAGAAAGGAACATTGAGTCCAGGAGGGATTCCATTAGAGCAAAACCTCTCCAACCTGCTGAGATTAGTCCTGCTCTACAGATACGGCGGAATCTACTTAGACACAGACGTTATAATCCTCAAACCTCTCACCGATCTCCACAACGTAATCGGAGCACAAGCAGTTGATGCAGTCACAAGAAAATGGAGCAGACTGAACAACGCGGTACTCATCTTCGACAAAAACCATCCTTTGCTTAAGAGATTCATCGACGAGTTCTCGAGAACCTTCAACGGTAACAAATGGGGTCACAATGGTCCATACTTAGTCTCGAGAGTCATTGCAAGAATCAACAACTCCCCATCTTCAGATTTGGGATTCTCTGTTCTTCCACCATCTGCTTTTTATCCGGTTGATTGGAACAGAATCAAAGGATTCTACAGAGCGCCCACGAATGAGACCGAGGCTAATTGGTTGCGGAAGAGGCTTGCGCATCTACGTAAAAATACCTTTGCTGTTCATCTTTGGAACAGAGAGAGTAAGAAACTTAGGATTGAAAAAGGAAGTATCATTCATCAACTCATGTCTCATTCTTGCATCTTTTGTAACTCTTCTTCTTTACATTTTAAGTTGAAACATGTAAAGTAAAATTTTCACAAAAAGAGAGGGAGAGAGATAAAAGGACATGCAGATTTGCTGATCTATCTGCCACTCTTAGGAGACGTACAAATAGGCCATGTGTATTTTGTAAGTTGTACATCTAAAGTCTGATTTTTTTTGTTATTTACTAGACACGCTCCAAAGCCATTGTAGCATACATATTTACATTCTTTATTATGTGTTCAGTTTTGCATATCATGCCAATGAAAAGTTTGGTTTTTTTAGTTTTTTTTTTTTGTCACAACGACCAATTGTAAAAGCGTAATTGACCAGGCTAATTTGCAGGCAATAGAATTGAGTCCTTCTGATTTGTGACCAGAGGCTAACAAGTAAAGACTAAAGAGACATAAATCACATCAGCTTAGAACTTGAATCTATTTCTCATATACAAAACAAGAACACATTGATTCAGGCAATAACATCACAACAACAATGGCCTAATTCTAAAATCATAACAAAACAATGGTCTAAGATGATAACAACAATGGTCATAACTAAAAACTATTCTAAATCTGAAGCAGGTGGTAAGTTCTATATGCTACTCATTCGGATACCAGGATCTCTACTAGGCTGAAAGTCTTTGGCCCTCGAAAGGGTCACATAGTAAAGCTCGGAGACAATCCCCGTGAGCACTATGAATGCTGCTCCAGCCCCAAACACGCCTTTCCTAAGTGATCGACAAGAAGGAGAAGAAGTGTTCCCAAAGTAGACACGGTACTTTGTATGGTAAGCGTTTCGTACAGAGCCAGCAAGTAAACACACTTCTGCTATGAAGAAGAAAACCCTGCAACAACCATATCATCCCAATCCATGACATTCATATTATGACAACAACACAAGAAAGATTCAGCAGGGAAGAGAAAAGCATATTACCAGGTGGTGATGAAGAGAAACACTGCCCAAGATCTAGACCTACTTGGTGTCAAGGCTCTTCCACAGCATAAACATCTGCTGGCCACCATGATTAAGAGCTGACTCGCCAATAAGATCAAGAAAGAACCAACTCCGAGACCTGTTGCTATATCCTTGTCATACACACAGTAGCTTAAATCTCTTGACTCTCTAGAAACTTGCCACTGCAGCAAAAACAAAAATCAGGACAAAATCAAGAAATGGTTTCGATTGATTTCATCTCTAATCTCGTCAAATCCTTCCCAAAGTTTTCAGCTTTCTACGAAACTAATTGAATTTTACAAAACCCAAAAGCAAATCAATGTTCGAAGAAGTAGAGAGAGAGAGAGAAACTGACGGTGGTTCTACGCTGCTCTGCAGCAACAGCAAGACCAAAAGATATGAGATCAAACACGAACACCAGAAGCAGTAGCAAAACGGAAGCCATTGATACCAGCTTAAGTCAAATCAACAACTCTAACAAAACCCTAAACTCAAAATCTCTTCTTTCTTCTTCCTCCAGTCCAGACTCTTTCTGGATACTAACGCCTAGGCGAAGAAGTCAGAAACACACTCTGCTAAGGAAAGAGGAAACTTGTGAACGTAGGGGACACGTGTTATTTATTTTATTTTATTTTGTTTATTTTGAACAAATATTTTTATTTATTTTTGTGGACCAAGTTTTTATGCTTTAAATAAGATGGAATTTTCAAAAATGATATTTGTCTTTAAAAAATTCCCCTTAAATTTTTTAACATAAGAGTATAAGTGCGTAATTTTGTAAAGGCAAATATGAAAACTATCTTTTTATGTGTGAAAAATATTATAAATATCCTATAAATATTTTTAAATATTTTATAAAAAGTTTTCAAAAACTTTAAAATACTTTTTAGAACCGCATAAAAACACTTTAAAATCTCATAAAATTTTACAAAAACTTGATCGAGTCTCCTAATAACAATTATCATCAAAAAATACTTATAAAATATTATAATATGATTAATAGCTATTATACTTTTTAATTAATATAATTTCTTTCGTATGAGTTACTAATTTTTTCTTTTGAAAACTAAAAATTTAATATAATAAGATAGGAGGGGTCCACCATTTATCCCATATTTTTAACTGAATTCTTCAAATAAACAAATATTCATTAAATATTTAATACTTCAAATATATATAGATATTTACGTGACTTAAATAAACAAATATTTTGGATAGGTCTTACAATTAGTTAAATTAATCCTTTGACCAAAACAAAATCTTAAGATTAATCCCTTTTTTTTTTTCTTTAGATATTTCCTAATCATATATACTCGGAGATGTATTATATTGTGTGTATAGAAGTCATTAGTTACGATCTTTAACATTACCAAGCTCTCTCATAATTTTCGTGCACTCCAAAACATATATCCTCATTTTTCTTCGAATGATCGAGCATACAATGGAACACGACAAAGAACTGCACACTAAAAAAGCTGAGGACTGTTGTAGTCCCAAGCTCTGCTGTTTTTTTGTGTATGTAGCCTTGTTCTCCGGTGGACTTGCTGGTCTTATAGTTTATCTAAAAAAACACCCCCTCAGTCCCGGATATCTGGACCCACAGCCGCCGGTGCGACCGGAAATAGAATTAGCTTCTATGGATTTCACGGTGCTCAATATTACACAGACACGTCTTAGTGCAAAGTGGGACTTGTTGATAAGGGTCCCTTACAATCTTCCTGATAGATATATATGTCTTAATGGAGATGTTCAAGCTTCCTTGTTTTACAAGAATTTTACTATTGCTACTTCATCCCGACAAAAGTAAGCAAAATACCCTTTTTTTTTTTTTTTTTCTTTATTCATGTTTTAGAGGGGTATTCAACTTGATGTTTTAAGGATTTGGTAGGATTTTAATATATTAGAATTTTGAAAGATTTTAGAGATTTTTAGGAGATTTGATTGTATTTTAGATTTTTTTTTATTTTTCTTTTTAGAAAATGAAATGTGATTCTATAAGATTCTGTGAGATTTTATTAGTAAACTTGGTGTGATTTTAAAATATTTTGCAATACAAAAAAAAAAAAAGTCTTTCGAAAAAGAAAGAAAGATTAAAAAAAAAAAAATAAATAACAGAGGATTTTAAGAATACTTTAAAATCCTTTTAAAATGTTAAGTTCAATACCTCCTTCTTAGAACTAACAGAATCCTCTGTAAAATCAGATACAGCGGTCTCCAATATCAATCGGCTCAGCTTCTTAGGGTTTCAGCGGTTGTTTCTGATAAAGATATCAGTGGATTGATTGGGAAAGACTTAACGGAAGATGTCAAAGAGAAGAAGGAAGTGCGTTTCGGGTCGCGGGTTTTTCTTACGGATTGCAGAGAAAATAGGGCAGAATTTATGGGCTTTAGGTGCCATGAAGAAGCCACTTTGCGGTTCCAACCTGAATCCGAGATGAAGGCGACTATGTTTGGGAAACACTCAGCATGCTTCAATTTTTAAGCAATGTTTAGTTTGTTCTTGTTTCTTTCACCAATCATTTTTTTATTTTTTTTGTTACAACTTTACTAATGAAGGTTTTCTTTACGGAATAACAATGCCACTATTAATCAAACAACAACAGGGAGATCTAATTCTTGAAAAAAAAAACAGAAGATGATGGAAGAGATAGAAAAGATTAGTATTGATTATTTTTTGAGGATAATTCATGATCATATATAAATAGATCATCAATCAACACTCAACAGGGTCTGTTGCACATACAACGACGACGGAAACCACGGCAGTCACCATCTGAAAAACCTTCAGTGTGGCAAACATTGGCGCAATTGCTTGCGCTCAGACACAGTCCATTGAACAACTGGCTACTCGTTTCACACGTCCGTGCCTCTACCGTGACTGGACTGATCATCCCTACAAGACATGTGTTATAACGTTATAGATTGATTATTCGAACGAGTAATATGTATACATAAAAAACATATGGGCATATCCACAACCACAAGCATATATTATGTGACATCATATATGATGATTACTCGCAAAATATGTCATGTTGACATGAGTTTTTATGTACATGTATCATGATGATATGAATTGTGAACCTGTAGCAATGAGCATAAGCAAAAGGAGAACGGCTGTGATCAAACGAGGAGAGACCTTCATTATTTAAGAGACAAAGAGTGATAGATTGAGATAAATGTTCCGCAGACCTAATAGGCAACAAGATGGAAACTTTTATATATGGATAAGATAGGGCTATATATGTATTTTGAATACATTATATAATAATTCATCATCTTGGACGCCTTGTTATAAGATAGAGAGTGGTTGTTTAACCACGATATTGCCGTTTCTTAGGATCATGCTTTTATCACGTTTCTTTGGTTTGGTTGTGAACAGAAATATAAAATTGGGTAATTAAATGAAACAAAATTTGACCTGTCCACAAGTTAACTAAGTAAAGATGTAAAACTTATATACATATAATTTGTGAAATAGCTAATGATGTTATGTCTAGTCTGGAAAAAACAGAGTTAAGCCTTCTAGTGCCGTCATCTAAATAGATTGAGACATTTAGTTTACAAAAAAAAAGTTAAGAAAGAAAATGTTTATAACAGCAAAAAAACAATATTACATAACACAAAGGTTTATGGAGAGCCTTTCTATCAAAAGACTCTGCATCTCCAAGCTCCCATGAAACTTCTATATCCTAATTTTTTTTCAGGGGGCTTCGGAATTACAAACTCAAAAGTCAAAACAACAGTTAAAGTTTTATACATATACATAAAATCTTTTATCATTTGGTATCGAATATATTGGATATATTTTAAGTTTTTTAAAAATGGCAAAAAGGAGTATAGTAGTTAGTATAACTTGTGAAGATGATGATATGAACGATGGAACCATCATGGGTTCTCAGGATCAGTTTGGATCTCATGAGCCAACTCTCTGGTTAAGGAATCAGCGCGATCGTCGTGTCCTCCAGCAAATGTATAGACTTTGAATGCAAACTGAAATGCCCTCCAAAGCATTTTAGCACTACCTACTGCCTTCTTCAAGCTCGGTTTCACATCAGGCGACACAAGCTTTTCTTCTCTCTTTTCCTGTAAATTTGATTAAGACTACAGTAAGAAAAAAGGCTAGAAATGGAAAAAGTGTTTTAACATTGCTAGCTTTTAGTTACCTTCAATGCAAGTTCCATACAACTTGATGAGATATCAACCATTGTCTCCTTGATCTGAATAAGTATATTAAAGTCAAAGTGGATGTTGTGGCTCTGAAACTTCTTGGCTTCTTCATCTTTGGTTCGATCAAGAGTGTCAATGTCTCCTTTGATCTATTTAATTAATCAATAAATCATTTTTGGATCTTTATGTTACATAGTGATATTGAAATGGTTTAAAATTAGGTACGTACCTTTGTGAAGTAACGTTCGACTTTATCTAGAAGCTGATTCAAAGGAGCTTCTATCTTCCAGTTCTGTAGCTCGGTGATCATACCATGAAGCTTATTGTACAATGCAGCTGCCATTCTCATTGCCTCAAGTTTCTTCTGAGGAAACCCTTCACATCGGGCAAGAACCTACAATTTTAAAAATATTTTTACTAATCAAGAATCACAAAAACAGAGGATACATAAGTGAAGATAATAAGATGTTTGAATGTTGCTGACCTGTGACTCATCAGTTAGGTTTTCAAGAACTGATTCTACGCGGGCGTGGAAGCTAAGAAGCTCAGTCATGTCTTTAGTCTGAAACTTAGTGATCTCAATCTTCAGCTCATTGATTGACTTCATGTACTTTGCAATATCATCTTGTATTTGCAGGAAATATGCAGATTTCTTTGTGATCTCAGCAAGTGCATCAGCCATTCCTTGTTTTCCACCAGCTGGAGCGCTTCCGGCTCCAGCTTTTCTTCCGCCTCCGCCACCGGTTTTCGCTGCAGGATCACGCCCTTCTACTTTCCCTTTAAGGATTCTGTAAAGGTTTCCTAATTGGGTTGACCTTTTCAGTTTTGTAGCTGCTTTCTTGGGACGCAAGCTTCTTGCTGCTCCTGGAGGGGGCGGTGGACCTGCTGCTCCTGGTGGGGGTGGAGGACCGGCTGCTCCGTTCGCCATACCCATTCGAGGTGGTGGCGGAGGCGGCCCTGCTGCTCCAGTTGACTTAGCCATAGGAGGTGGTGGCGGTGGGGGTCCTGCTCCATTAGCTAGAGGCATAGGAGGTGGAGGAGGCGGTGGTCCACATCTTCCATTGTTTGTCATAGGCATTGGTGGTGGCGGTGGTGCTCTGTTCTGCATTGGCGGAGGAGGAGGCGGTGTTGGTGCCGCTGCAGTTCCTGGAGGCGGAGGGGGCTGTGGTGGGGCTACTGTAGTTCTTGGAGGTTGAGGCGGTGGAGGGGGAGGTGGTGGAGCAGCGCCTTTTAAAGGCATAACTGCTGGTGGCGGAGGAGGTGGCGTTGGTATTGCCGTGCCAGAAATACGCGGTGGTGACGGAGGAGGAGGGGGAGGAGGTGGTGGCTGTGAAGGTAAAGAGGCAGTTTTAATAATAGATAGTGGAGGAAGAGGCGATGGTGGCAAAGGTTCCGGAGCAACTACAGATCTTTCTGTCTGATTAAGTTTGGCTTCAGATGTTGAATCCAGTGAAGCTATCTTCATGATAATATCTTTATCTTTATCAAGAACAACAGATTCTTCTGTCTCCATCTTCACATCAATGCTCTCTATATCATCCGTTTTTGGCTTGAACTCTTCAACAACACTAATCTCAGCTTCTACATTGCTTTGGTTTGGTTCCTGAGCTTCTTTCTGTGACAAAATGTGTATAGCAAGTCGCTTAACATCGATAGGACTAAGCTTCTCAAGTGCTTGAACTCTCATATTCCACAAAAGATGTGACGCAGAGTTTGCAAAGTCCCCAACTCTTCCCGGTGAACCCATCATTGGTTCTGGTAGAACTGATCTTGGCGTAATTGGTGACCCACAAAACGAGTTTCTACTATCGAATGATGATTTGCTATCGGAGAATGAATCAGATGGCGATAAAACTCGACTGCTCGAGGATTTAGCTGTCCGTGGACTAGTGGCTTCTTTCTTCTCTTCTTCTTCATCAATCTCCATCATATCAAACCTCTCTTTAGACATCTTAATCAATCCATCTAATGCAGCTAACACCTTTTCCACTGCAAAGAAAACAAAACATTTTAAAGAGTTTTCCAATTCAAAACATTTTTAAATATTTTAAAAGATGGTTTTTCTTGTTACCTAGTCGATCAGACTGGTTCTTTCCGACGCTGCTACTCCAATACTTAGATTTAGCTATCCACTCGGGGTTATCAATCCAGGAATCTCCAATGGATTTCAAAGCATTAAAGAAATGGTCAAGAACCTGTGGGAGACATTTGATCAGTTTTCAAGGAAAGTGAAACAGCAGGACAGAGGAAAACATATATTTTGGATCATGGTTTGAATACCTTATCGACATTTGCACGTCTAATTTCCGAGATATGTGAGCTGTGGATGATCTCAGGACAAAGTTTCTGGAGATCTTTCATTGTATGCATCACCATCTACACAGCATAACAAGCAAGTGAGTCATAACATATATATAAAGCATCTTGATGCAATTAATAAGGAGAAGACTTTGTGGTTTACGTACATCGGTTATGGAAGGTGAACCGTCAAGAGAAGAAAGATCAATGATGTCTCTAAAGGTAAAGATCTTCCTGCGAAGCTCCACCATAAGAATGAAATTACCAGTCCATTTAGGTGAGCTGCTTGCCTTGGGGCTCTTAGCTTCTTTGTTGGAAACATTCTTGAGCATGCCTATAGGCGAAGAAACACGTCTTGATGATGTGCTCCCCGATAATATTGACTTAGATGATCTAATCGATATGGGTGAAGAAGAGGAAGGTTTAGGTGAAGAAGAAGAAGTTTTAACATCCTGCTTGCTATTCTTGCTAACTTTAGGCGATGCTTGCCCTTTTACAGGCTGCAACAAAAAAAAATAAAGAAATAAATTTAGAATCAAATTTTGCACTTTGGAAACGTTATAATGAAAATTTTGTTAGTTCTTTTATGTTTAATATAAGAGTATTAGAGTTAACTCAAGTTTCAAGAACCATCATAACAAACAAGAAACCATAAGATGCAGCTTTTCATGATGGTATATATGAGCAAGAAAGATCTACCATGAACGATTATAAAAGACTACATGAGAATTTGGTATGTGTTTTTGGAACTAGTTCATATAACCATAACTCCTAGAGACAAGAAAGTTATTAAGAGTTTTGTATGAATCATATGAATAATTTCCAAATATATCAAATGATTTTTGTGGATATATATACATGTGAATAATCAAAATTCAATCAAGACAAATATAGCATATAATCAAGGATATATGTGAATAATTTCCAAATATATCAAATGATTTTTGTGGATATATATACATGTGAATAATCAAAATCAATCAAGAAAATTATAGCATATAATCAAGGATATATGTGAATTATCTATGTAATCAATCAAGAATTAAGAACAAGTGTTTTACCTGCAACTTGCTTGATGATTTACGACCGAACAACATTGTCGTTTGGATACCAAAACAACCTCCGGCTGTCATGAGTTGCCGGCGACTCCGGCTTTATAATGTCAATAAAATATAATACTATTTTTTTTTTTTTTGGGTGTTTCTGTTGAAAAATTCAAAATAAAAAAAAATGAATATTTACAGACGTGTTCAAAGCCTTACAGCAGAAGATATTAATAAAGAATAAACATCACAATCATAAAAATTTCAGAATCGTGCAGAGCAAATCTATTTAGTTAGGGCTTGAGGCCAATTTTGTGCTGATGAGACTTATGGAACTTTCTCAAGAGAGAGAGAGCCAAAGGAAAACAAATGTTGAATCTCTCTTTTTTATGGGCAAATCTTTGTAACCCCTTTCCTAAAATCTATCTCTCCTTTTTTAGTTAATTACCTGTGTAAGTACTAATTATCTCATCTTGGTTTATTGTTACACCCATTCTGTTTTACTTGAAGGATTAAACCTTTTTCTATTTTGATTAATTGGTAACAGAAAAATAAAACATTTTATCTTGTTCAATGATAAACACAGACAAAAAAACAAACCAGGCTTTAGTTTTAGAACCTACACAAATCTGCGGGTACTATATACTACACAATGCCTAAAAAAAGATTATAGTGAAACAAACTTGAATGCAGAATAAATTTTAACCAGGGAATATTAATTTGTTTTACATGTAAGACATCAAACAACATAATCACATAACTCTTTCGAAGATTTTGTAGCTGTAGTGACGGTGAAGTTCTTGTTTACAAACTAAAATAAAACCCACTATCTCTAAGCAAATAATTTTTCTTCAAAACAGTCTTACACACATATATATTTCAAGTTCATTGTTTCAAGATAGAAATTACAAAGTTTCTTAACAAGACAAACTCAAAAGGAATATAGATTAATAAAATTATAGTAATGTTGTCATTGTAACACTATCCATATTTAAATCTTGTAGAATGTTTGTTTCCACCAAAAAAGACTTTTAAGTTTCAAGTAATGAAAGTATAGTTCCTACTGATTATAAAATGACGCAATTGTTCAACTACGGTTTTGCAATTTTTAATTATAAAAATCTGTATATTTTAATACTTTTACTTTTGTTCAACCCTCTGTTGTATACCATTTTTTTGTTTGTAAAATGTGCTAAGACATAGTCTATGTTATTTTTGTTGGTTGCATCTTTATAACATGTGGTTTGCGTAAAAGCAAATCATATGTCAACTTTATAAGTTAACAAATTTTTAATATGATTTTACATGGAAAAATATTATAAGCTGTTTCGCTTAGTACTAGTCAAAGTTTACAAATACAACCGGAATTATATTCATGCATCCAACTTATATACAAATAATTCATGCATCAAACATTAGCTTTATCAACTAATAAACGCGTTGTGGACTTGTGGGTTATCTTTACAACCCGATTTTATTGTGCACTAATAAATTGAGTACATTTTATCTTTTATCATAGGCCCAACAAAAAACCCATTAATCTGTCCATCAGAATTATGCTTCCACAGAATTATTTTAATGCTTTTTCTGAATTATCACGCATCCATCTCACACTAATCTGTAAGATACATCTATATTGACTAGTCATTATGTGTTAATATGATCATTTCAAACATTAAGCCATTAATAATAATGAACCACTCTATTGATTTGGTGGATTGCATTTGGACTATGAGATAAAGACACAAAACAATCACAAAAATGCTCAAAATACTATAGGTTATTACTTATTAGGTTTTGTCAATGTGCAATAAGAGATTGACATGCATGCAGTACAACCTTTTTGAAATATTCGAATGTGCAATAAGAGACTAAGTACACTTATCTTTTGTTTATATAATCAAAAAAATTACAAATTCATAAATCACTTTTTTTTACCCAAACAAATTACAAATCACTATTCAGAAAACAGTTTGAGAAAATAATAAATAAAATGATCGTATCACCACCACCTGACTTATTTATGAATGTATCAAAAGAATTTTTGAAGTGACCAAAACAATGCGTTCTGTTTCCAATGGTTTTAACTTATAACTGAATTAACCGTTTTTCTTCACTCACTTATGTTGCCCTTTCACGAGGCGAAGGAGCTCGGATCGAACCTTTTCGAGATGCAGTCATGGCTGATCTCTCAGCGATTCTTTTCTGCCTTTCCATAACAAGATTCTCTATTCTCATCCGCATCTCCTCTTCCTACAATCCCAAAGATTAACCGCCGGCAAAAACCTAGGTAAGAATTAACATAATTCGATCGGAAGAAAGAAAATGCAATGTTAGAATCTTTTCTTACCTTTTCAAACTTGTTCTTTTGAGCCATTGTTCTGCTAACTAATGTCGGTTTCTTTGCAGTCTTGGACATGGTTTCAGCTCTGGTTCTACTAGGAGTTCTAGACTTACGAGCATCTGGGTTCTTCACAGTGGTTTTCTTCTCACCGCTTGAGACGATCTTATCTTCTTTCTCCTGAGCTGTTCCGTTACTGGATAGCCTTGCATTCGCTTCAGCAGAGAAGTCGATCGAGTAATCATTAGCCAACGAGTCTCCTGAATTGCGTTCAGGAATCATACATAGATCATTTGGTTCCCATGAATCACGCTTTTCATTCGTATGACCGTTGTCAATGTCGGAGGCTAAAGCAATATCTGCAGCCATGTCTGGTCTCCACCGAGAGTCATAAAGATCATCAGTAGCTAGCGATGATGAATGGACCATGAAAGAATCATCAACGAATTCTTGTTTCTTGCTTTTCTCAGAAACTTGAGATGTCAAAATGCTGTCATCAAATGACATTCTCCCGTGGTTGCTTTCTGGTTTCCTATTGGAAGAAGTAAACCAATCCTCTCCACTCCCTGACTTCTTCACCAACGATTCACCCCTAGCATTATACATGTCTTTGCTTTCATCCCCAAACATGTCTGATCTCTTTAACATTAACATACATTCTTCAGTCGAGTCCCTCGTTCTTGGAAGCCTACGCGCACTATCCTCACTTTCAAAATGATCAAAGTTCCCTCCTCCTCCATTTTCTATATATTTCTGAGTTGTGATGATGGAATCACCAGAGGCAGTGTTCTTTGTTTGCAAGCCATTAGAATTCGCACCCACACTAGCGCCTCTATGGGTGAAATGCTCCTCACTGACGACATCCATCGAATGTACATCTGAGCCATCGTCGTGCCTCATCAGGATATTCTGGAAAGAATCCCAATTCTCATTGCTTCGTTTTTCTTCACCAGAGACTTCTCCATCATGAGCTATTTTTTCCTTGAGCAATCCAACAGCAGCATCTACAGTCTCTTTGATGGAACCATTGTCCGTAAACTCATTTCCCTCCATTTCTCCGTTTCGTCCCTCGGGGGTTATGTAGTTAATATTACGGATGATAACAGTTTTAGATGACTTCTTCCGGTTTTTCTTTGATCTACGAGAGTTTTTACTCGTACGAGAGTGTCTTTTACCTTGATCTTCCAAAGATGAAGCAGAATCATCGCTGGCCGAGTCAGATTCACTAGATTCACTTGATTCACTAGACCCATCTTCATCAGAATCCCCTTTCCCTTTTTTCTTGGAAGTTTTACCCCTTGAAGGCCATGGCATGTTTCCTTGGTGTTGATTTGGCATAGGTTGCATAGGAGGGTATGGATAGCCTTGGTATGGAGGAGGGTAGAAGTACTGAGGCATATGGTTCGGCCATCCCATTGGTGCTTGAAAGTTTGGAACACCGGAAGGATGTTGCTCTAAACTAACTGACTTGTCATCTACAAATCAGCACTTATTCATATTAGTTATAAAAATCTTTTCGCCATCTAATAATGAAAGAATTAGATCAACTACGACAAGGTACCTACCTTTATTTTCAGAGTCTGCCCCATTAAGTGATAGCGCAGAACCTTCATTGGTGAGTATGATCCCTGAGGAACCCAACAGTGACATGTCCACTGGAGCACACGCTTTCACAGCTGCTAATTCCGCCATCCAAAGCCCATCTCCGTGCTTCTTCTTCCATAGTTCCTTGTATTTTACACATGCTTCCCTGCGTAATGATGAAAAGTACAAAAATATTTAAAACTGATCTCACAGCAAATCAAATGGAAGGAAGTTAAGAAACCAATGACATTGGTTGAAGTAGTATTTACATACCTTAACCTTGACGCTCCAAAAGCATCAGCAAATAGAATAAGATCATCGATACTATCAATTTCATAACCAGCAACAACGCCTCGTGCATAAGCCATCGCTTGCTCTCTCCGAAGCAATGTCCTCCGGGTTTCAAGAAGACGTTGAAGCTGAATCCTGGTAAATGACACAAACAAAAAAAACACAGATTAGTCAACAAAAACTTATCCAATGGGTGGCAGAATGCGTCAAAAAGAAATTGTATTAAGTTCCATAGTTATTAGAAACGTTACTTTGAGGTTTCCTCTCCTGCAACCTCATTGCCATTCTCAGATCCCTTCTGTAGTAATAAAAATAAACACTCAATTTACCAAACAAAAACCAGTAACTGAATAACAAACTGAGAAACCTCAAGTTTACCTTGGATGACTCGTTCGACTTCCTTATGGGATTAGCTTTACCATCTTGTGTTTGTAACTGCTCAGCATCAGCAGCAGCATTGGCGATTTCGTTAGCTTGAATAGAATGCTCAATCTGCAAGATCTCTTTCTCCAGAGTCGCAAATCTCTCGATAATCGCAGGCGTGTTTACAAATCTCACAAACCTATACAAAATCACTAATCTCTAATCACTAATCTCTCAAAATTGACATAATTCGAATCTGAATACGGAAATTGTCAACAAAAAAAAAAAAAAAAAAAAAAAAAAATCGAAGAATGGGGGATTTCAGGGGAATTGAAAATTACCGATCAAAAGTGGATTTGGTGAACCAAGGAGAGTGAGAAGAAGGAGGATGAAGAGAGATGGAGTAACCGCCTTTAGAGATCTGATCTCTAGCGAATTTGAGATGAGAGACGAATGGTTCAAAGATTCCAGAAGCTAGCTTCTCCTTCTTACTCCCACAGAAGAGCACCAGATCGAATCTTCCAAAAACCAAAAATCCAAACACAATTCAACTAAGGAAGATCAATTAAGCAAAGCAAATCGAATGAGAGAAAGTGAGAGAGAGAGAGAGAGAGACCTGGTGCGAGTAGGAGTGAGTTGAAACAAAGCCGAATCGAGTATAGCTCGAGAATCCATGGCGGTGGTGGCTGGCTACGGAGAGAGCGAAAGAGAGAACAACAATGAAGAAGCCTTCTTCTTCTTCGTCTCCTTCCTTCGTCGAAGAAGATAAAAGGGGAGAGACATGTTGACTTGAGAGAGAGAGAGAGAGTTTATATACTTTGGATTTGGGGGATTCGAAGCTTTCGGTGACAGCAAAGGATGAGTTAAGAGTTTAGGAGAGAGGGGCACATGGTTCCTTTGTCATTAGTGGAGGAGGAGAGTAGTGACTGACCAATTACATTAATTTTTGTGGTCCCTTTTCAATTATGTTGTTTATGCTCCTCCTCGTCTTCCTCCATTTTTTTTTCCTAATTAATCCACCTTCTTATAAATTAATTGTTAAATGATTTTATCTTTGTTTCATTTTCCTTGTCGGCTAGAGATAATATATATTCATAGACACCCAGAAAAAGAAAAAAAAGAGAGTCAACATGTATAAAAAGCATGCATTTGCAGCTGTTAAGCAAACATAGTAAAGGCAAGTGGTGTTTATTTAGAGCCCACCTCAACGGTTAGGAATTTTAACTCTTCCTTACTGGAGTTAAAGTAGGTCCGATTTTACAAAAAGAAACTAAAGAATGATTTTGATAAAAGCTCAAAATAGAACTAATTTAGTGATCGCCTTATTTGATATTTTGACTATAGTTAGTGAAATCAATATCACTTGTAGATGATAATGTTAACACGGTACTTGTCTGTAACAAGGGTACTTTTTGGCGAGACATTAATTCATAATGATTCATACACGAGTTTGGTTGGATGCCCTACACAAAATGTTCACTTTTTAGTTGAATAATTTCTTCTTTTGAATTAGTATTCAAGCATTGTGCACTAATTTATATACAAGAGCATCCAAATTCCAAAGAGACCAGATTTTTTTTTTTTTTGCTATGAAACAAACATTTCATAAAGAAACCACGGACATTTGACTAATGGAAGGGTACATTCTAGAAATTCTTTCTTATTTATGTATGATCATAGGTTACAAAAAAAAAAAAAAAATCCAGTTTCTGGAAAAAAAGTAACAACTTCTTACAAGAATGAAGTTATCTGGAAAAAATGAGTATGTAAAAATATACAAAGTACTTTTTCAGTTTATTTACTATATATATCAAATTAAATTAAAATAGAATGAAGGAGAAAATAACACGCTTTATATGTTATTGAGCAATTGATTGACCTAACTAAATTATGTGCTTGTACGTGGGGTTAATGCTCATTAGTTTCTTCTCTTCAACTTCTAAGAGGTTCTTCATGACTGCATCCGATGCCATGGCCAAGAGCTTTGACCAGTCTCTACACAATAGAATACATAAATTAGTAAAATCAATTAATTAATCACATTTACATTTTTACCAAATAAAAATCTATGAGATATAAGTTTTTTTTTGGTGCAAAGGAGACATAAGCTTTATTTTTCTGTTTATCTAATATTTCTTTGTAGATTTTCATATTGTATAACCATCATAAAAAAAAATATATTCAAATTCCTTACTAATCAGAGATTTTTCTACTCTATATATAAATAACAAAAATCTGCTGCCAATGGGTTTATTTTACTATAAAACTTGTCACGCGTAAAATCCAATAAACACCCCACTCTTTTGATTGCAAAGAAAAAAAAGGTGATTTTATGAGTTGCAATATCCTTTTCTTGTTAGTTAATTAATTTGTCAGTTACAAACTGTGTTTGACTGTTTCAAGTGTTGTTGACTTGTTGTATTGGTCTGCTTAACGTTTCAATGAGAGCATCTTTCCAGTGCTTTTATAGAAAAAGATTGCAAATACGAAATGTCAACGTAATTTTCATTCATATTTTTATATTGCGTTTAAGATTTCTAACAAATTCGTAAAAAAAAAAACTTGTGATCAAAGATAAACTAATATCCATATTCGAATGTTTCATAAGAGAAATTCCTTAAGTTTTCTTTTAAGCTAGGAAAATATATAAATATGTAAGTAAATGAACTGTATATTTAAGAAATCATAAATAAATCATGATGGAGGAAAAAAACAAGAGCATACCCAGTAGATGTATCAAACGTGAGCCCTACGGTATATCTTGCTTCCTTAAGAGCCAATTGAAACCTCCGGATCTCAGAAGCTGGACGTGTCCCGTCGTCTTTAACGCAGAGTTCCGATGGCTTGACATCCCAAAATATAGGGATGACTCTTTTCTTGTTCTCCATGAGCAATGTGAGTTCATGGAGACAGAAGTAAGAATCGCAGTAACGAGGAGAGAAAACCGCAATACCAACCTCGCAAGTTTTGATCGCCGCATCGATCTCCACGAAAATCTTGTCCCCAGGCTTTAAGCTCTTACTATCCAAGAAAGTATTCAAACGTAGGCTAGTGAAATGATCATATAGTAGGCCTGAAATACTCTTCTTGGTATCGATCCCACGATGATTGATGAAAATATCACATGGGTTTGGGCAAAGTAGGGTTGGATTTGCTATACATCTTGTTGTGTGTGCGAGTTTTGAGGATGGTGCTAACAAACGTTGCATCGAACAGTTTTGAATTGATAAAGAAGAAACAAAATAATTGCGCCAAGTGAAAGAGTGAGTTAGCGATAAAGACTGGTTTTAATATCTTTTTGATAATTGTGTAAGAAGAACTGGTTTTAGATTGGTAATAAATAGATATGTGTCTTGCTATATATATGATGGTTATAGGCTTTTAGCTGTGGTTTGTGAATTGAACCAAAGAGAAACAATTTAAATACGCGTCGCTCTAAAACTTATTTGTGATTATTTTTTTTTTATATAAAACTAAGATAGTTTAGAAAACAAATTGTTTAAATTTTGAAATTCGTATATAAAAAGTTTTATATTAATTTGATTTTCATAAATATACCATACTTCTTCAATTAAAACAAATATATAAAGGCTATTTAAAAAAAAAATCTCATTTCTTCTATTTATTATATATACTTTTTTCTTTAAATCTTGGATAAAAACAGGTATACTCTAAATCACGCTAAACTTAAAAAATCTTCAAATTGTGATTCTTGTCACGCTAATACTGAAGGAAGAATTCAACGTTCTTTTTCTAACATATGGACTTCAAGAAAATACCTCAAGAAACGAGTAAAATCTATTCTTATCTTTGACTTGCTAGCATTTTTTTGTCTTTTCTCGTGTAGGTTGAAGGAAAGATTAGAGAAAACCCTTCAAAGACGCACATATACTTTAATTATATCAAAAACTATTTACGTAGTAGCTAGTTATACCTTTCCTTCGGTTCCTTTTAATACTAAAACCCGTTCGTTGAAGAAGGAAGTAAAAGTGATCAACTGTATCTAGAATCTAATACTCGAATTAGAGGACAATATTGGATTCCTAATATAATTAAATCATACATTTATAGCAAAAGCAGAAAATTGGTAAATAAAAGATAGAAAATCATTTTGTTGACATGATACAAACTTTTATGCATCGTTCACGTCGTTGCTTTCCACACATCAGATTTGTGATCGTCCGTACTAATAATATTTAAACATTTGGTTAGTGGCGAAAACAGTGAAACCATAACAAAAAAAAAACTATATATAGATTGATCATTGATATTCCGTCTCTCGTGTGAAAACGTGAGGCAGCTCGGTTTCTTCATCCTTGGAAATATTGGTCATCACCTCATCCACCACCATCTTAACCAGGAACTCACCGCTCCCGTTCTTAGCCAGAAGCTGTTCGAAACCCTCTCTTAGCCTTAAACACTGCATGCAGAGACAAAACACGCAATTGGGGAGTCTGCAAAAGTCCAAGCGGTAAATAAAGGGAGATATGGTGCTCTTTTTCGTGTCTTTAAACTAGTGATTATAGTGTGCAACATGTATATAGTTTCATTACTTCGGTTTTTCTTATGTTCTAGTTAAGTTTTTGTGTGAACGTACGTTAAAATATACTTAATTATATGAATGTTTTGGTGTTAAATCATTATCTGCCTTCACTATAACAGTATTACTTAAGTATGACTGTATGAGCCATATACGAGGAGTAAAAAATTTTGGACAAAAAATTAGTGAGAGTAAATTTTGTCATTATCCTCGTAAATTAAAAAAAAACTTCATTATCCTCATAAATTGTTTGAATATTTATTTTTACCATAGAAGATATTAATCAATTTTTATCAATATGAAAAAAGCCACTAAAATGCTAACATTAACATTAATATTCAGTATTATAATCAAAAGAAAAAAGTAAATTACCTTATATTTATATTTATTAACTTATATTTATTGAAATTTATCAAAATATAAAAAAGTATTTTTGTAAAATCATAACATAGAATTCCCTTTTTGCGCACATTGGGGTATTTTTGAAATTTAGCATTGAAAATCCAATGATAAAATTATAATTGCTCACTGAAACAATAGGCTCAATGGGCTTATATATGTTCCCAAATATTATATATATATAGAAGATTGTGTTTAGGTTTTCGATTTTTCACTTAAAAAAGCATGGGTCAAACATATTTATATTACAATATATAGTACTCTACAATAAATTTTATCAAACTTAAATAATTAACTATAACAAAGTATTTCTATGAGGCACCTTAGAATATTTTGATAGAATTCCTTTATAGATAAGGAACAAAGATGTTAACACATCCATGTTCAACAAGGCGGAGATGCGGTAATAACCCGACCCACAACCATATTGAATATTAGTCTCGTCGAAGACGCTGAACCGTCCAAAGAATAAGTCTTTTGGAGACTCTGATGACAATCAGTCAATCATGCATAGTGTCAAAAAGAAGTATCACAAAAAAATCTAACCATTGTAGGCCAAAAACCCTAGCCTAATGTTACCCATATGTCAGAAGCAAAACCTCAATTCAATCAACCCAAACTCTTAGGTCAGGCTGGTATACGTATATAGCATCGTTGACTCAAAAGGCAGGCCCATGATCCTTTCATTAAAATTCCTTTGAGGCCCTAGCATTTTTGGTTTTAAAAGGGGCATGCCAAATGGCCTACCCTACCACTTCAGCATGACGCCCATTAGTTAAGATTATAGGCATACCTGCAATGTGAACTCATGTGATCTTTTTATATTACCACGTCCTAGTGACGTCCACCGAAATGTAAGAAAACATCCTAGCAAACCACACCTCGTGTACATACACCTCGTGTAGTGGCTGCATGCAACGAGCTGATTCCAGTGGCCACCGTACCTTCCGACGACAACTTAACCCTATATCATCAAAAGACCACTCATTCGCTGTCCTGCATAAGAATTCATGCTGATAAATGTTTTAAACTTGTTTGTACTCATGGCGAATCCATTTGTTAAACAGCTTATATAATTTGGACTCGTATACCTTATAGGGCAACTCGCCATTACCTTTGGAACGAGAAATAATTTGAAAGTTTTGGATTACTGTAGTTATATATATTAAATATTTTTAAAATTATCAATGTAAAAATAAAAATGTTTTAAAAAAAAGATATTTTTTAAAATAAATATCTTAAAGTAGGTATTTCTAACAAATCCGCATATATATATATAATCATAATAGCCTAAATAGATCATAAATATGATCAGTTGGACTAAAAATATATATAAGAAATAACTCTACAATTTATATTTTTTTATAAAATCTTACAAAAGAAAATATATACCAAAAAGAGGTATGTGCGTGATGTGTAGCATAAGAAAGGCATGACATAAGGCAGTTCGAAAAAAACCTGCCTTTTCTCCAAAATTTAATGCCCATTGGCCGCTGATTCTGGGCCCCACGATTAGCCACGTGTCATTTTCTCGTCAAGGGACCCACCCCAGTTCGGTACTCATATGCTCACACAAACCTAACACCTACTATAATATTTCTTCTCGCCTCTTCTTACGATAGATTTATACTGATCTCTTCCAACTTATTAATCTCTCGAGGATCATGAGACTGATTTCGTGAACTGAGTTGATGGAAAACATGGGGGATTCGAGCATAGGGTCGGGCCATCCGCATCTCCCTCCCGGGTTTCGGTTTCACCCGACTGATGAGGAACTAGTGGTTCATTACCTTAAGAGGAAAGCTACTTCTGTTCCACTTCCGGTCTCAATCATTGCCGAGATTGATCTTTACAAGTTCGATCCTTGGGAGCTTCCAAGTATATATGCTATATTATATTGTTCCTAATTTATGCTTAATGTTTGGATTAAAATGTACTAAACTAATTTTACACCACTGAAATCTATAACTACTATTTAAAATTAATTTGGTGTAAATAACTATGATCACTTGGCTGATGGTATTTAATTTGTGAATGATTTTAGGCAAGGCGAGTTTTGGAGAGCACGAGTGGTACTTCTTTAGTCCTCGGGACCGGAAGTATCCGAATGGGGTTAGGCCGAATCGAGCAGCAACTTCCGGTTATTGGAAAGCCACTGGAACAGATAAACCGATATTTACGTGCAATAGTCACAAGGTTGGCGTCAAGAAAGCGCTTGTTTTTTACGGTGGAAAACCTCCTAAAGGGATAAAAACAGATTGGATCATGCATGAATATCGCCTCACCGATGGTAACCTTAGCACCACGGCTAAGCCACCTGACATAGCCACGACAAGGAAAAACTCACTACGGGTATGCACAACGATCTTAACATCCACTAGAAATTTTTGGGTTATCAAATTTGAGTCTCCGTATATAGATTCTAAGATACCATTTCAACACATGAAAAATGTTTTTGTTCCTGAGTAATGAAATGTTTAGCTACTATGCAAAAAACCTCATAAGAAATCTAAAATAACCCTAAATATATTAGCACATTGTTTCAGTAGCCTAAAATATGTAGTTCATCAATTTAAATATGTGATATTTTCCACAATTTTAATTGAATTCTAGTCTACAATATTGTTTCACGTGGGAAACTTATATCGAAATCTATTTTGGGAAAACTAGGATACTTTACTCGTTAAATCAATGCCAGCTGACGTTATTATTATACATACAATATGCATAGTTTGGTGTGTTGATTAATGTACCACAAATCAAAACTTTGCAGCTAGACGATTGGGTTCTATGTAGGATCTATAAGAAGAATAGTTCACAACGACCAACTATGGAGAGAGTATTACTAAGAGAAGATCTAATGGAAGGAATGCTCTCAAAATCATCTGCTAATTCTTCTTCCACATCAGTTCTAGACAACAACGACAACAACAATAATAACAACAACAACAACAACAACAACAACAACAACAACAACAACAACAACAACAACAACAACAACAACGAGGAACACTTTTTCGACGGTATGGTCGTCTCTTCAGACAAACGTTCGTTGTGTGGTCAGTACCGGATGGGTCACGAGGCCTCGGGATCATCTTCATTCGGATCTTTCCTATCGAGCAAAAGGTTTCATCATACAGGTGATCTCAACAATGACAACTACAATGTCTCTTTTGTTTCAATGCTTAGTGAGATTCCTCAGAGTTCGGGATTTCATGCAAATGGAGTTATGGATACGACGTCGTCACTAGGTGATCATGGGGTTTTAAGACAGGCGTTTCAGCTTCCTAACATGAATTGGCACTCGTAATCTATATAGATATGTATGTATGTATTAATGCACATATAGTTTACACAGATATCATCTCTGGGAATATATATATACACACATACACACTCACACGATCTCACATATGTATACGTATATGTTTATAGTTTACGTAAGAAAGGTGTATACGTTTCTTTTAACTCCATAGTTGCAAGATGTATACTAATAACAGAAGCTAATACTGATAGTATACTTTTCCCTAGATAAGTTACCTATATTAAATATGCTACACGTTTATGTCTTGAGGTACATCAATCTGTTCTTCCTTTAATGCAACTTGGTTCAAAATATTTTTTTATTTTATTTTACGTAATATATCAGGAAAGATGGAATGAAGAAAATGTTTGATGAAAAAAAAAAAACACTTTCTACAGACTTACAATGCAAACCAGCCGAGATTTAAAGCATGTAACAGATTAATTTCCCCAAGAGAGAAGAGAACAAAGTTGATATTTCAAAGACCCAAATAATTCCATTTCATCCCATCGTGCAGGCAAGTTACTCAAAAGGCCCCAACATCATTCTTTATCTATCACCTTATTAATATTCGAAGTAAAACTACTAAACTAGACAAAGACTAAGCCATGTACGAAGTTGCTGAAATTTTTAGCTTTTTTCTAACCTCATTTGCAGAGTTGTTTTTTGGCTTCTCACTTAGTGATGTTAAACGGACACACCCGGTCCTTCCAAGCCCTGTCTATCAAATACTAATTGACTAATCCATTTAGGCTCATTTATTTATTGATCCGTTTAAACACTGTCCATATGAGTCTCCGATTTTATGCGTCCCTTTTAGGCCCGTTCATTTTTTATGATTTTTTTTTTTTTCAAAACTGTTGGTTGTAAATTTTTTTTTTTTGGTGTGAACAAGGGAACAAACCGTTCCCCTTACTTTATTAAAACTGAACTACAAAGAATTACAAAAGATGATGTTTGTCTTTGCCTCGTTCTATTCTGTTGGTTGTTAATTGTTTAATATTGAAGAATCAAACTTCCTGAAGAATTTCAAACCAATTTTGACAGAATTTGTTAAGAAGTGTCAACTAATAATGACAAGTGCAGGAGGAAAGCAATGCAAGTTGTTTTTGTTGCAAATCAGCTTAATTTAGCATAGCTAGACAGAAGATATAATCTAAATTCACTTGTCAAAAAACGAAGAACCAAAACCTTTGAATTGAGACCTAAGACCATCTTCGTTGCTTATTTTTGGTGAGTGTCTAAACATTTTTTAAAAATAAATAACGCATGAGCTTTGTTAACGGGATTTGGTTTTTTCTACATCTCCGGGATCTCCGGGACCTAGTACAGAACAAATTCAATAGAACAAAATTGCAATCACAACTGCATATGATACAAACACTACTTTGCCTAACACTACTATGCCTATCTTTATTTTCTAAATAAATAAATTATCAAAAGATCTCTCTATCTTGTTGATGGGGCGACATCACACATCTTGTGTGCATCTCTTGAGAATACCTTGGAGCGCGCAAGTCTTTATGAAACCGCTTCTTGGTATTTATATCAATTGCAAAATCCATAGGATTGACAACTTTCCTATTGTACAACAAATAAAAAAAAATTATACAACAAATAGGAATTGGGAGATTAACAATTGCACACAATTTTCCTATTATACAACAAATAGGAATTTTCTATTATACAACAAATAGGAAAGTTTCTCTCCATGATCCCATCTTGAATCTTCCATTCAAGATGTTCATCGAGCTCAGCAGCTGCCACTTGGCTTGTCCAAATCGGCCTTAAGCTTATGTACTCAAACTCTTCAATTCAGCTTCTTGTACTACTTCTTCTATTAACGTCGGAACTAGTACAAGAACTGCTTCAGAGGTTTGACATATCCTCTGATATATCTAACTGCAAGGTTCTTGATTCAACACCTTATCTTCTCTGCTTTGTGTCAATCACTATGTCAGCATGATCACCAAGTGCTACTTAAGGTTTGATGTACAACAATTGTATCAAGTAATACTTCATCCTTTGTGTCAGCTCCACCAACATTTGTATCATGTAATGCATTAGCCTCTGTGTTAGTTTTATCTAATACCCTTGTATGACCTGTCACACCATCTGACCAGGTCTGGATTTTGAGCACCAGAATTAAAAACCAATCACGTGTTCTTAATTACAAAAAAATCTATATATGTATTCATTATCAGTCCTTCTTAGCATGAAATAAAAACTAATCACGTGCTCTTATAATGATCATTAAGTTTGTAACTTGTTAGTTACAACCAAACAAGTTACAACCAATAGAAAAATATTCCCCGAAAACCAATAGAAAAAGAAAAAGAAGAATCTATTCGTACTATTACTTTCTTTCCATGTGGAGATGTTCTTATAGTTTCTGGATCTTTGTACCAGTCACAAATTTAACCCATGCATTAATTACATGGTCCCCAAAATTTCACAGTAGAGTACGATAATAGTAGTCTTGATACATCATACATCATATTTTATTTATTTAATGGGCTAGGAAAGGTCGTAAACTCCTAATGTATGTGTGGTTCTGCTTCTTCACAAGTTGTACAAACTTATATTGATATTTTGTATATCATCAATGATATAGATTGAACATTAAGACTTGAAAGAAAAACATGAGGCGTAGAGATTTTCAGGCCAGAGTCTCTCAAGAAGGACATGTTTTTGTCTATATTTGTAGTTTATGAGTTCTCTCTATCTATCACGTTTTTCACATGATTGATTTTATGTCATTATGGTAACAATGTGTGAATTGTTATGTAATTTAGCTAAAGCTTGCAAATTGATGCAGCATATCTAGGATAATTATTTGTTACTAATTAATCGTTTATTTATATTTTTGTCTAATGCTTATTCTATTTTAGAGTTTATTTTCCTACTAAAAACCGATAATGAATGTTATGATGTGGCTTGCGTTACATAACCGGCTTTCCACATGCGACAGAACAAAAAAATGTAACTCGGAACAGCAAGTGGCATGCAGCTTCCGTGACAATGCAGAAGAGTCCATGGATCACTTAATTCTCTCTTGCCCATTTGCTGCAGGAGTATGAAGGACCTTAGCTCTGCCTCTCCTTAACGCAAACTATTCCACAGATTGGAGCCAATTGGTTGCTTTACTCACGAGCCAATCACTCCTACGCCTCCACCTATTTCTGTTTCGATACTTGTTTCAATCCACCATGTACCATCTATGGCGGGAACAAAATGCAAGATGACACGGTGAGATCCGTGCATCGCAAGCTTGATTTATCAAGCACATTGATAAGAATATCAAAAACCGTCTCAGCTCGATCACAACCATGGGAGACCAACGCTACGCCGACGGCCTATAGCTTTGGTTCTCCACTCGACACAACTCGTAGGAAGTATCTTGATCTATCTTTTCAACTTTCTTCTCAGTTCTTAATGTTTATCTCAAACCAACTTTAAACAAACTGAAGCATTCATTGTACAAAGAGTTTTTTGGTTGAGTACAATTTTACTTTCAATTCAAAAAGAAACAAAAAATAATAATAATAATGAATGTCATAATTATGGCAAGATCTACCTTTCATGGTGAAAGGTCTATTTGTGGAGAGAAAGGAGTGAGTACTATCGTATCCACATAGATATATATGGTTTATTGATAAATTGATTGATAATTGTGAATTGAGTAGAATTTCATTTCACCAATGATTCTTCAAGATAAGATAAGCAAAATGAACATAAACATATTTTCATCATATCTATCCAAATAAGAGTTCTGAAATTATTAAGAACTACAGTTTATGTGAGAGTCAACGCATTGATGCGGAAAATTATGAACGTCAACCCATCAAAGATTTAAAGACGAATTTTCTGACCAAGGACACCTGATACATCGTAAATTTCAGATAATTTTTCTTTAATTTCTTTTTTCTTTCTATAATTATATTTTAGCGCTTAACAAACTAAAATAAGGAAAAAACAAATTTCAAGCTTTGTGTTGTATGTGTTGTTCTTCTTTTTTTTGTCAAGAGGCTTTTGTGTTTTTTTTTTGTTACATATATTTTGAGTTTTATTTAGTCTTAATATTGATTAACAATATAGAGATTTTCTATCTTTTTCTTGGTTTTGGTAGGTCTAACTAAAGAGATTTCAATGAATAAGAGAATTAACTTTTTTTTATTCGGAGATTTTCGTGCTTAACGAATAATCTTGCAATCTTCAAATCACCCGTACGTTTATATCAAAAAAAATGTATGTGGATCTGGTTCTTTCCAATTTGAATAAACATTGGGAGGACAGATTATCGAGAAGGACAATGTTTTTGTCAATATATGGGGGTTTCTATTTTATTTTTTCGTGAGGCTTTTTAATTGCATTTTCACATTATTGATTATGGTTTTTATGAAAGCTCATCGAAGCCCTCTAGACTCTCTATAAAGACCCAAAATTTCGTGAACAATAATATACGAAGCTAAAAACATTTGTTTTTTTGACAAAAGCTAAGACATTTCAAGAAAGAAAGAATCTAAAAACAATGAAATTCAAGAGTCATTTTACTTCCGATCTTTACTTTATAGCTGAGGAGATGAAGAGAGATACATTTGAATTGGATAACTTTAATACGAATCCTTACTCGTTTGTCTCGCCCTCAGCTTATGACACAGCTTGGCTAGCCATGATTGAAGATGACGGTACTCTACAACCAATGTTTCAAGGTTATGTAGATTGGATTCTGAACAATCAGAATGTTATAGAAGGATTATGGGGGAGGCTCGGAGATGACAATGGAGACGAAACACTCACTTCTACACTTGCATGTGTTGTAGCA
This sequence comes from Camelina neglecta, assembly GCA_023864065.1. Classification (NCBI taxonomy): domain Eukaryota; kingdom Viridiplantae; phylum Streptophyta; class Magnoliopsida; order Brassicales; family Brassicaceae; genus Camelina; species Camelina neglecta. The sequence continues at coordinate 31,022,911 of CM043456.1, forward strand.
CTTCGCAAATGGAACATTGGAAGTCTTCATGTCCACAAAGGTAAGCGTTATGCTGACTTGTTTCGCCATGGGTTTAGTTATCTTTTTGGTTTGCACGTGTGGTTGATTTGAATAAAAACCCTTCGTACATTTCACATTGCATCCATTACTTACGTTTCACATGCACACGTGTGCCGTGTCTTTGCACAAATTCTAAATACGTGGATTTTTTTTTTCTTTTTTTTTTGTTAAATGGGAAAAATGTGACGTGTCTTTCATCAATTTTTTCCTAATTAAATTTATTTGTTTGGTATCAAAACTAAAATTCAATATATTTTTCTGTAAGCTGTGTGCATTTATTAAAATATGAAGGAGTATTATACTATATCAATAGAAAATTACTTCATGCTAATCATTTATTAAATATATATTTCAAATCCCCAAATGAATTTTATAGTAATCTTTTTTGAGATTAAATGGGGCATATATGTTATACATCATGAATTAAATATATAGGGAAGAGATACATAGAAAGAAGTATGGAGAGTATTATTGGGAAATATACCAACCCTAACATGAAGGGATCTTGTCCTCGTTGGCTGGTTCTCATGTTCACTGGACTCCTCGAGATTGCTGAACAACTTGGCCTACGATTTCTCTTCTCTACTCGAGCGAAACGAATGATAAATAACTTGCTATTCCAGCGCAAAGAGATTCTCCAACGGTACGTGCCAAAATCTAATACTCCTGTTAAATTTTAAGTGGTGTTTAAGGTTTCTAATAAGATAACATCTGTAAAATATGATTGGTTAAAAAATTCAATCCATTTACTTTTTGCATAGAAAATTAAAAACATCACTTATAACGAAACAATTTTTGTTGGCTAAAATATCATTTAAAATGAAACAGAGGGAATATAAACTTACAAATTAACAATCTTAATGGCATAAAATTATCTACAGTGTTGTGCCAAGGTCTGTAGAGGCCTAAGGCAAAAATTAAAAAATGAAGCTTCACATATTTTATTTCTAAGAGAGATTTTTTGGTTATAAAAAGAAATAAATATCATTAACTTTTTAAAAAAAAAACTTTAAAGAGTAAGTTATTAGATATGATAGCTTATGTAAAGGAAAAAAAAACAAAATTTGTATGAATGTTGAATTTTGTTTCCAAAATTTTCCTAAAATACTACATAAAAAATGCTCAATCTAGTTTACAAATAAAAATGTGACCTATCTTTGATTATTTTTTTTGTGTGGCCTAAGGCAAATGCTTTTTTTACAAAGCATGAGGCACGGCTCTGATTATCTAGTCATGCTTAAAAGTAAATGATATACACATGAAACTAATGTGAGGAATCATGATTCCCTATCTAACACAAATAATTGCAAATAGATTTCCAGCTAAAAAACCAATTGTTTATTCTTGTATCTTATATGGTAGTTAATTGGTCATTTACCTTTTTGGTCAATTACCTAACCAACATTTGTTTAGAGAAAAACTTGTGGATGACCGTCACAATCAGCAGTCCCTGCTCGCATATTTAGAAGTATTGCCATCTACGTTATACGCCAAAAATCAAAAAGACATCATTCAGAAACTTGGTGATTCAGATGGCTCTTTGTTTCAATCACCCTCAGCAACTGCAGCAGCGTATATGCTCTCAAGAAATACCCAGTGTCTGGCTTATCTGAAATCTCTCGTACAAAGATGCCCCCATGGAGGTTAATTTAATTTTTTTTTTTTTTTTCAAATCTTTAATCAAGAAAAAGGTATTAATAGCTTGATAATCGTTATTTGTATTCCTTATGGTTATCTATTAAATACAGTGCCACAAGTTTACCCCCTGAGTGAAGAACTCATCAAGCTCACTATGGTCAATATAATGGATAACTTTGGTTTAGCAGAGTACTTTGGTGAAGAGATCGATCATTTTCTCCTTCAAATTTACAAGTGAGGGATAGTCACAAACACTCTTAAGATCATTAATACTTTATAGTTAAGTAATTAATACTTTATATATACACAAATTAAAATTTTGGTTTTTATATTATCTTTTATTTTCTCCTTAGGAACTACGAGGAGGAGAATGTCGTGACAATGCCCATAAGTTCAAAAGTAGATCAGTTGCACAAAGCCTCTCTGGAGTTTCGAATGCTGAGATTGAACGGCTATGATGTTTTACCTAGTAAAATAACTAATTTTCTATGTATATAAAAGTAACTATATTCCACCAATTTCAAATTTGATTTTTGTTTTTCACACAAACTTGATTTAGGGAGCTTTTGCTGGTTCCTGAGTGATGAAGAAATCCGAGATCATCTAGAGACGAACACTGAATGTTTATTCTTTGTGATGTTAAGTGTTTACAGAGCAACTGATCTCATGTTTCCAGGAGAGTGTGAACTGGAAGAAGCAAGAGAGTTTTCTCGGAAATTTCTCAACAAAAGTCATTTTATTGATGAACAATTTGTGCCCATTTTTCACATTAAACATGAAATAAGTTCTCCATGGAGGGCTCGACTCAAACATCTTGATCATAGGATGTGGATTGAGGACAAGGACTCAAATGCTTTCTCAGTTGGAAAAGCCTCTCTAATCCGGTATTTAAGCAATATGATAAAGATACTTGCAATTGAATATTACTTTGTATGTCTAGCGACAAACTTACTCATACTAGGGGTTTTTTTTTTCTTATCACTGGAACCTTATTACACAGTATATCTAGCGACAAACTTACTCATCTCGCTCTGAGAAATTTTGAACTTCGACAAGCTGTATATAGACATGAGATGGAGGACCTGATTACGTAAGTATGGAGAGCCTTATACACCCTATATATCAATCATGGAAAATAAAGTTGATATATATTTTTAATTTGAGCCAGGTGGGTAAAGAAATCAGGACTTAATGATATCGGATTCGGAAGAGAGAAGACAACATATTGCTATTTTGCAGCTTCATCAAGCACTTCGTTACCTATTAAAACCGCAACTAATATTCGTAAGCTAATGGCAAAGAGTGGGATCCTTATTACAGTTGCTGATGATTTCTTTGACGAAGAAGGATCTTTTGATGAATTGGGAGCACTTACTAAAGCTGTTATAAGGTACATTGGTTAAAAAAAATTGTCATGCACGTGTGATTATTATAAATTATCTATCCGTCTGGGAGTCAATTACTCAATTGCTTGTAAACTGAAATATTGTCTACTACTAAATGATATAGATGGGAAGGAGAAGCGCTTAAAGGTTACGGCAAGATCATATTCAAAGCACTTGATGATCTCGTAAAAGAGACTGCAGAAACTTGCCTTAAAGGTCACGGAACTGACATAACAGACCATTTACGCAACATTGTAAGTCTTTCTAATTCAAGATACTGTTAGTTTTAATCATGTTTTATGTGTGGATTAACCTTGATTCTTGAAGTAACTATATAGCCAAGTAAGTAATCGATATGTGATTTCTTGTTCAAACAACTACATACTTAGTTTTAATACTAAAACAAATAACATCAAATTATACTAAATAGTGGAGTACAAAATAACATCAATATTGCTATTTGTAAATACTAAATAGTGGAGTACAAAATTATATTTACCGTTCTCGTACGTACTAAATGTTTTCGTCAATATAACAAATCTAAATAATTCAAAATCTTACCGGCTTCTTACTTTAAAATTATTATAGGGGTATTTACACCGCTAGTTTTATGGAAAAGATTCTTAACTTTGATCCAAAATACTAACTAAATAAAAGCAAGACCAAATTGTATACTAATAACTAAATTTTCAGAATAGATGAATTAGTGAAGTAAATAATGACTATGCAGTGGAGCGAAACATTTGAGTCGTGGCTACGTGAAGCCAATTGGAGTAAGAAGGGACACATACCGTCGATAGAAGAATATCTTCAAAATGGAATGATCTCAATCGCAGTACATACCATTGTTCTTCCTACTTTGTGTCTCATTGAATCTTGTTTTCCCCAGCACAAACTCAAACCCGGAAATTATGATGACATAACAGCATTGCTCATGACCATTACCCGACTCCTTAACGATCTACAGAGTTACCAGGTAATGTCAATCTCTATAATACCTGAATTAATATATCATACATGGATACATTTTACATATATAGGGTTACCATGTATTATTGTTGATTAGACATTCCAATTAGAATACCATGTTATATAGCTTATGAGGCATGTCAACTGGTTGATCAAAAAAAGAAAAAATGGATAATGTCAACCAGCTTGCGGGACAGCCAGAAAAATCTAACCAGGCTGAGTTTACCAGTTTGAAGTTTAAGTCTATATCTACTTAATAAGGTGAGAAGATATTATAAATGTAATTGGGTATATCTATATCGAATTCAAATATAGTATAAGGTAGTTCTTTTCTAGTTAGTTATTTTGGACGAAATTGAAAGCTATGTGATCTTTATCTTTAAGGCATATGAGGTGCTCGTCTTGTACTTAACTTCTTGTAAAATTAAAATTTGCAGAAGGAACAAGAACAACGCAAGATCAACTCCGTTCTGCTCCACATGAAAAGTCACTGCGGTTTGAAGATAGAGGATTCGATTGCTTATATTGAAAAGATAATTGATTCGAAGAGGAAAGAATTTATGGAGTATGTCCTAATGGATAAATTCAGTGATTTGTCTAAACCGTGCAAAGATATTCACATGTCTTTATGCAAAGTTTTTGAGATGTTCTTCAACAAAAAGAATCGCTATGATTCGGACACGGAGATGCTTGAAGACATTAAGAAGGCTCTTTACGATCCCATCAACTTGGAAATAATTAGTACTCTCCGAGATTTATCCAACGTTTAATCGAATTTCTTAATTAATCTAAATTTTATGAATGTATTCAGTACTGAATAGTCTTCATAATGATACATGCATCATGTAATTTGTTTCATGTAATTTGTTTCCTCTATACAGAAAATACATTCATAAGTGTGAAAAATTATATATAAATAGAGTAACCTAAAAGAAAATATATTCTGAAGTGTGAAAAATTTTGGTATCCTTACGTTTCAGTCTTAATCAACAAATGTACGTTAACATTTAGAAGATATTGAATCTCACATAATTGGTGGTGATTTAAAAATATTAAAACCATTTTGGCCACATTAAAGACTCATATCGAGTTTTCAATAGGGTTTTGGTAAAACTGCGTAACCCCAAATTACATACGTAAAATAAGTATACAAAATGTTATGGAATAATTAATACTGTGTAGTGTTCAACGAGTTATGGAATAATTACATACGTAAAACAATTTGAAAAATTATATGGAATCAATATACAAGAAGTAACAAAATGTTAGATATTGAACTGAAAAGTAATTTCTTTCAGTTGCGCAATGCTAATCGTCGGTACATGGGTGGAGTTATATATTCTTCATGATCCGGACAACTTGGAAAGGACACGGCTTAATTAATATTTTGTTGGATCATTGTCTTCTTTTTTCTTTCTTTCGATAGTATACACATTTGAATTTGATTAATAACCTCTGATGCAGGTCACAGTGGCCAAATCAAATCCCACTTTGACTGGTTCCACGTGAAAATGAAATTAGCGTGTTTGATTTTTCCAATTTGAATATGAATAACTAGCATGTATTATGCTTACTGGCATTTTTGCATAACCGGTCATTCTTCCATAAATACTGTATAGTGTTCAACGACTTATTAATCGAAAAAATCACGTTTTAAACCTTCAAAATGTCACTGAATAACACTTCAAACATTGAGAGAATTTCACGGACACTATAAATCTTTAAAATAATTTTATTAACACTTTAAACTTTAAAACTAACTTTCATTTTTATACCGCCATAAAAAATAATAGAATAATAATATTCGTCAATGCGAAATAGTTAAACTATGTTGGTTTAACTAAAATTTTAATTACTTTTAGTTTTTATAAATAAATAAAAAGATAAAAAATAAATTTGTGTTCATCTTCATTGTAGACAAATTTTTTACAACTTTACTCTTCATATTATTAATCCTTTTAATAAATGCATCTCCAATGGATTCTGATTCAAATCAATTGACTTTCCATTGGAAACCAATGAATCTTTTAAATATGTTGTCGTTTTCAATTTTACATTTGTCAAATATGTAAACCTTACCTCTGATTCTTCATTATTTTTTGCTTTGATGTATTTTTAAATTTTTTTATCAATCGTAATAAATAATTAAATTAAATTAAATTAATTAAACAAATATTTAAATCAAACTAGCATAGTTTAACTATTTCACGTTGACGGATATTACTGTTCCATCATTTTTCATGGTGGTGCAAACAGGAAAATTAGTTTTAAGGTTTAAAGTGTTAGCAAAATCATTTTAAAGAATTATAGTATTAGTAAAAAAAAATCTCAAGGTTTAAAGTTTAAAATGTTATTTTTCCGTTATTAATTCGTCTACAGTAAATTAATTAGATCATTTTTCGATCTAACACTATTATATATCATCGTTTTAGTCATTATCCGATACACGTTAGCAGTTATAATCATCTATCTACCACTCCTTCACAATCACGTAAAATATAATATTTTCAGAAGATAAAAAATTAGTACCCACACAACTATTTTCGATTAGATTTTTTCTCTCTCTGGTACGTAGTACAAATCAATAATTGTCGTATTTCTAACTCCGGGAGACAATCGTCCTCAACTTATTGAGAACCATAGCATTTTTGTTTTACGTTAATATATATGTTTCAAGTATTATCTTCTACAGTATTTTGATTTGTTTTTTAATTAAAATGACTCCTGAAAGCAATGTTTCTGTATTCGCAATTACCGTAATACTAGAAACAAACTATTATCGGTAAAAACAGTCCGTAAAAACATGACACGTAAAAAAATTGTGTTAAGTAAATGAATGTATTTGTTGCTATCATCAAATAGATCTTTTTTTTTTTTTCAAGAATAATACAGTAACTAGCGTTGTGGAAAAAACTTAGTATTCACATCATCGATTTGTGCAGACTCCCATCTGGCTTCATAAAGAGATGCTTGGTGCAACCCTCCTCTTATATGAAGAAAACTTTTGTCCCCTACTCAGGCCCGGATCAAAGTTTAAGTAGACCCAATGCTATTTTATAAAATACACTCAAATATATATATATATATATATATATATATTTTTTTTAAAAAAAATTAACATGTAAAAGAATTTTGGATCCTTGGACCCTGTTCTCTTGCACCCCCGGCACATGTGCTAAGCCGGGCCTGCCCCTACTGCACAACTGTCTTACTACTTTATGTAGGTTGTCATGAGCCGGCGAGACTAGAGGTTATGGACCCGTCTACAATGTCAAAACGTCTATCGACAATGATTATTCTCTCATTTCGCTATGTGCTCGTGGATGTAGCTCCGATTTACATTTGGCTCCCATGTGGCAAGTTGTCCTACAACTCTTGTCTCCGACAATTTGTATTAAACTTTTGAGTTTAACGAAACTCCCAAATCTTGTAATTATTTTTTCTGATAAATGAAAACAAGCATTTGCACAACAACAAAAAAGGAAAAATCCTACTAGATCCGAAGACAATTGGATGGTTTGACTATCCTCTTCTATCTTTCTTTTTTTTTTTTTCATTTAGAAACAGAAATCATGATAAAAAGAAAATGGTATGATATGATCGCCAAAAAAAAAGAAAATGGTATGATATACTTCTACCGAGGTTTAGAATGGATAGTTCGGTAAAACTATGCTAATTAATTCACATGTGTTAAATATTTTTCATTCTCCCGAGTGTGTTAGATTACAAATTGTACGCTACAGTTTGGACAAGTATCCTCCCGAGGTTACGGGGTCAACTTATAGTAGTGTATATGGCCACCTTTTGTCTATCCCATACCACTATAGAATTAAAGGCAAGACGAACTAAATATTTTCAGTCGTACTAGTACGTATTTAAATTTCATGATGAATTTTGCATGTTTCACGTTTTCTACGGTCCACACCATAGAGACACATCGTTATTCGAGCTCGATCAGTCTATTCATTTGTGCTATACGCAAATTAAAGAACGTATAATATTAAAAATCTTCTTGGATTTGGCATTTGAAGAGTCGATAAATATTTAATTTTATAGAAAAGTCAGTAGATATTTTCCTCTTTTAATGTTATAGATCTTCTTTTGAACTTGTATTCTGTGTCTCACGCATATAACGCCAATTCCCTTTTCTTTTTTTCGTTCTTTGATTTGACTTTCGACTATCCCGCAACTAGAACGCTATTGGATTTTCGGTTGGTGCATCCTTAAAAGACATGCAATATGAACACCATAACTCGATGGTCGGACGAACGTATTGCTAACAATCTTGAAGATTTTGGAAACTATTTGACAGTAAAATTAACAGTCTTTGCTCCATACAGGGGAAATGAAAGTATAATTCCTTCAGATCCTTCCACATGTTCAATCTTTTTTTCGAATTTAAAGGTAGATCAAACTATATTTTTAAATTGATATACTAAAAGTCTAAAACAATATGAATCTTTTTCATATGTAAATATAGGTTAATATCTTATAAACCTAATTTTTTATTTCCGTTAATATTATTTAGCTTTAAATCAAGAAAACTGTTTAACAATATCTTCTCCATTTAAATCAAGAAAATTATATTGTTAATTTATAGCATATAAACAAAAAAAAAATTACAGACTGGTAAAATTAAAGTTTTGCAGGTTTTAAAATTATATCTCACATAATAATGATACAATTTAACGTGATTCAATTGAGTTGGGAATACTTTTGATACTATCTCTAACAATTTTTGCTTACATGTATTTTATCACTAGATTATCATACTTTCTCATTTAAAAATTGAGTATAAATCTCTGTAATTTTTGGCCAATTATATAAGAATCACTTAAACTCGCAGTTATGAAAGTGAATCAAGCGATAACACTTTTAAAACTTAAAACTACTCTCTTTATTCGTTGATTAAAAAGGAAAAATTACCAAAAGCCAATAACTTAACAAGTAAAGATTTCAGGCAAAAGTCTAGATGTTGCTGGTTTGAATTGTTCTTAACACCACACCATATAACTTGCTATGGTCTCGGATCCCAAAAGATGTTGGGTCATATGTCCAAAACCTGTTATCAAAATAAAAAATTTGAATAAACAAATTTTTCCAACTCTTTATTTCTAATATCGACAGTTTTCTATGTTTCTCGATAACGATTTATTTACTTCTACTTACAGATCAATCCTCCTACCTCACAGTCACGACCAACTACTCTAGTGTCTTTTTTATATTTAATTAATTTGTTACTTTTTTTTTTTAGTATCTCTTCTTTTCTGCCATTTGAAACAGAAAAGAGATTCGTTACGACTGACTTATCCGAAACAACCAAATAGACTTTATCACTTTCTAAGCAGAACTTATATAGTTATTTGATTTTCCAAAGATGGACGAACACGAAGGTTCTGTTTTGTGATACACCATTTATTGTAACAACTAAAACATGGCAATTTTATGCTAAATTATACAGTAAATCTTGTTTCAACTACAATTTGCAATAAACAAAAAATAATTACATCATCATAAATCTCCAGATCAAACCAAAATATTGTGGGAGAAAAATGATTATTCTGAGAAGTACAAAGGTGCAAGTTGTAACGACCCGGAACCGCCGGGTCAGGGTGTTTTAGAAATGACCGATGCCAATATATAGGTCACTTCAGAGAGCATCCCGATGAAGCGCTTTTGACGATGGCTTTGAAAATGACTTCCCCGTACAGATGAGAGGGCCGGTCCTTCTAACCAGAAGCGGCGGAGGATGAGACACAATTGAAGAAAATGTGTGGAGGAGACCTAAATATTTCTGGAACAAAAAAAAAATATCAACGAATAACATTTGATTAGGTTTTTACGTTGAATTGAGTTTTGTTAATTTGATTAGGTTGAAGTGATATACACTATGTAAATTTATATATGGAAGGATCCACGACGACATTAACATACTGTAGATTACTACACTACGAATATTATTTTTAATGTTTTAAAATTAACTAATAAAATATATATGGAAATTAAAACAAAGATATCGGTAAAGATACTGGACAATTTTTGACGAGATACACATATCTATATATATATATATATATATTTTAAGTTTCAGTATTGTTTTCTGATTTGTTTTTTTTTGACAATTTTTGTGAGGTGAGAAAGAGATAAACGCATAATGATACATTTTTACGTGATATCTGTGATCACATGGGGATGTAGTATAATTCCTTGTATGCATTTATTAATTGGAAGACCAGGCGAGGAGTTGACCCTTCGTATGATAGAGGAGTAGACCATTAAAATATTCAAACTATACACACTTTTCACATTCTTACATTTAAACTCAATAGGCATACTCGCTTCCTCTATATAAACACAACCGGATTAGTGACCCATACATTATAACACACAATCTTAAAGACTATCCTCCTAGACACAAAAAAAAAAAAAAAAAAAAAACAATTACAAGAACAATGAAGTCCTCTTACGGTTCTTTCTCTGATGATCTCCACGGTTTGGTCAGTGAGATCAAGAAAGAAATACAGTTGTCCAACATTAATCTTGATCCTTACTCATTTGTCTCTCCTTCCGCCTACGACACGGCTTGGTTATCCATGATCGAAGAAGACAACAACGTAGGTGATGATGAGCTTAAACCGATGTTCCAAGATTGTCTAGACTGGATTATGTGCAATCAAAACTCAAGAGAAGGTTTCTGGGAAAACTCCGGTGGTTATACTCAAATGGCTGATGCCGAAGCCGAAGACGGCGAAGAGGACATGTACATTCTCACCTCTACTCTTGCTTGTGTTGTAGCACTTCACAAATGGAATATTGGGTATTTTCATCTCCAGAAAGGTGCGTAATTAGCTTTTTGACTTTGTATTTTTGTGGCTCTTTCACAAACGTTTGTACATGTAAAACGTAGCTCACTACGTAAGCAGACTCCGACAAGGTTGGTCTACTGCGTAAGCATTTATCAAAAAATCTCATTACGTAAGCATCACATGCATGGCCCATGCGTTATTCACGTGCTAATATATACAAAATACGTCTTTTTTCTTTTTGGTCAAGTACAAATACGTCTTTGGTTTTTTGTTCCAGCGAAAATCATATACTTGTGGTTTATCACGTGTTTCTTTTTGTTTGTTTTATATGCTTTTGTTAAGCTGATAGTGAACATACAAGAGTACTCACACGCTAACAAACGGCCATTTCTTTTCAGCCGTATGCATGGTGTTTACATCAATATTAATTTAACAGTGTTAACGACTTTTTAATTAAAAGTGGTTAAGGTTATCTTATACTTATACATGTGGGTCATAACTAAATAGAATCTTACTTATTTCAGTTCACTTGCATCGTCATCTTGTAAATGAAACAATTTTTTACTAACTACTTTACTTTTTTTTTTACTAGGGAGAGGATATATCGAACGAAGTACGGAGATGATAATTGGGAAACAGATCCACGAAAATGGATCTTATCCTCGTTGGTTCGTTATCAAATTCACTGGAATCCTAGAGCTTGCTCAACAACTTGGCTTACACTTTGTCTTCTCTAGTCGCTGCGTCAAAATGATCAAAGAAATGTTTTATCAACGCCAAGAGATTCTCAAAAGGTAAAGTTACACAACTCCTCCTCCAAAAATTTCATCATAAACATATATATTTTTATTTTTTTAAATCAATTTTTTTGTTTTCTGTTTTCCCAGAGAAAAATTGATGGGTGATTGTAACCATAAACCTCTACTAGCCTATCTAGAGGCATTGCCATTGAAATTATATGTTGAAAATCATGAAGACACCATTGTTAAGAGCCTCGACAATATCGACGGCTCTTGGTTTCAGTCGCCTTCAGCAACTGCATCAGTGTTTATGCTCACTCGCAACACAAAATGTCTAGCTTATCTTCAAAATCTCGTTCAACGATGCCCTAATGGAGGTTAAATATATTGAAATTCTAGTTATCCCAAAGCTATGGATAATTTGTATATTATTTTTATTTAATTTCATATTTAATAGTTAAGTAACAAGCTACGTGTAATTTTTTTTGTCTCAGTGCCACAAAAGTACCCTCTCAATGAAGATCTCATAAAACTCTCCATGGTCAATCTAATCGAGAGTACTGGTTTAGGAGAGTTCTTCGGTAGAGAGATTGAACATGTTCTTCAACAAGTTTACAGGTGAGAAAACATTTTATAGTCAACTATTTTACTTTTCTATATATAAATATATAATATGTAAGAAAAGCTTATCTTTTCCATATAATTTTAAGGCGCCACGACGAGGAAGAAGATGTCAAGAAAAAGCCCATGAGTTACGTGGCAGATGAGTTGCACAAAGACTCTCTCGCATTTCGGATGCTAAGGATGCATGGTCGACACGTCTCACCTGGTAAGAATTTATCATTTGTATCATTGTATGTCTTCATTAATTGATTACATTCTCTACAGCTCCATGCATATCAGTTTGTCACTTATTTTTGTAAATCGATCTCAAATATCAACGGTAGTCCTTTCAAGGCAGAAAGCACTACATTTATAGTTCTAATTTAAGTTTCTTGTTCTTTGGTAAAGGAAATTCTTCTAGTTTGCTACATAAACATTGTGTTCTGTTTTTTTTTTTCTGAAAATTTTTTATCAAAAAAAAAAAAAAAACAAACTATTCTCTGTATTGTCGAAGTTGATGAAAAATAATTCTTTGTCCTTTTCGATACTGAGTCTTTTTTTTTTTTTTTTTTTTGGAGTTTAAAAGCCTTAGTATATATACATTGCAGGAAGGTTTTGCTGGTTCATGAAGGATCAAGAAACCCGATATAATTTAGAAAGAAACATAGATTCTTTCTTGCCTGTAATCCTAAGTGTTTACAGAGCTACGGATCTCATGTTTCCGGGAGAGCATGAGCTTGAAGAAGCAAGAGAATATACTCGGAGTTTACTCGAGAAACGTCGGTCTAGAATGGTACACGACTAATATTTCTTAATAATTTGATGTATTTTTAGTTTTTTAGTGATTAAAAATACATTGCTTAATAATTATACTGAAAAATGATTGATCTGTAGATTATACATGAATTAAGTACTCCATGGATAGCTCGACTCAGACACCTTGATCATAGAATGTGGATTGAAGACAAGAACTCAAATGTTCTCTCAAGCGGAAAAGCTTCCTTTCTAAGGTATATACTATTTATATGTAATCTATAGGGGAAACGTGCTATCTCCCCCCGCCCTCTCCGAAAACTATGGGTTGGTCTTGGTTTAGAGATTAAACCAATGTAATCAGGTCACGAGAGATATAGGTTTCAAACTTTTAATTTGGGAGAAATATGTTTCAAACTTTTTTCTCTGCCACATATAGATCAGGGTCAAAGTTTGAGCTCTATCTACCTTAATATGATAGTTCTGGGTAAGGGGGAAATAACATGTCACCTATTTATAATTTAGATCCCATAAAAATAAGATAATTTATGGGGGATTGTGTTTTTGTGTTGTTGGCAACAGACTGCATAGTTCATATAGCGACAAAGTAATTTATCTTGCTGCAAGAAATTTCGAGTTTCAACAAGCCAAATATCGACGCGAGCTGGAGGAATTGACAATGTAAGTAGACTTTAACTAGTTTACACTGCATAGTAATCGTAATAACAAAAGAGATTTCAGTATAGGAAACTAGCCTTTTGGTATACAAACTACATTCCATGAAGTGATATATACCTAACAATAGCGATTTGAGACAGGTGGGTAAAGAAATGGGGACTTAGTGATATTGGTTTCGGTAGAGAGAAGACAACATATTGTTACTTTGCAACTGTCACTTCGTTGCCCTATGAATATGCCATCAAAATTGGTAAGCTTACAGCAAAGAGTGCCATCCTCATCACAGTTGCCGATGATTTCTTTGATGAAGAAGGTTCTTTCAAAGATTTGGAAGCTCTAACGAGAGCAGTCTTAAGGTAAATTATTATTTAAAATTCGGTTATGCTAGCTGGCGTGATTAGAACATACCTGGAGATAAGCTATTGATCCATTGATTCTGAGAATATTAAGAACACTAAGATAATCCCAATTTACTTTTTAATTTATAAAGAAAAAAAACTATAGAAATTAAACTATTAGCTTGAACTGATTGAGATCTCTGTAAATTCATGAGAAAGAATGATAGAGAAATAAGAAATTCATTTAAAAAACCAAAAAAGAATGATAGAGAAAATACTATCTTTTCAGCTGTTTTATTAGTCATTAAAAAAAACAACAGCTTCATAAAATCAAAAGCCATATTGACTATTTTAAAAAAAAATGAAAAAAGAACTCTAGAAAACCGCACATGGGATAATTAGTAAAGTAAAGGGTAATAATGTAATATAAATTATGGATAATAAGCATAATTTTACGTTTCATAAGCACTTAATTATTTTGTTGATTCTAATTGATTCAATTATTGTTTACGTATAAATGATAGATGGGAAGGAAAGGAGCTTAAAGGTTACGGCAAGATCATTTTTAAAGCACTTGATGATATTGTAAGTGAAACTGCAGATACTTGTCGTAAGCATCACGGAACCGACATAATCGTCCATCTTCGCAACATCGTATGTCTCTTTAATTACTCGACCCAATCCATAAAAAAAAAAGGGCAAAAACATACATTTTTGAAGGAAATGACATATCTTTCGATAAATTTAGGTTCACGCGCGTGTTAAAAAGAGAAAAAAGAAAAAAAAAATCAATTTGTTAAGAGTCAACTAAGGATTATTATATATTGGTCTCTGTTAATCTGTTATAACTATATATGTAGTGGGGTGAAACATTTGAGTCATGGCTACGTGAAGCTGAATGGAGTAAGAAGGGACACACACCTCCCATGGAAGAATATATTCGAAACGGAATGATCTCAATCGCAGCACACACCGTTGCTCTTTCCATATCATATCTCGTAGATCCTTGTTTTTCCCAAGACAAACTCAAACCCGGGGATTACGATAATATGACAACATTGCTCATGATCATACCTCGACTCTTAAATGATCTACAAAGTTATCAGGTGATTCAACGTTTTTTTTGGGGGTCTAGTCAATTGAAATTAATTTAAGGGGGGTTAATCCTGTGACTTGGATAGTGTGAGGTTAAAAGAATAAATTTCTAATTTTTTATTCTCACTCTTGTACTTAAAAGATCAAATTTGTCATGCAACGTTATTTTGCAGAAGGAACGAGAACAAGGGAAGATCAATTCCGTGCTGCTCCACTTGAAGAATCATCCAGACCTCGAGATTGAGGACTCGATCGCTCATATCGAAAAGATAATCGATTCGAAAAGGAAAGAGTTACTGGAGCATGTACTAGTAGATGGACTAAGTGATTTACCAAAACCATGCAAAGAGATTCACCTGTCTTGTTGTAAAGTCTTCGAGATGTTTTTTAACAAGAAGAACCGTTATGATTCGGACACGGAGATGCTTCAAGATATCAAGAAGGCTCTCTACGATCCTGTGAATGTTTATGAACAATCAGAGATCGAGCCTTTGCCACTGTCACATGGTGATGACTTTATGATACTTCCTTTGCTTTTGAACAGCATGCCAAATATTCTTGAATTAAAGAGGAAGGACGAATACGGAGCAATGAAGACATCTATGTGCTTGAGAAGAAGTTATCGTGTTCAAAAACGCTTTATGGTCTCACAGCTTGATGATCATCGTAAGCCTCTCAAGATTGTCGCCTCGCAGCAGAATCCGACACCAATGATCCAACCAATATTCTCACCATGCTTCTACTAATTAATCTCTTATCATTATATATTATTATGTATAGATTGGTAAATAATCTTTACTCTGTTACATGTTAAATAGTGTGTATTTGTATGTGTTTGTGCAAACTGTTAAGATAGATGTGAGTGTAAAAGATTTAAAACTATGTTGTTTTCAAATTGATTTATGATAGCTATATGGATTTTTAAAAAAAAATGTAAGAATCTCATATTCAAAGTGAAATGGATCTATATATATTAGAAAATTTTAATTTGTTATAAGAGATATTTTAATATATAAAATGGCATTGCAATGCCAGTTAGTTTAGATTTTAATATTCAAAGTGAATTGGTGTATCTTCTCATTACCAGTTAGTTTAGATTTGGAAGTGTATGACTCCTAAAATAGTATAAAATCTTGGATGATCCGGTGGACTATATCCTTATTATTATTATCAATATAATTTTCAGTATAATAGGTTTTCTCTATCGCGATGAAGGAGGATTAACTCCCTTGAGAAAGGCCGAGAAAAACGCAAGGGATTCGCTGGGTTTGAACGAAGGTACATCATGTCCTGCTCCTTTGAACGTTGCAAACGTCAGACCTTCATATTCTTGAAACCATCCACTTACCTAACAATCATAAAACAAAACATATCTGATCACACTTCCATTACTATATGATGAGATATCAATTAATAACATTTTTGAATGCGATCATTTTCACCTGTTTCTCGTGATACCACGGCCTCCAAGTCGTCTTGATGGGTAATTGTAATTTATTTATGCAGTACCTTGTCCCAAGTACGGGAACTCTACCGTCGGTATCTCCGCTGAGCCAGCACCAAGGAGAAGATTAAAGAAAAAAAAAACAATATCGGAGATAAAATTTAGAATATACGGTTTGGTCCCATGCATTCATCTTTTGTATTTTCTTGGTTAACTCTTGAATTTGAAAACGGGAAATTTTAGAAGCAAGTTTACCTGTAAACCCATATTCTTATTCCTCCAGCGATTAGTTTCTTATATATGGGCAAAACCGAGGGCTTTGAATCAGCCCAATT
This sequence comes from Camelina neglecta, assembly GCA_023864065.1. Taxonomy (NCBI): domain Eukaryota; kingdom Viridiplantae; phylum Streptophyta; class Magnoliopsida; order Brassicales; family Brassicaceae; genus Camelina; species Camelina neglecta. The sequence continues at coordinate 31,039,755 of CM043456.1, forward strand.
ATCAAAGATATCATCGCTGTTTCATGGAAAACGCATGGAGATTATTTTGAGTGACTTATATAACGTGAAAGTAATTCAAATAAAATAAATGAATATGAGAAGGTAGTGTACGTACTTGCAAATGCTCCAATTCTTAAGATGAACACCATCACTTGCATGAAGAGCTTTCTGAACATCTGCCCTGTTGAAGAATACTCTTGAGTAATCATCCAAACACGGGTCGTATCCACCCATCAGCCTTGGTATCTATTGAGAGTTTCAAGTAAGCTTTCTTCGTAACACACAGTATTGTGACATATATTCAAACGCAGATACAAGTCTTAATTAATTACCATTTTGGAGTTGGCGAGATTAGTCTTGAACCGGGTCGAATCAACGGAAGAATTAAGCGTAGAATTTTTAATGCATGTAGGAGTATAGAGACTGTACTGATCAATTTGGTGATATTGTTTTAGTATTTCGTCTACGCCTTCTTTGCATTCTTTAACATCCCAAGTAGTGTTACTACTGAAATTGCAAATCCTGCTTATGACTCCATATGTCTCGTCTGATATCACCACATGACTCCATGCGTAATCCACATATCCTTTCCAATCTTCAGCTTCCGATGTTTCAGGATTTCCAAGCTAACCAATGAGAGAAGTAAAAATAAGGAAATATCATCAAAAGTTAAACACATATATAATTGAATATTATTAATAAGAATCTCACATTTTTACCCAAAACTAAAAAAAATGAATCTCACATTTGTAGTAAGATAACATGTCAATAAATAGACGTGTTTCGAACATATTATGTTGTGTTTGTATGTTTTATGAGAATCAAAAGTATCAAAATACTGAACTCTTGAGTTATGATTTATTTTATTAATAAACTGAATAATATAAAATATTACTTCTTATGGTGTTATCAAAAACGTATTGAAATGTCAAATGTCCATAAACATCAGTGAAACTTGGTATCGATGTTTATGTATGTAGTGAAAGAAATAAACATACCAAAATGCCCTTAAGCTTAATGTGACGTGATGAGTTATCAATGTTCTTGTCATAAACGACCTCTGCAAGCTCGGGTATGTACTTTCCTGCATGCGTTTGTTTATATCAATCAAAACCATAGACGATAATACATATAATGTTTTTTGTACAGATTAGTCCAAACCTGCATAGCTCTCTCCTGCTATATAGAAATCGTTTTCTCTGTAAGCTGGGAATCTCTCTAACCACTTTTGGATAAAGGCGTATGCGTCTCTTGCTGTTGATCATGTTATACAAAGTAGTCAGTCGTCACGTTCGTAAAGTACATGCCATCAGGTAATAATATATGACTAATATTGTATTTGAACACCCGAAAAATTATGCAAAAATTGAAAAATACAGTGACTTTTTTTGTTAACTTGAAAATTATATTTCGTTTTGATGAAAAGTACCCCTCAACACCTTATAATGAAAAAAAAAAAATAATAACACGGATAACATTGTTATCATCATCATGAAACGTACTTCTTCATTAGTCCAGAGCTAGAAATGTGATAATCAAAATAAACATGATAGTTGACTTCCGACTATATGTTAAATAAGTTTATTGTCTTATATCAACGTAAAAAATATAAGCCTGTATTTTGGTAAATATCCCAACCAACTTAAAATATAAATCGACAACGTATTTAAGTCTTATTATTAAGGCGATAAAAACGACTCTGTTGTGTTGCCAATGTATAATTCAACCAAAATAAAATATAAGCCGACCAACAAAATCATATACTACTTTGAAGATATTTATCAATTCAAAACAATAAAAATCTAATGGTGCTAAATAAATCGAGAAAAATAAAATGTGAGTCGAGGAACATGAATTATAAGTTGACAGTGTAAATAAGTCGTTGGTTTTAAAATAGCAATCAATTAGAATTTAGAATATAAAACATGTGTTTCAAAACAGGTTAATTTTAATTAAATTTTCAGTTGACCAACACAGAATATAGGTCAACATTTCAAACAAGTCAATTTTTATTAATAACATGAAGAAATTTATCTATTGACCGAAAATGTCAACTAAGAAATAAATAATTCAACCGTTAGCAAAAATGTGTAAACATGAGTATAAGCTATGCTCTTTTAATGATCACAAATGTCATAAAAATTCGGATATCCATTCCATGGTCACACATAATCTAATATATACACTTAACAAAAAATAAGTAGTACTGTACTTACCTGTGAAATCATCGCCAATTTTTTTGTAGTCAGTAGTTGTGTTTGAATACGAAAACCCAACACCGACGGGAGATTCTAGAAACAATATGTTGGCCTCTGCATCAGCAAATTTAAACACATCCATTAACCTTTATATCTAATTAAAATCCCTAACTGTAAAAGAACATGACTATAAACAAAAATCATTCTATTCACTGCCATTTGAGATGAAAAGTCCATAAACTTTGGTATATATGTAGTACAAGTTATATCTATATTGTTAATGTAAACAAAAAAAAAAATTGTGTATACCATGATTCCATTGCGTAGGGATTAAATTTAAGACTGTTTCCTTTGTTATCCACAAGAAATGGACCAATTTCTTGTATTGCTCCGTATCCCACGGAAGAACATCCAGGGCCTTTGTTTAAAGAGTACCGATGTATATATATCAGAAAAAAAGCAATATAAGTCTCCCACTAAATAAATAAAAAACATTATATGTGCAAATTAACATAATATGTTTCCTTAGAACTCAAATGTTGAATTTGATTACCTCCATTAAGCCGCAGTACTAAAGGCTTCTGGTTTGGGAGTCTCATAGCCTCGAAAAACCAATAAAACATAGCCCTGCCATTCTTTTTATCAACTGGGACATAACCGGCATAATGTTTGAAGCTCACACTAGATTGACCAGGCAAATCCGTAACGAGATCTCGCGTCGCTTCTTGGTTATCAGATGAAACAAACATGGAAAGAGTGCAAAGACATAGCGCACTCAAGAAACTGTAAATGTTCATTTTTTGATGAGTCATTAGGGAGTGATCGATTATTAAAAAAAAAAAAAAAAAAAAAAAAAGGAGAACAAGAAGTAATGAGGTGGTTGTGAGATAAGGCTTGGATTTTCATATAATTTATATGGATTTCATCTAATTTATACGGAAAGATTTTGTGAATTGATTTTTTCTTTTGCCTTTTATGTTTAAGAAGGAAATAAACAAATTAGGTAGATATATATGAAAGAATAGTCCTTTTGGGCAATGAATAGATTTAATGTCATAATGTTAGTCAACTCTTGATTATATAAGAAACAAAAAATTTCTGAATTAACTTTTTATTAATTTGATACAAGATAAGAATTAATATGAATTAATATGTAGTTAATAATTTGTGAAAGTATTGTTGATTTGTGAATCAAGATTGAAAGCTGTTGACAAGGGAAAAAAACATTTAACTAACATACCGCGGACAATTCTAAGTGGTGAAACAAACAAAAAAAATGTTGAATTCATCTTATCGTCTACTTCACTACTCAAGCATCAATTACCGATTATATCGATATATTGTATGTTTATCAAATTTTAACTACAATTTGATATTATCTTTTAATATTTTATAAAGTAAAATGTAAACTAAAGAGTTATGTTATTACAGTTATAAACGCGGTTGCAGTGAGTCTGGCACAAGTATATATGATAAGGTATACTAGCATTACATGCATTCGTTTATAACTTAACTCTACCGTGAAGATAGATGATGATCACTTTCTGAGAAAATTTATCTCTTTTTCTATTTTAAATTAGCCTCAATTTTTAATTTGCTTCTAGCTCTGTCGCGATGAAGGAGGAGGAACTCCATTGAGGAAGGCAGAGAAAAACGCAAGGGATTCACTGGGTTTAAAGGAAGGCACATCATGCCCTGCTCCTCTGAACGTTGCAAACGTTAGACCTTCGTATTCTTGAAACCATCCACTTACCTATAAATCATCACAAAAAAAAAAAAAAAAAATCACGCTTCAGAAACAAATCGCGGTATAAAATAACATTGACTAGTAATAATATGATTGTGATTATTAACTGCATGTTACCTGTTTCTCATGGTACCATGGCCTCCAAGTTGTCTTGATTTGTAATTCCAGTTTATTTATGCAGTACCTTGTTGAGAGTACCGGAACTCTTCCGTCAGTATCACCGCTGAATCATCACATAAAATTTAATAATTCAGCCAGTTATCATAGTACAATATAATTTATTTTTCTTTGGAACCAATAAGATAATGGAAACTAGATGAAAATTCATTTAGCTTGGGTGGCAAGAAACTAATTTGACAACGTGTGTTTCAGTCCATTGCTCATATGTTCTTATTGGGTTTCGAAGTATCAATGTAGAAAACTTAGATATAATTGTATCTTTTAATTGTTTTTTTTCCAAATATATAGCCTAAAATTTACCTGTAAACCCAAACTCTAAATCCTCCAGCGATGAGTTTCTTATATATAGGCAAAACCGAAGGCTTTGAATCAGTCCAGTTCCAATTATTTAGAATATCAGCACTGTTTCTCGACCAAAAAAAATAAGAAAAAGAGATTAATTTAGATATTCATATTCTCTATAAGATATTATTGGCAGAAAGAAATAAATTATAAGATGAGTAATACATACTTGCAAATGGTCCAGTTCTTGGGATGTACACCATCAGTAGCGTGAAGAGCTTTCTGAACATCAGCTCGGTTGTAGAATACTTTTGCGTAATCATCCAAACACGGGTCAAAGCCATCGAACAGCCTCGGTATCTGTTTAAGAGTTTCAGCTAAGTTCTTATAGCAAACTATAGCACACATATTTAATGAATGTATTGTAAACTTAGTTTACCGTCTTGGAATTGGCGTAGGAATAAAGCTTTGATGAATGGTGAATGCAGGTAGGAGTGTAGAGGCTGAATTGATCAATCTCTTTGTATTGTTTGAGTATTTCGTCTACGCCTTCTTTGCAATCTTTAACGTCCCAAGTAGTGTTACTATTAAAATTGCAACTTCTTTTTATGACTCTATATGTCTCGTCTGATATCACTGCGTGGCTCCACGCATAATCCACCCATCCTGTCCAATCTTCCACGTATGATATCAACGGATTTCCAAGCTGCGTCAATAATAAGTAAATAAAAAAACAAATATCATGTCTTGAATGGAACATGGGACAATGTACGATGTGTTTGTTTTAGCGTTTATCACAATTAGACGTATTATTAAATTGTCCTTAACCTTCAATCATCAACTCTAGAATATATACAAAGATTGGTCATATTTTAAACAATGTACGAATATGTACACTTGTTTAGTGGTATAGGAAAACTTAAAAAATATATTCTATAATAAATCGATTTCATCAAATTGTTTAGTGTCATGCATGCGAATCAAACATACGGAATTGTACGATGTTTTTTTCTTTTGTGTCCTATGAGAACCAAATGAGGTAAATACCAAAATGCCCTTTAAATTAATGTGAAGTGACAAGTTGTCGTTGTGTTCCTTGTTCTTGTCGTAAATAACCTCTGCAAGCTCGGGTACGTATTTCCCTGTCCATATACGTAAATTCTTTATATAACTCAAAACATGGATATATAAAACAATTTTAGATGACGTATTATATAATTTCGACTTTTTTATGAAATTTAAAACCTGCATAGCTCTCTCCTGCGATATAGAACAAGTTTTCTTTGTAAGCTGGGAATCTCACGAGCCACTTTTGGAGAAAAGCGTATGTGTCTCTCGCTGTTGATTGTAAATAAAAACAATCAATTGAGACTCCAAACAAGTAACAACAAATATATATATATACATATATATATATATAACTTTATACATACATAAAATATAATTTCATATAAATAAATTACCTGTAAAGTCATCGCCGAGTTTTCTATAATCACTACTTGTGTTTGAATACGAAAACCCAACACCAGCTGGAGATTCAAGAAACAGTACGTTGGCCTCTGCCCCAGTATACCAAATTTAACTCAATTAGTGTTGTTTATGATGAATGATGATGATGATGATAATGATACGATGGACATAATATAAAATAAAATAAAATACAATAGCATACCTTTATTCCATGCGTAGGGGTTAGACTTAACACTGTTTCCTTTGTTATCCACGAGAAATGGACCAATCTCTTGAGTTGCTCCGTATCCCACAGAAGAACAGCCAGGACCTATTATATTAATTATAAACAATGACAAATCCAAATGTGTCCCCCATACGTCCAAATCCAAACATATTTATAACTGAAAATATGTGAAATAGCATAAATATAATGTGTTTTCCATGCAAGTCAAAATTGAGTTTGATTACCTCCATTAAGCCATAGTAATAAAGGCTTCACGTTGGGATAAGTCATAGCTTCGAAGAACCAATAAAACAAAGCCCTCCCACTGGGTTCATCGACAGTGACATAACCGGCGTAATGTCTGAAGCTAACTTTTGGTTGGCCAGGAAAGTTTGTCACGAGATCTCTCATTGCTTCTGAAGTATCAGATGAAACAAAAGCGAAAAAAGTGCAAAGACACAAAGCAATGGATACACTGAAAATGTTCATAGTTCGATGATTCAGATTTTTAGTGGAGATAGTGAGAAGTAACGAGGTGTGAAATGGTGTCTCTCTAAGAGATAAAAACAAGGATGAATGAACTACAAGGGATTTTTTTTAAGATATGAGATGTATGAGACAGAGGCTTTAATGTATCCACTATTTATAAGGAAAGATCCTCACACAGTTAATGAGAAGCTGATAATTAGCTGTAATTAGGTGATTGGGACCTAAACCAACATTACATTAATGTATCAGCCCATTAATTTTATCAAGAACTACCTTTATTTAGTTAATGTGGCATTGTATTTGACTATTTGTAGTATCTTATGATTTTCATAGTGCGCACATTGAAGTTTAACATGATATAATATGGATTTATGTCGACTACTTGATTCCAAAAGTTTACGAATAATTTCAGAAAAAGAGTCTATCTACTTTTTCCCAAACTCTTCCCAAAATTAACAACTAATAACCATAAATATTATATTACAGGTATTTCATCAGAAAGTCATCGTAAAATTCTACAACTACAAGCAACGTAATATTTCAGTAATAAGAAATTATGATGTACTTTTAACCTTAAGATAGTTCATACTAATATTTAAATTAATAATACTATGTTTATTCTTCTATTGTGATCCATTACCACATAACAGATAATTCTTAGGTCAAACCATTCTAACTATTTTTCTAATATAATTACGAATCTCTTTGAATATAATGGCATGACTTTATGGAGCGGATGAAGCACTTTCTCTTTGATGGGTTTTAAATCTTTAATTTATGAAATTGCAAAAAGTGATGCAACTTTATTGTCGTATCAAACCTGTGAAAATACGAGACCTGGTTCCCATAATAGCATAAGAGCATATAACACATTAAGGTTGATTGGAAATTCAACAGTTTGTTTGATTACCAATTAGATGAGCGATTAAAATAGGTAGATGAAACGAGTGGTACGAATAAGTGGTTAAGAGGTAATTAGAAGTTTAAACGAGGTAGTTGGTAACTGCCCAATAGATATGTATGCAACCGCTTTGTTTACAAAACAGTCGGTTGGAATTTTTTTATTATTTAATATTTTTTATATTTTAAAAAATATTGTGTATTTATATTATTTACTAAAAAATTATTTAAACTTAAGTTAAAATGTTATTGTTTTTTACAATAATATTTTTACTATTCAACTGCTTGTTACCAGTCGTGACTATTATTTAACTGCTAGTTAATTCAATCAATTTTTTTTTCTTATATATCTTTTCTAACCAACTTTTCTTTAATCATTTTTTCTGCAACAACTAAAAAATTTAACCGTCTTATTAAACGGTGTTAATTCCAAGTATAAAACAACATGACACACCGATATCAATAGTTAGTATGATAGCTTAGGCATCAAGCTAGTACGTATCAACAAATTGTATATATAGTAAGGTAACAACAAATTGTATATATAGTAAGTAACAACAAATTGTAGTTAGGATGTGGTAAACACAAAGACGTGTAGTTATCAACATACATAATTTAGATAAATGAAACACAGACAGAGAAGGTAAAATATAATCTTGGTAGTAAATTTTTTCATAACCAATGAGCTCGGAAAGTTTCCAACAACGAGAAAAGAAAAAGACGTGGCACGTTGAAATTTATTTAAACCTATGGTCTTTGCGAAGGAAATTTGAGGTATATATTCTAATTAAAATTGATGTTGCTTTCACTTTTAAAAAAAAATGGTTTAGCTAGTGCGTATAGTTTTTTGAATTTTTTTATTTTGTTCAATCTTCTGATCAGTTAAAAATAATAAATTACGTGAAAATATAAAAAAGAGAACAAACTATAAATAGTACTGTTTTCTTTTTCAATATATAATATATATATATATATGGTGTTTATTTGAATGGTTATGATTTATGACATGGAATTCAACTTACCATATTAAGGAATTAGAGGGGAAATTTATTCGCATTAAATCTTCCGTGTGACATTCGGTATTTTCTCTATTACTCAAAATATTTTTATATTTTATGGAAAAGTTAGATGTATAATTTCTCTTTTGTGTAATAGAAAATTGGTTGAAACAGTTCGATGACATCATTTGGTTTATAATAGAAAAAGACTTATGCAGTCTTATATACTAACCTTTTCATAGAACTCTTTAGTTAGTGAATTGCCACTAGATTGTAACTTGTAGGTTATATTTGGTCTATATTTAGAATGCGTGAATATAATAATTCTCCTAACATGTGAGAACACACGCGTGGATCCCTTTTTAATCTTGTTTTCTCCAAGAACATTTTTAATAATCTTCATATGGTTATAATGCTAAAGACTTTATTGTCATTAGCATTACTTTAACGCGAATTGAATATATTGAGAAAAATAGCAAATGATAGGGACCTCTTCTGTTAGTAATGGTTCTATTTTTGCACGGAGGTCCACCTATTGTTTCTATAAAAGACTCAGTTTTGTACTAACATATTAAAATTTGTGCATTTGTATTTGTAATAATCTTATTGGCATAACTAAACGCAAATATATTATTCTCTCTATATCACAAATAATGTTAATTTTTTAAATGTTTGACATAGATAGTGACAATGTGAAGTCAAAGAAATGGGAAGTATCAGTTTGAACTTTTTTTGACATTACTTTGGGAAGAAAAGGATGACATGAGCATATGGAATATAAATAGAGCACCAGAGAATATCTAAAATTGTTCTACGAAGGTTTCGTTCCCATCAATCGATTTGACCGGTTTAGAATTTATTCGGTATTGTGTTTGCGTTATATAACCATAGATGTGACAGAACTCGGATTCTCTATCTAACATATGTTCTATTCTATGTAGTACAGGTCTTCACATTTCACATGTGACGCATCGCTATGTCTGGCAAAAATTGACGTTAAAAGTGTCACAAGCGAGAGACTCGAAGCCGATAGATAGAATATTTTCAATGACATATCAAATTCAAGGGTGTTGATAAGACTTGTGAGTAAAAATATTCCGTTCCAAAACATACAAATCATAGTTGCGTCATCGATAAATATTTGGGAAGATTGAATTTATTCTGTGTTAATGTAGAGGTGGTGTAAGATTTTCAAGGAAAAAAAAAAAAAAAAAAAAAAAAAAAAAAAGTAGAGGTGGTGTATAAAGTTGTGGGTTGTAGCGTAATTTGCAGTTTTTGTGGGCTATTTATACTATTATGAAGCAAAAAAAAAAAGGCAAGATGACTGAGAGTTGTTCGACGGCTCGTTCTTACCATTTCATATCACTTACAGAAGAGATAGGATATTGAAGAAGTAAGCTATTATAACTCGCCGGACCACTCACATTGTGATCTTACAATGAGAAATTCAATAGCAGATGCTACTATATTGTCTTCTTCCATCAATTGTAAATACCTAAAGTCTAAATGGAACCAATAATCAAATACGATCAGCTTTCTATTTTTATATCCCAAACCCCCAAAAGTCTTTTCTAATCTTTCTTTTGCACAAACCCTGTAGTCAGTTTAAACGAAGAGTCTCTTCCTCCTAAAACTGCACAAAAACCGAAGAAACTCCTATCATATATACCCGTCTGCATTGGCAAAAAAAGAGCTTGAAGCTCGCTTCTCATGAATCTGCCATAAACAGATAGCTCAAGTCCTCTACAGTGAGGTGAGACTGTCGGCTTCCTTTTTCATCTTCTCCAAACGCAGAGGCTACCATCATTCTCTTCTTTTGCTGCTTCCACACACGTATTAAGAGATTAAAATTGAAATTGCTTGAAGCTTATAGAGAGAAGCAAATGAGAATCAAGTCAACCAATTCACATACCTGAAGGGCCAATATCCGATCTTCGACCGTATCCTTTACTGTGAAGCGAACCACTGTTACTGGTCGTGTCTGTCCTATACGATGTGCTCTATCAATTGCTTGATCCTCGGTTGTTGGGTTCCACCATAAGTCCAGCATCAGAACATGACAAGCAGCCACCATGTTCAGTCCGAGACTAGCAGCCTTGAGAGACATAATCATTACAGTAACCTAAAAGGTAAAAAAAAATTGCCAAAAAAGGATACCATCATTTTGTTAACACAGACGGCAAGTCAACCCAAGTCCTTAAAATTTAATTAGTGGCCATATATGTACCTCAGGAAGAGTATTAAAATCCTGCACTGCTTTATCTCGAGCAGCAACTGACATTGTTCCATCAAGCCTTCTATACTGAATACGCGAACTAACAAGAGAAGCTTCAAGTAGGTCCAGCATCTTTGTCCATTGGGAAAACACAATCGCTTTTTCTCCAGCTACTTTAATCGGATTATCAATCCTCATGCCCTCACTCTTAATTTCAGGAAGACAGGAGTCCTCTCTGTTTTGAGAGATCTGATTCGTATCTGTCAAATCCTGCGGTTTAGGCAGTGATTGTAAGATCTCTAGAGCAGCCTTGATTTTAGATGAACCATATGGAAGATCTTCATCATTGCAAGGGTCAAGGCTCTCAACGTGATTCGAAGTGGCAAGATCCTGTATGCCAGACTTAGGATCGTCCAATCTTGTTTTGGAAGACAATGATGAGATGGTGAGTCTGACATTGCAGTTTGCAAAGGGGCAGTGATTATTATCACCTGTAAGGCGCTCATAAATGCACTGTTTACAGAAAACATGACCACAGACTGAAACAACAGCATCTTCAGGTGCATCCTGTGGAAATAGAAGTGATATAGATTAAGAACTACTAGTTAAGAAAACTATATGATGGTTTGAAAAAAAAGGCAATATGAAAAAGATAAGAGAAATGAATCTTACATTGCAGATACCACAAATTGCCAGTGAAGCTTCTGAGAAAATCTGCTTCTTAGCTAATCCAACGGAGGATTCCCAGGTAAAACTGTAATCACCATTCACGAGAAGAGGGTGATCACAAGCTTGGCGAAGGCGCAAGAGCATCAACAAGATATTGACATAATTTTGCTTCACTGTTCCGGCTTCTTCATATTCCTGATATAAAAGAAAAAGATATATCTTTTTGTAAATACATACAAAAGCAAAAGCATACCTACAACCAATTTATTCATACCCTGAATTGACTACGAGATTCGGCCTCTAATTTGGAGTAGAAATCACGTTCCTCCATAGTGAAATCCACTTTTCTCAATTCAATGGACTTCGGAGGTAAAGAGATGATGGGTTTCCCATCAAGAAATGAACCTAATGTGTTTTACCAGTTAGAAACCATGAAAATCCTCAGATAAACATTCCAAGAAATTTATATTCATTATCCGTAGACTGACCTTTAGTTCGGCGAAGCATCACTGTTTTAAGGATAGCCTGCAGCTTCTGATATCCTTTCACTGGGTTCCTAGAAATAGGGTTTTTAATCGTGCTACAGAACAATACGTAAGAAGAATAAGGATCATATTTGAGGAACCGAAAGTAGCTGTAGAGGTCATCGATTGAATTCTGGATTGGAGTGCCAGACAAACACCACCTCCGTTTAGCACGAAGGCCCCAACATGCTCTTGCAACTTGGGTTTTGTAATTCTTAATGCTCTGTGCTTCATCAAGAACAACTCTAAACCATGAAACTTTCGCAAGAGGACCAGACACAAATTCAACATGTTTCTTCTTCTTTGAGCCTTTCTTCTTAGAATCAGGAGGATATTTTCTTTTCTTGTTTGAGCAAAAGCCATTAGTTGCAGATTCACCATCATGTACCCCACCCTTCTCTTCGTCATCATTGTCTACAAGAGGCTGCTTCGGCACTTCCATACTTACGATAGAAAATGTGGTAACAACAACATCATATTTAGCCAGCTCATGAGGATCCTTTGTCCTGCTAGACCCATGGTATACCAGAACAGAGAGATTCGCTTCACTAGTCACCTTCTTATGTAATTCATCAGCCCACTGCCGCATAACACTAGTGGGACAGACAACAAGAGTTCCAGCAGCTGGCCTTCCCCTCACTTTACCCACACTATCTCCACCAACTTTGCTTTCATTGGAAAGCAATTGAGAGTGTTCAAAATGATCGCTTTTACCACTGGGTTTTAAAGGCGCACATTCTCCACTCTCGCTTTCAAGGTCAAAAATCTCTTTCTTCGTACTTTCTTCACATGCTTGGGCAGGTTTAGACCGTTCCTTCAATATAAGAGCTATAGTGGAAACCGTCTTCCCAAGTCCCTGCAAAAGATAATTTATCAGGAAACGTTTCTTAATTATTGACAAAAAGATTACAACAGAAGACAAAATTAACCTGATCATCAGCCAGTATTCCTCCCGAACAGGGGAAGCCACTTGTTTCCTTCTGGGCCATCCATGACAATGCAATTCGCTGTACATGAGTAAGATACAGTCAAGTTGAAACAATGATAATTATCTCTATTCACATTAGCCAAAAACGTTCAACCATCAAGTTGGAAAATCATATCAACTGAAAGAATTCCATTTCTCATTTCGGGGCGAAATCATATTTGTTAGGCATACAATACATCAACAAAGTACACCACCCGTATAATTTTTACACCTAGTGTTTTACCTGATGTCTCAGAAGTGGGACTGTCAAGACACCATCAGGCGGACTTGCCTCAGAATTAGGCTGAGAGAGATCCTGTCAAATTAGACAATGTTATTAGACCTAAAGAGTCTGAAATAAAACCAATAATAAAGGTTACTACGGAACTGTCATCAACTGCACTAACTCATATGACAAATCTGATAACAGGGACCGTCAGGGACCTTTAAGTCCCATTACAGCGCCATGCAACATTCTCAACTTAATCATGCATAGGGTTACAAATCAGATATTTCGATACAGACAAATATATATCCGCATATCAGCAAAAGCTAAGATGTTGCACTGTTGGTAATGGTGCCTGGGGGATACAATGGAAATTGGAAAAACGCCTACTCCTTTATAAAGCTAAGAGCTACTAACCTGCAATGCAGCTTGGAAGATCATATTTTCTTTATTTGACTGAAGCTTCAGGCCTCCAGGTTGATTAAAATTATGACCAATTGTAGAATATTCTGACGTAACCACTGGCTTTTTCATAGCTACAGGTCGAGGTGGGATTGCAGATGGACCATTAGTTTCTATTATGCAGACGTCAGAATCATCATCACTATCGGATATACATTCTGAAGAATGGCTTTGAACTGATTCGAAGCTAGAATTTGAGAAATTAGAATCAATGCTCCTTGGTTGAATATGTTCACCGTCTCCTTGATGTATTTGAAAATCTAAATGCTCATTGATTTGAGTCACTGGGCTGAGATCTTCTGCCACATATTGCATACATGCATTTGAATCATAAAAATTACTGGAGTTTCTGTTGCCACTGTCTTGGCCAGGAAAAACAGTTTGTGGTGCCATAAATGAGTATCCCTTCTCAATATCTGTTTGATAGGAGACTGCACAGCTTGATGCACCAGACCACCAATGATTGGTTTCTCCAGGTGCATATGAATCGTCCCTGACACTATATTCCCCTGGAACTGAACTGTATACCACTTTCTCTGACTCAGCCTCTGGTTTAGCAGTCACATGAACAGCTTCGTTTTCCTGAAAACTGCTTGAACAATTATCAGGCCGGTCAAGATCATGATCAGATAAATGACTGTTGAAACTGTTGTACAGTCTGCCACAGGCAGGAGAAACTGAAGGATAACTTTCACACTTGAAACTGATCCCCCTTGCACTAGAAGAATCAATAGCAGGTTTCCTTTCTAAAGATCCATTGTCTACTCTCCCGTGTCTATCAAAAATCATCCGGCTGGCACCATCCGACTGAGACTCACTTACTCCACTCTCAACATCATTTACAGCTTCTTTATTAGGAAAGAACTGAAACGAAAAATTCTGGACAAAATTGGGGGTATGTTCTAATAAAGGTGCGCCATTTGTATTGTAGCAGTTTTGTGCAGAAGAGACATAGTTATCCGCACTATCACTGAGAGAATTGGAGTTATTGAAAAATCCTGACATGACGGAAGAAGTATGATCGGCTCCCAAACCCGCTCCATATCCAGGCACATCATCGAAATATGGGGTCACCATTGTGGGGCTGCCTGCAATTTGATGTAACAAAAAATGAGGAATATGGAAATTAGCAACAGACAGATGAGTAGAGTCAAACTTTACCAAAAAAAAAAAATAACCTGACATTTAGTATATAAGGTGCATACATTTGGAATCAATTATCTTGTCATCCCGCTTGGAGACAGTGTCAACGTCACAATTCCCTGGATTGAAGGCCACATTACCATCATGATCAGAGAAACTAGACGATATACTACAACTAGTCATCTCAGATTGAGATACTCCACATGTTTCCACAGGCTGCTCACCCTGGCTTAACGAAAACCAATCTTTAAGACTTGCAGAACAAGTATGAGCAGGTGAAGGACTTAGCACAGGTTCCATTTTCATATGGTCATCAAATGAACCTCCTGGTTGCGAGGCTCCTAAGCTATATGAGTCCCCAGAAGGCATCCAATCAACCATCTGAGAACCTAATCAAGAAACATACATAACCATAAAAATTCAAGTAAGCGACTGTTAATACGGTTGTACCACAAATAGCTCAAAGAACTGTTACGGGGTCTATGCAACAAAAACCACTAACCATTTTGTAAATGTGAATTCTTGAGCTCGTCAGCAGATGAACCAGCTGGTGATGAATTATCTTGGCTAGCCTAAAAGTAGTAACTCTCAAGGTTAGTATATCAACAGAATTGTGAATCACACACACACAAAAAAAACAAATCCAAATATCATTAGCAGGAGAGGATTCAAATCAATGTTCTAGCAATTGTAAACAAAACTGAAGCCGAATCAAGTTATACGAAGCGTGTGAAATCGGAAATTATCTGAAAGCTACCTCAGCAAAATCAGGCTTTTCATCTAGAATCCGATAAATCGTTTCGATATCAATAGTCTCGTCATCATCTTCAAACTCAAAAGCACCGTCACAATCATCACCCGGTAATTCATCTCCAACGCCAAATACTGAACCTTCCTCACCCATCACGACGAATCCAAAAAACAGAACCCTAACCCGAAGAAAGACGAACGAAGGGGTAGATTAATCAAAACAAACCCTAAATCGGAAAACCCAAAAAGTCACAAAATTTGCTTCACGGAAAGAAAAAAAAAACCCAATCAATCGAATTGAGTAGTTGGAGAAATCACGGAAGCTAGCGTAGATCCAGGGATTTTGGGTTTTGAAATTGGGATTGGGAATTGGGTTTTGAGAGAAGAAGAAGAAGGTCACGGAATTTTCCAGGAAAAGTAGAGAGAGCAGTTGGGGTATCGATAATTAAAAAAAAAAAACGCGACTTTTCTTAGCGACGGACGGTGGCTTCTTTTGATTGCCTTCTTCTTCGTCTCCTTCTCTCTCTCTCTCTTTTGGCTTTCTCCGAATTGGAAAAGGTAAACAAACAAAACACACACAAAAGGGGAAGAGACTTCGGCTTAAATAAGGAACGGTCGAAGAAAATTTTGTCATTTTTTCCATTTTTTTTTTAAATGTTTTTATTATATATTATTATTTTAATAATGCATATTATATGCGCCGTCATCTTTCTTGTTTAAAGAAAAATCACAATTAAACCAAAAATAACCCCTTTGAAATTTGAAGAAAAATTCAGAGTTTCCAAGTAATGGAAGATTTTTTTTTTTTTTTTTAAAGGATGTGTTTATTAAGTTATATGGTTTTTTAAATTATTTGTCTGAAATAAAAGTCTAATTTAAAGTATGAAATATGTGTTATTAAAGTTTATAGATATGATAAAAAAAAAAAGGAAAATAGGAGGATACTTTTGACCCCAAAAAAATGCAAAATTCTAACTAAGAAAATAAGAATTTGTTGACTTTTTTAAGAAGAAAGTTGATAGTTTCTTAAATGAATCCAAGTTACAAATGAGCAAATCGAAATGTGATATATGGAGAAAATTTCTACCGCTTAATGATGATTTGGGTTACTTTACTTATCATGTATACATCTCATCAATCAAAAATGATATGTGATTTTTATCCTAAGTCCTAACTTTGAGGAGGTTAGATATATACATATAGTTTTATTAAGGATCATGTATTCTTGTGGTCATACCTTTTATATCAAATATTGATAGTTTCTTAAACCATGCATTTTCTAAATTTACCTAGCTCAGATCTAATAACATAGGGCGCGTTGTTATCTTCGAGTTCGACTCCATTTTCCCACAAAGGATGAAAAAAAAAGTGTAACTGAAAAAACTAAATATGAACCAATAAAAGATAATAAACCTGAAGTTAAAATTAATTAATGTGGGAGGTTAGAGCAATGACATTTGTATTCTCCAAGCATTTGCTTGCCCTAAAATAAAGCTAATTCTCTTTGATCCCTTGCTTTGTAGAGATCCTTGCTGACTGCTGCGCGCGCACACATAAATCTACGATTTGTAGATAGTTTGATGATATATAAAGAGCCTGTCCATTATATGATCCACATTTCCAATCTTGTCATGTCTCAAAAATGGTACCTTGTCATGTGATATTAAAACCTTATAATAAAATAATGCTTTTGATTATGCAAAATTTGGAGTCACCTAAAGAAACCAAATAAAAATTGAGACCCAAGAAGTCTCGTCTAGCTTCTGCACTAAGTTCTTCCAAATCAACTGAGAAAATAAAAGTATTTAAAAGATAAAGTGGTCCGTTGATGCTTTGTTGTTGGTCAACTAGAAGACCTCAAATTGTCCAATCGATCATTTGTCGTATTGCGGTTCCACACACACACACAGGCATGTGCGAAGAAAAAAACATGTTTTAGGAATTAGGACATAGTTTTCAGATGCAATTGATTAAACTATTTATTGCACAATGTACATATAACAAAATCGTTTAAGGAGTGGCAAAATCGTTTAAGGATTGTTACTTAACAAATGATTTCAATAAAATTATAAATCCAAGTATAATATACCACTTTAAAAAACAAAATAGCGCCTAGTAAATACGAGTTTGCAAAAGAAAAACTAAATTCAACTGTTATTCATTTAATTTTATGCATTAAATTCTATGTTATTGGATCTAATCATGCTTCAGTTTTATTTAATTAAGATTTTAATAAACTTTTGTTCTATTCAATCAAAGTTCAAAATAGTTCTAAAAATCTGTGTGTATTATTATTAAATCATTTGGAAATTAATTCCTTTTTTTTTTTGTCAAAATTGGAAAATTAATTCCACGAGTACAATTTACCTACTTCTGAACCATATTATCCGGTTTAGAAATAACCAAATCCAAATAAACAAACCGCGTTCCATAATCTTGTAAACCGGATCGGTTCATCGACAGTTCGTAAACCCGATCTCCTCTCTATCGAAAACCTCGATTTTTATTTTTATTTTGATGAGATTGTAGAAATTAGGGAAGAGACTTTCGCAAGCAATCTAGAGAGCAACTCGATCTTCAAATCTCCGTCTTCTTTGCCAGAATCATCTTCACCAGATTCTCCACTTCTCCAGGTACATCTTTCCCTGATAATTCTATTAGATTTTCCCAAGGAAAATAGCCAGCCGCCGTATACTCTCTCTATCTTTCTTACAACTACAGTTCCTGTGCTGTTTTGGGATCAAAGCTCCAACTTTTAATAAACCCTTAAATAATCTGATCGCAAAGTCGATTCCTTTTGAAATAACTTTGATCCGAGAGTGTTCTTTTTTTGTTCACTTGGAGCAGGTAATACTTTGTATTGAGTTAGATTTTTAAGATGGGAGTCATACTGGCGTGCTAATGTCATTGTTTCGGATTTTTGTTAATCAGCTTGAAGAAGACGACGAAGATATGGTAAATTTTAGATTCTTATGAGTCTGTGCTTGTGTTGTTTGATCTAAATTGATGATGGGGTTTTGGAAAAAAATTGAGTCTTGATGCAATATTTTGGGGGCATAAACAAAATTTGACCGTGGCTAGTCACAGGCTACTTCGAAGAAAGTGATCACACGTGAAGAATGGGAGAAGAAACTAAATGCTGTAAAGCTAAGGAAAGAAGATATGAACACTCTTGTGATGAATTTTCTTGTGACTGAAGGTTATGTAGAAGCTGCTGAGAAGTTCCAAGGGGAGTCTGGAACCAAACGTATCCTTTTTAAGTTTTTCTTCGTATCAGCTTTGTTTGTGGAATTGGTCTGTTAGATGTTTTAGGTTTGTCTACTCCTTTTGAATTTCCTTATGGAGAAACAGCAGAGATAGATCTTGCGACCATCACAGATCGAATGGCTGTTAAAAAGGCTGTGCAAAACGGAAATGTCGAGGATGCGATTGAGAAAGTTAATGATTTGAATCCTGAGGTACAATACAATGCTTCTTCATATCTTGTGTGAACACTGAACAGTTGCCATTCACTTTTCATATATTTTAAAGGGTTAAAATCTGAATCTTGTTTGGACCCGTGATTGCAGATACTAGACACGAATCCCGAGCTGTTTTTTCATCTTCAGCAGCAAAGGTTGATAGAACTTATTCGACAAGGGAGGACAGAAGAGGCCTTGGAGTTTGCTCAGGAGGAACTTGCACCACGTGGTGAAGAAAACGTAAGTCTTTGTACTTCACTTTGTGTCTGTATTTTACTTGGATTTATCTCGTTGAAGATTGTGTTTTCCATGTGAAACATCTTTATATATTGCTCATTGACTGCACAAAAATACCTGTAGCCTCATGGGTTATACAATTTGTTGAAACATCTTTATATATTGATGCTGAATCATGGGTTATACAATTTGTTGATTATTTTCTGTAGCAAGCGTTTCTGGAGGAATTGGAAAAAACTGTAGCCTTACTTGTTTTTGAAGACGCCTCTACTTGCCCTGTTAAAGAGCTTCTTGACATTTCCCACCGCCTTAAGACAGCAAGTGAAGTAAATGCAGCAATTCTTACAAGCCAGAGCCATGAAAAAGGTAAGTTTTGATGTTTTTAGTGGTTGTATAGCCACTAAAATGGTACTTTCCAGTTTCCTCCTCAAGGGTTTGATATACCAACTCAATGTTTATGAACAAACAGATCCCAAACTTCCAAGCTTGTTGAAGATGCTGATTTGGGCTCAAAATCAACTGGATGAGAAAGCAGTGTATCCGCACATAAATGATTTGTCTACTGGTCAGCTCGAAGACCCGTCAGTATGATTCTGGACTCCTTTCAGCAATTGAAAAACAGATGCGAAAAGGAATAGTGAATGGTGCCAGTCACTTCCCTTCAATCTCAATAACTAAGATTCATATGCTTTCTGGTTTCCCTTTTCTTCTGCATCGGGATTTGTTGGACCTGCAATTGTTAGGATATGTGGAGAAAGGGAGCGTAAGCTGTTTGTAGGCAATGGATTACTCTTAGTCAAATGTTCTTATTGTCATCAACATGTTCCATGACTCATTGCATATGTGCATTTGATTTTATTTAATGAAGTTATTGCTCTTGTTTGGATCTTTCTATGTTCTTTTTGAGCAACTTCAGAATTATAACATAACCAGTTTCATTAAACACCAAAACACATGAAAACAGCAAATCAAATCAAACCAACGAAAAGGAAAGAACAAATCATAATCCACACAACTCAATACTTAATGCTGACTCTAGCCACTTCGATTTTGCTTGTCATCGTCTTCCGAATCATAGGGCTCGGCAAGTTTGCTCTCCACATCGTCATCGGATTGGCCCCGTCGACATTTGTAGACTCTTCAAATATGGGCGGCAGCTTTCCCTTGGAGCTATTAAGTTTGGCCTCTATCTTCTCAGCTTCATCTGCTACATCTGACACATAATAGAGGATCCATCCGTAGTTCGCTGCACGAACACCTTCCTGCAACTCTTGGCGTAGCCCTTTCTGGAACAGCCATGAATAGACTCA
This sequence comes from Camelina neglecta, assembly GCA_023864065.1. Lineage (NCBI taxonomy): Eukaryota > Viridiplantae > Streptophyta > Magnoliopsida > Brassicales > Brassicaceae > Camelina > Camelina neglecta. Next base: position 31,060,188 of record CM043456.1, read on the forward strand.
CCAAGGTGTTAGAAAACCTGAGTTTAAAGTCGATGTTACGCTGTTGACAAGAACTTCTCGTATCATAGTCCCCGCCTAAAACTTTTTAATTAGGCGGGGACTTAACTCTAATTAACCGTGGAAGACTACACATGACCGTCGATTGGATTGGAGTATCCCACAGATCAACTATGGTATTTTTAATATATATCGACGGTCAATGTTCGTAACTACATAAAAGAACAATTGTGTGAAGATGTTGTTAGGTTACGAACCTAACTCGTTAATGGAAATAAGAAAGATAAGAATCGTTAATGGAAATAAGAAAGATAAGAATAGAAAGAAGAAAGGATAAGAAGAAGTTGATTAACTTTTTAATTTCATAAGATAAGGAAACCTCCTAAGTTCATGGCTTCATTCAAATACACATTTCATAATTTAAAACCACAAAGCATTGACAATTAGGCCTAGGCATTCGGTTAATCGTTCAGTTTTGGTTCGGTTGTATTCGGTTTCGGTTAGTTTGGATATAGTAATATAATAACCATTTAGATATTTTAGAAATTTCAGTTTGGTTTGATTCGGTTTCGATTCGGTTAGTTGAAAAGGTAACTATAACTAACATAAATTATATTAAAATTAACCAAATAAAGCTAATATAACCAAAAGACCGAAATTAACTAAAAATACATTACAAAAGTACAAAAATGTAGAAAAATATTGATCTAATTTTACAAAATAGTATTTAACTTTGTAAATTCATAATAATAATATTTAAATATATTAATTATTTAAAGTATTTAATTGTTTTAAATGTAGAAATAATTAATATTTTAAGTTTATTTTATAGTTTTGCATAATATTAAGTATATTATTTTTGATATTTTCTAGGTTTTCGGATATTTTGGTTAACTATTTAATTATCGATTCAGTTCGGTTCGGTTAGTTTGGATATAAGATTTTAGTAATCATTCGGTTATTTAAAAAATTTCGGATTGATATTAGTTTAATTTTTTTGTTCGGTTCGGTCAGTTATTTGGTTGCCCGGCACTTTCAAACTTAAACATAAGTAAGAACCTCTTCTTCACTCAGAGTCTTCTCCCCACTTCTTTCAGCATCATATTACTCGGCGTGGACACTTCGTCGGAATGGTTCGCCAGAAAAGTTACTCGATTCTCGTGCGTGAGATATATCTCTGGCTCCGCATATTTTGGAGGAGCGTCTATTAAGCCTAAGGAGCGGTGTATCGAGGACATTTTGGTAGCGAGATTGCTTGTCGGGTCATGCGAACGGCGAAGCGTTTAGGGATTCAAACCGACCATTGCTGTTTGCAGTTTTGACGCTGATTGAGATGCGCTCCACGTGAAGTCTGCAGACGAAGCGGTACTGAATGGCTCGCCCTCGGCTCGGTTCGGCTCAGTTACCTCAGTGGTGCGACTATCATGGAGGCATAAGGTGTGATTCTGGTTAGTCTATTGTTTAGTTCCCAAGACGCTAGTGGAATTGGTTTCTCTGGTCATTGGTAAAATGAGCATAGTTAAGAGAATTAGAATCAACACAAGTGAGCACAACAAAATGGGTGGAAGGATTGCTCTATTGAATTCAATCTCTCTTGCTTATATTTTTGATTTCATTCTGTGGGGGTTGCTCTTTTGTTATAGATGGCAAAGACCTCTAACTTCAATAGAGCAAACAAACGGACCCAAAAAAATATATGCTCTTTTCTTTGGTAATATCTCTAACATCTGTTGGTCTTTGTGTTGTGTCTGGTAAACAAACCCTGAAATTTTCTTATTTAGTGTTCAATTTCTTTATTTAGTGTTCATCGTGAATTGTTTTGTGGCCAACGATTGTATCGTTTAAGGTGAGAGTGAGTGATCTTGACATGTGACCAGTGATGACGATTCATACTTGAATTAAGAACACAACTGTGTCCTTTCATACAGCCTAAATAATGTCTTGTTAAGTGTCTCAAAAGTAAATAATGCAGTTCTAATCTACTAAGGCTCTGTAGGTATGATGAAAAGATGAGAGATGGATGACTAACAGAGTATTGCAGTGTCCTCTCCCCTGATCATTACCAATAAGATGTGTTGTGTTGTGTTGTGTTTGGTAAATATCTCTATTATCTCTTGTCTTTGTGTTGTGTCAACATGTTATCTCTACCTGAAATTTCCATTTTTTTCTTTGGTTTCTCAGTTCGGCGGCCGACCTATATTGTTCTTGCCGATGCTCTCTCTCTCTCGGTGTTTTGAAGTAGAGCTCAGCTCAGGGATATATCTAAGCTAACGAGTGAAGATGATGTAGACCACAAGAGAGAGAGTCACAAGCACATGAGATGAGTAAGCTTTCTGAACCGGTTTAGTTTTTGGCTGTGAATTAATCATTTGTTAAATATCTCTTCTCTTACCCAAATTTGATGTCGAAGCTTCTAAGCTCACCCGGCGGGAGTGAGTCAACTCGGGTTCAATGGCTCTGCTTCTTCTTAACTTGGTTACCAATCTCCCAAAGTTAGTATCTTTATTCTCACTTCCTTAATTCGTGCAAAATAGATAAAATTGGAGTTATTTTAGTTGAAATTTTGGATCTTTGTGTTGAATGATTGCATATTTGGTATCAAAAGTATTAAACTTTGTGGAACTAACAAAAAAAAAGATCACATTTTTGGTATCAGAAGTTTTAATCTTTGTTTTGAATGATGCATATTTGATCTCTTGATAGTGATGTGTTCCAAATAGTTCTTTGTAATTGATTTGTACACTTTCCTTTTGTCGTAAAAGCAAAAAACAAAGAAAACATCATAGGGTTCGTGTACTCATTGGTATTGAAACTGACCCCCACACACATGCTTTTGCTTTTGCATCATCACTGTTAAAACTTTCTTATACGCTTTGTCACACATACACGGAGACTTGTGGTGATGCATTCATTGATATCATTAGTCATCATATCTGTTGTTTATTTCTTTCCATTTAATGATGAAAGAGGAGGGGGGAAAGGGTATAATAGAAATGTGATTTTGTATTGGAGATTGATTGATTTGTAAGTACTACGAGCGTGTGGGAGATAGAAGATGTGGTCTCTACCCTACTATTTTGACTAGCATGTCCTAGGAACACAAAATGTCCCACTGGCTTTGTCCCTTTGTTTGATTGAGATCAGAGAGTGTCCTCATCTTTTTTCATAGAGATTATAGATTCCCTTTTGCCTCTCTTCTCTTCAAGTTTTGATTCTGAGCACTAGCTTTATCTGAATAAGGTGATTAGGATTTGCGGTTACAGTGACGAATTTTGAATGAATCTTGATCGACATGGTTACGAGAGGATTTGGTGATTGGAATGTCAAATCTCAGTCGAAGATACGAAGTTGAGTTTGATCTTGAAAGTAGGTTTTGTTGGATGTCTCATTGTCTTGATTATCCATTGGAAATGATTTTGTCTTTGGTTAGGAATTGTCATTTAGGGGTTAGAAATTAATTGGCATGTGACATATACACAAAGAACCTACCATGTGAACATAACTAGAATCATTCAAACATGGGAGGACCCATACAATGTAAATCTTCAAGTCCTCTTTCAATTTAAGAGGTTTAGATCAACTTCATGTGACTTTGTGCTAACATCAAATTCTGTTTTTACTAACATAACACATTTCATTTGTCCAACACAAATAGAGGTTTAGATATGTTCTTTCAGTAAAACTGTTTGGATATCAGTTTCTTTGATTGGAGACTGATGTTGTGGTGTTTATATCGATTTGCAGATAGGTGTGTACTCAAAAGGGGTCTCGGTGTTGATGCCGGGAGACCATATACCTACATTCATCGGCTACCTCGTACCCGCACCAGTACCCTCTGTTTCCAACAGTCGAAGTTCAAGTCTAAACTCCACCATCCAAGAATGTTAAAAGTTGAATGCATAATAATTCCATGCTTTTCTGCTTATGCGGTTAACTTTTTTTTTCTGTACCGTGTTTTCGCCTCATGATTTCGACTTCATTGCTGAGATTCGATGAGGTACATTATGCAAAAAAGTTGTATGTAATTAATTAGAGGAACCAAACTGCAAAAGCCCTGGCTTAAGTTATTAAGTATTCAAGATTTGCCAGATTTTCATTTTATTGAATTTCATTTTTCTTATTACAAGAAAATGAGTTGAGAAGAATGTGTTCGGCTGTCAGGAACTGTTAGTGCTCATGAATATGCTACTGTCGGACTGCCTAATCTTTAAGCCCGACCCAAAATGCAATAAATTGTTTATTAAGTATTAGTACAATATGGTTGTCACTTGTAACATGAGTTAAAGTTTACTGAAGAATTACACCACGCTCTGTAAAATATACGGATGATGTTCTCTGCTTTAAGAACTAAAGTCTTTTATAGATTTCGTAAAGTTAAATTATTTGTAAGATACTCATCTTTTATATTTATAGTCAGTATACGCAGGGTTTTGACGTTCCCAAAGAAAACTAGATCTAGTTGTTAGATTCGTCTCATGTTTTATTTTGGTCAAAAGATTCGTCTTATGCTGTGTGATACGATTTCAGATCTCTGACATAACCTTTTTTTTATTATAATTGCTTAAGAAAAAAACAAAACATTCTCTTTTTATAATCAGGTCCTTCAAAAACTCCAAATTGAGTTGTCAGCTGTTTTGTATGAATTATATATTTTGTTGCAGAACTAAACTATCATCTCCTTTTTGCAGAGCTTTTTTTTTGTGATCAATGTGTTTTAGAGACCATACGTATCATCATCATTCATCAATAACTAATAAATTTATTGTCTGGTAGCTCAAGGATGTTGACAAACAAAAAATTAAGTGCAATGAGTTTTGTAAAGGAAATGAACTCTTTGAGGGGGCTTGTTTTAGATCTATAGGCCATTTTTTATGCATGTGAGTCATGTGACTAGAAAATAAATTTAGACCGTTTTTAAAACGACATCTACAATATATTTCTATAGATTTTGGATCCAATATCATATTTAAAAGGATGTAACTGTAAATGAATCTCAGCTAATAAATAAGTAATTGGTCTATGGAAAAGGTTAACTACATTACTTATTTATTTGTCGTAAGTACATAACACATCATCTTGTGTAAAGTTTTTTTTTTTTTTTAAATTTTCTTGTCTAAAAGTTATTATAACTTTACTAACGTCATTATATTATGTCAAGAAAATTGAAATTTGCATGGAGGGTTTAAGTTTATTAACAAACACAATTACTATTTGAAATCATTATAAATTAAAGCCACTTTGCGAGGGTAGTTGTATTATTATCTTTTTACCCATTATTATCAACTGTCCCAAAATTATTAACAATAAATACTCTCACTTCATCACAATCATCCTCTGCTGTCACCACACAACACAACAACACAACCAAAGAGTTACCACTACTCTCTCTAATCTCCGATCAAACCACGTCGTCTCTTCTCTTTATCACTAATGGGTAATTGCTGCGTCAGCTCCGGCACCACCGATGAGGAAAACGAAAATGTTGCCGACAAGAACACGACCATTGTCGAAGAAGAGACAGTAGTCAAAGAAGTCTTGTCTGAAACAACTTTGCTCACTCCTTCCTCTAGTTTCCACGCTTCGACGATCAAAGATCCGGTGAAGACCAAGATCCGAGAAGATGATGAGAAGACAAAACCCGGATTCTTGAAAACTGGTTCAGACCCGGTTATGATCCGACCCGGTTCGATTGATCATGAAGAAGGCTCGGAGGTTTCGGAGATTTGTAGCTTGAGTTTGAGTGAGAGTGTGTCTTCGACGGTTGTGACGAATGGTTACGATGAGGAGGACGTGATGATGAAACAGAGGAAGTCTCAGAGATCTCCGGCGAAGACTCGGACCCGGGTCACGGGTAATAATAATTACCCGACCCGGAGAACCGATCAGTCTCCTCGCAAGAGAAACAACGGTACGTGTAATGGAGCGAGATACGGGTCGGGTGTAAGAGACCCGGGTGAGAGATCCGGAAGAAGGTCGAGATCGCCGGCGACGAATAGATCGGTGATGGATCCGAATCAGAGTAGTCGGGTGGGTGGGGCGAGGACTAGGAAGAATAATCAGTCTCCGGGTCGGGTTAGACAAGATCCGAATAAAAACGGGTTGGATCAAGAGCAGCATCAGAATTACGGTTATACCACTGAGGAGTTGTTAGAGAACCCGCTTGTTTCGTTAGAGTGTTTCATATTTCTCTGAAAAAATATAAGAACGAATATTCCGGGGAATAATTTATTCTCATTTTGACATTTGGATTTGTAAAATTCGTAAAAGCTACTAAATTACGTTACCTCTGTAATTCTTCATTTGTGTGTTCTACTTTTTTTTCTGCTGATTAAAAATTGTAATTTCGGTTGAATGATGAATATGGTTATATGTTTTTTTGTTCTGTTTTTTATTTTCGTTATGTCTTAGGGTATGAGAGTTTTTAAGATGTTAGATGTTAGTAATGTTTGTTATAAAATCTTTAATGGATATATAACCGTTGCTATGAGTAAGATTTTTTTTTTTGCTTAAATTCGAATAATTAATCCTCTCAAACGGTATCATTTAAATGAATAGTAAACGTTACAAAGTTGAATTTCCTCATTTTATTTAAGATCGTCATTTAGGTCACCAGCAGTAAAAGTGGAATACTTTTTTCTGTCGCACGAAAGTGGAATCACTTTAACGATCGTATTGGAATTTCAAAGCTCTTTTTTTTTTTTTTTCAAGAGAAAATTATAAATAGATTCAAAAGTTTTTGCTTTTCCTAATGCATAAGAACGTTGCTTCTATTATAAGTATAACTTTTCTTTGATTTTATGACTCCTTTTTTAATTTTTTTTGATACAGCATGATTTTGATCTAAAAGGTTTTGTTGCCCGCATTTGTGCTTGAACCAGTTCGAAATAATCACATCTGAACATCTTGCAAGTGAACTGTATAGCTCAACATGTGAAATTTATGTTCTTACTAAAAAAATTTGACGGTAAATAAATGTTATTTACAATTTTGTCATAGATATTTTTTCAAGAAATAGACAAGATTGTAAATAACAGTCATCAGTCGGAAACCGAGTGGTCTGAAATTAGAATAGTCAAAGTCTTTCGTATGCGGTCTGAAAACAAACGACGCCAATGACTTTTTTTTAATCTTCTATCTTTCTTTGATAATCTCCAACCAACCGTCCGTATGATGTTATCTCCAAATATTTTTCAACTAAAACACTTGTTGAGTTTCAGCTTTTAGCTTCGTCGTTGCTTACTGAAAACTTCTCTCTTTTCTCTCTCACCATGGGGAATATTGTGTCTTGTCAATGCTCTGGTGATGCAGTGTTGGATCGTATCATTAGATATTTATGTGATAAAGGTTATATTCGAACCCTTAAGGAGAATCTCAGGGATCTGGAGAGGGAAATGGAAGATCTCAGAGCAATAAAAGATGAGGTGCAGAACAAAGTAGCGAGAGAAGAGGCACGCCATCAACAAAGGCTAGAAGTTGTCCAGGTATGGCTTACCCGTGTCGATAGTATTGATATACAGTTCAAAAATGTGCTTAGTACTAAGCTCGTTCAGCTTCAAAAGTTGTGTTTCTGTGGTTTATGTTCAAAACATGTATGTTCGAGCTACAATTATGGGAAAACCGTATTCTTGTTGCTCGAAGAGGTTAAGAAACTTAGATTGGAGGGTAATTTTGAAGTGGTTGCTGAGCCTACTCCGAGATCTGTTGTAGAGGAGATGCCTACTCCGCCTACGATTGGTCATGAAGAAATGCTGCAAAAGGCATGGAATCGCCTTATGGAAGATGGAGTTAGAATCATGGGTCTGCATGGTATGGGAGGTGTTGGGAAAACTACCCTTTTCAAGAAAATACATAATAAGTTCTCTGAAATAGCTGGTACGTTTGATGTTGTTATCTGGATCGTGGTGTCTCAATGCGCAACGATTTCAAAGCTTCAAGAAGATATTGCACAAAAACTAGACCTCTATGACGAAATGTGGAATAACAAAAAACAAAGTGATAAGGCCGCTGGTATATACAAAGATTTAAAGAGGAAGAGATTTGTGTTGATGCTAGATGATATATGGGAGAAAGTGGATTTAGAAGCCATTGGTGTTCCCTTTCCGACAGAAGACAATAAAAGCAAAGTAGCATTCACCACTCGTTCCAGAGAAGTATGTGGGCGGATGGGGGATCATGAACCAATGGAAATCAAATGTTTGGAACCAGAGGAAGCATGGGAATTGTTTAAAAACAAGGTCGGAGACTACACATTAAGAAGAGATCCTGTTATTGTCGAGTTGGCAAGAAAGGTTGCTGAAAAATGTCGTGGTTTGCCTCTGGCGCTTAGTGTCATTGGCGAGATGATGACATCTAAAAAAATGGTACAAGAATGGGAGTATGCAATTGATGTTTTGACTACATCCGCTGCAGAGTTTGATGACATGGAAAATAAAATTCTTCCAGTTCTTAAGTTCAGCTACGATAGCTTGGTAGATGAATATATCAAGTTGTGTTTCCTGTATTGTGCTCTGTTTCCAGAAGATTTTAGGATAGATAAAGAAAAGTTAATAGAGTATTGGATATGCGAAGGATTCATCGGAGAATATCATGTTGTAAAAAGTGCCAGGAATAAGGGTTATACGATGCTCGGCACCCTTATCCGTGCAAACTTACTAACGGAGGTTGGTACAAGATACGTTACGATGCATGACGTGGTTCGTGAAATGGCTCTATGGATAGCATCAGATTTTGGGGAACATAAAGAGAACTTTCTTGTGCGAGCAGGAGTCGGATTACATGAAGTACCACAAGTCAAGGATTGGGGAGCTGTGAGAAGGATGTCATTAATGAAGAATGATATTAAAGAGATAACATGCACTTCCAAGTGTTATGAACTTACAACTCTGTTTCTCCAGCAGAATAAAAATCTGAAGAATCTATCAGGTGAATTTATTCAGTCTATGCAAAACCTTGTTGTTTTGGATCTATCTTGCAATCGCAGATTCAATGAACTTCCAGAGCAGATATCAGAGCTAGCCTCCTTGCGGTATCTTAACTTGTCGCAGACAAAGATGAAGCAACTGCCTGTTAGTTTACATGAATTGCCGAGCCTAATAATTTTGAAGCTACGACATTCTAATGTTCATGGAGATGTAAGCTTAATAAAAGAGCTGAAGCTCTTGGATCATCTACAAGTTCTAACCATAACGATATCTACTGAAATGGGTTTGGAGCAAATATCAGATGATCAAAGGTTGGCGAACTGCATCACAGATCTGATGGTTAAGGATATTCAACAAAAGCCATTCAAGATATCATTACTAGTGAGTATGAACAATCTTTGTTCCCTCTGGATGAAAAGGTGTCATGTTTCAGAGATTGATACATATTTGAAGTGCAAAGAAATTAGCAAGAAGGACTCGGCTAATTTACACAGTCCCTCAAATCTTTGCTTTACCAACCTCTCCAGCGTGAATATAATTTACTGTCATAGTATCAAGGATCTGACATGGCTGTTGTTTGCTCCAAATCTTGTCTCCCTACTCATTAAAAATTCAGATAAAGTGGAAGAAATAATAAACAAAGAGAAAGCAACCAATCTTACAGGTATTATTACTACACCGTTCCAGAAACTAGAATGCTTAGATTTACATCATTTGCCGAAGCTGAAGAGTATCTACTGGAGTCCTCTCCCCTTTCCATTTTTGAAGCACGTAACTGCATATAACTGTCCAAAGCTGAGAAAACTTCCCTTAAATGCTACAAGTGTCCCACGACTTGAGGGTTTCACAATAGAAATGCGTCCTCGAGAACATGGAAATGACCTTGAATGGGAGGACGAAAATACCAAAAATCGATTCTTGCCTTCATTAGATCGGGTAACCATTACTCTCATTCTCTTCTGCTAGATCAAGTTCTAATTTTCTTCTTTTACTAGTGTTTTTTTTTATCTTCATGTTTGTTCTAGTTTAACATGAGATATGCACAAGCACCATGCACCATTTTTAGACTGATATGATCCATATGCAAATTGGATCACATAATAGAATAGGTTGTGCCTCGCAATTTGAATGCGTTCCTCAAGTGTTACTAACATTGTTTCATTTTCTTTCTTCTTAAGCGGCTGAACTTTTAGGTCTAAAGATCCATTACTCAGGATTGGGATCTTCTTCTTCAGTTCTTGGAGTGTGTGTTGTGTTGTTCATTTGGATTGTATAATTAAATTTGCTTTGCATACTGATCTATCTGGAGTGTGTTCTTTGTTACGTTTTTCATTTTCATATTGTAATTTCTTTAACATTTTTGCATGCTTTATAGACCACCGTTTTACACAATCAACGTACAGTTTATGCTTTTAGGTAAAATCCAAGCTTCTATCTGTTGGTTTCTCTTTCATCTTGCAATGTGTTCGATTGGATGATAATAATATTAACAGGATCAAGAAGAAAAGTTTTGATTTGTCCTAAATCATGAAGATCTTGTACTAAGATTCTAAGATTCACTAATGTCAATCTGTTGTGTAATTCTAGTTTTCGAGGGCTAAGTTAATTACTTTAGGTTTCATCAGTTTACTGATAAAAAGCTTTGTCGACTTTAGACAATACTAAAGCTTCAGTGATCATTTGTGTGTGTCTTACACCAACACAACTACAGCATACTTTTTTTTTTGGTCATAACTACAACATACTTAAAATTCAGTAAAGCTCCATGAATGAGAAATTCAAGAACTCAAACCCATATTTATCCCCAAATAGAAAGAGCATCATAAATCCTCAAACCCACCAGATTGCTCAAAAAGAAACATGAATCCACCATTTGAAAATCACAAACAAACAATGTCTCTAAATCGGAATGGCTCAAACAGAGTCTTCTTCGGAATTAGAGATGCAAGACTTCTTCCTTTTGATCGTCTCCAATTGCCATGGAACGCATCAAAGTTCGTAAGATCTTCCTTTCGATTCCGAACCACCAACAAGGCACCAACCAATCCTAGTAATGAGCCAGCTTCATGAGAAACTCTCTTTCCCCCGCTGCCTTTTTTACTTAAATTAATTAAACTTTGGAACCCTCTGTTTCTCTTAAAGTGTCTTGGCCACACTTGCGACTTTTGTTCCGGTTCTGGTTTTGTTTCTTCTTCAGCTTGGTTTATTCTTCTGCATTATGATTGAAAATTTGGCATGTGTTAAGTGGATTTTCATAAGGTTGCTAATTTTTTTTTTTAATTACGAACACTAACACATGTGGGGTGTATTGAACTCTTTCAAACCATTAGAAAAGTTGTTAAGGATTTGTATTGATTAAAACAGATTAATTTTAATCAAATGAGCTAAAGTTTTGTTATCGAAGCTTGTATTAGATTTTTTAGATACACTAAGGATCCAGGGTCTGTCAAGCTGTGATTGGCTGAGGGAAAACAAAATTTTATCTGTGTTTGGTTCTCTCTCTCGTCTATCTCTTTCGCTCTCACAGTACTATGAACGGCGAAAGGACTGGACTGGAGAATCTCTCTGTTTGGTTCAATAATGCTTAAATTGTTAGAGAATCTCTCTGTTTTTCTTGGTAAGAATTTCTCTGATTTCAATTGTATACTAGAGATTCATGTATTAGGGTTAATTGATGTGAAGAAATTAGGGTTGAACAAATTGAAATTGATGTTAGGAAAATTAGGGTGCTATGATGTTAGGGTCGATCATTGGTAAGCAAAATAGTGTTTAGAATCTAAAAATCGTGTGAAACAAAACCTTTTTCCATACTTATACCAACAAGAGATTTGTTTGATAGTAATAACGTAAACTTTTCTTGATTTGGGTTTGAGACGCCGAGATCGAAGCCTAACCAGAACCGTGAAGAAACAGAGTCTACGGAAACTACGACGACTTACCAGAAAGACTCTCTCTCTTCTTTTTCTTCTTCTTCTTCTTCTTCTTCTACCATTGAGCATCATTCTGCTGATCAATTTCCAAAGGACATGGGCATTGGAGATGACAAGGTTTTCATTCAAAACTGGTTTTCTTTTTAATTTTCACTATTTGATTTAGTCTTTGGACCTAATGAATGATCTGTGGTCATAGGATACGGACGGTGTGATTATAAAGGGAAATGGGACTGAATCTGGACGAATTATCACCACCAAGAAGAAGGGTTTTTGAATGATCAAAGAGACAAGGTGACTTTTTCAGTTTTGCTTCTCTTCTGATCTCTATAGGACGACCCATTTAAATTCTGATTTTTTTTTTCTTGTTTCTTCTTTATCTCCGACAGAGCTGAACATGTAATTGGGACTGGCTCCAGGTAAAATAAAAATAAAACCGACTAACTCATCAAGACGTTTAAAATGTGATCTGATTGATGTTCATTACGTGTTTTGATGTTAGGCTAAGTGCTTAGAGACAGAAGGGAAAATAGCAATCAAGAAAGTGTTACAGGACAAGAGATGCAAAAAAAAAGGAGAACTTCAGATCATGCGAATGCTCGAACACCCTAATGTCGTTGAGCTCAAGCATTCTTTCTTCTCTACCACTGAGAAAGACGAGGTTTATTTTAACCTTGTTCTTTGAGTATGTACCCGAGACTATATACCGCGCTTCGAGATCTTACACCAAGATCAATCATCATATGTCTTTGATCTACATTCAGCTCTATACCTATCAGGTAATACTTCTCCAAAATCCATTACTCTGTAAGAACTTTTTTTTTTAAAGTTCACAGCTGTTCTGCTTTTCTCTGTTGCTCTTCTTTGCTCTACTTAAACTGAAGTTTCTATAATGTAAATGTAATAATTTTTAACTTTCATAATATAGAAAATGTTTTAAAATTTATACAAAATAAATTATACTTTTAAAATTGTAATTTTCAGAATAATATTTTTAAAAGTTTTTAAGGATCCAAAATTAGGATGTACCCCTGGAGGCATACAATTTTACAGTTTCTAAAAAAAAATTTTAACCAAACAATTTCCAAATATAATATAATATAATAATATTCTTAATCTCTCTTAGACATCTTTTTTTTTTATCTCCCCCCCATTGGAGATGGCTCTTATAATGATCAAAAACACAAATAATTATTTCTTCTTTTTTCCTTTATGAAATGAGAAAATTAATTATTAATATAATCCGATTAGAGTTAGTTCACCTTCTTAAGATAGTATATTAATTTATTGTGGAAATTTGAAATTATTAAAATAACAAGTGACTATAATAATCCAAAGGAAGTGTTTAAACATTGAGCTTTGTTTTTCTTTAAACATTGTTGCATCTAATGAAAGTGATTATGATCATCCCAACTGGGCGATTAGTCATTGACCTTTGTATTTATATTTTAAAACATACATAACAATCCAAACTAGGCGGTAAATCATTGAAATTTGTATTTATATTTTAAAACATAGTTGCATCTATAAATGATTCACTGTCTTACAATAATCCAAACTGGGCGATAAATCATTGACCTTTGTATTTTTATGAAGATAGTTGCATCTAAACTAAAACGTCCTTTGGAACAATCAGAAATTACAACGCAAAGTGGTCTGAAATATTCTCTCATCCTTCGTTATTTGTGAAATGATTTTCTCCTAAAACACTTCTTCAGCTTTAGTTTCGTTGTTGCTTGGTTGAAATATTACCTCTTTCTCTCAACATGGGGAATTTTGTGTGCATCGAAGTTGCTGGTGGTCAACCGGTGGATCGTATCATTAGATGCTTATGTGGTAAAGGTTATATTCGAAACCTCAAGAAGAATCTCAAGGCTCTGGAGAGGGAAATGGAAGATCTCAGAGCTATTCAAGATGTGGTAAAGAATAAGGTAGCGATAGAGGAGATCCGGCATCAACAAAGGCGTGGAAAAGTCCAGGTTTGGCTCAACCGTGTCAATAGCATTGATATACGGTCTGAAAGTCTGCTTAATACTAGTCCCGTTCAGATTAAGAAGTTGTGTCTCTGTGGTTTATGTTCAAAATATGTATGTTCGAGCTACAGTTATGGGAAACGGGTATTCTTGTTGTTGGAAGAGGTTAAGAAACTCAAATCGGAGGGTAAATTTGATGACGTTACTCAGCCGCCTCCAAGATCTGAAGTTGAGGAGATGCCTACTCAGCCTACGGTTGGTCAGGAAGTAATGCTCGAGGAGGCATGGAACCGCATTAGGGAAGATGGAGTCGGAATTATGGGTTTGCATGGTATGGGTGGTGTTGGGAAAACTACTCTTTTCAAGAAAATACACAATAAGTTCACTGAAACAGCTGGTACGTTTGATGTTGTGATATGGATCGTGGTGTCTCAAGGCGCAACGATTTCAAAGCTTCAAGATGATATTGCAGATAAACTACACCTTTGTAGCGACGAGTGGAAGAACAAAAATGAAAGTGAAAAGGCCGCTGATATACACAGAGTTTTAAAGGGAAAGAGATATGTTTTAATGCTAGATGACATATGGGAGAAAGTGGATTTAGACGCACTCGGAGTTCCATTTCCGACCAGAGAAAATGGATGCAAAGTAGTATTCACCACACGTTCCAAAGAAGTATGTGGGCGGATGGGGGATCATAAACCAATGGAAATCAAATGTTTGGAACAAGGGGAAGCATGGGAATTGTTCAAAAACAAGCTTGGAGACTTCACATTAAGAAGAGATCCCAGAATTGTCGAGCTAGCTAAAAAAATAGCTGAAGAATGCCGTGGTCTGCCACTGGCGCTCAGTGTCATTGGCGAGACAATGGCATCTCAAACTATGGTACAAGAATGGGAGTATGCACTTGATGTTTTGACTACATCCGCTGCAGAGTTTGATGACATGGAAAATAAAATCCTTCCAATTCTCAAGTACAGCTATGATAGCTTGGTGAATGAAAATATCAAGTCATGTTTCCTATATTGTGCTCTGTTTCCAGAAGATTATGAGATAGATAAAGAAATGTTGATAGACTACTGGATATGCGAAGGATTCATCGGAGACTACGACCATGTTATAAAAAGAGCGAGGAATAAGGGTTATACGATGCTCGGTACCCTTATCCGTGCAAATTTACTGACGGAAGATGATTCAGAAAAGGCAGTGAGGATGCATGACGTGGTTCGTGAAATGGCTTTGTGGATTGCATCAGATTTTGGGAAACAGAAAGAGAATTTTCTTGTGCGGGCAGGAGTCGGATTACATGAGATACCAGAAGAAGTCAAGGATTGGGGAGCTGTGAGAAGGATGTCACTAATGAATAATGATATTAAAGAGATAACATGCAGCAGTTCCAACTGTTGTGAACTTACAACTCTCTTTATCCAACGTAATCAATTGGAGAATCTGTCGGGTGAATTCATACGGTCTATGAAAAAGCTAGTTGTTTTGGATTTGTCGAATAATTACAACTTGAGTGAACTTCCAGAGCAGATATTAGAGCTGGTGTCCTTGCAGTATCTCGACTTGTCTTTTACAAGTATAGAGAAACTGCCGGTTGGTCTCCAAGAGTTGAAAAAGCTAAATCATCTGGGTGGAATATCAAAGTTGTTGAATCTAAGAATTTTGAAACTACTAGATTCTAAAATTCATGGAGATGTAAGCTTAATGAAGGAGCTGCAGCTCTTGGAGCATCTACAAGTTCTAACTATAACGATATCGACGGAAATGGCTTTGGAGCTAATATTAAGCGATCAAAGGTTGGCGAACTGCATAACTGATTTGTGTATTGACGGGTTTCTAGAAAAGCCATTCGATTTATCATCCTTGCCGAGTATGGAGAATCTTAATGAGCTCTTTGTGGTCAGTAGTCATGTCGTGGATATTTATACAGATATAAAATGCAGAGAAAGCGAGACAGACTCGTCTCACTTACGCAATCCGAAAATTCCATTCTTTACCAACATCTCAATGGTGTTTATAAGTGAGTGCCATAGCATCAAGGATCTGACTTGGCTATTGTTTGCTCCAAATCTTGCCCATCTAAGGATTTCAGATTCAAGAGGAGTGGAAGAAATTATAAACAAGGAGAAAGCAACGGATCTTACAAGTATCACTATTACGGGTATTACCCCATTTCTGAAGCTAGAACGCTTATATTTGTTTAAATTACCGAAGCTGGAGAGTATCTACCGGAGTTCTCTCCCCTTTCCGGTTTTGATTGGCATAGGTTTAAGAGACTGTCCAAAGCTGAGAAAGCTTCCCTTAAATGCTACAAGTGTCCCACTACTTGAGGGATTTGACATATTTATGGGTCCGGAGGATCCAGAACATGGAAATGACCTTGAATGGGAGGACGAAGATACCAAAAATCGTTTCTTGACTTCAATCCGTCGGGTAATCATTGTCTTCTGCTAGAGTTACAATTTTATTTTTTTCCCTATTTCTTTCTAGTTTGCTCATTGTTTCACTTTATTTTTCTTCTTTAGCTGCGGAAGGTCTAAAAACCACATTACTCAGGATTGGGATTCCTCAGTTTCTGAAATCAGAATCCACGCTCTTCTTCTTCTTCTTAGTACATTCTCTTTTCTTGTGGTGTGTGTGTGTTGTGCATTTGGATTGTATAATTGAATTTGCTTTGCATTTTGGATTATATTTGTGGAGTGTGTTGTGGACCTGTGGTTGTTCACTTGGATTACGGTTTTCATTTTCCAATTGTTTTCAGACTATATTTTTTACACAATCAACGTACAGTTTATGCTATTAGGTAAAATCCAAGCTTCAATCTGTTGGTTTCTCTTTCATCTTGCAGTGTGTTCGATTAGGTGATAATAAATACTAACAAGTAACAAGATCCAGATGAAAAAGTTTTGATTTGGCTAAATGCATGAAGATCTTGTACTCAGATTCTCTAATGTCAATCCCCTAAAAGGCTTCCTCTGTCTTTTTTTATCTTAAACAGTTCAACTAGATTTAAGACTCGGGTTTGGAGCAAATTAGAGAACACAAAATCCCTAAAATTCGCCCAACACTCCATCCATGTACGAGCAATTGAAGAACTCAGAACCCAGCAAGAGTGCTAAAAAAAGAAACATGAGTCCATCCACCATGTGAAAATCACAAACAGACGACGTCTAAATCCCACCAAGTGGCTCAATCAGAGCCTTCTTCAGAAAGAGATGCAAGCTACACTGACAAGCAAAATGGTATTAGATCATTTTTCATACAATAATGAGCTTTTAAATGTTTTTGCCATATGGTTTTGATGATACCAAAAAACTGATATACGATCCCCTCTGACACTTGTAACAAATTAATGAGCCTTTATTCCACAAAAGAAGCAGTTTCAAGCTCTGATTTGTCTTTTGCTTGATAGGCTTCTGAATTCTCAAGTCTCTTCTCAACCTTGGTGGGGCTCGTTTAGATGTCTGCACTGCACTGTTCCTCTTTGGCACTGGCAAGTTTCATATTTTCATTTAAGTCATCTTTTAAACCCGATTCTTTTGTAGCTGGTTTCTTCATTAAATCTTGCAGGTGTGTTCACTGTCTAAAAATCATTCCCATCTTTTGCTCTAGATTTTAATATGTTGTTGCACAAAAGAAGCCTTTGGTTTTATTTTGTTTCGGGTTGATAAGGTTCAGTTTTGTTGGAAGGCATTAGTGTGTTCTCATATCCTTTACACTTGAACTGAAATCTCTCTTTTTTTTCTCTTTTTTTTTCTATTTCAGTAGTGCATCTATTTCACAATAGGACATTCTGTGCTTTTGACATTCATACCACTCTCTGTTTTGACTTTCCATCATCTTTTAAGCTTTTATGTAACTGTCTGGTTAAATTGTCTCTCCCCTTTATTGAGTATGTTTAAAGATAAGATAGTTAACCCACAAAGCTGCATTTTAAGAACTCCAACCCAGATTTGTTCTTAATTAGAAACATGATATATATGTATATCCTCAAACCCAGCATAGTTATTAATATTGCAGTCCAAGGTGTGAACTCAACATCTCTTGTCATTATTGCAGTCCATGGTGTGAACTCAACATCTCTTCTCATTATTGCAGTCCCTCCCAGGTCAGGCTCCCACAGTCAATATAATAATGTTTTAGTTTTGGTCTTCCCAAAAGACTTTTAATCTTTCCATTTTTTACTACTGTATGCTAAAATGGAAGCGAGTTGTCATAACCACTCGTATTTGGAGCAAAATGTTATCTCCTATAGTTTCACTTAAAAAACATCTTCACATTCAGCCTTAGCCCTCTTATATTTATCTCTCTTCTCTGATCACCATGGGAAATTGTGTGTCTTTCCAACTTTCTGTTGATGGTCAAATGCTTAACCGTATCTCTACATTCTTATGTGGTGAAGGTTATATTCGAACCCTCAAGGAGAATCTCAGGGCTCTAGAGAGAGAAATGGAAGATCTCAAAGCTATTCAACTTGTGGTGAAGAACAGGGTAGCCAGAGAGGAGGTGACACGACATCGACAAAGGCTTGAAACTGTCCAGGTATGGCTTACACGTTTCGAAAGGATTGATATAAAGTTCAGTAAACTTCTAAGTACTAGTCCTGTTCAGCTTCAGAAGTTGTGTCTCTGTGGTTTATGTTCAAAAAATGTATATTCGAGCTACAATTACGGGAGAAGGGTATTCTTGTTGTTGGAAGAGGTTAAGAAACTAAAATCAGAGGGTAATTTTGAAGTGGTTGCTGAGCCGACTCTGAGATCTGAAGTTGAGGAGATGCCTACTCAGCCTACAATTGGTCATGAAATAATGCTTGAAAAGGCATGGAACCGTCTTATGGAAGATGGACTCGGCTTCATGGGTTTGCATGGTATGGGTGGTGTGGGCAAAACAACACTCTTTAGAAAAATCCACAATAAGTTTGCTGAAATAACTGGTAGGTTTGACGTTGTGATATGGGTCGTGGTGTCTCAAGGTGGAAAGAATTCAAAGCTTCAAGAAGATATTGCGAAAAAGCTACACCTTTGGGACGAGGTGTGGAATAAGAAAGATGAAAGTGATAAGGCCACTTCTATACACAGAGTGTTGAAGGGGAAGAGGTTTGTTTTGATGCTAGACGATATATGGGAGAAAGTGGATTTAGAAGCCATTGGAGTTCCGTTTCCAACAAGAGAAAATGAATGCAAAGTAGCATTCACCACCCGTTCTTTGGATGTTTGTGGACGGATGGGAGATCATGAAGCTATGCAAGTCGACTGTTTGGAACCAGATGAAGCATGGGAGTTGTTCAAAAACAAGGTCGGAGAAACCAATTTAAGAAGAGATCCCATTTTTGTTGAGCTTGCAAGAAAGGTTGCTGAAAAATGTCGTGGTCTGCCACTAGCGCTCAATGTCATTGGTGAGACAATGGCATCTAAAACTATGGTACAAGAATGGGAGGATGCAATTGATGTTTTGACTAGATCCGCCGCAGAGTTTTCTGACATGGAAAATAAAATTCTTCCGATTCTTAAATACAGCTACGATAGCTTGGTGGATGAAAATATCAAGTCTTGTTTCCTGTATTGTGCTCTGTTTCCGGAAGATTTTAACATACAAAAAGAAGAGGTGATAAATTATTGGATATGCGAAGGGTTCATTAGTAAAGACCAAGTTATAAAAAGTGCGGTGAATAAGGGTTATGCGATACTTGGTACCCTTATACGTGCAAATTTATTAACTGAGATTGGTTCAAGAAGGGTTGTGATGCATGATGTGGTTCGTGAAATGGCTCTATGGATTGCATCATACTTTGGAAAACAGAAAGAGAATTTTATTGTGCAAGCAAGAGTTGGATTGCGTGAAATACCAAAAGTCAAGGATTGGGGAGCTGTGAGAAGAATGTCATTAATGAATAATAATATTGAAGAGATAACATGCAGTTCAGAGTGTTCAGAACTTACAACTCTGTTCCTTCAAGAGAATCAGTTGAAGAATCTCTCAGGTGAATTCATAAGGTCTATGCAAAAGCTACTTGTTTTGGATCTATCAGGTAATGAAAACTTGAGTGAACTTCCAGAGCAGATATCAGAGATGGTGTCATTGCAGTATCTTGACTTGTCATTTACAAGTATAGAGAAACTGCCTGTTGGGTTCCTGGAGTTAAAAAAGCTAGTTCACCTGAATTTAGCTTCTACAGAGAGACTTGGTAGTATTAATGGGATATGGAAGTTGTTTAGTTTAAAGATTTTGAAACTACGGAATTCCAAAGCTCATATCGATGTAAGCTTAGTGAAGGAGTTGCAGCTCTTGGAGCATCTACAGGTTCTAACCATAACGATAACGGGGTCAATGAAGTTGGCTTGGGAGCTAATAATAGGCGATGAAAGGTTGGCAAAGTGCATGAACTTGACTGCAGTTAGATATTAATGCTTGGTGAGTATGAAGAAATCTTAGTGAGCTCTGGGTGGAAAGCAGTCATGTCATACAAATATGAAGTTGCAGAGAATGCGAGATGGACAAGTCAATCCATGCTTTACCAACCTCTCCGGAGTGAGTATATATGTAAGTGGAGACACTAGAATTCTTTTTTTTTTCCTCTGGTCTTGTTGAGCTTCTTTCATGTATACACTGTTATTAGACCGATATGATCCATTTACGTTATGATACAAATTGGATTATTATATTTATTTGGGGAAATCAGGCATATTATGTATGAAGGACAAAGGAAACCAAACAAGAAATCAGAAAGAACGATTCGTTATCGTCACTCACTATCCCTTGAGTCATCAATTTCTTTCTTCATTATGCTTGCCTTAAGCCTTGTCCTGGAGATATCGTCTGGGCATCACTGTGTCTCTACGGGTCTACGAACCAGCACGAAACAGTTCAAAACCCATTTGAAGCTTTTCGAACATACAAAATGAATACAAAGGGAGATCGGTTGCTTTGCAATCAAACCGGCTGTCTTACGGTCGAAATTAAGTGAACCAGACTAAACCCAATCTATAACATAAACGGATAAACCTATAGATGATCCCACGGATTATGGTTGGTTAGCTCTAAAATCTCTGGTTACGAAACAAAACCACGCTTAATTATTTATGTTTAAACCGGTTTGGAGAATTAATAAATAACCAAACCAGCCTTAACTAAACCGGACAAAGATATGTTGTCATTACTGGGTTAATAGCATTGAAGAGAGATAACTTGTGGTTCCAAGTTTTCTCAACTTACAACTATGGAGAAGAAGAATAACCAAAGATATGACTCTCTCTCACACTCAATAAGCTAAGATGGATTCTCTTTTTGCCATACTTTTGACTTTTGTTCTAGTCATTCCATGTTCTTCTTTAACGTGGTTTCTTTTTTCTTCTAGTTCCATGTTCGTCTTGCTTTTTTTTTTTTTTTTTTGAAATAATAAGAGGTTCCGGGCCTAGGCCCGTACATCCCCTCGTACCAGGGACCAGAATATTTTATATGGTCCCCAAGCATCGTCCCTCGAACCGGCGACCTCTAGTTTTTGCCAAACTGAAACAACTTCCCTTAAATGCTGCAAGTGTCCCTCTGAGTTTGAGAGTTTTCGGTGAACAATGGATCATTAAGGACTCGAATCTGTCAACGAATGGGAAGACCAAGATACCAAAATCGTTTCCTGCCTTTATTCTATCATCAGGTAATCATTTTTTTTTTTTTTTCTCTTCTCTCTGAGTTGCCGTTATTAGACTTATCTGATGATCCTTTCACAGTTAAAACATCATGTTTTAACTGTGAATCGGGATTCTTCACTGGCTAAAATCAGAAACCACGCTTCTTCTTTTGTTGCTCTTGTTCATTTTGGATTGTATTATTGCTTTTGATTTACATACTGATCTTTCAGGCTACATTTGTAGTGTGTTGTGTTTTTTAGTTGGATTATGTTTTTCATTTTCCCTTTGCATCCTTTTCAGACTACATTTTCACACAATCAATAGTTTATGACAATACTACTAGGGGTTGTGATCTAACTATAAACCTGTTGAGTGTGATGGTAAACTCAATCTTCTTTTCTCTTCAGGTCTTCCTTCCCTCTGTTGATGATCTATAGATTTATACTCTTTTAATCCGATGTGGTATATTTCATAGGTTTGAGTGCCCTTAGAATTAAGCCTACTCCCATATTCGTGTAATGTATGTGTTTGGTTTTAGACGTGTCAACTGATCTCTTTTTTTGTTAATTTTCTTTCATTGACCTTCGTTTTCTTTAAAACCTGGTTGCATCTTAATTGATTATAACAATCTAAACGGGGCGATTAGTCATCGACATTCGTATAGTTGACCATTGTATTTCTTTTTAAAACATCTGGAGTGATTACAATAATCCAAACTGGGTGAGATTAAATCATTGACCTTTGTGTTTCCTAAAGTATAGTTGCATATAAAATGATTATAATAATCCTAAAACACTTCTTCAGCTTTTAGCTTCGTTGTTTTGTTTTCTTTCTTTATTTTTGCTAAAAAGGTTTACCTTCGTTGTTTGCTTGGTGAAACATTACCACTTCTTTCAATCCAACATGGGGAATTTTGTGTGTATCGAAATTTCTAGTGATCAAACGGTGGATCGTTTCATTAGATTCTTACGTGGTAAAGGTTATATTCGAAACCTCAAGAAGAATCTCAGGGCACTGGAGAGGGAAATGGAAGATCTCAAAGCAATAAAAGATGTGGTGCAGAACAAGGTAGCGAGAGAGGAGACACGACATCAACAAAGGCTTAAAGCTGTCCAGGTATGGCTTACCCGTGTCGATAGCATTGATTTACAAATCAAAAATCTACTTAGTGCTTGTCCCGTTCAGCTTCAGAAGTTGTGTCTCTGTGGTTTATGTTCAAAAACTGTATGTTCAAGCTACAATTATGGGAAAAGCGTATACTTGTTGTTGGAAGAGGTTAAGAATCTCAAATCTCAAATCAGAAGGTAATTTCGAAGTGGTTGCTGAGCCGACTCCAACATCTGGAGTAGAGGAGAGGCCTACTCAGTCTACGATTGGTCAGGATAAATTGCTCGAAACGGCATGGAATCGCCTTATGGAAGATGGAGTCGGAATCATGGGTCTGCATGGTATGGGTGGTGTTGGCAAAACTACACTCTTCAAAAAAATCCACAATAAGTTTTCTGAAATGGCTGGTGGCTTTGACGTTGTGATCTGGATTGTGGTGTCTGAAGGCGCAAAGATTTCAAAGATTCAAGAAGATATTGCACAAAAGCTACATCTTTGTGGCGACGAGTGGACCAACAAAAATGAAAGCGATAAGGCCACCGATATATACAAATTTTTAAAGAAGAAAAGATTTGTATTGATGCTAGATGATATATGGGAGAAAGTGGATTTAGAGGCTATCGGAGTTCCGGATCCAACCAGAGAAATTGGACGCAAAGTAGTATTCACCACTCGTTCCCGAGAAGTATGTGGGCGGATGGGGGATCATGAACCAATGGAAATCAAATGTTTGGAACCAGGGGAAGCATGGGAATTGTTTAGAAACAAGGTCGGATACAATACATTAAGTAGAGATCCTGCTATTGTCCAGCTGGCAAGAAAGGTCGCTAAAAAATGTCGAGGTCTGCCACTTGCGCTCTGTGTCATTGGTGAGACAATGGCATCTAAAACTACGGTACAAGAATGGGAGCATGCAATCGATGTTTTGACTACATCCGCTGCAGAGTTTTCTGACATGGAAAATAAAATTCTTTCGATTCTCAAGTATAGTTACGATAACTTGGTGGATGAACATATCAAGTCGTGTTTTCTCTATTGTGCTCTGTTTCCAGAAGATGATGAGATAGATAAAGAAAAGTTGATAGACTACTGGATATGCGAAGGATTCATCGGAGACTACTATGTTGTAAAAAGAGCGAGGAATAAAGGCTATGAGTTACTCGGTACACTTATCCGTGCAAATTTACTGACAGAGGTTGGTACAAAAGTTGTTATGATGCATGACGTGGTTCGCGAAATGGCTTTGTGGATTGCATCCGATTTTGGGAAACATAAAGAAAATTTTGTTGTACAAGCAAGAGTCGAATTACATGAAGTACCAAAAGTCAAGGACTGGGGAGCTGTGAGAAGAATGTCATTAATGGCTAATGATATTGAAGAGATAACATGCAGTTCCAAGTGTTCTCGTCTTACCACTCTGTTCCTCCAAAGTAATTGGAAACTGAAGAATCTCTCAGGTGAATTCATCCGGTCTATGAAAGACCTAGCTGTTTTGGATCTATCACGTAATTCCAACATCATTGAACTTCCAGAGGAGATATCAGAACTGACATCCTTGCAGTTTCTTGACTTGTCGGGTACAAGTATTAAGCAACTACCTGTTGGTTTCCAAGAGTTGAAAAAGCTAATGCACCTGGATTTGGCTTTTACAAATAGACTTTGTAGTATCAATGGGATATCAAAGTTGCCGAGTTTAAGAGTTTTGAAACTAGAAGATTCTAATGTTGTTCATGGATACGTTAGCAAGAAATATTATAGTGACGAAACTAGAGCTCGTGCAGAGGTTAGCTTGGTGAAGAAGCTGCAGCTCTTGGAGCACCTACAAGTTCTAACCATAGCTTTATCTACAGATTTGGGTTTGGAGCACATATCAGGCGATCAAAGGTTGGCAAACTGCGTCAATGTTGTGAAAATGCATGAATTTCAACAAAAGCCGTTGAATATATCACTGTTGGTGAATATGGAGAATCTTTGTGAGCTCAGAATGCTTTATACTCATGTATCGGAGATCAATTCATATACAAATTTCAGTGAAAGCAGAACAGACTCGTCTGATCTATACAATCCGACAAGTCCATGCTTCACCAACCTCTCCCTCGTGAATATAATTCATTGCAATGGCATTAAGGATCTGACTTGGCTATTGTTTGCTCCAAATCTTGTCGAGCTACGCATTGTACATTCAGAAGAATTGGAAGAAATTATAAACAAAGAGAAAGAAACCAATATTACAGGTCTTATTCCATTTCTGAAACTACAAAGCTTATCGTTGAGCAGTTTGCCTAAGCTGGAGAGTATCTACTGGTGTCCTCTACCCTTTCCATTTTTGAGGGAATTAGATGCAAGTTACTGTCCAAAGCTGAGAAAGCTTCCCTTAAATGCTTTAAGTGTCCTACGAGTTGAGGAATTGGTTATAAGTATGGATCCTCGAGAACAGAGAATTGACCTTGAATGGGAGGACGAAGTTACAAAAAAACGTTTCTCGCCTTCATTCATTGCACTCAGTCAGGTAAACATTTCTCTTATCATCTTCTGCTTTGGGTTTTTTTTTTCATGTTTACTCTTGGTTACCACGTGGTATGATACACAAACTGGATAACATAATAGAATATGTTGTACGTGCCTCTCAGTTTAATGTGTTCCGCAAGTCTTCCTTACTAACATTGTTATATTTTGCTCCTTTCTTGTGGATTTAGGTCTAAGCATTCTTTTCTCTGGATCGGGGATATTCATTTCTCTTATTCTCTTCCGCTTGAGTTTCTTTCATGGTTGTGTTTGCATGAGGTATGCACCCTTATTATACTTAGATGATCTATTTGCATCATGATACCTAACACACATGTACAAATTGTATCACAAAAAAAGATTTTTCATGTGCCTCTCAAATCAATGGGTTCTACAAGTGTCACTAATTTTGTTTTATTTTTATTCTTCTCTAGTGGCTTTACATCTAAACATTCAACTCTTTGCCTTGGATTGTGATTCGTCACTGTCTAAAATCAGAATCTACACGTAATTTTTTCTTTTGCTTTATGTTTATTCTTGCAGTGTGTTTGTGTTGTTCATTTGGATTGTATCATTGCTATTTCTTTGAAAGTGATTTCAAGAAACATAATTTATCTCAGACCAAACCAATTACCAATGGAGAAAATAATCTAGAGAGAGAGAGTCTTACGGAGATAAAATACGTGTAGTTGTCGAAACGTTTGAGTCATTTTTCAGACGTGTTAACTAATCTCTTTCGTGGATTCTCCTAATTACTTACACATTGACATAGTTTACTTATGAAACGAAATATCTGCGTAAAATCTAACATGAGACAACAACAAAAACTTCATGATTTTCTTAAAAAGTTAAAAGACATTATATTGTCCATACATCTATCATCTATGGATTTGTCTTGCAAAAGTACTTCAAAAATGATATATTTTCCAAATTACTTTAAATATTATTTCTAAGGTTGATAGTATCTTCAAGAAACATACAAAACCAAGAGAGGATGACGTGTTGCTTCACCTATCAAATAATATTATTTTGCCTCACCTATCAAATAAATAGTTAAACAAAAATGTATGATGATGGAGTTGGAGAAAATAAAATCTGAACCAATAGAGAGAAGTCAAGTCAATTCGAAGCAAGGTTGTTTTCGTAATATTTCCCCAACTCCAATTCAATGCCCGGACAAAAGGGCATTTTCGTCAGTACCGAGACCATCGCAGAAACTATAGAGAGAGGTTCACTGTCCAAGAAAAATGCTTTAATAAAAAAAAAAAAAAAACCGACCGACCGGATTAATAAATCGAAATAAATAAATAAAATTCTCAGAGAAATAAAAACTTTTTTCTTCTTCTTCTTCTCTGTTTCTTCTTTTTCTTGGTTTCTGCTTTCGTGTCGTCGTCGTCGTCGTCACTATTTGAATCTGATTTTTTTTGTCTCTCTGTTTCTTTCTCTATCTTCTTCCCCGAATCCGATTCTCTCTCACGTTTTTTGGATTTTTTCAAATCTCAACGGGAAGCAACCTCTCTCTCTTCATGTTTCTCAATTTGAATCTCCCAAAAATCTCGAGCTCTGTCGTTTAGTGACAATTGGGGATTTTCTTCAGCTCCGATTCACCAAATTTTTTTTTCCGATCGATTCAGCAGATTCGATTCTGGATTTTTCAACGGATTTTGCTGCAAAATCGAAGTAGAATATGGCGAAGCGTGGATATAAGCTCCGTATCCTTACAATTTTTCTGGCGATTTTGTTTGATTCTTTTAGCTTTCAGCAGTTTCTTCACCACTGACTCGTTAGGGTTTTTATATCTTATGAACAAAACTTTGGTTTATTAGCTTCTTTAGCTATATTGATTAGGTTCAGTTTTTAATCAGCATTTTTCTTGATTTTTAAGCAGATAATTAAATTTTCGGATCAAAATGTTTCTATTATTGTCTGCTTATTAATCAAACTGAGAGCAAAATGGTAGAAAATGACACTGCAATTAATATGTTTTTTCTTTTGTGTTTATCATTTTTGTTGATATGTTCTTGTCTTGTGGATGATTGTTTTATAACTTAACTTGATTTTGGGAACTTAAGAGGAGTTTTTGGCACATTCTGCAAATGTGAATTGTTTAAGTATCGGAAAGAAGACGTCGCGGCTCTTTATAACTGGTGGTGATGATTACAAAGTCAACCTTTGGGCGATCGGCAAGCCTACTTCTTTAATGGTTTGTTTCACATTTCCTCTCTTCAGTATGTTTTTACAGGAATGGTGTTAAATCCTTTTCCTGTCTTGCTGGCAGAGTCTATGTGGACATACTAGTGCAGTGGATTCAGTAGCTTTTGACTCCGCAGAAGTTTTGGTGCTTGCTGGAGCTTCTTCGGGTGTGATCAAGCTGTGGGATGTAGAAGAAGCAAAGAGTTAGTTGATTGAATTTTTTTTTGCTTTTCTATAGAATATTTGTTGCTCCTTGTATTGTATGCAGAGCTAGTCTCATCTAATGGGGAATAGATTATATACCATTTGGGTCCAGTTATTTGAGCAGTTTATCAGAATATATCTATCGTTCAGTTTAGAATTATGAGGTCTAACATTTCCACTCTTTCTCTTGAAGTGTAGTGGTTCGAGCTTTTACTGGACATAGATCCAATTGTTCTGCTGTTGAATTTCATCCCTTTGGTGAATTTTTGGCATCGGGGTCAACTGACGCCAATCTAAAGATTTGGGACATCAGAAAGAAGGGATGCATACAGACGTACAAGGGTCATACTCGTGGCATCAACACTATCAGATTTACTCCTGATGGTCGTTGGGTAGTGTCGGGAGGACTTGACAATGTTGTAAAGGTAAGAACAGCATTTTTAACAAATGAAACTTGTGCATCTTTTTTTTTCCAACTTATGATCTTAGAACAATGTACTGCATATAATTTCCAATAGGTATGGGATTTGACTGCTGGAAAGCTTTTGCATGAATTTAAGTTTCATGAAGGACCTATCAGTTCGCTAGACTTCCACCCACTCGAGTTCCTCCTAGCCACAGGTTAGTCTGTGATTCTTTGTTTTTCAGGCGTTTTAGGGGTAATTTAATGGCAATTATTAATTAATAGATTAATTATCCTCTCTTTAATCACACGTTTTATAATTTATATTGAGGTCTTGTGACTTTACACTCTCTCTATTCATTATTCAGGTTCTGCAGACAGGACTGTAAAGTTCTGGGATTTGGAAACGTTTGAATTGATTGGAACTACCCGACCAGAGGTACTAGCCTGTTGTGTCTCTAGATACTGATTTTCCTGGAGAATCTATCACATGTGTTTTTACCAATATTTCTTTTTAGCGTGATCACCTTGAAGGGAAAAACCTCACATAATACCAACATCAGAAATATACTTATTCTCGGTCTTTGCTCTGAGGGCGTGTTAGAGAACCAAGTGATCATTTAGTTATTCCTTAAAAGGTGTAGAAGAAGTAAATATAATTAATTTTCCAAAAAGTTGCATCTGATGAGAATCATGAGAAACGTTTTTCTTGAGCTGTCTTTGTAAATATTGTCTTAGAACATCTTATTCACATACTTTCCATGGCATGTGTATTTCCTTGTTTCACAGGCTACTGGAGTTCGTTCAATCAAATTTCATCCGGATGGGCGAACCCTTTTTTGTGGTTTGGATGATAGCTTAAAGGTTTTGATTTGTCTTTGTGATGACCTTTACAATATTGAGGATTCTCAGTGACAAAAACGTTGATATCATAATCTGATACTCATAATTCAGGTTTATTCATGGGAACCAGTAGTTAGCCATGATGGTGTTGATATGGGATGGTCAACGCTTGGTGACTTATGCATCAGCGAAGGGAAGCTCTTGGGTTGTTCATACTACCAAAATTCCGTTGGGATTTGGGTGTCAGATATATCGGTCTGTCAGCTACTGTGATTGTCCATACCTTTAGAAATTTATGTGAAGCTGGTAGCTGAAAATTCGAGAGTTCATTCTTTTTTCCTTTTGTTTTTCTTTAATCCTTTATTAAAACAGCAAATCGAGCCATATGGCATTGGATCTGCGGATAAAAAAGAATGCGTGGAGAAAATACTCAGTGCTCTAGACGATCAGTCCTCTGATAGAATAAGGAATAGCCCAAGGCGCAGCTCATCTCCAGATTATGAGACAAAAGAGATAAAAAACATATACATCGACTGTGAGTAAATGTTAATTTTGTTTCGATGTTTGTGGATTCATTCTCTACCGTGAACTTATTGAAGCTTGTCCTTTCAAGTGGGGTATGGCGGGTTTTGGTTAGGTGTTCAGAAGTTCCGGACGGTAGCTTACTAGTTACTGTCATGCCAACTATATATAGAAATTGAGTCAACACATAATGATTGGTTGCTATAGACTATTAACGGAGATCGCCAACTTTGGTGTGCTTGTGCTAGTGGTAGGAAAGCTAAATTTTGTTTTGGCCTGCTCTAAACATATTTTACATGTGTTTGTGTTTATTCCGAAATTTTGTAGCTATTGATATTGAATGAGTCTGAAATGGTGGTCTTCTTTTCTGAATGAATTAGATATCGATAGCCATAACCATTGTGACCTGGACTGTGATTTTCAGTCTCTCACTTCTGTATGCCTATTGTTTATATCTGGTCTAATATTCTCTCCTCTTCAAAGCTGCAGGTGGAAATTCAGCTGTTGCACATAAGTCAGTATCTCTAATTACTACGAAAGTCAAGGCAACTTCTACTGGACAAGAAGTGGACAATAAATCTCTCATAGTGCAAAGTGTTGTACCATGGGATTGTGATATTGGGAAAGACTCTTCTGATTCAGGAAAGGAATCTATCACTTTCGCAAAAACAAAACCAGGCATGCTACTGAGACCGGCTCATGTAAGAAAGACGCCAACAAAGTATGATGAGACCAAGCAGTCAGTGGCCGTTCAATCTGAGATTCCAAAGAAAAGTGCATCGGACGATGAGAAGAAGCTAGATACTGAGACAGCATTTGATTCAGAAAGAAGTGTCAGGAAACCATTTGATGTTGACGATTCTATCATCAAGAGTATAACCAACAAGTTTGAACAAGCTTTATTACCAGAATCACCAACTGGTAGGTTCTCCCAGTTCATACTTTAGTTTCATCAGATTTGAGTTTTTAGATTATCTATTCCTATCCTTTTGAAATCTCTTTCCATCTTTGACTTAGGTATGCTGCTCAAACCACCTCGTGTACAGAGATCACCAAGTACTAAATTCAATGAGGCAAGATGTGCGGCATCTGTTGATTCTGGAGCTTTAGACAGTAAATTGAGTGGGTTAGAGTCCCCAAAAGACATAGACTTGCCAACAGGGCTTAAGGATGACAGAGGTAGTAATCCGTGTGAGGACGATATCGATAGCAAGAGCATTTCAAGCAGGTCAGAAAGAGTTCAATCACCAGAGAAAGCTGGTGGTGAACTAAAAAGTAAGTTTTGATTTAAAATTATCGCGTAGTAATTAATGGGGATTTTTTGCTTCTAAAGTCAATGCTTAAACAGTAAAACTAGTGCAGCGTTTATGCGTTTGGCTTAAGGAGTCGTTTATACAGTCGACAACAAAAATCAATCTAGAAGAATGACCCAGCAGAAATTTAGTAGCATTAGCTTTTAGGTTGCTACATCTAAATATTTAGCTGCTTTTTCTGCTTCTAGGATTTTCTTTTACAGTTTTCATGTCGCTTGTGGTCAAGTTACCAGGTCTTCAGGCAACAATCAGTTTATAATTAATTGTTAATATTGTATCATGTAGGCCTTGAATCCCCAGGAGGTAGCAAAGAATCAAACCCTATGAAGGTTGTTAGAGGAGGTTAGCCATTCAAAGTTTTTCTTTGGTAGCATATACGTCATCTGGTTATTGATTTTTTAAAAACTGATGTGTTTACAGTAAAAGTTGTTTCGGGAAGGACGCGGTCATTGGTTGAGAGGTTTGAAAGAGGGGAAAAAACTACTCACTCTGAAGACAAAGCAGCCAGTGCAACAATAGTTCAGAGCTCTGATGCGGTAGAGGAAGAGTCCCAGACAGCATCTGTACAGGCAGTTAGCACGAAGCCCACCCAGGTAATGCCAGTTAAACTTGATCAGGCAACTAACTCAACGCCAGTTGAAGCTCCTGTGTTATCAACACGACGAACTAGAAGTACTCCAGTCAGAGTAATGCCTGTGGTACTCGGTCGAGACACTAATATGGCAACTGATGCGCCTCCTGTAACATCAACACGACCTGATAGGACTTCTTCTACTAATTTGATATCTGATGTGTCTTGTGTAACATCAACACGACAAGCTATGACTTCTCCAGCTCCAGTCATGCCTATGATACTCAATCAAACATCAAAATTGATATCTGACGAGCCTCCTGTAACATCGACACGACCTGATAGGCCTTCCTCTACTAATTTGACATCTGATGAGCCTGGTGTAACATCAACACGACAAGATAGGACTTCTCCAGCTCCAGTCATGCCTATGATACTCAATCAGACATCAAAAATGAAATCTGATGAGCCTGCTGTAATATCAACACGACCTGATAGGCCTTCGTCTACTAGTTTGGCATCTGATGAGTCTGGTGTAACATCAACACGACAAGCTAGGACTTCTCCAGCTCCAGTCATGCCTATGATACCCAATGAGACATCAAAAATAAAATCTGATGAGCCTCCTGTAACATCAACTCGACCTGATAGGCCTGCATCTACTGATTTGATATCTGATGAGTTTCCTGTAACATCAACACGACAAGCTAAGACTTCTCCAGCCCTAGTTACGCCTGTGATTCTCAGTCAGCGTCAAAAAACTAACATGAAATCTGATGAGCCTCCTGTAATATCAAGAAGACCACTTAGGACCTCTTCAGCGCGAGTAATGCCTGTGATACTCAATCAAGCATCTAACTCGTATGATGAGCGTCCTCTATCAGCTTCACGATCCGCTAGAAATTCTCCAGCCCGTGTAATGCCTATGAAACTCAATCAAGCAGAAAATATGACATCTTATGAGCCCCAAGTTGCATTAACACGATCAGCTAGGAACCATGCCCGTGTAATTCCTGGGAGAAACAACCAAGCAAGTAACTTGGCATCTAATGCATCTCATATAAGATCAAGGCAGCGATATAGCCCAACTCAAACGCTGGCAACACCTGCAGTACTTGATCAGGTGACTGATATGACACTGGATGAGGCATATATAACGGAAACTCAACCAGCTTGTGATATTTTAACCCAGGTAATCTTCTAGTCATTAGTTTGAGAAACTAATAGACATCATACTTTCTCCATCTTTGAAATGTAGCTCGTTCTATAATTGATTCTGGTCGTCGCCGATGATAGAGGAAAAAAATGAAATTGCAAGGAATACAAAGTTGGAACAGCTCTGAATACATAAATAAGTATTTGATTTGTTTGGCTTATGCAGGAGGAAGAGCCTCAGATATCTGGGAGGGAAAATGATGGTGACATTTGGGAGACTTTAATGGAAACTCATAATGAAGTTTTAAACACTCTTCAATCAAGGTTAACAAAATTACAGGTAAATTTTGTCTCTGCTATTCTTTTTTCACCGTTTTCTCTTGCTCTCTTGTCCTTTTTCTTTTCGTTTTTTTTTTTTGGTTTTGAGGATTAATGAAATGGTTGATTTATCATAAACATGCAGATTGTAAGACATTTTTGGGAACGAAGTGATATTAAAGGTGCGATCATGGCCTTGAGAAAGCTGTCAGATCACTCTGTAAGTATCCCAGGAGATATACTTTTGCCTGTCTTTTTCATATGCTTAGATGTATGGAAAAAGCTGACTCGCTTAAACTGGAACAGGTTCAAGCAGATGTGATCAGTATTCTAACTGACAAAACAGAGATTTTAACATTGGATCTGTTTTCTCAGTTAGCACCCGTCCTCACAGGTTTGTTGGGGAGCAGGACTGAGAGGTAAATTATCTTATTATATATTTCCTCAACCTTAGATTTTTGTTTGATTTGAGTTTAAGATATAAAGTCATCTCCATTGGCTTGAGAATAAGGGTATGACAAGAAAATGATGACATTTTGATGGAACGGAGGATGTCTTATCAGCAAACTTAACATGTGATTTCAAATTTGTATAGGCCTGTAAATGTCTCCTTGGAAATGCTCTTGAAGCTTGTAGCAGTGTTTGGTACAGTTATACAATCAACTGTTTCAGCACGACGAGTCGTTGGCGTTGATCTTCATGCGGAAGAAAGGTACTTGTAATTTCTGCTCCTCTTGTATATACATTCATGCCACACACCTTTTGCTACACTATTAGTAAAAAAAATTTCGGGAAAAATGCAGGTTACAAATCTGCCAAAGTTGTTCTGCGGAATTGCAAAAGGTTCACAAGATTCTTCCACTACTCACAAGGTAAAAGAATAGTTGTAAAACATCTAAAACTTAGTTCTGAATCATCAATGGTCAAGTTCTGAACCATTCCAACTCTTGTTGATCAGTATTTGCTTTAGGTTTTCTAATGTTTTTTCGCTCTCTTTCATCTGAAAACAGGCGAGGTGGTCTCATAGCAAGAAAGGCTCAAGAACTAAACCTAGTTCTTCAAACACCTTAGCTCCAGATTCAGATTTTCAGATTCAGGCCTCTCTGTGACTTCTCCAATTTGTATATTATGAAGAAACTGTCTTCATGTTCCTTCAGGCGATTTTTCATCTGTTGCGTTGAAGACTCGCCGAACAGTCACAGTTTCTTGTGGCGGATTTTGCGCCTGGTAAGAACACTGCGAAAAATCGGTATATGCTGTAAATCAATCTATGTCTGGGATTAAAGTTGTTGTCCTTCTTTAGATTCTTGATTCAGTGAATCTCAAATGTTTAGCGAAAATGGCAATTACAAACGTCTCCCTCTTCATGTGAATGTAATATGCAATCTTAATGAGAAGACACCATCAGTATATGAGTATCATCATTTGGCAATCTAGTACTTTTGTCCCCTGACTTATGTCTAATAGTTGGAATTGGTCATGTGTCATTTGGAGGTTAAGAAAATAGACTTGTCAAAGATTGTTTTTTTCATCTACCAAATGTGATAATGACATACATATCCGATAGCCGTTAGTCTTCATGATTAGAGTCTTTGTTATTGAATATTTGGTGTTCATCAATCCCAAAATCAGGAATTTGATTAACGAAGAAACTTCTCGTCTGTTGATTTGGATTCCAATTAGTACTTCTAAAAATAGTTTAGGAAAATAAATACAATATGATGAGATTTTTTATATATATTTAATTTAACCGTTTTTCTAAAGATATATACTTAACTTTTAAAATCTTAAATTTAGTGTTAATGATGTATTGATGTCTTGTATTTTATTCGTTATATTATAGTATAATTTGTTTTTGTTAACATCATGCATTATATTATTCTCGGTGAAACAATCAATTCTAAAATCAGTTTTGGATTTTGATATAACAAAACACTAATGTCTAAAAATAAAAACGAATTAGCTCCGAGTATTGGAGATAAATATTCTAACAAGTTGTGGTAATGACGAATAATAAATAAAAAAGAAAAAGATAGAAAAATTCTGTTAAAATAAATTACTTTATTTAGGGACAAAAAAAAACAAAGGCACACAAATCTAGTCATAAGTCTTTCGTTCATAAACAAACCAATCTTCTTCTTCTTATTTGGCTTTTGAACAAAACAAGAAAAATAATAAAACAAACAAACCACAACCATCGATTTCAATTTTCTTCCATTTCACAAAACGTCGAGCTTAAGCCTAGACCCTTCGTCAACCCTTTCTCTCCCACCTCAGAATTTTTCTTTTTTTTTTCTCTCCTTTCTTACTAATTTTGAATTTTAAAATTTAATTTTCCATCCCCCATTTCTTGTCGGAATACAGCTTTTCGTGTAATAACCTCCGACACAAACCCACTCGAAACGGCTTTTACCTAGCTTCTTGTCTTATCATACCAGATTACCAAAAATAAAAATTAAACTTTTTTTTTTGGGTTTCTTGGTTTGTTGTCTCTGTCTCTCTGTTTTGAGAATTGAGTGGTCGGAGAGAGAAAAATAGATTAGGTGGAATACGCTAACGTGCGCTGGGGGTGCGTAGTTTAATTTTGGGATTTTTCTTTTCAAAATCGAGAAGCGCGTAAGGGACACGCGTGATTGATTTTTTTTTTTTTTTCTCGTTGATGGTTATGATGATGATGATGACGACGACGATGATGGAGAGTGATTGGGGAACATGGGAGGAGCTTCTTCTCGGCGGTGCCGTTCTCCGTCACGGAACCGGTGATTGGACCGTTGTCGCCGACGAGCTCCGTTCTCATTCTCTTCCTGAGATTTTCACACCTGAGGTTTGGGGGTCTCTCTCAATCTCCTCATTTCCCCTTAAATTTCTAATTTAATTTCTGAAGTTTCCGATAAGATTAATGTCCGAATCCAAAAAACATAATTAGGTTAGGTCATTTAAGCAAAATTGTAGTATGTATTGTGAAATTAATTTTAATAATTGAAAGATAAAAGCTTAAGGCAGAACAACAGTGTTGTTGTCGGTGGATTAAGAAGCATAGATTCATCACTTGTGTGTCAAGAAAGCTTTTAGGGTCAAAAGTAAAATAAAGATTTTGTTCTTGTTAGACTACACTACTATTATGTGTATCTTCTTGAATTGGAAAACTTAACTACATTGAATAATGCATGAAATTAGAAAAATGTCTTGTGGTTATTGTGATATTGCAGGCTGAGTTTGGTCAATTCTTGATATTTTTCTTATCTTTTGAATCTGCTTATTCCTATTTTTATTTGCAGATATGCAAGGCTAAGTACAAGGACTTGCGGAAACGTTATTTGGGATGCAAGTAAATATTTGTTTCTTCTTGTCAGATACTGGACATTTATGACCTACGATTAACCATAGTTTTCATATGTTCATGTTCTTGTAGAGCTTGGTTTGAAGAGCTTAAGAAGAAACGAGTAGCTGAGCTTAAGGCAGCTCTACTAAAATCTGAAGACTCCATTGGGTTAGCATTTGTTTTTATATTTCTTTCATGTCGTGGAATCAAAGGAAAAAACAGATTTTGAATGTTCAATTATGTGCTGTGATATTCTGTTTTTAGTTCATTGGAATCAAAGCTTCAGAGTTTGAAGTCAGAAAGTAACGATGAATGTCACCAAAACAATTATGATTCTAGCCGAACGTTATCACTCGAACCCTCCCCAAAATCCGAGGGTGGAGGAGAATGCACGAGCAAAGACACATCCAAAGACTTGTCATCAGTCGGTAGTTTCACACAGCAAGAACTGATCACAACAAACTGGTCACCGGAAGCCAAGTCAGAAGCACCAGTAGTACTAGTAGTAGAGCAAGAGAAGACGAAAAACATATTACACAGCGACATTTTCGAATCAGTGTACGGAGGAGGACAAGTGCTTCCGAGTATGAGAAAGAAACGAGGCAAGAGAAAACGAAAAGATTGCAGTGTTGGTAAAGAAGTGACAGAAGTTAGCGCTGTGGAAGAAAGCGATTTGGTTGATACTTCTGCAGATATTGCTAGCGTTTCTAGGTGTAAAGAAGCTGCTTCTACTAGCAACAACAGTCAAAGCCGAGGTCATGGTTTGGCTTTACCAAAGGAGCTTATGAAGATATACAACACTATTGCACAGAACGAATGTGCACTTGTCTTCCGTAGACGGCTTGATAGCCAGGTGATTGATGATCATGATATCGTGAGCTTTTTAGTCTTACCTTGATACCGCCCTTTTCGCTTATCTCCTCTGTCTTTTTTTTTGGTAATGAACAGAAAAGGGGAAGATACAAGAAACTGGTACAGAGGCATATGGATTTAGACACAATACAATCAAGGATCAATGGTTGTTCGATATCTTCAGCTAAAGAGCTCTTTAGAGACTTTCTTTTGGTGGCGAATAACGCAGCTATATTTTACTCTAAAAACACTCGTGAATACAAATCCGCGGTGTGCCTTAGAGACATTGTTACCAAGTCTTTGAAACACTATTTGACAGAAGATCATCTTCCTCATCATAGTAGCATTGCTACAACAAGCACAAAGATTCCTGTTCTTCCTCAGAAATCTACATTTCCTGTGGTCCGAATGAGCCAAGCAGCTAAAAAGCCAAGAACCGGAGCGCACCCTCTTAAGACTGTTGTGAAAGATATGGCAAAGACTACAAGCAGGGGTAAGAAAAGGTCTGTTACGGATATACCAGTTTCTGCTGTGAAATCGTCAGCAGCTTGTAAGAAGGGAACGGCTGTAGAGAGAAGAAAGGACGGTAGACAAGCAAATCGAGGACTTGATTCGCCTGCATTGATGGGGAGAAAGCGGAACCGGGTTAGATGATTTTAGTGAAGGGTTGTTTGATTGATATGTTGTTTGTAGTTAGGCAGAGAAAGCTTATTTGATGTTAGCAGTTCATATTTGTGTCAATATGATCTGCAGGCGTAGACAGTGATGAATCATGATCATTGGTAAAACTAATTGTTAAAAAAATGTACATTAATCTCATTGTCACCTTTTAATTTTATTTTTTAATCATAGAGAAAATCGATGAGGGTTGTTGATCTCTCTTCTGCCTCCCAAATGCAACTCTCATGTGACCCTTAATATCACATTGACCACAACAACCCTCTTTATCTATGGCTCAGGTGTTTTTTTTTGTTCAATCAAGTCTAACCCGTACGGTTTAGAGCTTTCAATGTATATTTCTAATCTTACGATTAATGTAATACATAAATGTTGATGAAAAGTATTGCTCCAAATCTAACTTTAGCTATAAAACAAAAAGACTACAAAGAGCCAGAGCCGGCCCATAGGCCAAGCCAATGAAGCATCAGCTTGCGGCCGTATATATTATATACAAATTCCGGCCCTATTTTCTCAAAAGTTTCTTTGGTCTAATGGCGTTAGGAGTGTTAGTACTTGCGGCCGTATATATTATATACAAATTCCGGCCCTATTTTCTCAAAAGTTTCTTTGGTCTAATGGCGTTAGGAGTGTTAGTGAAGACATACTTATCACGAGTTTGAACCGCTTGTAGCTCATTTTCTTTCATTTTTCGTCTTCTTTTTAATAAACATTAAAAAAATAAATCTCTTATTGCATATAGTGACAAAAATTCAGTCTATTTTTTTTTATTTGATTGTGGCCCTTGAAAAGTTAGCGACGGCTCTGCGAAGAGGTCCACGACATGCAATATGATTGTATTTTTTTTTTTTTTGACATTGTTATATAATAGTGTTTGGGGAACCAGGTCCACTCCAGCCGTCCGAAAAAAATACAATAGTCAAATCCTTTGGTAGACAAAGACGCCTTCATGCCTCTTTGATCAGTTGATGAAATATCAAGTGTTTCCAACGGATTTATGATGAATTCATTACAATACGTTTCTTATAATGTATTTAAATGATTATATTTTTTGATTCGTATGGGATTCTATTGTTTTGGACCTATTAATCGAACAAAATACTTCTCAAACCAGTCATAAGAATTAATTCAAGTTTTTGAAAGTGTGCCTGTATAATATTTGCCCCTAGGAATCGGTAGTCAGTATATAAAAAAAATATACACTACTTGGTCGTTGTTGGTAAAAGTATAGAGCTGTGACTTGTGACCCAACTGTATTGAATTTATCAAGAAAAATTCTCCCATTATTTATAAATATACCCGTTTATGGATAACCATCTTCGATCGATTGTTCACCAAAAAGTAATCTCCGATCATCAAGTCTTCTTCTCCTGATCAGCCAACCAAGGTTATATTAATTTCTCTATCCTTTCCCAATGCAGATATCTTTGTATATTGATTTAGCTCTAAAATCTAATATATTATGAATTTCTGGTTCAAATTGTTTTTACGTAAAACATCATGAGCATATTTTCAAGAACTTATACAACATCATGAATTGAACCTCTCTTTCCTCAGTGATCTATTTCCTTCAACTTTGAACTTATTAGATTCTTGTCGTCGCGAAAGATTATTAAAATTCATAAAATTATTAAAGAAACATATGTGGGAAATAATGCAATAACTCCATTTATGAATTAGATTCTAATCAGGTTGGAGATGGCACAAAGATTGGAAGCGGTAGGTAGCACAAAAGGCTTTACATTCGATGATGGATCTGACCATGACGGTATTTCCAAGATTTTTGTTGGAGGTGGTCGTCAAGGCATTAATTACATGGAGTTTGAATATGTAAAGAATGGACTACTAAAATTTGGTACACTCGTTGGTCGTCGACATAGAGGTTTCATTGAGACGGTATGTCTCTGGTGTATACTAAACTAAACTTATATTACTCGGTTTTATGTGAATAGTACTAATTAATTTTTTCATCCTTTTCTCAAATCTTGGTTTTTTGTTTAGTTTGAGATTAACCATCTTAATAATGAATACCTCGAATCAGTAGAGGGTTACTACGACCACGAATCTGGTTCCATTCAAGGACTTCAATTCAAAACCAATTTTAGGATTTCGGAACTGATCGGATATGACAAGGGTAACAAGTTTACACTTGAAGTCGAGGGAAAAAATATCACTGGTTTTCATGGACATATGAGGAACAGAAACATCATCTCCCTTGGAGCATATTTCACTTGGAATTATCCGAATAGATTGAAAGCAAAAGGTAGCAAGGGAGGCTATAAGTGGGATGATGGAGCTGACCACGACGGTGTAGCAAAAATTTATGTACGAGGTGGTTTTGAAGGCATTCAATACATCAAAATTGATTACGTAAATAGTGGGAAACCTGAAGAAGGATCAACCCACGGTTTCTCGGGTAGTGGTTTCACGCAGACGGTATAAATACAAAGATGTTCCAACTTTTGTTATTGGCTAAATTGCTAATACCCTTTTGTGTTAACCAATTCTTTTTTTTTTTTTTTTTTTCAGTTTGAGATCAACTATCTTTACAATGAACATCTAGTATATGTAGAGGGTTACTATGATTTCACATCTGGTGTTATTCAATCACTTCGATTTACAACCAACTTTAGGGCTTCAGAGATGTTTGGGTATGAAAAGGGTAAGAAGTTTTTACTTGGAGAGAAAGGTAAAAGAATCATTGGCTTTCATGGATATGCTAACAAGAATCTCAACTCTCTTGGAGCATATTTCACAACGGTTCCCATTACCAAATCAGAATGCCACGGTGGTATTGGAGGCCTACCTTGGGATGATGGTGTCTTTGAAAGCATTAGAACGGTGTATGTTAGTTATAATACCACTAACATAAAAT
The DNA here is from genome assembly GCA_023864065.1 of Camelina neglecta. Classification (NCBI taxonomy): domain Eukaryota; kingdom Viridiplantae; phylum Streptophyta; class Magnoliopsida; order Brassicales; family Brassicaceae; genus Camelina; species Camelina neglecta. Next base: position 31,100,501 of record CM043456.1, read on the forward strand.
GTATCACATTTCACTACCACAACCGTACAGTTGTAGAACGTCAACACGGTTGGCAGAGTATACAAGACGAAGGAGAAGAAGAAGAGGTTACTGATTCTAAAAACACAAAACATATTATTCATTGACTATAAAACCTTGAGTACTCTCTTATTGGAAACATGATTTTATTGCAGTTTGAGCTCGACTATCCAAATGAATTGATCACATACGTGGAGGGGACTTTCAAAAGCTTTGGGGCTGGCGAGATTAGGGTCACGTCACTGATTTTCAAATCATCCGAAGGGAGAACCTCTCCAACATTTGGAACCGTGTCTGGTACTAAATTTGTGTTGGAGAATAAAGGATGTGCTGTCGTTGGGTTCCATGGACGACACAGTGAACGTGATCTCGTTGCTGTTGGAGCATACTATAGTCAGATACCTCCTCCTACAGCAGAGAAACTACGACCACAAGGTGGTTGTCGAGGAGGCTCATGGGACGATGGTGTTTACGATAATGTTAGAAAGATATATGTAGGAAAATGCGAAAATGGTATCGCATTCCTCAAGTTTGTGTATGATAAGGACACTCGGATGGTTATTGGAGACGATCATGGAAACAAAACACCACTTGATATCAAAGAGGTGATTAACTATAATTACTGCTTCACATAATTTTTTCAGTTTTGTTGGCAGTTTAGTTACATTTTACAATTAAGATTCATTTTTTTTTTTACGACAGTTTGATGTAGAATATCCAAGTGAATACATTACGGCCGTGGATGGTTGTTACGACAAAGTAATTGGAAGTGAAGTCGAAGTTATAACTATGCTTAGGTTTAAGACGAACAAACGAACATCTATACCCGTTGGATTCGAATCTTCCTCAAGCTTTCTACTCTACAAAGTAGGATACAAAATTGTTGGATTTCATGGAAAAGCAAGTGATATGATTAATCAACTTGGGGTCCATGTTGTACCCTTAACCGAGTGATCATCTTTTAATCTCCATTGTTGTCGTAATTATGCAATCTCCTTTATGTAATAGCAATCACTCTGTGAATTGTCTTTTTTTTTTTTTAATTGGATAAACTAATTACTAATTCTTTCATATTCGCAATATTTTCTTCTTATTTGGATTTCACTTAATCAATTGTGTAGAAATCTGATATCGAAAATATCTAAAACAAACTAAAACGAGAGTTTGCATGTGTTCCATTTATCATTTCCTAATTATAAACCAATATTGTTTGTGCTAAACTGCTAGTCAATATCTTCGTATTAGTAGTAAATCAACGTTTTTAATAGTTTTTTTATATTTTCTTCTTCACTTGGCATCTGAGAGTAACGGAACAACTTAAAAGACTCGCAACATATAACTCAACGTAGTTTTTAGCCACAATATTGTTGTTCGTGTATCGTGAATCAATCTACGTAATAGTGTTTGTGTATGTATTGTTGCATGAAATGCGGGCCTTCTTCATCTAGTTGTTAATATAATAGTGTTTGGGGAACAAAATCCAGCCGTCCAAAAAAGTACAAAAGTCAAACCCTTTGTATGCAAAATTGCAAAGACGCCTTCATGCCTATTTTCAATTGATTTTAGTACTGTCTCAAATGAATTCCTTACAATACTTTTCTTGTAACGTGGCTTTAATTTAATTGTCTCTGTTATGTATTTTAATTAACTCGTATATACACTTGGTCATTGTTGGTAGAAATATAGAGTTGTGACCCAGTACTTTTTGTATATATAGAATTTATCAAGAAAAAATCCTCCATGGATAACCATTTTCGACTGTTCACCAAAGTAATCTCCGTTCATCAAGTATTCTTCTCCTGATCAGCCACCCAAGGTTATATGTTTCTCTTTTATTTCCCAGTGCAGGCTTCTTTATCGTTTTAGCTCTAAAAACTTAGATATTATGAATCGCTGTTCCAAATCATTTTATGTAAACTTAAATATATAAGCAAATGTTTGAAAATTTGTACAAATTCAACATAATATGTTGCTGATTAAACATCTTTCCTCTGTATGACTGTATCCTCAATGATCTTCCTTCAAACTTAAAACTTATAATTGGATACTTTTTTTTTTGTGAAAGAGTATTGAATTCCCTAGATAATTAAAGAAAGACATGTGGGAAATGACCCAATTTGTTGAGTTGATAATTAAGAGTTCTACTCTATGCATGTTAGATCTAAATTAGTTGGACATGGCACAAAGATTGGAAGTGATTGGCAGCACAAAAGGATTTATCTTTGATGGTGGTTTTGACCATGACGGTGTTGCCATGATTTTTGTTGGAGTTGGTCTTCATGGCATTGATTACTTGGATTTTACATATGTTAAGAGTGGAGAGTTGAAATTTGGAGTACCCGTTGGTCGTGGTCAAGGTTTATCTGAGACGGTATATACTAAACTAAACTTCCATTAATCGGTTTTAAGTACGTGAATCGTATTAAATTTATTTATAATTCTTTTTTTTACAGTTTGACATTAACAATGACAACAATGAACACCTCAAAACTGTAGAGGTTTACTACGACTGCAAATCTGGTTATATCAAAGGACTTCAATTCAAAACCAATTTCAGGATTTCAGAACTGATTGGATATGAAAAGGGTGACAAGTTTACACTTGCAGTTGAGGGAAAGAATATCAATGGTTTTCATGGATATTTGAGGAACGGATACATCGTCTCCCTTGGAGCATATTTTACTTTGAATCATCCTAATATATTGGAAGGGGAATGCAGTAAGAGAGGCAATCAGTGGGATGATGGAGCTGACCATGAGGGTATAGCAAAGATTCATGTACGAGGTGGTTTTGAAGGCATTCAATATATCAAATTTGATTATGTCAAGCGTGGAAAACCCAAAGATGGATCAATCCATGGTCTCTTGGGTAGCGGTTTCACACAGACGGTACATAATGAAGTTCTTTTTATTATTGACTTAATTATTAATCTATATGTGCTTACACATTTATTAAATTTTTTTTTTTTGGCAGTTCAAGATCAATTATATCTACGATGAACATCTATTATATGTAGACGGTTACTACGACGTTGCATCTGGTGTTATCCAATCTCTTCAATTCAAAACTAACTTCAGGACTTCAGAGGTGATGGGATATGAAAAGGGTAAGAAGTTTTCACTAGGAGAGAAGGGCAAAAAAATCACGGGCTTTCATGGATATGCTGACAAGAATCTCAACTCTCTTGAAGCATATGTCACAACTATTCTAACTCTTAGAACAAATTGCCATGGTGGTACTGGAGGCATATCTTGGGATGATGGTGTTTTCGAAAGCCTAAGAAAAGTGTATGTTAGTTTTAATAAGAATAACATAAAAAGTATCACATTTCACTACCACAATCACAATGACACAGTGGTAGGGTGTCAACATGGGTGGGAAAGTATACAAAAAGAAGAAGAAGAAGAGGTTCAAATCCCGTATACTCGAACTATCATAGAGTAAAAGATACTCCCTCCGTTTCAAAATATAATATGTTTTAGAGAAGTTTTTTGTTTCATAATATGTGATGTTTTCAAGTTTCTATGCAATTTTAGATTAGTTTAGTATTTTATATTATGCAGTATTGTTTCTGATTGGTTGAACTTGTTAAAAGTAAAGACTTCTTAATCTGCGTGTTTTAGTTAAAACATCCTATATTTTGAAACGGAGGGAGTATTGATTAATTAGTGTTTTATGAGATGTCTCATCTTATTGCAGTTTGAGCTCAACTGTCCAAATGAATTGATCACATGTGTAGAGGGGACTTTCAAAAGATTTGGGCCTAGCGAGATGAGGGTAACGTCATTGATCTTCAAGTCATCCCAAAGCAGAACTTCTCCGACATTTGGAATAGTGTCTGGTACCAAATTCGTGTTGGAGTACAGAGGTTGTGCAGTGGTTGGGTTTTATGGATGTCATGATGACCGTGATCTTGTTGCTATTGGTGCATACTTTTATATGATGCCTCCTCCTACTGCAGAGAAACTCCGACCACAAAGTGGTTGTCGAGGAGGTTTATGGGACGATGGTATTTACGATAATGTTAGAAAGATATATGTAGGACAATGCGAAAATGGTATCGCATTCCTCAAGTTTGTGTACGATAAGGACACTCGGATGGTTATTGGAGACGATCATGGAAACAAAACACCACTTGATATCAAAGAGGTGATAATTATTACTTCCCAGTTTTTTTTTTTTAACTATTACTTCACAGTTTTTGTTATTTTTGTGGCAGGATACATTTTAGTGTGTTTATACTTTACATATATTAAGATATTCTTTAATTTGGCAGTTTGATGTGGAATATCCAAGTGAATACATTACGGCCGTGGATGGTTGTTACGACAAAGTAATTGGAAGTGAAGTGGCAGTTATAACTATGCTTAGGTTTAAGACGAACAAACGAACATCTATATCCGTTGGATTCGAATCTAGCTCAAGCTTTCTACTCTACAAAGTAGGCTACAAAATTGTTGGATTCCATGGAAATGCAAGTGACATGATTAATCAACTTGGGGTCCATGTTGTGCCCTTCACCGAGTGATCATCTTCTAATCTCCATTGTTTTCATAATTACGCAATCTCTCTCGTGTAATAACAATTACCCTGAGAATTCTTATTTTTAAGAATTGACTTAATACTTCGTTTGTATTCGTAATATATATATTTTTTTCCTTGTTTGGATTTAACTTATTCAGTGCTATAGAAATCAGAAATAGCAAAAAACAAATAAAACAGACTACAACGAAGTATTATATTGCATTTGTTTCATATGTATTATATAGTTTGTGACTTTGTGTTAGTCAATATCGTCGATCAACGTTTTTAATAGTTTTTTTATATTTTCTTTTTCACTTGGTTATCAAAATTGACGTATGGTTTATATTTCGTTTATGTAATGTTACGATGACAATAATCCATGTTTACCTAAGTGAGATAAATCTATTTTTTTTGGCAATAATTTGATCCCATTTGTGCAATAATTTAAGTTAATTAAACATCAAAGAATAATTTAGTTTATTATTCAAAATAAAAAAGAAGGATAATTTAGTTTAGATATTAGTTTGAAACATTTCACCAGTTTTCTCGTCGAAATAAAAAATAGGAATTTCCTTTTTGCTGTCCAAATAAAAAATAATTTTTTTTCTCCGCAGATCATATCATACAAATTTATTTAAAATATTACTCCCTCTGTGTCACAATAGGTATACAGAAAATCAATCTTTGTGATACAAGAAAAAATCATAGAAAATCATAGTTTATGATACGGAGGGAGTATCTGCAAAACCTTAAACAAAAATATCAAAAAAAAACAAAACAATTTACTTATATTAATATTATTCATTAAAAAACCTTAAAAACTTAAAAAGTTTAAATAACATGAATATAAAAGTTTTTTAAAAAATTAAGAAAAAAGTGTGTATACAAACAAACAAAAAAATGTTAAATTTAAGTTATGTGTAACGCATGTTGGACCTAGAACACCTCTTACAGACCACAAAGAATATGGACCGGATGTTGTATCCGGTTTGCTTACCCAAATTAAAAATTCAACACTTAAAAACCAAAAAAATAAATAAATAAATCCGTATAGAAAATAAAAGTTTAAAAAGCCGAAAAAACAAACGTTTTAAAAAGCTAAAGAAAAAAATCGCTTAAACGTTTAAAAAACATTGGTACTTTCTAAGAATCGGGCCTTCAGGAAAGCCCACTACTGTGTGCAAGCAAAGTGGATTAGCTTTTATTTATAGGAGTTATGGGTTAGTATCTGTTTATTATATTTCCGATGTGGGACTTGGTTAATTTTTAAAACGTATTGGGCTTTCATTCGATCAAAGAGGCTTTATGGCGGCGATAAAGATATTGCGGCAGACTGTGTGGAATACGGTGGATGCTTTATAACCGAAATGCATTAGTTTGATGGGGAGACAACGACCACGGAAGAGCTTTGAAAGAAAAGTTGCTGTCACTTGAAGCTGCAGAACTTACAAAAATACAGAACACAGAGAAAGACACTCTGCATCATATGCTCTGTGTTAACACAACACATAGAAAACTCATTTTGATCAATTTTTAACACAGCCATCATAGATTAGGGAACAAGTCAGTGCAGATCTCTCCATTGAATCTAGTAACAAGATCAAGGAAGATATGGTTATTCAGATTATTTCAATAATAGAGAAGCTCTTCCATGTCCATCAAATCATCAATTTTCCCATCTTCAACGACCATATGGATCATATAGTTCTCGAAGCTTCCTCTTACACACCATCTTCCTTTGACATGTATATTTGACTCGTCCACGCTTTCTTGTTCCTTTGAGTCACGAAAAAGGAAACATCTTCCTTGAATGAAGAAGCTTCACATCATCGATCAAACTTACTAGATTAGTAGCTTTAAGTTTGCAGGAATCAAGCAGAGAGGGATAGTGGTCTGCAAGTGAAAACTCCTTAATTTTATCATATCCCGTCAGCTCGAAAGTCTTGATGTTAGTTTTGAATTGAATTCCTTGAACGAGACCAGATAAAAAGGTGCTTATTAAACGTGTATGGTAAAGCGTATGCACGGTATGAATTCGAGACAATAAGAAGAGGTAATAATTCCTTCAAACTCTAAACCCCCTCTCTGTTGACCTTATACTAAGTCTTACTCTATTATATTTTGAGCTAGACTATCCAAATGAATTTACCACGCTCAATGAACAGAGACAAATTCTTGTTGATCTGAATCACAGAGTCTCTCAGCTTACTCCACAAGGTACTTGGAATATACAGTATCTCTCTTTTGCGACTTGTTCCCACCAGTAAATGTAGATTAAATCTTTCTTCATTTCCTCCGGATTTAAAATACAAAGGATAGTCTCAAACTCTCACTTGGGCTTATTCTAAGAAGCTATTCGGTGAAGAGTGGGAATTAGTTATTTTGTCTCAAAGACTTGTTATATATATAGACTCATTCTAGTTGCCTTGTAGTCCTATATATGTCTATACAAACTTAGACTTTCAGAATTTTACGTTTTTGAGATAGTCTTGGAATTTCCGAATGAATTTTTTTATTTTTTTTGTTTCTCTCTTTTAAATCTAAAATCAAAGATTTAAACATCACTTGTATACAGAAACAATACACTTTTAAAATACACTACTTGTATTGTATTAGATAGGATAGGAGACAGTTTCCATCAAGTCCTCCTCTCTCCTTATCTAAAATTCTAGTTAAACGTGATCAGCATGTCTTTTAGACTTGTAAAAACAACAAGTGTGTGTGTTATTAAATCAAAGTTTTCACCCAAGAAACTGAATCTTTCTCATCTCCAATCTGATTATTCACATAATCTTCTTCCTTCAACATTGTTTTTTTTTGGATCTTTGGCTTAAAAGGGCACTTTCTTAACTCCCCTTCCGCACTACGAAACACATGTGGGAAGTTAACCTATTGTAAGCCCTCTAATGCATTAGGATTAAAAGGTTTTTTGATGGCCCAAAAGATGGAAGCCATAGGCAAAAAGGGAACAGTAACGTGGGATGACGGAAGCGATCACGAAGGTGTTGCAAAGATTCATGTACGAGGTGGTCCAGAAGGCATCCAGTTCGTGGAATTCGAATATGTCAAAAATGGACTACTCAGTTCCGGAGTACTTTTTGGTCTTTGGGATAGAGGTTTCACACAAACGGTATGTCATAATTATGCTTTAAGGTAATGAATTTTATTTAATTGTAAATTTTTCATTATATTTGATCATAGATTTCAAAAAGTTTATCAAATTATACTTTTATTGGTTTTGGTTTTCTAATTATTTTTTCTAGTACAATCAAGCAAAGGGGAGTGAAACTTCACTCAAAATTATGATAACACTACTTTGTATATTTTTAACTTAGATAATCTTCTGGGTAAATCACCAAAGTTATTATAAAAAAAAAAAAAAAATCCATTAAATCATCTACTAACTAAAAATCATTGTAGCATGCATGGGACAGTGTGCTTGTGTCTACGAGCTCGAGATGTCGATCACACTTTCCAAATTGAACAAAAAGAAGAAAGAAGAAAACCCTTCTTTGTGACTTTTTCTTATTACCTAGTGATCACACTTTAATTTTATCATTGTTCGAGTTTTTTTTGTTTTGTTGTTGTTTTGTTTGTAGTTTGAGATTAATTATCTCAACAATGAATATCTTGAATCTGTTGAGGGTTACTATGACGGTGCATCTGGTTATTTTCAAGCACTTCAATTCAAAACCAATTTCAGAGTGTCCGAACTAATTGGATATGACAAAGGTACAAAGTTTTCACTTGCAATCAAGGGAAATACTATCATTGGGTTTCATGGATATTTAACATCACCTATTACAATTCCAACAATTCCAAAAATCACCTCCATTGGAGCATATTTCAAATGGATGCCTCCTAGTAGATTAGAAGTCAAAGGCAGCAAAGGAGGCCAAGAATGGGATGATGGAGCCGACCATGAAGGTGTAACAAAGATTCATGTGCGAGGTGGTCTTGAAGGCATTCAATATATCAAGTTCGATTATGTTAAGAGTGGACAACCTATAGATGGATCAGTCCATGGTCAATCGGGTAACGGTTTCACGCAGACGGTAGGTATGAACTAGAAATGCCCTCTTTTCAATTATTGACTTGATTTTTAATCTTTTTTGTTTTCAATACTTTTGGCAGTTTGAGATTAACCATCTCAATAAGGAATATTTGGTATCTATAGAGGGTTACTATGATGATGCTTCTGGTGTTATACAAGCCCTTCAATTCAGTACTAACATGAAGACTTTTGAGCTAGTGGGATACGAAAAGGGGACTAAGTTTTCACTTTCTGAGAAGGGAAAGAAGATAGTTGGGTTTCATGGATACTCTGAGAAAAACCTTAACTCTCTTGGAGCATATTTTACAACGATTCCCATTACTAAATCAGAATGCCATGGTGGTATTGAAGGCATATCTTGGGATGATGGAGTTGTCGGAAGCATGAGAAGAGTAAAAGTATATTATGATGATACTACCTTCTTAAGGTGTGTAGAGTTTGACTACAACAACGGCCGCAAAGTGGTCAGACGTAAGCATGGAGTGTATTTGGGACTAAAAAGAGAGGTCATAATTGATTCAAATTCTATATATATTCGTGGACTATATACATATGTCTCTTGGTTAGTCTCTTAGAAGAACTTTTATTATATTGCAGTTTGAGCTTGATTATCAAAATGAATTTATCACATCGGTTGAAGGGACTTTTAAAAGCTTTAGTACCACCAATATGAGCGTTACATCTTTGATTTTTAAAACATCACAAGGGAGAACTTCTCCCACATTTGGAAACGTTTCTGGGACCAAATTCGTGTTGGAGAGCAAAGGTTGTGCTCTGGTTGGGTTCCATGGACGGTCTCACGGTAATTCTCTTGTTGCGTTTGGAGCATACTTCTCACCATTTCCTGCTCTTAGTATTACAGAAAAACTAGAAGCGCATGGTGGTGATGGAGAAGCTTTATGGGATGATGGTGCTTTCGACAATGTAAGAAAGATATATATAGGAGAATGTGAAAATGGTATCGCATTTCTCAAGTTTGTGTATGATAAGGACACTCGGATGGTTATTGGAGACGATCATGGAAACAAAACACCACTTGATATCAAAGAGGTGATTGTAATGATCAAATTTGATTGCTTTTTTTTTTTTTTTTTTTTTTTTTGTGTGCACTATTTGCATTTATCTTTATGTGTTAGCTTGAATGTTTTTTGTTTATTTGGCACAGTTGGAGCTTGAGTATCCGAATGAATACATCATAGCAATGGAAGGCTATTACGATAAAATAGTTGGAAGTGAAATCGAAGCTATAACCATGCTTAGGTTTAAGACCAACAAACGAACATCCATTCATGTTGGATCCGGATCTGGCTCGAGATTTCTATTCTACAAAGAGGGCTATAAAATCGTTGGGTTCCACGGAAAATCAAGTAATGTGATTAATCAGCTTGGGGTCCATACCGTGCCCATTCACCCATTGATCATCTCCTAGCCTCCCATACTGTTTTAATTAACTTCTTAAGTATATGCTTGTAGAAGCTTTACCAAGGAACTATTTCCAAAAAAAAAAAAACAAAAAAAAATCACTACTTATCTTTTTCTGTATCTGAAATTAATGGGATTTGACTTTAGATTTTGTTTAAAGTATAATTTTTTAAAAAAAAAATTAACATATATCGCTAATTGATAATATTGATCTTAAATTATCATTTTCTCAGGAATAATTTTACGTAATGACCAAAATTTAAATTACTAACATGTAATTCGAAATTAGCAAAATATGTAGTAGATGCAAAACACTGAAATATGTTAGCCAAGAATGGTTCAATCCGGTTTAGGATTTAGCGTCTTTGAGTTAACAAACTTTGGACAAAGCTGAAAAAAACAAAAGCCAATTGGAATGGAGCTAGCCTATAGGCTATAAGTAATAAGTCATGTTCTAGTTGAACAACCCGAGGAAGTAGAAAACTTTATTGGTTTGCTTTGGATTTGGTCCTTTGGAGTTGCTTTAGTTGCAAACCACAGACACACTCGCACACTTGTGTTCTGTTTCTTATTGAAAGTTGTTGTAAACTAATACTAATAATTGAGGATAAATCGCAAAACATGGAAAATACATTTTTTTGGTTATAAATAATAAAAATATTATTCCTCTAATTCTCGTATTTGGTCGCAGAATCTAACTTAATAAAAAAAATTAAATTAAATTAAATTATTATTTTTTTAGGAAGAGAGAGAGAGAGAGAGAGATTGATTCAGCAGATGACACGAATCACTCCACCATAGTTTTTTTTTTTTCATTTTTTTGTTCTCTTTCGATTCCGCGTAGTAGTAGAGAGAACATTGTTGTTGGGTTTGGTTTCGATCGATTTCTAGAAACTGGTTTTGGTAAAAAAATCTCAGCTTTTAAAGTGAACACACTTTACTCTCTCTCTCTCTCTCTAAACGTATCTTCTTAGTCTCCATTTACCAACTGGGTTTGCTTCATTACAGTGATTCTTCAATCTTCAAGGTTCAGATATCTCTCTTAAGCCCTAAGGTTTGTTTTTTTTTTCTTGCTTCTTACTCTGTTTCCTTGTTGTGTTGTCTCATGGCTTAATTAAAAAGATCCCATCTTTGAAAGTTATTACACCGCCATTTAAAATTGTTGAACAGTTCGTGTGACCAGATTGCTTCCTAAATATAACCTTATTAATTTGGTAATTAATGTGTAACCAAATCTTACCTTTTTTTTCTTTTTAATTTCATTATCATTACTAGTATTTAGAGTTGTATTTACTTTCCCTAGATCTGGAGAAGCAACAAAAAAAAATCCAAGAAAATTTATAATTCCAATTTTGAAAACGCTTTGTCTTGTTGCTAATACGAATCCTTCCTTAGCCGTTTCGCTTTCACAGTGGCCCAGATTGTGTTCGTCTGTATCTGGGAGTGTGTGAGTATACACTCTGAAAGGAGCCATCTTTGTGTTTCTCTTTTAAGTTATTATCTTCTTCTAATCTATCATTGTTCCGGAGAAAAAATATCTCCTTTTTTTATTGTATTAGATTATAAAGTTTCGATTTTTATTTTGCTATATGGACGTCTGATTCTTGTGTTTCTCGTGTGGATTTCTCAGAAAGAGACACATTCTTGCATGTGCGTAGATCAGGTTTATATAGAGAAACTGAGATTTTGGTGAAGGTTTGAATTGGTTTCTTTGATTTTCTGTTCTTGTGAAGGGAAGAACACAAAAGACGGTGGCTTTGGTGAGTTTTTTTCTGATTGCTTAAAGATTTTGAATTGCCTTTTTGTTTTTGTATGGAATTTGATGATTTTTGATGCTTCATGTAGCTCGGTAAATAGATTATGGAACATGATTTACCGTCTATTAAATCATGGAAGTCACTTGTTAAGAGAAGAAACAATGCTCAAGATGGGGTAAAAGCTTTTCTTTTTTTGCTCTATAGATCTCGGTTACTTCACATTGTGATACCCCGGTTAGTGCGGCTTTTGATTTTGATGTGGGGATGGTGGACATTTGCAGGGTAAATCATCGTGGAAGATGAAGCCGGTTATGGCACTCATGTGTACAGTACTTTTGATCTTTTGGTATAAGACCACTAATATCCAATATGAACAGACAGAGGTATTGTGGAACAGCTCATTTTGATTTCTTTCAAAAAAGGAGTTTTTAATGTTTTTGATATATAACTCTTTTGTTTGGTATATGCTTTACTTAGATAGAAGAAACAGATTATCCATTTGAGATGGCAAAGGTAACATTTTGAAATCTCTTTGTTTTCTCATGTTTGATGCATTTTGCTGGTCTAAAGTTGATGTGTGGGTTTCTTATTCCGTGATGCGATCTTGTTCAGGAATCTGAACCGGTCAGTGAAAAGTTGAAAGGCTTGCCTTTTGGTATCATGCAACCTAGATCAGATTTAGAGTTAAAGCCACTTTGGTCAAGTAGTAGTTTGAGGTCAAAGGTTAGATTTTTCTGTAAGGTTAAATTTTGAAAGAGAAATCTTGTATATTTGCTGCTAGAGGAGTTTTCTGATCTCTGTTGTTGTCTTACAAATAGAGCGGCGAATTGACCAACCGTAACTTGTTGGCAATGCCAGTAGGACTTAAGCAAAAGGATAATGTTGACGCTGTTGTAAAGAAGGTAAGCATGCTTGGTCTATATATGCGAGTGAAATAAACGAGGCTGGTATGTGAATAGTTTCTGTTCTAATGTTAGTTAGTTTGTTTGTTGTATTCAGTTCCTTCCGGCAAATTTCACTGTAATTCTGTTTCATTATGATGGAAACATGGATCAATGGTGGGATCTAGAGTGGAGCTCAACAGCCATACACATAGTTGCACATAACCAGACAAAATGGTATAACATGTATCTGATATAAAATTTGTTAAGATTGACTATATATTCATAGTTTGTATAAGCTTTGTAACAATGGATTTGTTCAAAATCTTCGATTTTTACTCAGGTGGTTCGCAAAACGATTTCTCCATCCTGATATCGTCTCCACTTATGATTATGTTTTTCTTTGGGACGAAGATCTTGGAGTGGAGAATTTCAACCCGCAAAGGTTTATTTTCATTTTCCCCTTCACTTGTAAAAGTTACAACTCATAAAGGTATAATCTTGAAGGGCCTTTCCTAAACAAGTCTCTCTGCAGGTACCTGAGGATAGTTAAATCAGCGGGACTGGAGATATCTCAACCGGCCTTGCACCCAAATTCAACTGAAGTTCACCATAGACTTACAGTCCGGTCTAGAACGAAAACATTTCATAGGTGAGTTCCTGTGAACCATTTGTTTAAGGACTTCTTCTCTTGAAAATATGTGTTTTCTAGTACTTATTATTAAATGGTTACAAAACCGCAGACGAGTTTACGACAGTAGGGGAAATATGAAGTGCTCAAATGCTAGCGAAGGGCCTCCCTGCACCGGGTAAATTTTCTCAAGTGACATAACAATCTAAGACTTCTCTATATACCAAGACACAGACATTAATGTCATTGTTTCTCTATTTTTGCAGATTTGTTGAAGGAATGGCTCCAGTGTTTTCGAGATCTGCCTGGTTTTGCACTTGGAATCTAATACAAGTAATTTTACAAGTTGAACATTTATACACAAGATAATCTGCGTCCAACTTATTGTTGATTTTTTTGCGGTTTGCAGAATGATCTGGTTCATGGTTGGGGAATGGATATGAAACTTGGGTACTGTGCTCAGGTAAAGTCTGTTCCTTGTTAACTTCTTTGAGATCTTACAACATCGCTAGCATTCATTATTAGCATTAATGTTATTATAGGGTGACCGTAGCAAGAAAGTAGGCATTGTCGATAGTGAATATATCTTCCATCAAGGCATTCAAACACTAGGTGGAAGTGGTGATCCTGATAAGAAGGTCAGATACTCTACTTCCCCCTCTATCTTCTCCTTGTAAAATACCAAATACTGAATAATCTATCTTCCTAATTATTACAGAACTCAGCTCGCAGTGGAGTGACTCGGGTAAGCACTATTATAACATTCAATTCCTCATTTCTTGACCGTAAAGTAAACAGACATCTCACAACTTTGGTCACCTTTTTTTGTTTATAAACAGAAACGAGGTTCTCCGACTTTTGATTCAAGAACAGAGGTGACTTTATTTCCCGATGACGAAACTGGTTTTGTCTTTCGAGCAGGAGTGTAATTTGTGTGTGTTTTCTTGAACAGATACGGAGACAATCAACATGGGAGCTTCGAACTTTTAAAGAACGGTGGAACCAAGCGGTTGCAGAAGACAAAAATTGGGTGGACCGGTCTTCATCGACTCGGAATCGAAATGGTAACAACCGGAGATTAAAAAGAAGTAGTGTGATTCCAAGTTTAGTGCAGAGGAAAGCTGAAGAGACTACAACATAAAAAGAAAAAAACACATACAGTTTTTACTCAGATCAAATATAGAAAAGTTTTTGTTTTTTGGGGTTCTCATTGTTATATATAAGTCAATAGTTTGATCATTTTACTCTCTTTGATTAGTGTAGTTTTTCATGGTCTTCTTCTTTAGATGTGGTTTGGTCTCTCTCCATCTTTGATTAATTCCAATTATTTTAGCATGTTTTCCTTAAAAAAAAAAAAAGGGTTCATATTTAAATGGGGTTAAAAAAAACATTTAGGGATAAATTACAAATCTTTTTTTTCTCAATAAACTCTCTCTTTCTTTGTAGATGTAAAGTTAAGATAATATCAGACTAAAGGTTCTCTCCACCAAAAAAAAAAAGAAAGTCATTGTCATATTGAAAAAAAAACATATACAGTATGAGGCAAAGACAGCTAATTAAATGGTTTGTAATAATCTAATTTTCTTATATATATTTTGTATATTTTCTCTATTAATTAAAAGGACAACTAATATCGATTAAAAAGAAAAAAAAACATTTTGTGATGGACTTTTCAAACGTTCTTAGAAGCAGACAAGATCATTGACCAAAGTAAGGACAATTTCAATTCTTCCTATGTACTCATTAGAAAATTCAAATTATTTGAAACTTCAAGTCGTCGAATAATTTCTTCTTCTTTTTAAAAATAAAAACTTAAAAAGGCTAATACTTAAATTTGCTTACGTTTCTAATGACATTATAATAAAATAAATTAACTTTACAACTAATAAAATATTGAAATATTAAGTGTAAAGTACTAAGGAAGATTGAAAAAAAATAAAATCAGATCAGATTACAGATGATTAACATTTAACAATAGAAACCCAAGATATATTATTTACTAATTTAATAAGACACGCTTTTGTGTAATTAAGTATATGTCTGCATATAAGCTTTGTCTTCAACGTTCGGCTATTCCTCGGTCCGTGCTCAAGATCTTAGATCGATTTCTAAAGTCTTCTTCTTCTTCTTCTTCTTCTTCTTCTTCTTCAGATATCTATCTAGCACGTTGAATCGTCTGAAGATTTAATCTTCCATAGCCATGGCTAATCGTTATGATCCAAATCCTTTCGCTGAAGAAGAAGAAGTCAATCCTTTCGCTGTAAGCTTTTTTTGACTTTTGGATTTTAACTCGTCAAAACTATAACTTGAATCCCTCTTTAATCTATGGGTTTTTCGAATTGAATCTTGTAAAAATTATTGGGTTTTTTTACTTAGGGTTTAAGTTTCTGCTGTTGATTTGATAGAATCTGGGAACTGGGTTCAATGAAATTGAGGTTTATAAGAGATTTCGTAATGAAAGATTTGATAAAGTTTCTACCTTTCTATCAAAATTTGTTGTTTTGTGAAGTGTTGTTCTTTGGGTTTGTTATGCTTTTCTCTGAACTGATTTGTGTGATGTTATTTAGAATCCTGGAGGTGTTCCACCTGCATCGAATTCGAGACTTTCGCCTTTGCCTCCGGAGCCTGTTGGTTTCGATTATGGTCGTACAGTAGACATTCCTCTTGACAGACCTGGTGGTACACAGGTTGGTTAGAGATTTTTATGATGTTTTTTTTTTGTGATTAGGTGGTGGTTCTTGGACTTAGTAGTGATTAACGTTTTGTGTCTTGTTTGGAATCCAGGATTTGAAGAAGAAAGAAAAAGAACTTCAAGCCAAAGAAGCTGAGCTAAGAAGACGGGAGCAGGTATATTGACTGCTATAATTAGTTAAAAGATAAAGCCTTTGACTTATCCACTATGAGCCTTCTCCTTCATTTGATCTTTTTCTCAGTTTTTGTTCTTTTTAAAGCTCTATGAGTTAAGAGTACTGGAGACTTTGACTCTTGTTTTAAAGAATTGTAATCTTCAGATAGCTCTTTGCAATGGTTTCTATATGTGTGCAGACATGATTATTATTAGTTTTTGTATCCTTGGTTACATTTTTAAACCTTTTGAAATTTGCATTACCTAGTAACTGTGTTGTTATTCATTTGAATTTTATTTTGCGGTTCTATGTAGGACCTCAAAAGGAAAGAAGATGCTGCTGCACGAGGTACTACAATATACTCTTTTTTCAAGCCTTTCTTTGTTTCCTAGCTGTGTCCTTGATGATTTGAACTTGTTGTTCACTGTTTTAACTTAGATATGTTTTTTCTCTATCGAAGTCATTAATTTTGCGGTTCTCTCTATGCAGCTGGAATTGTTATCGAAGTGAAAAACTGGCCGCCTTTCTTCCCTATTATACACCATGACATTGCAAATGAAATTCCAGTTCATCTCCAAAGACTACAATATGTTACTTTTGCAACGTATTTGGGTACATATTTTGTTGTCCCAAGTTTACAATTTCCATTTTGATGCAAATACTTACTCTTCTTTCCTGCATTTGTATTCAAATCTAAGAGATTACATTTTTTCCTTCTATACTCGTTGCGTCTTTATTCATTTATTTGACACACATGTAATTCATGTTTGGCAGGTTTGGTTCTTTGTCTTTTCTGGAATATCATTGCCGTTACTACAGCTTGGATCAAAGGAGAAGGTTTGTTTTTAATTCGATTTCAAAGTTTGCCCGTTCTCCTCTAGGATATTTTAACTCAATATTTTAAAAAAACTTAACAGTTTGGTTTTGTGTCTTGCAGGAGTGACAATATGGCTTCTTGCTGTAATTTACTTCATAGCGGGTGTCCCAGGAGGATATGTGTTATGGTATCGGCCACTCTACCGTGCCTTCAGGTTCTTACTTGGATTCTTCTACTTTGAAAGTCTGGATTTGTTGTTCGGAATATTATGTTACTGAGTTTATCACATTTTTGTTGAATGTTTGCAGAACTGATAGTGCATTGAGCTTTGGATGGTTTTTCTTGTTCTACATGGTGAGCGACGACTAACTTCTATGGTTTGTTTCTTACATCTTGATATAAAAAAATTAGTTCTGACACCTTGTTCTTGCTGCAGCTCCACATTGCTTTCTGCGTCTTTGCTGCAGTTGCTCCACCTGTTGTCTTCAAAGGAAAATCTCTTGCGTAAGTTTCTTTTTTACAGAACTCTCTAAACGATTCAAGATTTATCTTGTCACTGTGTTTGGTAATCTTTATGTTCCAAATCGTTATCGCATACTCAAAAAAACATCGGAATCTTGATAACCATTCTGGTACCTGTTACTGGCATACTCCACTAAATAATAGCTGCATAAGTAGTTGTTATCATTGTTCCGAAAATTCTCTAACCTTATTTTGTAATCGATTTTTCTTTCTTGTAACAGTGGGATCTTACCTGCAATAGATGTCTTAAGCGGTCAAGCAATTGTTGGGGTAAGCTCTCTCTCTCTCTCACCCTTTGATGATCTTCAAGGATCTTAAAAACAGTTCTAAGATCAAAAGCCTGAAACATGATCTGATCATATGGATCAATCATCTGATATGTGTTCTGTTTACAGATTTTCTACTTCATTGGATTTGGATTTTTCTGCCTTGAATCAGTGGTTAGCATATGGGTTATTCAGGTCTCTCTTCACTCCCATCACTAAATATATCAGTCGTGAACATGGTTTAATACATCTTTAGTCGTTTCCTTAACATTTTGATTTTGGGATGGATTCGTTTTGTTTGAGCAGCAAGTGTATATGTACTTCCGAGGCAGCGGGAAACAAGATCAAATGAGACGGGAAGCGGCAAGAGGAGCTTTAAGAGCCGCTGTTTGAGAGCTCTCCTTGTAAAATTCTTGGTTTGTGTACCTAATCTTCACTGTTACTTTCAATTTTCAGATTCTGCCTTTCTCTCTCTTTCTCCCTCTCTCTGCTTGTAAACCAAAAAAAAAAGATTCAATTTTTCCTTGTACCTTTATCTCATGTAAATTTGTTTGTTCAAAAGTGAGAGTTATTCATACCATTTTGGGATTATTTAGTCTTTATGAGAACCCATCTTACATCCACATTTATTAAGTTTTATGTGTTGCGTTTGTGTTTCTATATAACATTATTGGCTAGTGGCTATTTAACAGTTATATAATCTTGGATTTAGTTTTTAACATGTCATAGAGATTAGTCTGAAAATAAAGTTTTTGTATATCCGCTGATGTTTTACTACGGTTAAAAAAAGAAAGCTATATGTAGTAGTAGTTTCTGTCTTTCTGAGGCCGTTTGAGGAACATTTTTGGTTAAGGTAACCAACCATATGATATATCATTTATTGTAAGATAAATGAAAACTTACCAAATCGAGAAAGATTCAAAAGACTATATAACATATTAGTATATTTAAATAAATAACATTTTTTTTTTTTTTGTCGTCTGATATAACAAAAAGTAAATAACATTTACCACGACATTCACATTTTTAACAATAAGCCACACACTTCTTCTTACAATCAATGGTGCAACCACCGCCTCCACCACCACCACCGTATCCTTTGCCGGAACGGCTAAAAGACTTGAAACACTTCGCGGGACAGGTCAGCTTCTTCATGTGACAGTGACCTTTCTCTTTACACACCATCGTTGGTCTCACCACACCTCCTTGGTTATATCCGCCACTAGGTCCCCCGTAACCACCGCCGTATCCTCCACCGTATCCTCCACCCATTGTTCCCCAATCTTTTCCACTGAAACCCGGTAAACCAAAACCGGTTCCTGGTTCGGTTCCAGGTCCAAAGTATCCCCCAGATGATCCATAGCCCTTGTCATTCTTGTTGTTGTTACCTTTGGAGTTTTTCTTGAGTTGATCCGAGTACGCTCCGGTTGATGATTCAGGTCGGGTCGGGCGTGAGTGGGAGAGTGTAAGTGTGAGAAGCAAAATCATGAAGAGGAGACTGAGTTTTGTAATCATGCTTTTGTGTAGGAGTTGGATTTGGTTTTCTTGATTCAGTGGTTCGTGAAGAAAAGAGAAGTGTTTATTTATAGAGAAAAATGTTTTATATGTTTTGTTATATGTAAAGGATTTTGTAGTTGTTTGTTTATAAGGGAATTATATTAGCTACAGAATGCATTAATTGGTTTCGAGGAGGTTGGGTGATAGTTGAAATAAAGTCAGCATTATATGAATAGACGAACTTGACTTTTTGCACTAGAAAAAATTGTTTTAGAGTTTTGATAGCGGTGGACACTCGGGTTTATGGTTTGGTAATGGTTCGGTTTTTAATTGGTTTTGTAGAATTCATTCCTTCATTTTTATTAGTTTGGTATAGGTTTATGGTTTTATTGGTTCAGTGGACATTAATTCTATGATTGGTAGCCGTAGCAAAAGGAATAGAATTTACAAAAAAAAAAAAATAAATAGAAAACAACAATCTCGATGAACAAGCTAGATATTCTGCTCTAAAATTACAAGATCAAGAAATATACATGAATTCATGATACCATTTCAGAATTTAAAGTAACTAATAAGGAAAAATAAATATGTCCTTGAAAAAGAAAATAAAATAATTTGTTGGAAAAAAGATAGAATAATTAAAAAAAAAAAAAAAAGATTAAACAGGGAAAAGTAATAAATGACTCATGTCTCTATCTCAAAGTCATACTCTCTTAGAAAGAACCCGAATCTGGTCGGTCCATTCTCATGATGGTCTTACTGCAATTTGGCAAATACAAACCCAAAAATGACTTTATTGCAGACAACAAATGTGTGTGTCGATAGATAATTTTCCCACTTCACGTAGACATAACAGAAAGTGCCATTAAGTTCCTCAACTATCATCTTACTTACTTTTAGTTTTCTTAAACAAACTTTGTTTTCTATTTATAAGTATTTGAATTTTCAATCCAACTAATTTTCCAAAGTATTATATAATTATAACCATTTAACTTATGTTAGAGTCATTCCAACTAATTTTCCATATATGAGTAGTTTAGTGGTTGGTGTTCTTGTACATGCATGATACACCACTAATTGTCGTATTATCTTTTATCATATTGTTTTCGAAATTATAGTTGATGGGAGTTGAATTTTGTTTTCAACGATATAAAAACTTCTTTGGGACCTTTGTTTTGTGTTTTTATTCTATGAAAAGTCTAATTGAGAAAGAAAATTCATTCACAAACAAACCCCACCTGTCTACAAAGTGTATTTGGTTCACCCGCCGTATTCCATGAAAATGATTTTTCGTATGCACCTCTAGTATTTTTCTTTAATTTTTGATCGTTTAAATGCTTGTATATTTTCTAAGAAGACTGTCCAAATTATAAACAAGTTCAAATCTTTGAAAATTCATTGTATATTTATTTTAGAAAAATGTCGAATGGTTGTGACAACAAAAATAACATTATCCTATACATAATTATATCATAGTTTAATTGTTAGAAAGATGTTCTCTATCATAATGCTAGAGGAGATTCACTGAACAAATACATCTCAAATGATAGTTATAATGCTATAATATAATGGAAAAGAATTCATATATTCAAATACATGTGTATACGAGATCTACCTAACTAAAATCAATGTGTATGGGGGTTCATTATATTGCCGGATATATCTATTAGTTAGACTTATCTTTATGATTTGCAAAGTATTATTAGGACTGATCAATAGCATTGCTTACACAATTAGTTTTTATCATATTATGATATTAAAGAAAAATATGGTGAATTATTGGATATTCAAATGAAGAGAATAAAAAAGATAGAAAACAGTAAATGGATAACAAGGAGAGTAAAAAGTAATCATCTCTTAGATTAACCGCAAGTCGATGGCTTACATGCTAATGTTTATGGGTACTTTCATTGTTTCCTACAAATCCAATAATTGGACAATCCATTTTGTCAATCAAACATAAGACGATAGTAAGTTATATTATTGGTTCTTCCATTGTTTCTTGTAAGCCCAAAATTCATATATATATACAAATATGGCTAATACGTGAGACGACAATGTGGTTACACAAGCTTTCATCAGATCTACACATCTTTTACGTAAATTTTTTTTTTTTTTTTTTTAAATAGATGGATGATCACATTGCCTGAAAAATAAATTGTCCAAAAAACTTGTAAATGGTTCTTTGAAACTATTTCATGTCACAACAGTTACAAATTGCTTATATCTTAACTAAATCTCTATATCTTACGATCGAGTGTGCATACATATAGATATAGATATAGTAGTATAGATCAAGTAACTGAGTAAGTAAGTCATGAAAGTTAGTTAGAGACGGAAGTTAGTCGGTTTATTAGTTTAGATATGCGCGATTGTGACAACATAGTTTGAAGTTAATGAATTAAAGTGTTTACACTTTAACAAACTCTTCTTCAAAAAAAATACTAAATTACAAGAAACCTTACCACAATTTACGTGCGCGGTACTGCAATACAACCAATTAAATCCAAATTGAACTTTTAAGTTTGTCCAACGATTTATATTTCCACGTTAAATATAAATTGAAAATGTTCACTCGTCTACAAATAAATAAGAGAAATGACTAATGTTCCCGTTCATATGGACAAATTGTGTAGAACAATCATATATATAGCAAATTAGCAATACTTGGGTTAACATGGCTTTGGCATAATACAATAACAACCAAGTGTATATATTCAATTAGTATATATTTTTTTTCTTGTAAAACCAGCACATTAATATTTACAAACCAAATTATACACACATGCACCCCCAAAAAAAAACCCTTCAAAGCATTGACTATAAAAAACCTCAAGCTTCACAAATTTAATCAACATATATATATTTTTTCTTTTGACATCTAACTAATCTTCTTTTTTTCTAGTTTTTCTATTTTTACTGTGTATTAAAGAGCCAATAAAAAAATTTAAACGAAGTTAAAGAAAAATAAAAAGCAGTAAAAAAAGAAGAAGAAAGCTAAACCCCACGGCTAGTTATCTCTTTGTACTGTCTGAGCGACTCCATTCTCTGCAACTTCATCTCCTCATTAATCTTCTTTATAAACGCTTCCACTCGCCGATTCAACTCGTCCTGACTCAGCGACGGCTCTTTCCTCATCTTCGCCGTCTCTAACGACTGGTAATAATTAGTCCTGTCCCTAAACGTCTCCGATTTCTTATAAACCGGTTTCGCCTCGCCGTCAACACCAACACAGCCGGAATCTCCACGGCTAAACGTATCAGATCTCCGGTATAACTTACTCTTCTCTTCTGTTATCATCTTCCACGTATTCTCCAACGTCTCGTTCCCCTTCTTCGGCTTCGTCACTCTCAAAGCTCTCCCACCTGAATTAAACAAAACAAAAAAAAAAGGTTTAAATTACGAATTTACCCTTTGGTCCACCGACGCGTGTTCTTGACGCCAGATTTGAATTTTCAATCTACCTAACCGTTTTTTTTTGGTTTAACATGACGTCATCATCTTCTTCCTCTGTTTTTTTTTTTTTAATTTGTTAAAAGTGAAAGAATCAAATCAGTACCTTCTTGGCTTGCTTTCATCAATTTCCGATGACTGATCCTTGAAGCAACCGGAGGCTTCTCCATCGGAGGAAGATTCTCTGATTCGATCATCCTCGGCGGAAGACGATTCTGATTAAAATTCGGCGGCGCTACGAAATCGGATTCGACGAGATCTGAATTCTCCACCATAATCACACTCTTAAGCTCCTCTTCAATTTCATCTTCCTCCGCTGTCGCCGCCGCATCTGTAATCTCCTTCTCCTCAACCGCCGTAACCGCCTTCAATTCCAGCTCCTCCGCCTCCGGATTCGCCACAACGAAACCGAAATGCGCACCGGAATCCAAATCCTTAACCTCCAACACCCGCGGAGGAGCTTGATGTTGATTCACAATCAGCTCCTCCGTCTGGATCTTATAACCACCACCGCCGCCGCCACCGTATACAACGATCTCATCTTCTTCTTCTTCATGACGGTCATGGTGGCTTCGGTAATACTTAGAAGAAGCAACGATAGTGATGATGATTCCGTTGGTAACGACGTAGAGATACGGCGGTTTCAGCCACGACAACAAGGAGCTCCATAAGATCGGAGCTTGCGACACCGAGAAATCAACAGCTACAGGTACAGAGACTTTAAGTAACGTAACAACGGATGCGACGCCGCTAGAGAGTAGCACCGCCTTGATCGTCATCATCCACGACACCATTTTTTCCGATCCGAACTAAAAGCTTTTTTAATTACTCTCTCTTCTCTCTTTTTAAGGATTGTGAGTGGTTCGTATGGGTATGTGTGTACGGTACACGCTTCACCATCATTGTTCTCAATTTATATAGGGAGGGAACTAGCGTATGATTCGATATCCGCCGTTAGATTTACGCTAACTTAGATGGACGGTTAGGATTTATGGAGAGTGATGGCGACATGGGTCCGGTTTAATCCACCCGAATTTTTTTAATTTACATTATCGTCGGATAATTTAACGATGACCATGGAACTAATTATCTGTTACGTGTAAAAATATATGTGTAATAAATACTTGATGTATCATGTTTTATTACTCTTTTTTTTTTTTGGGTTTTAATGTTTGATAACTCTTGAAAGTTACTGGTGGAATTCATAAGGATATTCTAATTTTCAGTATGAGAATATAAATATTAAATTAGAAAAGAATGATTGTTTTAATTAAGCTACGAAAGTCAATCAAGAATTCTAGATTACATTTTGTTAATGACATATCTAATTGTTTACAGTACTTTCCACGAACTTGTCCCGATAATGTTACACATCATTTACAATCACATACCATATATAATATGTAGATATTTTTAGCTATTTCATGTGACGTGTTTTCGCTTACGTTTTTGTAATTCACATCACTAATATAAATTGTAATTTGTCGTCCTAGTGTTGTATGAATGACGTTAAAAAAAATGTCATGAAAATTTCTTAGTGATGTGATCTACAAAACCTTTCTTTGTAGTTTTGAGTTTTCTATATAAGGTTGTCGAATTATGTTTTTCATAATATTTGTTTCCAACATGTAAAATATGATTGTGAACAAATTTGAGTTTTCCATATCTACTTGCAAGGGCTACACCTCTTAATCTCCCCTAGATACTAGAAAAAAAAAAAAAATTCTGTAAGCATAATCAATCATACCAAAAATACTTTATGTAATATAAGAAAGTACAATATTCATTACGATATCTTTAACCATCATAGGAACGTAGATTCTTAATTCAAGTAGCGGCTACTTGACTGACCATCATAAAAACGTAGATTCTTAATTTAAGTAGCGGCCACTTGACTGACCATCATAGGAACGTAGATTATGGACTCAAGTAACGGCCACTTAATTTACCAAAAAAAACACTACCAAAGCATCTATACTCAGAGGTCAGAGCCATTGGTATTTTAAGTGAAATTGTTTTTTTTTTTTTTTTTTTTTTTAAGTGAAACAATACCAAAAAAAGAAATTTGTTTTTTTGTACTTGTTTTCCATATAGCTAAGGAATGGCTTTGGCAATAGTTAATTGTTTAGTTGTTTTCCATATAGATGGCCATCTCACTAATATCAAATATTAATGTTGATTTGTAAGGTGATATTTCTTTGAATTAGAATTAGTGATGGGCACATATAACCAGATTAGTCTAGAGACCAATAAAGTGGTGTGTATTAGTGACATGAGTGTGGGGGCAAAGGATATAGTATTCACTTACTAAATACAGTATAAAATTAACCAACGCACTTGATTGAAGGGACTAAAGTATTGTCGAGGAAAAAGTGCAAATGTAGCTTATGGACTAAGTTTGCTTACATCATTTTATTTTTCTTACTTACATCATTTTTTGTTTTCCAATAGAATTATTTTGACCAATATAACACCCGTTTATATTTTATTAAATGGGATTTTTTTTTACTCTATTATTTAACTGATGATTACATCCAAATCTATCCAAAATTTTGATTGAATTGTGAATAGCCCAAGAATTTGTTCATATACTATATAAAATTATTGTAATAGCAAAAAAAAAAAAACTCATGGAGCGTCATAACAACGTTCTAGAGTTCTATCATGAAATTTGAAGGTTCTGAAAATCGAATTTCGTATATGTGTAAACCACAAAAGTTCGATTTTTTGGTAAATCAAAAGGAGCTTTCGAAAAGTATATGTTTGAGATGAAAAAATAATAACTATATTACATGTAACGGTCATATATTGGACCGTTATATAAGGAAAGGTTTTGACCTATTTGGGCCAGCCTTAGCAGCTGCAGCCCCACTGCTCGTGCTCGTGTCCAGCTGTAGTCCTCAGTGCTCCATCTCGAAAGTTAACTTCGCAAGTGGCGCCACACCTTTCACTTTTCTTTCTTACCAATATTCACCAATTTTCTACAAATTAGAATACATTATGCAACGAAAAACAAATAATATGCATTATGCATGTTGAGAATATATATAAAAACATTATGCACGCAGTTTAATTATATATTTTTTTAATTCAGTCAAGTGTCCTTGAAATTGGCTTAAGCGGTTTCATGGAGAGTTTCTTACTTTTATAGATTCTCCCTTCAAATAATAATAAATTAGAGAAAGGGAGAAACTATTTTATATTTGAACTTTGGTGATTATATAGTTTAAACTTTCTCAACAAATAAAAATTAATTTAATAATTGATATTTTTAATCTTATTGTTGACATACCATTTTTTTCTTTCTAAATCATTCAACAGGTAGTTTATTCACCACTACGTTTTTAATCAACAATAGGAAAACGTGGAAAGTCCTGATTTAAAAATTTATACATATGTTTTTTTTTGACAATAAATATAGGTTATTTATGTAAAAGTTTATATAATTATTTTTGTGAGTATTTTCTTTAATGATGAAAAGAAATATGATTTAATCTAAGCTAACTTGATTCTCCATCCACAAATTTTTTTGTAGATCCATTTTTTTCTTCATGTTATCAATGTTTTGGAGTTCTTGTGTTTTTATGAAAATTAGAAAGTGCAAACGCTGAAAAACTCTACTGTAACGCTCTTTTTCTATTTGTTTTTTAGATTTTGTTGCTTTTACTATATATCCTATTTTCTGTGATTCTGTCACCATAAAGTTTTTTATTTGTTTGGTTAAAAAGATAATATTGTTGGTCGGTCAACCAAATCAGCTTGAGACAGGGCTTTTTTCCATATATATGTTTTATTTTCTTTCGTAACATTATTAAAAAGAGTACGTCTTACCAAGCTTAGCTAGTGTTAACTCGCTTGTATGATAATCTAATAGAGTATGAGGCGAAATTTCTTATTTTGGTGTAATACAATACTTCCAGTCATGTTGTCTAATGCGTCACAACAACGACAAAAATGAAACGATCTTTGTTAGCACTCATCTAGTAAACCACAAACTAAAATCTGTTTTACCTTGTATATCCGTATATGTATGTGCATGCATAACGCGCAACCTTATATAAGATAAGATATTATAGACCCAATTGATGATAAAACCACAGCATAAAACTTGGGTTGGTTTTAGTCTGAAAAAGCTGTAAATGGTTGCTCCACAAAGCTCAGACATCACTGAATCAGAGAGTCTTCGCCTAGAAATTTCGTAGAAACCGCGAAAGAACAAAACGACAACGTTTTTCAACTGTTTTCTAGTGATGGGTAACCGTCATTTTCGTCCAACGGTATAGAGTTAGACTGTGAGTTTCTTCAACCCCCGGGTTTCACTCACATTAACAACGCGCCAACCATTCGCGAGTTGGATTATTCAGAAGAACAAAAACTTCACGTGTCGTTCAACAAGCCTCTGTCTAGGCGTCACGCGCTAGAGTACTGCGGATATGGATGGTGCCATTTAGTTCCGGTAATTTCTCGAGTATCACAACGGTTTTAAGGAGAATCTATATATGAAGATACGTTACTTGTGCACCGGCCAGAGCTTACAAGATACGACACGTGTCGCTTCAGAAGACGTTGAATAATATGGACGTCGTAGATATGATCTTCTCGGTTCTTCTTTTAGTTTTTTTTTTTTTGGTTCGACTGAGGAGATAATGTGAATGGATAAAATAGGTATGTAAAGAGACAAAATATAATAAATGTTTGATACATACTAATCTTTGACTGTTTATATTATTAAAAAAATATTGAACGAGATGATAAATTATTAAGCAAAGCATACGACAATATATTCGGTAGATAGAATGACTTACCAACTAAATATCCTAAACGTGTGTTTGGTATAGTCAAATACGCGTACGAGGTAGTTTAATCAGTACTTTAGTACTTTGCTCAAAAGTATGGCTTTTGTGTTATTGTAATTCATTTGATTCCAAATATGTAAATAGATGCAAGATCTTCGATTGTTCTAGTCTAGGTGAGTAGGTTTTGCGAGTTTGTGACAAGTGTTTACCACAAGACCAGTGCCCTGTAGACTAATTTGTGTGGTCACAAAACTTGCATCGGATGTACTACAACCGTTTGATCGAAATGGTCTAAAGTCACAAACGTTTGAAGGGAAACCACACAAGCGTAATGCAAAGTTGAACCACACAAGCGTCCGTAACATAACAGTGTCCAGTCGAATCACAAAAGCCCATAAAGCTCGACAAACGAATTTGTTTATAGTTTGATCTTTTTAAGGCTCCTTTGATTCAACAAAAGTGGGCTTCTCTTTCAACATTGGGCCTATTTTTCATACCAGGCTATAACAAGTTCAACTCTTGTGTAACTAAGGGAAGAGTATTTTGTCCCACATCGGAACCATAAGCTATCTAAGACCTAGCTAAGCTACTATAAGACAGTGATGGAGAACTACTGTTAAATCTTGCCTTAAACTAATGAGTAAGGAAAACAAAGCGGTCGGTGAGAACCGGTCGCAGCGCTAACGTAAAACATGAAAGTTGCGCAAGAATTTATGGAGGGGTTATAGGCTGGCCGATGTGTTGACGCTGCTTACTTTTGCAGAACTCACCTCGTGCGGGCCTCCCTACACCCATCCCCTAATCTTTAGTTCCCGAATTTTGACTCGATTTGTGATTGTAATGACGATGCTTAATATTATCGACAAGTTTAAGTTTTTGCTAATATAAGCCAATTAAGGTTAATTTTGATTAGCTTATTGTGGATTCTAGAGTTTTCTCAGTTCTTGGATCTGTGCCCCAAATATTTGCAAAATTCGTCCACGGAATTGGTAATTTATCGCAAAAGTCGCCTCACTAAATTGCAGGATTCAGAGATTAGTAACCATTATGAGGTTTATGGTTTTGTAGGATCCATTTCTATTGTTGTTTCCACTGTGATTTTGTTGATTTGGGGGTATGCACCAGATATGTTCTTACGAGTACATAGGCATTCGTTTACTACCCAAACAGGGCCGTGGCGATGCCGTTGTATTTGACTCTGTCGTTAGTTTTGGGGTTTTATTTTGGTCTCTCAAATTCATGTCTACTTCAATGTTTCTTGAAATTGTAATAGCTAAGCTAGCAATGTTTTAAATCTTCGGAGGTTGGTTGTGGTGGTGATGACATTCTTTGGTTTTTTTTTGTTTGTTTGCTGGTTATGACAGATGAGTACAGCAGAGAAGATGGAGATTTTGTTCATCTGATGACAGAAAGAGGAAGACAAAGCCAATTGTTCAAATCTCTGATATTACAAGAGTTAAACGTTTTTTTATGTTCGATTCAAGTCATGCCAAGTGATGGCCTTTGTTCAAATTTCATTGAGGTAAGTAAAAAACCATGCCTTTCTTCAAAAGCCATTCGATTTATCATCACTCTCATTCTCTTCTGCTTGAGTTATAATTTTATTTTTCCCAAGTTTGCTCTAGTTTAACATGAGATATGCACCATTTTTTCCAAGATTGATATTGATCTATCTGCAAAAATGGGTCACAGAATAGAATAATGCTGTGCCTCTCAATTCAAATGCGTTCAACTGTGTTAATACATTGTTTCATCACTCTGCTCTGGGTTCAGAAAGAAAGATTCAATTGGTTTTTTTACTCTATAGTGTATACTAAAATGAAAGCGAGTCGTTACTTTGAAAAGTCATGAGATGTCAATATAATTGCCAGATACTAATTTGTATGGACTCTAGCTGTAGCTGACCAAAAGAAAATAAGAATAATCAAAGTCCTCCACATGGAAACCGAGTGGTCTGAAATCTACGACGCCAATGTCTTTTTCTATCTTCTATCTTAATTTTCTTTGATAATCTCCTAACCATTCATATGGGACCTAGATGTTATCTCCAATATTTTTCACCTAAAACACTTGTTGAGCTTTAGTTTTACCTTCGTCGTTGCATACTGAAAATTTCTCTCACCATGGGGAATCTTTTTTCTTGCCAATGTTCTGGTGATGGAGTGTTGGATCATATCATGACATGTTTATGTGATAAAGGTTATATTCGAACCCTCAAGGAGAATCTCAGGGCTTTAGAGAGGGAAATGGAAGATCTCAGAGCAATAAAAGATGAGGTGCAGAACAAAGTAGCGAGAGAAGAGGCACGCCATCAACAAAAGCTTGAAACTGTCCAGTTATGGCTTAACCGTGTCGATAGCATTGATATACAGTTCAATAATGTGCTTAGTACTAAGCTCGTTCAGCTTAAGAGGTTGTGTTTGTGTGGTTTATGTTCAAAAAATGTATGTTCGAGCTACAATTATGGGGAAATGGTATTCCTGTTGTTGGAAGATGTTAAGAGACTCAAATCAGAGGGTAAATTTGACGAGGTTGCTCAGCCGCCTCCAAGATCTGGAGTTGAGGAGAGGCCTACTAAGCGTACGATTGGTCAGGATGAAATGCTCAAAAAGGCATGGAATCGCCTTATGGAAGACGAAGTCGGAATCATGGGTCTGCATGGTATGGGTGGTGTAGGAAAAACTACCCTTTTCAAGAGTATCCACAATAAGTTCACTGAAATAGCTGGTACGTTCAACGTTGTGATCTGGATTGTGGTGTCTCAAGGCGCAAAGGTTTCAAAGCTTCAAGAAGAGATTGCCGAAAAACTACAGCTTTGTGATGAGGTGTGGAAAGACAAAAATGAAAGTGATAAGGCTGTTCGTATATACGAAGCATTAAAGGGGAAGAGATTTGTTTTGATGCTAGATGACATATGGGAGAAAGTGGATTTAGAAGCCATCGGAGTTCCGGATCCAACTGGAGAAATTGGACGCAAAGTAGCATTCACCACTCGTTTTCTGGATGTATGTGAGAAGATGGGGGATCATAAACCAATGTAAGTAAAATGTTTAGAACCAGAGGAAGCTTGGGAGTTGTTCAAAGACAAGGTCGGAGACAACACATTAACAAGAGATCCTGTCATTGTGGAGCTTGCAAGACAGGTCGCTGAAAAATGTCATGGCCTGCCACTGGCTCTCAGTGTCATTGGTGAGGCGATGACATATAAAACTATGGTACAAGAATGGGAGTATACAATCGATGTTTTGAATACATCCGCTGCAGAGTTTTCTGACATGGAAGATAAAATTCTTCCAATTCTCAAGTACAGCTACGATAGCTTGGGGGATGAAAATATAAAGTCATGTTTTCTATATTGTGCTCTGTTTCCAGAAGATTTTCAGATAGAAAAAGAAAGCTTGATACACTACTGGATGTGCGAAGGATTCATCGGAGACTACCATGTTGTAAAAAGAGCGAGGAATAAGGGTTATACGATGCTCGGTACCCTTATCCATGCAAATTTACTAACGGAGGTTGGTACAAGATACGTTACGATGCATGACGTGGTTCGTGAAATGGCTCTATGGATAGCATCCAATTTTGGGAAACAGAAAGAGAATTTTGTTGTGCAAGCAAAGGTCGGATTAGTTGAAATACCAAAAGTCAAGGATTGGAGAGCTGTGAGAAGGATGTCATTAATGAATAATAATATTGAAGAGATAACATGCAGTTCCAAGTGTTCTGAACTTACAACTCTGTTCCTCCAACAAAATCGATTGAAGAATCTCTCAGGTGAATTCCTTGAGTATATGCAAAAGCTAGTTGTTTTGGATTTGTCGAATAATTCCAACTTGAGTGAACTTCCAGAGCAGATATCAGAGCTGGTCTCCTTGCAGTATCTTGATTTGTCGGAGACAAGTATACAGCAACTGCCGGTTGGTCTCCAAGAGTTGAAAAAGCTAACTCACCTGTATTTACATTCTACGGATCTTTGTAGTATCAGTGGGATATCAATGTTGCTGAGTTTAAGAGTGTTGAGTCTGTTTAGATCTAATGTACATGGTGATGTTAGTTTATCAAAGGAGCTGCTGCTCTTGGAGAATCTACAAGATCTAGATGGCTTAACGGTATCAGAGTTAGGTTTGGAGCATATATTATTATGGGATCAAAGGTTGGCAAAGTGCATGACTAATCTGGAGATTATCGGTTTTCAAGAAAGGCCACTCGATTTATCATCCCTGGAGAGTATGGAGAATCTTCATAATCTACTTGTGATAAGTAGCCATGTCTCGGATATTAATAATCCGACAATTCCATGCTTTACCAACATCTCGTCAGTGTTTATAAGTGAGTGCCATAGCTTGAAGGATCTCACTTGGATATTGTCTGCTCCAAATCTTGGCCACTTAGGTATTTCAGATTCAAGAGAAGTGGAAGAAATAATAAACAAAGAGAAAGCAACCGATCTTACAGGTGTTACCCCATTTCTGAAACTAGGATTCTTATATTTGGGAAATTTGCCGAAGCTGAAGAGTATCTACCGGAGTCCTCTCCCCTTTCCATTTTTGAGATGCATAAATGTATCGAATTGTCCAAAGCTGAGAAAGCTTCCCTTAAATGCTACAAGTGTCCCACAACTTGAGGGATTTAACATAGTTACGGATCCTGGAGAACCGGAAACTGACCTTGAGTGGGAGGACGAAGATGCCAAAAATCGATTCTTGCCTTCATTTAATCGATTCTTGCCTTCATTAAATCGGGTAATCATTACTCCCATTCTCTTATGCTTGAGTTATACCTTTCTTGTTTCTTGTGAAGTTTGGTTCATTTGATCTGGTAATAATTTCTTTTAAATCAAGCAGAGTTATTATTTTTTTTTTTTCTAAGACGAGAGATATACATATGATCCTCTGCAAAAGTTTGATTTCTGTAATATTGGATCGCATAATAGAGAATTTGTTGTGCCTCTCAATTTCAATGCTTTCCACAAAAGTGTTACTAACTCATTCTTTCATTTTTTTTTTCTTCTTTAGCGGTGGTCCTGAATCCACGCTACTTTCGATTGCTTTCTCTTTCTTCCTCTAGTCATTGTCTAAGATCCATTACTCAGGATTGGGATTCTTCACTGCGAAAATCAGAATCATCGCTTCGTCTTACTTTTGCTTTCTCTTTTTTCTTCCTCTAGTGTCTGTGTGTTTGTGTTGTTCATTTGGATTTAATGTGTCTTTTTTTTTGGATTTAATGTTATTGTATTTCTCATTGGATTTTACGTTTGGCTTTTGATTTATTTAAATCAAAATGCCAAGATTGTATCTTTTGCATTTCTTCTATATCATCTTGCAGCGTGTTTGTGTTTTTTTTTATTATTTGGTTTGGTGATGGTTATTTTGTTAGAGATATTTGGCGTTCTGATACGTTTTTAAAACATAATTGTCAAACTAATACATTCACTATTTATTATTAGCAAAATCCCCTTAATACATTCACTATTTATTATTAGCAAAATCCCCTTGACCACTGTTTACAAGACTCTCTGGCCCTCAAATATATTTGATATTTACATAACTTGCCATTGAAACATATTTATCAGACAAATCCAAAAAAACAAAACTAAATTATTTTAGTTTTCTTCAATCTTTGTGAAGTCGATGTGTGTTTTCTTAAATTTACTTCATGTTTAAAAACACAGCCACCGATCAATCGTTTGGGGGCGGTACTCCTCCGAAATTTTACCCAAATCGAAAGTAAAATCGAAAAAACGGAAAATGATGTTTCTTTTACGGAAAATATGATGTTTGATGTTGGATCTAACATTTAGTTATCAAAAACAGTTGAAATAAAGAAGAAATCGATGGAAAACAAGTAATTTAATGACCGGCGGCCATGAATTAGGGTTGCAGGTTCAGAGAAATCGGGTGGAGATAAAAATCTGGAATTGACGATTTTACCCTTCATTAATAAAATTAAAAAAACACACACAAAATAGACTTCTTGAGAGTCGAACTCATGATCCCTATCATTGCAACCGGGTTATTAACCAACTATGCTGTCTCTATTTCTAGTGACTTACACACAACTGGAATATATAATTACCAAAATTGCAAATATTATTAATTATAAAAATATAAAAACTAGTCGATAATTCTGTTTGGTCTTACTTCATCGGACAATAGAAACTTAAAATTTGTTGAAATTGCCACTGGAGAAACTAGATAGATAGATATATGGGTCCACTTCACCGGATTTAATTCTGTCATAACACCTTGAACTTCTAATGACGGTTATAGTACATTCCTTACATCAATTGGCCAAGGATTCACGCGTTGTGGTTCAAGACTTAAATTCCAAAAGTCCAGGTACGTATTTTTCAGTTCAGATTCTAGAATGGTCATTAGTCAGTAAGATGTATATGTATTGGACAAATTAAAATCATCTAGCAATAAACGTGTGCAGATTAAAAACCATCCAACAATAAATGTGTATGGATTAAAAAACCATCCACCAATAAACGTATACGGATTAAAAACCATCCAACATTAAACGTATACGGATTAAAAACCATCCAACAATAAATATGTACGGATTAAAAAACAATCCAATAATAAATGTGTATGGATCCAAACCATCCAACAACAAACATGTACAGATAAAAAACCATCCAGCATTATATGTGTACACATTAAAACATCTAACAATAAACGTGTATGGACTAAAAACTATCCAACAATAAACGTGTACAGATAAAAAACCATCTAGCATTAAATGTGTACACATTAAAACATCTAACAATAAACGTGTACGGACTAAAAACCATCCAACAATAAACTGGTATGGATTAAAACCATCCACAATAAACATATAAAGATTAAAAACTATATAACAATAAATGTATAGAAACTAAAACCATCTAAGGCTTCTGTATTAAAAACCATCCAACAATAAACGTGTACGGATTAAAAAACAATCCAATAATAAATGTGTACGGATTCAAACCATCCAACAATAAACATGTACAGATAAAAAACCATCCAGCATTATATGTGTACACATTAAAACATCTAACAATAAACGTGTACAGACTAAAAATCATCCAACAATAAACGTGTACAGATAAAAAATCATCTAACATTAAATATGTACACATTAAAACATCTAACAATAAACGTGTACGGACTAAAAACCATCCAACAATAAACTGGTATGGATTAAAACCATCCACAATAAACATATAAAGATTAATAACTATCTAATAAATGTGTACAAACTAAAACCATTTAAGGCTTCTGTATATCTAGCATAGTAATAAGATTTTTGAGCTTGGAAACCTTGGCAAAAACAAATACGTAAAGATAATTTTTTACGTTTTTTGTCTCGGTCTAATAAACACCTATTATTCTCACGCAGCATTCCCTAAATTACAAAGTAGATGTTGAAATCTTAATCCCACCATTAAAACTCAAGCTAATAGTAGTTGGCTTAGACATAAATTAAGCTGGGCGTTACAAAGAATTATCAAAAACAATCATGTAAATATATATTATTGTAAACGACTTATATTGTAAGGTTACTTTAGTCCAGTGGTCTGACAATCATGTTCAACTTCCAATAGCACGGTTCGATCCTTCCAATGTTCATATTTCTCTTTTTTTCTCTAAACAAATAGGGGCAAAATAGTAATTTCCCGTTAAGTCATCTTCTTTCCAAAACTGAATAGCCACCACGAAGTCTGCGTTTCCTAAACTCAGATTTTTTGTTTTGCTTCCATTTTTCTATTGTTTTCTTGTGTAATTTTAACCAAAATAACATAAATCTACCAATAATCAGAGAATTCATAACAATAACCAAAACAAGTTTTAAGTGGTTTCAATTTTTCTGATTTTATTTATCGTCTAAAACCAAATCACGACTGGCCACCTTCGTCTAGTGCTTCCTCGGTGACTAAATGAGTGAGACAATGGAGAAAAGAAAACAAGAGAGAAGGAAGTCAGAGAAACAAATACTTAAGCTTTGTAATTGCCGTAATGTCCCTGGTTGTGGCCCTGGCTCTTCCACCGATAGGACCAGGACGTCTGTTGTTAGTGGACTAGGGAAAAAGCTTAAGGACTTGATGGATAGTTTTCAAGGTCTGCGCGCACGGATGAACGCTGAGTATAAAGAAACCGTAGAACGCAGGTGAATATGATCTTTCTCCATTTAACCCCTAGCTTCTTGTACTTAAAATAGAAGTTTGATGTGTTGACGTACCAAAACATTGGAATTGTTGTAGATATTTCACAATAACCGGAGAAAAGGCAGACGAGCAAACGATTGAGAACTTGATTTCGAGCGGTGAAAGCGAGAATTTTCTCCAGAAAGCGATACAAGAACAAGGGAGAGGCCAAATATTAGACACCATATCAGAGATTCAAGAGAGACATGACGCGGTGAAAGAGATAGAGAAGAATCTTATAGAGCTTCACCAAGTGTTCTTAGATATGGCGGCTTTGGTTGAAGCACAAGGTCAGCAACTAAATGACATTGAAAGCCACGTTTCGAAGGCTAGCTCGTTCGTGAGAAGAGGGACAGACCAGCTTCAAGATGCAAGAGAGTACCAAAAGAGCTCGAGGAAATGGACTTGTTATGCCATTATTCTCTTCATTGTCGTTTTCGCTTTGCTTCTCATACCATTCTTACCTCATATTATGCTCATGCTGAAGTGATTTTTTTTTGATAGAATCTTGTCTATAATTATTTGTCTCATCTTAATTTCAATGGTAATTTTAGTTTTTTTTGTACCTTTTTAAGAGCGGGCTATCTATTCTAAAATCTTTATTAATCTGAAAAAAAAGAAGAAATAAATCTTTATAAGTAGTATTATTTGAAACTAAGCAAATTTTGTAGCGATTTGTGTATTTGAAGTGATTAGATGGGTTTTGAATTTCGTAGTAAACTTGGAAAAAATGCTTATCAAATCCACGAAGTCAAATTTAACTTTGCGATAGAAATTTTATGCTATTTTTCTAAATAATTTCATTAGAGGAAATTGAATGTTAAATTTATATAATTTATTAGTTCAAATGACTGAGTAACAGATCTGTCAAAATCATAATTTGACACATATTGAAATCAAGTTAGTAATAAAACCTACAATATATGGAAAAACTTTTATATAGCTAACATGCAAACAATTTCTATAGAAAATATTAACATTATTGGTAAGAAATAGCTCTAAGATATTTCTGTGTATATTAATTATCATAAGTAAGCGTATTGTTAAGTATCTTCTAAATTTAAACCAGTCTTTTTTTTTTTTAAAGTCAAATTTACAATGTATTAGTTCAAATTATAATCTGTCAAAATCATAATTTTTTTGACACATATTTGAATCAACTTAGTAATAAAACCTTTAATATATGGAAAACATTTTATATAGCTAAATGTAGACAATTTTTATAGAAAAATATTAATTTTATTGGTAAGAAATAGTTCTAAAATATATCTGTATATATTTATTAATTAACATACACACACACTGTTAAGTTTCTTCTTAAGATAATCCAGTCTTTTTTTTATAAAAAGTCAAATTTTTAATTAATTAGCTCAAAATAAAAAGTAACAAATTATTATCTGTCAAAATCATAATTTCTTTTGACACATATTGGATCAAGTTAGTAATAAAACTAACAAAATATGGAAAACGTTTTATAGAGCTAACATGCAGACGATTTCTATACAAAATATTAATTTTATTGGCAAGAAATAGCTCTAAAGTTTTTTGTAAACATTAATTAATTAATATATAGAAATAAATATATTGTTAATTTTCTTCTAAAAATAAACAAGTCTTTTTTTGTAAAAGTCAAATTTATAATGTCACACAATTATTATATTTCTTAAATGACAAAAGGAAAGAAATCTAGAATTGACTAAAACAAAAGCAAATGATAATCAATATTTCTTTCCCATAATATAATCTATATATATCATATCTTATTACTAGTGAAATCTCAAATCCATAGCTTCTACTTCTAAGATAAGAGAAATGGAAGGATCCTCAAATAAGATCACGAAGCTTACTCAGACAATTCCTGACGATCTGGTGGAGCACCTCATCTCCATGTATCTTCCAGTGCAATCTCTTTTACGACATCGTACTCTGTCCAAACGATTTATGAACACAGCTATACAATCTCGTGACCTCGATTTCAGTGGAATATATTCTAGAAGACGTAGACAGTCAGAGGTTGTGAGCATCATCGAAAAAGTATTCAATGAATACAAAGGAACGAAGATTGAAAGATTCGTTTTGGTTATCAATCATCTTGGTGTAGAAGATAAAGTCATCTCATGGATCAATACATGTCTTGGTAAAAACATCAAAGATATCGTTCTAGATTTCTCCAAATCCAAAAAAGTTATGGAGATCCCGATCAATTTCTATGACTTGGAGAGTCTACAAGATTTGAAGCTGCGCTCATGTAAATTTGAGATACTAGACAATACTCCGAAAGGTTTAAAGCTCTTGAGGATGCTCTCACTTATGCGGAGTGAGTTGAAGAAAGAGACGATAGTTGCAATTTTCAGCAACTGCTTCCACCTCGAGTCGCTGGAACTAACCGAATGCCGGATGGATGGTATGTTGAACATCCAAGCTCAGAATCACAAGAAATTCAAGTCGCTTGTTTTGTCTTCTATGCGAGGGCTTTGGGACGTCTATTTGGATGCACCCTCTTTAGAAATCTACAAATACAATGGATATGTCATTCCATTTAACTTTGTGAGAACATATGCACTTAGAGACGCAAACCTCCATTACAATCGGAACTTTAGTCCGAGTTATTACGATTCAAGTGACTTGGTGGTTCATAACATGAGTTTCTTTACAAACGTTTCTGTCCTCGCAACAACAACAATCTTTCTTGAGGTAAATTATATTCTTTCTCAATCTAATACGTATATCTTTTTCCTTTCAAGTTTTTTATATTCACACATTTATTTGATTCATAATTAGTTTTTGATATATTGTTTTTGTATAATGAGATTTCCTTCACTACATAAGAAATACTTAAAATGAGTCATAGTTTTATACTAACAGAACATAGTCCATTTTGTTTTGACATAAATATTCACTAAATCTTTATATAGATACATTTTTTTTGTTACATGCAAGTGGTTGGAGTTTACAGTATAATTTGTATATCTCTTTGGATGATCGATACAGAATGTTCATCATATATAGATGACAATGCAATTTTCAAATATTTTTTGCCACCTCTGATTGTCCCCATTTTCTTTTGTTCATAATCATCTTTTTTTTAGAGCGAGTTTTGATGGTGTTTTTTCACATATTATATGTAGGCTCTCACCCATAAACACGTAGGAGGAGGAAAATTCGAAAAGTTGCTTTTCAAGTTTGAGAACTTAAGAAAATTAAAGATTACCTTTAAAGCTCCTACGTTTTGCACTCTTTTCGACATCGCTGAATTCCTCAAAGAATGCCCAAGACTCGAAGGAGTTGTGATCGATGTACGTCTCTCTTTTTCTCTCTCTCTATATATATCTCTCACCCCCACCAATGAGCTGTGTTTAATATATGCAGATTCACAATTTCACCTTCGCAACTCATTTGCCTTTCTGGGAGACTGATCATAAGGATGAAATTGAGAATAACTCGAACAACAAGTACCTTTTGGGGTTTCTCAAGAAAGTCAAGATTTTCGGATATAAAGGCTACCCGCATGAGCTTGATATCATGGAGTTCTTTGCCAAAAACGCACCATCTCTAGTGAAGTTCAAGTTGGTGATATCTAAAAAGGAGAAGATCAATGCTTGCGAACCAGATTATGCAAGACTCAATTTTATTAATAGCATATTTCCTGGGATCAAAGTTACTGAAGTTTGAACTTAGGTTGTTCCCAACTATGCCAAACTATTGTAACTCTTTTGATGTGTTTGAAACATCACAGCTCTCAGATACAATTTGTTTTTCTTTTCTTCTGATCTTCTCTCTGATTTGAACTGGCTTTGTTTCTTTTATTTAAGATTTGAATGTATTTGGGATTAATTATTGGTATTGTTGCTTTTAGACTAATATGCTAACATATTTTTATGCTCATGCACTAAAAAGTGGCTGTATCCATCATATATGAAATGTCGGAAAAACAGTTGATCTATCTATTATTAAAGCTTTACACTTCCGATTTAATGAAGTTAAAAAAAAAAAGTTGCTGACGTTTGCTCTCACTCTGCCTGATTAAGAATACATTTGCATAATATTTTATAGATTATCTCATTTTATGTATCTTTGAAACTGGATCGATACGATTACTGTGAGAGCAATACAGCTGTTCTCTATATAAACATATGTATCATAAGTTTTATTAATGTGAGAGCAATACGATTTTTTTTGCATCATACTCTTAAAAAACACGTTTCTGGGAGATAAAAGCAAAAATTAGGGACTCTTGGCTTTGAAAGTGTTTGCTGAAAGCTGAGACATTATGCAAGTCTTCATCAAATGCAAAGTAAGGACTAAGGAATGGTGAAAAGGCCAGCTTTTGGCGTGAGAAATGGACGTGCAAGGCATCTGGCTAGATCATTGCCTCCCCTAAGTCAGGACAAGCTCTCCACCTCCAAGTTCTTTTGTCCACTATTCAAATTCCCACACAAATTCAGCAGGATGCGGTATCTTTTGAGTTGGGTTATTGATGGAAAATCTTACAAGGGGATACTCCTCTTACAAAACATGGGAGAAACTTAGGCCAAGGGACACAACAAAAGATTGGACAATGGACACCTTTGGTCTAGTTTAAGGGACGTGTATTCAATATTATGTGGATCTCAACCTTGATAAGCTTCCAACAATGTCATGTCTTCTTGGGGTCTACAAGTTGCAACCTTTGCTCTGTCTCTATCAAGACCATATATCATTTGTTCATTGATTGTATCAAGACTGAGCTAATCAGAGAAGATGAAGTTGAGCTTAGAGAGAGAGTGAGTCATAAAGAGATAAGAAAAGTTTGTTATTTCTCATTAATGATCTCAATGTATAGTGTTAACTATATATACAAGTATACTCTAAGCTAATTATAATCTTAGATACATTAACATGTATATACAAAGTATAAGAGTGTAATATACTTAATACATCCCCCCTCCCCTGAAACCTATCAATCCGGAACTGGGGAAGGATTGTAAAGGTTTGATAAAGACATCCAACTAAGCAAAGAGTAAAACGATCGAGGATGTAATGGCTTAGTCAAAATGTCAGCCAACCGATTCTCTGATGCAGTGTGTAAGGCCTTCAAGTTTCCTAGCTTGATCTGATCAGGTACTGTGTGACAATCAATCTCAATGTGCTTAGTCCTCTCGTGAAAAACCGGGTTGGTTACAGTATAGACCGCTGGTTTATTATCACAGAACTCGGAAATCTCTAAGAAGTTGTTGAATCCATAGTACCTTTCTTGTTACTTCAGCCATGCTTCTATACTCTGATTCAGGATCTCCAAGAGATTAGAGAATTAATTACCAATGTAAACACAGAAGCCACTAATCGAACGTCTTGTATCAGTACAAGTACCCCACTAGTCTGCATTCACAAAAACATTAACACAAAGTCTCATTATTAACAGAGTAGAACAATCCTTGACCTGGGCTTCCTTTTATATACTTTACTTGAGAATGGGTAAGCAGCTTGCATATGTACGTCAGTAGGAAATTGTAAGAACTGACTGAGATGATGAACAACAAAACATGTTGACACAAGACAAAAATCATACATACGTGTTGTTGTAGTGGTCAAGAATCTCATTGTTAGGTTTGTTGAATCGAGCAATAAGAAAATCTCGTCAAGCTAAAGAAAAAATCTGACCGTTTGATTCAGAAATCGACACCTTCTGCCTCCTTGATAGCCGCACCACAAAGGTGGCTGAGCCGAGCCGAGCCGAGGGGGGGGGGGGCAATCTCTATCAGCGTCATCTGTAAACAGCAACGGTCGGTCTCGATCCCTAAACGCTTCGCCGTACTCATGACAACAGAAAGCAGAGAAGATGAAGAACGAACAAAGCTCCCATCCATTGATTTGTGACAACGAAAGAAGAATAAATGATACTTTAGGGAGCTCATGGATCAATAATGTCGTTTAGGCCTAGAGCTGTCAAAATGGGCTGTCCACGTCCATTTTGACCCGTCCAACATTGTCCAATTTGATTTTGGACAAATAGCTGTCCGTGTCCATTAACGTCCGGTCCATTAACGACCATGCCCACTTATGCCCATATTTTTATGGGCTATCCATGGGTGTCAATTGGACAACATATAACAAATTTTGTAAGATGAGAAAAAATGGTGTAATTAGCTTAGAACATAAAACATAAGTGAT
This sequence comes from Camelina neglecta, assembly GCA_023864065.1. Taxonomy (NCBI): domain Eukaryota; kingdom Viridiplantae; phylum Streptophyta; class Magnoliopsida; order Brassicales; family Brassicaceae; genus Camelina; species Camelina neglecta. Next base: position 31,142,326 of record CM043456.1, read on the forward strand.
CCTTTTGTGCTGCCAATCACATAAAACATAAAAGATCCAAACACAATGATCAACATCCAAACACAATGATCAACATCCAAAAGCAATAAAGCAAACATGAACATCTAGAATATTTTAAACACAATGACACACATATTTCAAACTCCTTCTCATTCTCCTTCCCCTTCTTTGCCTTCTTCGAATGGATCAACAATCTCTTCAAAACCTTTAAGCCAATTTCTTGCGCAGATTAAAGCTTGGACATTAGAAGGAAGGAGTGAACTCCGATACTTGCTTAACACCCGACTTCCACTGCTAAATGAAGATTCTGAAGCTACAGTCGTAATAGGGATGCTAAGGATGTCACAAGCCATAGAAGACAGTTCTTGAAAACGGTTTGCATTATCCTTCCAATATTTCAAAACATCCAAGCTCTTAAATGCCATCATGTCCAAAACCGGTTCATCTAAGTACTTGTCTAATGCTGACTTGCCATTAGCACCAACTGTTTGGGAGATGAAAGCATAAAAGTCCTGAAACAGTTCAAACACAAATCTGCAGCAGCACAAAACACTTAAGTAGCAGAAACAAAACACTTAAGTAGCAGAAACAAAATCGATACAAAAACAAAGTAGTTTAAACAAAACACTTACACCATATCCAGGAAGAATGTTTTGCTCCATATTGTTTGACTTTGAACTTCCTGCTGCTGTTTTTGTTGGATTCTTCTTGTAAACATCAAAAAGCTTCTTCAGCTTCTTACGCAAGTGATCCACCCTTGCTTTACTAGTTGACGCATCAAGGGTATTGAAGCAATACTCTATATAGGTAAACTTCAATCTAGGATCAAAGACCGCAGCTAGAGCAAGTATGTCACTATAATCCTCCCAATACTTGTCAAATTTCTCCTTCATACCTTTCACCATCTCACAAATCACATCATCATAAGAGTACTCTTGAGCTTTCAGCCAAGTTTCAATTTTCCATACCTAAACCAAGGACAAATCAAAGTTAATATGTCGAATACCTAAATCAAAGTGAAATCACATCCTTATTATGTCAATCATACCTGATTGAAATACAAATTGGCAGTTGGATAAGATGAACCAGAGATCAAATTCGTCATCTCTGCAAATGGGGTCAACATCTCATAGATCAACTCTGCTCTTGTCCACTCAACATCAGAAGGGAAAGATTGATAACTTGTATCAATCTCTGCAAGATGCCGAAGGGCTTCCTTATAGATGATTGCTCTTGAGAGCATAAGGTGAGTTGAGTTCCACCTAGTTGAAACATCTGAAAGTAGTTCACCCTTAACTTCAATTCCCATTGTTTCCACACATGTTTGAAAGGATTGTTTTCTAGTCTTATTCACCCTCACCAACTTAACACTATTTCTGATTTTCTCTAGAGCACCATCAATCACATCCAATCCGTTTTGCACAATCAGATTCAAGATGTGTGCAACACATCTCACATGAAAGAACTCTCCACCACACACCAAATTTTTCTTAAGCTGCCTCTTGAGAATTCCTTGCATGTTGTCATTTGAGGAAGCATTATCAACCGTAATTGTGAACACTCTCTTTTCCATTCCCCAATCTTTTAGCAATGCCAACACCTTTGTAGCTATTCCAGCACCGGTATGTGGAGGAGGAAATGCACAAAATGACAGGATTTTTGTCTTCAAATTCCATCCACTATCGATATAGTGTGCAGTCAAACACATGTATCCCTCTATTGTGATTGCCCTCCACAAATCTGTTGTTAAACAAAACCTACCCGGAACTTCACCCAACATCTTTCTAAGCTTCAGTTTCTCTTTCTCGTAGATCTTTAAGCAATCAGCAGCCGCAGTATTTCTTGACCAAAACTCGATGTTGGAATTTGCATACTGAAAAGCCTCTCTAATTCTTCTGTACTCAACGAAAGAGTAAGGCAAATCATGTTCTATGATTGCCAATCCTATCATCTCCCTAAACACCATCATATCTAACTTTCTGTTTCCACATGAAGGAATGCTTCTTGTAGTCTTTGAGCATGATTCCATGTGACGCAAGAGAGTATTGGTGCCACTTCTACGAAGATCAAGGCAATAAGTATGCTCACAACGAGTGCATCTAAGATTATTCCTACCATCATCCAACTTATCTCCAACAATTTCAAAAGTTTTCCAACACCTTGACCTTTTACGTTTACCTGTAGACTTGCCTGTCCTCTTATCAGCCGTACTAGCTACTGAATCTGCTTCTACATGTTCCTCTCCTACACGTTCTTCTTCATCCGGATTCATATCATGCTCAAGCATATAATCATCTCCACTCATATAATCATCTTCAAGGTTTAGTGTATCACCCATCTGAAATAACCAAAACCAAAGACCAATTAGAGAAAAAGAATCAAACTAACAACATGAAAAAGGTTTAAAAAGCAAGTGTTATCTATGTCAAGAGCACAAACAATAATCTATAAGGAAGCTATTCTACAATTCAACAAATCGAAAGAGAAGAAACATAAATCTCAAATGGGTCTCTCCCAAAATCGAAAGAGAAGCAAACCCAGTTTCAATCTAAGTAAAGCAAACCCAGTTTCAATCGAATTCAAACAAACCCAGTTTCAATCAAATTCAATCGATACATAGGAGAAAACAATCTTACCGATAGTGCTTTGAGGAGAAGAACTGAAGAAGAGCTTTGAGGAGAAGAACTAAAGAAGAGCTTTGAGGAGAAGAAATGAAGATTTCAAAGAGAAGAACTGAAGAAATCGAGGAGAAGAACTGAAGAAATCGATTTATGTTTAGGAGAAGAAGAGCTTCGAAGAAAATAAGAAATCGATTTGTGTTTTCCCCAAATCGATTTTAACCTAGAATTTTCAGACCAATGGACCGCCCAATGTCCACGCTGTTCGTCCAGTTTTGTCCGTAGGCAAAAACGGACCAAACCTATTTAAACCCGTTCAAAATATGGGCTTGTCCATGACCCGTCCATAATGAATTGGACATGGGCAGACCATAGACAGCCCACCCATTTTGACAGCTCTATTTAGGCCCATTAAAACCCACAGAAAGTCCATTTCATTGTAGACACCGATCATTAAATCCAATTGTATATATTAACAAGATCACATCCAATAGTTAAATCAAGAAATACATTAGATGTTTTTATAAACCGGAAAAGTATATATGGAGTAGCTTTTACTCAAAGAAAAATCAGATCACATCTTTGTCGTTTGGAAAAGAGTCTCAAATTTATAGAGAAAGTCTAGTCATTCAAGTACACACGATCAAGAATAACAAGTTTGGGATACTAATTAAAGTATTACAATTTCTTCTTAATTTTTTTTTTAGACAGCAGGAGTTCCATGTCTTTGGTCCATAATCTCTTTCGGTAATCAAAATCCTTATTTAGTCTATTCCAATTTAAAAATGCATGTTCGTCTTAAAGAGGACACTTGGAGCACAAAATAACCAACATCTTTTGTTACCTCTAAGTCACCACTCTTTTGATGAATTATCATTTTTGCTGTCATTTCTTCCAACTAGTCAATAAGCGAATTTAAATATGCGCAAGGAAAAAAACGCTATTTGTATATAGTTCATAGGGTTCAAAGATATAATTCTATTTGTTATTTATTTACTCGTTGATTACAATTATTTTAATAGAAAAAGTTGACCAAAGATATAATTTTGACAAATTCTTAAATTTTCAAATTAAGATATTCTAATTATATACAAAAACAAATTCCTTAATTAAAGAGATGTACTGATAATTAGTTAACTCAACTAATGGCATGCATACTTGTTGCCTGTTGAATAAGATTGAGGGATAAGGTAGAGATATTAATATTGATATTATATATATATATATGTGTATATATGGACCTTTGATTAACTCAATAAATAACATAACAAACTAGATTGCATATACATACCCAAAGTAGACATAATCTATATCTATATAGTATACTATTTTAGCAGAAATAAAGCATTGACATTAAATTGTCCAATCAGTTATTTGCCAATTAAGATTTTTTAATAGTTCCAAAAAAAGTTCTTTTAAAAAAACTTTTTATACTAAAAGAGATGTACAGAGAACTAATAAATATGTTAGATAAATTCATAACAAATGGCATGCACATCATATATTTTCAATAAGATTTTGGAACACAACAATAGAAAAATATAACAATAATGCAATCATATCTTTGGATCTTGATAATGCAATAACTAAATTGCATAAATAAAAGGATCCCCAGAAATATATAAATAAAATGATCTTTGAGATTAGAATGAAGAGTAATCAATAATAATAAAATTAAAAAAAAAATCTAATCTTTTGGTCGGTGATAACATAAAAGACAGTTGTGTTGTCTCTTGTGTCAGAGACTCCAAAGATTTTTTCTTGTTTATGCTTTTTGGGAATCCTAAGAAAAACAAAACCGTGTGAGACGAGGAGACGACGACGACGACTAAGTAAAAACCGTCAAACGAACAACTTGTCGCCACGTCATCCCTTGAACCACCCACGTTGGTTCCTTCTCCGGCTCAGAGTACGCCACGTGTCTTCCCCAACGGCTAGTTTTTTCTATTTTTTTTCTTTTTCTTAAGCCGTCTTTTGCTTACCAGGGAGGGAGAATAACAAAATTTAAAAAAATTCAGATATTTTTTTTTGAGCCGTGAGGAAATTTCCAGTGTTTTCTACTTTACTCGTTTTTAACTTTTTATCATTAAAAAATGAATAATTTAACTTAAAAAGAAAAATCAAAATTAATAATTTATCTACTATAAGTAGAGAGAAAGTATAGTAAGTTCATCTTCTTTAGTCATAATAAATTCAAAACCAAAAAAAAAAAGGAAAAATTACTCATTTTTCTCTCAGCTTTTTTGTTCATTTCGCGCAAAACATACTTCAAAGACTTACATATCAAACAAATCTTTTGGGGTTAGAGTTAATTTATAGGTTTGTCTCCTGCTTCATCATATCCTCTGTTTCGTTTACAGAGTCTCTGAAATTTTTGTAAAGATCTGATTTTTTTTTTGTGCTTTTTGGTGATACAGATCGACGAAAATGGCATTGGGGAAGAAGAGAATCGTAACCCAGAAATCGAATTTGAAGCACCGTCGAGATGTAGGTGATGGAGGAGGGTTAGGGTTAGGGTTAGAGTTCGTACAGTACAAGGGAGGATTTGGGAGAAAGAGGATTCTGATATCGTCAGGTGATGATGAGATTGTTGGGGATTCGATTTTTAACTCACCTGTTGGGAAAAGCTCGTCTAAGAAGCTCTGCGATAAAGCTTCTTCTGTTGGAGATTGTCAAAGTCGAGAACTTGAAGATCTTCCACAAGATATTCTGGTTCGTTTCGTCACTTAACTCTTTTTAAATCTCTTTCTGGTTTCTGGGTTTTGTTCATTAGTTGAGATTTCTTGTTAATTTGTGAAGTTTGAATCAGATTTGAGCTTAAAGTTAAAACCTTTTTTTGTTTTGTTGTTCTCTGAGATTCAAAATCTTATTTGAAATGATAAAGTTTTCGATTTTTTTGTGGTTAAACTCACTTTTATCCGTTTTTGATTTCTGGGTTCTGTTAATTAGTTGAGATTCAATGTTAATTTTATGGATTACTAAACAGATTTAGCTCAAATTTCATTTCTTTTCTTGATTTGAGATTTGAAATCGTAAATTCATTTTTATCCTTTTCTGTTTTCTGGGTTTGTTCATTCAGCTGAGATTTCATGTCAATTAATCAGATTGAGCTCAAAGTTGAAACATTTTTGTTTGTTCTTAGAGATTCGGAAAGACATTTTTATTGATAGACCATATGGGTTGTTTTGTTACAGGTGAGGATTATATGTGGGGTTGAGCATGAAGACTTGAAACAATTGTTTCAGGTTTCAAAGACAATCAAAGAAGCTGTAAGTAACAATATAGCCATCATTGGTAGATTTTGATTGTCCGTTATTATTAGTTGATGTTTGAATCTGATAGTTCATTATTTGTGTTTTACAGACATCAATCGCAAAGGAGTTACATTTCGCGTATAGTACACCTCGAAAAACCTCGTCTTTCCACCATGGTGCATTCGGTTGGGACAAACCGTTTGATGCAGAGGATGATGAAGAGATTGAAGCTCCAGGAGCTCCACTGCAGAAAAGGTACCGCCTTTCGCGGATTAACCGTAACGAGGACGATTCTGGTGTCTCGGTGGCTCTGTTCAACTGAGTCAAACAACTTTGTTTGAGGCGAATACTATCAACTTTGTTTCTTCAAGATCCTTAATTGAAGAAGAGGGTTTTAAGTTATGTTTTTTTTTTTTGGTTCTTTTGGTTTGGATAGGTCTCTGTAAATTGTTGTTAGATACAAAAAGAAAGATAGGGTTTTGGAAAGGCTTAGCTTGTTTAGAAAGGTCACAAGAAACTCTTTGGGAGGGTTCTAAATCTTTTTGTATGTGTTTGTGCAGTGTGAATATAGAGTTTATTATTTGGTCTTTACAAAGTGAATTTATAATAAGAAAAGAATATTTGTTTCATTTATATTTTTTGTCTCTTGGTTACATTTCAAAGTGTTTATTGATTGATTACATTACACCCCTAAAACCAGCAAATGTCATCATTCTAAGAGGCAGAAGAATCACACCATTTGGGCACAAATGGGCTTGGATGTATTGGGCCGAAGCCCTGCTTTATATTCTTTTTTTGTTTTCCTTTGATAACAAATACAGTAATGTAACTAGGGGGTCTCGTAACCTGTAATTTGATTTATTTTTGTTAGATGTTGCACGAGATGTACCCTCCAATTCAAGGAGGAACTCGTCAATTTTCAAATTTGTATGTGTTGACTAGCCTGTATCGCATTAAAACCATAACTAAAACCCAAGACAAATTGGGTTAAAATTTCACACATAATAAGAACATATATATTGTAGCGGTGCTACAACCATGTGCTTAAAGAGAGTATTTCTGGTGTGATCTTAGACTATGGATATTTAGAGTTAATTTTCTCTTTTCGCTAACATAATACATATGTTAAAGTCGGGATTTATATAATAGATTTAACATGTATAAATTGCTTAAGTTTAGTGGTTATTGCCTAATAGGTTAAGCAACACTTATAACTTTGGTACATAATTAAGTTGCAAAATTTTAGATTGTATGAGTCATACAAAATTAAGTATAACTATTTAATAATGTCAAAATTATTATCATACAAAATTGTCCCTGTGGACAAACCCAATGGTCTGTGGACACACCATTTGACAGCTATATAAATAAAATTTTGTTTTTTTTTTGTATGATTCATGCAATCTAAAATTTGCAACCTAAATCTATATATGACTATATAACTATGTCAAAATTAAGTTTAGATGTTATACTAACCTATATGTGTGATTGTAAACCATTATGTCTTATCCAACTAAAACTATATTCATTATAGTATATGTTCAATGTAGCAAGATAGTACCAAATAAATAAATAAAATGTTTGTCCTTCGTAGGAGCAAAACCACATGTCAAAAGATATTTTTAGCTAGCTACTAAAAGGACTCTATAACCAGATGTTATCACAAAATTTGACAAAAATGTTTATCAAACTAGTATAGTTTACAACTTAGCTCTATCACGTAATAATTTATGTTCATCTATATTTTTGGCTTTAAAAAAAAAAGAAAATCAAACTTACTGTCTATTAGGTATTCTTACCATAAGATTTATTTTTCTCATTCACAAAATTGTTTCAAAGTCTTAGGAATACCAACCCTAACTAAGATGAGATTGAGATCATCCATTCACTATTAACTAATCTTAGTTTAAACATCTTTATTATTGATTTATAACAAAATTTTGTTTTCATATAAACAACATTGCATCATCTTCAACTCAATCAGTCAATCTATTTACCAAATCAATTGTTTTAATATTAAAAAGTGGATCAGAATGCATAAATAGACCAATACAAATAAGTTTAGTTGAAGTTTATATGTGTTGAAGCTTAAGACAACGCTTCTCCTTTGGTTGTTATCAAGCCCTATTAGCCTAGCTTGGACCAAAGATGACTCCCATGTGGACCTTTTTATGTCGTGCCACTAAATTACACAACATGTCTTCGTCAAGCGATCTCAAGTTCTAATCACTTTTGGTTCACGAGTTTATAAATAATTACTATCTCCTTTTTCTGACGCATATAATCTTGAACTATTTTAGTTTTTTCGGTGATATTGGGAACAATGATTCGATCCGGGTATAAAATCCATAAGAAGTTTGTGTAACAGTTACAGTTATCTCATCTAAAAAAAGTCAGTAAAAGATAAAAGTTTTGTTTTAAAAACAAAATTATGACTAATATGCTTCATCAAGTGATTTCTCTAATCTCTATTGCACAGACCAAAATATGTCTTCACGGGATCTCTGTTTTCTCGATAATATCGTCGTAAGAATATTTACGATTTGATTGTCTTCATGCTTGTGTTTCTCTAGTTAGAAAATAACATTTTTTCTTAACAAAAATGCAGAAAATATAATATTCCAATTTTCTTGTCAGTTACAACTTTTTTTTGCAGATTATTAATGTAAATGTTACGTAGAGTGTGTTTTTTTAAAAAAAAAAAAAAAGCCTTTAACAAACAAATTAATATGTTTACAGAAAAAAAAGAAAAATATATAACCACCAAAAAAGTCAAATTTACTCCCATAAAACATATTTGAGAGTAAAGTAGATTCGAACAAAGTTCAATCTAATTATATATGCTTGGGTCTTGAAACTAATAATATTTTGTTTATTAGTTTCGATCTAATTATATATGCTTGGGTCTTGAAACTAATAATAATATTTTGTTTATTAGTTTCGATCTAACTATTATCACTTGATGATATAAAGTAACAAAGGTTAGGTTTTTTATCTATTATATTTTCCGATTGACAAAATCAAAATATATATTAGCTTTTTGTTATTGAATAATAATTAGATATTCTGATTATTATATTTTTCGTGGAAACTAAGGAATATGTTGTAATGCGTTTGCACATATGAATGAATATATCTCCCTTCTCAACTACTCAAACGTCCATATCATGGTTCACTTTCTTTGCTTGTTTTTTGTCTTTCCACACCTAACTTTTGGTTTTTTGGCATTACACCACATGTTTCTAATTACGGCTCGTTAATTGCATAATCTACCGTGTAAAAAAAGTGTACACTAATTAGTGCCTCTTGTTTTCCATCTATTAAAAAATGTAATTATTATTAATTTCGTATCTTCTTGCTCAAAATACAAAATACAAAGTACAAAATACTCTCTTAATAATTTAACATAAAAATTTGTAACATTCTTGATCCAAATAATTTCACATATTTTTTTTATGTAGTGTAGGTAGCTGAAACGTCTATCTTCGAACATATGAAATTTAAAACGACTATGAAAATGCGAAAAATTCCAATGTCGTATGTGTGTAGCAGTGTAGGTGTTGTTTCAATCTACGAGTCGCATTAAATTTAAAAACTCAGAAAGTCAATAAAATTTCATGTGATGGCATTAATGAAGATATCTAGTATCAATAGTCAAAAATTTGTTCGCCTTCGATAGATGGTACATATCGGATCGAAGTCAGTTAATACAGAGAACACACACATTGACACATACACACATGGATGGTACCAAACAAAGTAGTATAACCTAAGATATATGTGTGCTTTTGTAAAAGAAAAGGTTGAAAAATAAAATCAAATTTGAAAGTTTTATTTACATGAAGAAGTTCGTATTTTTCAAATACGATATAAAATTGGAATCATGTGATAGGTAGCCAATCCTTTTGCTTTACATTCAATTTTGCCATTTTTTCTGGCTCTTCATGTTTCGTCACGGACCATCTTTTGTTTTCCTTTAATATTTACACATACGTTGAGTCGATGATGACCTGTTGTTATACATGTATATTATAAAGTTCAACTGTTTGACATTTATAGTCTTTTACTCATATAATATACGTATAATATATCCCATAATTTAATACCAAAGTAGATGAATGAAAAAGCTTGTACATCTTATTCAATTTAATGAGTATTTATCCCGTGTTTAAGGAGAATATAGCCATATAGTTACGTATTTGAGCCAGGTACATAAAACAATACAATTTGAATTACTTTTAGTTTTTTTTTCTACATATTTTATCCAGAAGAAAGAAAACAAGAATGGAAAATATATTTATAAAAAATTATTTAAATAAGTAATTATGACATTGTTAAACAGTAATTATATTCCATAAATAACCCAACTCCTTGTGATTTTTTATTTTCTCTAGTAAAGTTAGTTCTTAATTGACAATAACTACATCATTTTTTTCTTACAACAATAACTTGTATTTTTATGTTTATTATAAGGGAATGAAATTATATTTTCTATTAATAATATGTGTACCAGCTTCACCGTCCATAACTATTTCTAATTCCGGGTTTCTCGTGTTCGTGCAGATATTGGGTTGGTCCTTTAGAGTTAAGCTTCTGACTAATATTATGAAAATCAAAAACTATATAATAATGATGATTGTAATATGAGTGATGAGTGATTCTTAAGTTCTCTTCTTCTTGTAATTTTGTCACGTAAAACAAGTATAATAGTTAAAAACCCAAAAACTCTGCAGAAAGTTCATAACATTTGTAATCGAACTATCCAAAAAAGAAGAATACACACACACATATATTTGTTTGATTGGTTCAAAACGTAAACAATGCAAATAAATGGGTAAATAGTTTTAAAATATAATTGAACAATTTATATAGCGGCTGAAAATAAGTTCGTTTACGAGATATTTTTAATTGATAGTGAATACGAAAATATATATATTTATAAAAATTACCCAAGTAAAAAATAAAGCATTAGAAAAACAGAGTTTATATAAAGCATTATAAAATGTCATAAAATTATGGTATACTACCACTATTTTCTTAAGTGTTGTTATAAGCTCTTTCTAATTGCAATTATTCGCACCAAAATTTAGTTTGAGAAATACAGAACCTATCTTTTTTTGTGGAAAGAATAATAGGAAAAGAAGAAACGACAAATGTAAAATTGGAAAAAAAAAAGAGAAAAAACAAAAAAAAAAGAAAGAATCGAATTCTCGAGGACCTCTCGTGCTAGTCACCAAAACCATTTTAAAGAAGAACTTACCTTTCCCAAATACGCTTTTTCTCTCTAACCCCCAAAGAAAACAACAAAATGACCATAATACCCTCAACTTCATCTTCCTCGACATGTCACTACTGCCTCCAACCCCACCGAGAACGCCAGCTCCGTCAAATATTTTACCAAACTCTCTCTCTATCTCTTTCTCTCTTTCTTTCTCCTCTCTCCTCAAAACCCATTACCCATTACTGATACCCCAACGAGAGTACCTGTGAAAGTCTTCATCTTCATCATCCAAATCCCTCGCTTTCTCACCATGGCTTAAAACAACTCCGAGAAGAAGAAGAAGAACAAAAGGAGAAGACTTTATCAACCAAAATGGGAGAAGAAACGAGTGAAGAATCAAAAGCAAGCATAGAGAAAGCAATCGAAGCAATATCTTCATTGATTTCACTCTCTCACTCAATCAAATCTTTCAACATCAAATGGCAACTCATAAGAACAAAGCTCGAAGAGCTTTACTCTGGTCTCGCTGCTTTATCAAATCTCAATTCCGGATTCGACCCATCTCTCTCTATCTTAATCTCAGCCATCCTAATCTCTCTCAAAGACACTTACGATCTCGCTACTCGTTGCGTCAACGTTTCCTACAGCGGGAAGCTTCTGATGCAGAGTGATTTAGATGTCATGGCTGGGAAGTTCGATCGACATACGAGGAACCTTTCTCGGATTTACTCAGCTGGGATTCTAAGCCATGGCTTCGCGATCGTTGTGTCGAAGCCTAATGGTAACGCTTGTAAAGATGATATGAGGTTTTACATTAGGGATTTGTTGACGAGGATGAAGATTGGGGATCTGGAGATGAAGAAACAAGCTTTGGTTAAGCTTAATGAAGCTATGGAAGAAGATGATAGATATGTTAAGATTGTGATTGAGATTAGTGATATGGTTATTAGCCTTGTTGGGTTTCTTGATTCTGAGTTGGGGGTTCAAGAAGAGTCTGCGAAAGCTGTGTTTTTTATATCTGGGTTTGGTTCTTATAGGGGTGTTTTGATTAGATCGGGTGTGATTGGTCCTTTGGTTAGGGTTCTTGAGAATGGGAATGGTGTTGCTAAAGAAGCGTCTGCAAAGTGTTTGATGAGATTAACGGAGAATTCTGAGAATGCTTGGTCTGTCTCTGCTCATGGAGGTGTCTCAGCGTTGCTAAAGATATGTTCTTGCAGCGAGTTTGGTGGTGAATTGATCGGTGCTTCGTGTGGAGTGTTGAGAAATCTCGTTGGTGTTGAAGAGATCAAGAGGTATATGACTGAGGAAGATGATACTGTTGCCACTTTCATCAAGCTTATTGGATCCAAGGAAGAGATCGTTCAGGTAAATTCCATTGATCTTTTGTTAAGTATGTGTTGTAAAGACGAACAAACCCGTGAGATCTTGGTTAGAGAAGGAGGAATTCAGGAGCTAGTGAGTGTGTTGTCAGATCCAAATTCGTTGTCTTCTTCGAAATCTAAGGAGATGGCATTAAGGGCGATTGATAACTTATGTTTCGGATCTGCTGGTTGTTTAAATGCATTAATGAGTTGCAAGTTCTTGGATCATTTGCTAAATCTGTTAAGAAATGGGGAGATCTCTGTTCAAGAATCAGCCTTGAAGGTCACATCTAGGCTATGTAGTTTGCAAGAAGAGGTTAAGAGGATAATGGGAGACGCTGGTTTTATGCCCGAGCTAGTTAAATTTCTTGACGCCAAATCTTTGGATGTAAGAGAAATGGCGAGTGTTGCGCTCTACTGTTTGATCTCGGTTCCAAGGAACAGGAAGAAGTTTGCACAAGACGACTTTAACATTAGCCACATTCTTCAGTTACTAGACCATGAAGATGGGAGCAATGTGAGCAGCGATTCGGGTAACACGAAGTTTTTGATATCGATTTTGATGTCTTTAACGAGCTGTAATAGCGCGAGAAGAAAGATTGCGACTTCAGGGTATTTGAAAAGCATTGAGAAGTTAGCAGAAACTGAAGGTTCAGATGCTAAGAAACTTGTGAAGAAGCTATCTATGAACAGATTCCGCAGCATACTCAGTGGTATTTGGCATACCTAATCTTTTTTTTTCTTTATAGTTTTTGTGAATTTTTCTTGAGTGTATATGTTTTACAAAGGTGTTTTTGTTAGTTTTCTTCCCCACTAATCACAATTCCAATCCCATGTGACCCCCAAATTCGACTACACGAATATTAATATATAGCTTTAGAACATTTCTTTTTCTTGGTTCTTTTCTTTATATTGTTCTCTCTTTTAATTTAGTGAAATGCAAACAAAAAGAGGTTTTTTTCTTGAGTGGGTATCTTAAAAAAAAGTTTTCTTTATAAGTTCTTTTTAACTAAAGAGATTCTTCTTAGAAGCTGCAATGTTTTGCACTTTTAGGATACATTACCCGATTATAAACATAACTTATTTAATGGAGTTCGATGATTAATTCAAACATTGAGCCTTTTACAGCTTCTTTTTGCTTGCAGAATAAACATTAGATTAAAGTCAATCTTGAATGGCAAAACTTCTAAATTAGATTATAAGACATACATTAAGATCCAAAGTTTAGGGATTTGATTAGAAAAATGGAAACTAAATATGGGGAATATAGTTATGTATAAATGCATGTATTCTTGGAAGTATATGGGAAAATGGGGAGGCACATGGAATCAAGTGATAAAGAAGCATGTGAGGCTGTATAGAGATAGAGTGATATCTTCCATCTACCACAATTTAATTATATGGAGAGAGATAAGTGAGAGTGATGGATCAAATGAGAATTAAAAATTGTGTCTTCTTGTTACTCAGAACTTTTAGTGTTGTGAGTAAGATTTTGGGGGCCATGTGCGTTTGGTGACAAACAAGTATGCTTGTGCTAACTCTAGTTTGGCTAAGGACAGCTTCGTAACTCCTAGAAACGATTGTCCAGAACAGAGGTGGCCGGTTCTGTTTATAGTGTATATTTAATTTGGAGAAAGTGGGAAAGTTCTTCAGTTTGGTTTGGGAAATTAATTACTTTGATACAACCAAACTGGTATATCATTTTCTTTTCTCTTATAATTTGTTGCTCAATTTCTGGTTATGTTGGCTTTAGTTTGTTTGGTTAATTTTTAAGGGGTTTGATTTATTGTCAACTAGTTCAGTTTTCAATGTTGGTAGATTTGGTGTAGTTCCATTTAGATAAACTTTTCAGCCACCTCATGATTTTATATCATACTATCAACAATTTTTTTAAAAGGTTTTATTGCAACAATAACTTAAAATAATTTATTAGTATGACTCAACAAAAAAAAATCCTCAAGTTGCAAAAGAAAAGCCGTTTACTTAGGCAAATTTAGAACCAAGAAATTTAATTAAAAAAAGTTGTATGAAACATTGAAACGCTACTGATTGAATTATACATAGAACTTGAAATATAACTTTACCTAAAAAAACTTAAAAACTTTTCACCATCTGAAGCTCTGTTACATAGACGACAATAGACAATTGGACAAGCTCTTTTGGTGTATGAGTTTGAAAAGGATTTCGTCTGCTTTTGTGCAACCAGTCATATTTAGAACTTATCCTTCGTCATCAAATAACGTCAAATCTGTTAGAAGAAGAAGCCAAATCCATGGACCAGTTTCTTCTTGTGTGTTTGTGTTTGGTCAAAACCTTCTCTTCTGTTTTGGAGTTTTGTTGGCAATATGGCAATTTTTCATCTTTCATTTGTCAAACTAACATTTTTAAAAAGTAACCGGAGGGTAAATGTAAAATTCACAGGTTAAATCTAATTTACATCCTTGATATTTCCCAATATGTTAAATAACACATGCCAGTCCATGTGGAAGAATCAGATTAAAATATGAACATTCACGAGGAAGCATTTAGCTCCCTAGAAGGTTTGTTTTCCTCAACATTGGTTGTGTTGGCTTAGGTAGATCCGCTGTTGAAGTCAGCATTGACATAACTTGTTTGATGTTTGGTCTATTAATAGATTGATGCTGAACACAGAGCAGACCAATATGAACGCATCTTCCTGCTTCAACTGGATTAACTGAATCAGAACCAGCAAGATCTTCATCCAGTAGGTTCACTCCCCCGGTTTCGCTCCAAGAGTCCCATGCCTGTTACAACAAGTTAACAACCCGTGCAAAAATGTAAGAGTTAAGAATCAATCTATAGAGACCCATGCAAGTGTTTAAGATATGTTCTTACATATGAAAGAAGGTTTTTGCTATCTTTGCCATAGCTGAAGCTTGAAATCTCCTTGCCGATGATGATTTCGAGCATCAAAACTCTGAAGCTGTAAATGTCAGATTTCTAAGATACAACAATGGAACCTACGAGTTACAAGTATTTATGTGCTAGTACAGAATTTCTAAAAGTTGATGCATTGAGCTAAAGCTCAAATAAATGTCCAAAAGCTAAACAGAAACAAGCGAATTCACAAGTAAACATTGAACCATAAAAGGATAATATGTAGAAAAATCAGTTGTTTGGGATCTTACCGTATAGTTTCACTCGGCATCTCCAACACCATATGCAACAAGCACCAAAATCAAGCAAACAGAGGCTGAGAGTGCTAACAGTGATAATCTTGACTCGCTTGCTTCCAGCTGAAAAGGTCACAAGAAAACTCAACTGTTAACCACACTGCTACCCAAAAAGAACATGGTAAAGAAATGTAGTGATTATGTCGTCACACAAGTATAAGAAAAGATCTTTATGATGCCATGCCAAGGTCACATTCTAGACCACGTTGACCACTAGAACGTCACAAGTCAAAAAAGTTCTTAGTTTTATATTCCATGTTGCTTCAGCAGATAACTTTGAATATTCCTCCAATCTATGTCCCTTAACCATAAATAAAGTCAACAACTTTCTCTCTTAACCAGTCCCATCACAAAAACCAACACAAGGACTTTCCAATTTATTGGAAAAGAACGTTACCCTGTTATGAAATCAAAAGCAAGAGACTTTGGATGATGGTGAGCCACAAACTAACTTAGGAGTTAGGATAAGCTTACCTGAAGAGTTGCAGATGTTCGCGAATTAATAAAGGTATGACTTTTCATGGGGGGGCTTCAACAATTGGTCCCACTGCCCAGACTTTGAGGCTTAAACTCCCGTTCACGCATTTCATCGAACACATTCAGTGTATAGCCCACAAGTTCCAAAAGTTCATAGCAGTAACTTAACAGAAAGACAAAGCTACTTTACCCAGAAAAGTATATTGGATTAATCCATCTGGGTATCGACGCTTGTAACCAAAGTCGAAGACTTTCATCGAAATAAGTATAAAAATGAGAGTGAAGAGGACGACACTTTCAAGTCACAATGCCTCAAAAATACATTTTTTTTTTTATCATTGCGACGGTTAATAACAATATTTTAACGAATACTATATGACCTGTCTTAGGTCAACGAAATGTTGGGGCTTTATGAGAGCACGTTCATGAAATTTACAAGTATATACTACTTATGTAGCTAGTGAAGTAGTGAGATAACAAGATCTTAGGATTATCGTCCTTGGATCATAGATTGTGTTATCTCATTTGCAGAGAAGAAATCATGAGATTGAGCATCTAACATTGGCAAATCGTTAAGAGTATGCACTGCAAATATCGGCTGCTTTGGTATTGGAAGATCTGTTGTAGAAGTAATCATGGATAGTACTTGAAGGGTGTTTGGCCTGTCAACGGCTTCGTGTTGAACACATAGCAGGCCGATCTGAACACATCTCGCCACTTCATATGCTTGGCATGTGTCAGTAAGATCTCTGTCCAGAAGATTTGATCCCCCGGTTTCAAGCCAAGCATCCCACGTCTGAATTTTAAGAAAAATAAGTGTTTCGAAAAGGCGATAGCAAAACTTTGAATGGGAATCAATAAATGTGTCACTTACATATGCAAGAAGGCCTTTGCTCTCATCACCATATATGAATCTTGAGATCTTCTTCCCGCTGATGATTTCTAACAACAGAACTCCGAAGCTGTAGATGTCTGACTTCTCAGAGAACAACCCTGCCCATGCATACTCAGGAGACATATATCCTCTGTTCAAATGAGATTAATCAAAGTTAATATATGAGTATAACTATGAATTTGTGTTAAGCATTGTTAATGAAGACAAGATTCTTACAGAGTTCCTACAACTCTGCGAGTGTTGTCTTGATATTGAGTTCCCTGAAACATCCGAGCCAGTCCAAAATCCGATATTTTTGGGTTCATTTTTTCGTCAAGAAGAATGTTGCTGACCTTCAGGTCACGGTGAATAACTCTGAGGCGTGAGTCACGGTGGAGATAGAGGAGTCCACGAGCAATACCTTGAATGATATTAAATCTCTTTGGCCAATCAAGCTCGAACTTTAGAGATGAATCTAGCCAAAAAAGATACGATAGATTAGTTACAGTGACACATTAAAAAAAAATAATCTCATAATAAGATGGAAGGAAAAGGAAAAAGGACAAACCAAATATAAATATATCGAGGCTTTTGTTCACCATGAACTCATAAATCAGTAGCTTCTCTTCTCCTTCGATGCAGTATCCCAAAAGCCGAACCAAGTTTCTGTGTTGTAATTTTGAGATCAGTGTTATTTCATTCATGAACTCTTCTGTACCCTGACCGGAGCTACTAGCAAGACGTTTAACAGCTATTTCCTTCCCATCTACCAACTTTCCCTGGAAGAAAAGTTGCAGATAGTTAACTACAGAACAAAGAAAATAATTATTTGAGGAACTAAAACAGAATTTCACATACCTTGTAAACTGGACCAAATCCACCTTGACCAAGTTTATTTGAGGAACTGAAGTTATTGGTGGCAGTTCGTATTGTATGCATCTCAAAGAAATTGACGCCTGAGACATCTTGTGGTTCAAAACCTTTCTTCCGTGCATCTTGTAAAGTATCAACGAAAAACAGAAGTTAGTTCTACGACTACGAGTAAGATATGTGCATGTATTAGTGGTTGATTTGTAGCAAAGGCTTAACTTCCAATAGAAGTGAGCAGATTAGACATTAGGAAGACGTGAAGTTTGACACAATATATACTAATGAACCTAAAACTGATTCAGAGGAAAATATATAGAATAGCACTTTTGCTACGGTTGGATTACTAAGATAGATGAAAAATAGGGACAAGAAAAGTGAATGACATAGAGAGAGATAAAGCTGCTAAGTTTATCAGTGTCTCACCATTTTGTTTCGCTCTGTATCTCCACAACAGAAATGCGGCAACGACCAAGATCACGAAAATGGAAAGGCTGACAGTAGTACCTACAATAACTTTCCTTCGACTGCTTCCAGCTGAGATATTAACCAAAAAAATAAAACAATAAACCATGCTGCTACAGAACATTATAAACAAAAGTTGAATTTTAAATGTACGAATCAGAAGAAATGTGTTTCGTCCTTACCCAATTCTGAACTTGCAAGACGAATGAAGAGAGTCTCTCCACTAGTCAAAAACTGTACTGTGTCTACAAGCTCCCCATTCCAAACCAAGCATCCAATTCCACTAATATAGGCAAAGGCTGTGCAAGAACAGTTGCCTAGACAACCCTGGTAGCACTGTTCTGCATTGAGAAAGCTTGCAAATTGATGCAGATCCGGAGTCTTTACATCGGTCATACGATAGAAGATATCGGTGTCCTTTCCTTTTGTTTTCAAAGAAGAGTCTGCCTGGCAAGACAGTAGAGTACGTCTAACACACCCACTTGTCCAGTTTCCTTTTCGCCACTCCTCATCAGACTTTGGTACAAACCCTTTCACGCACTCACACTTTGGGGGATTAGATCTCACACACAAACCATTAGGCCCGCATCTATCATATAGATCACATGGGTTGTCTGGGAGAGACAAGTGAAGCATCCAAGTTTTTCCATCATCCCAGAGTATCTTCATATGCCCGTCTGGTGTTAATTTAACATATGAAAGATTATAGTTTCTTAACGTGGAATAAGAGAAAGTTCCTGTGCCAGCTCCTATATCCTGGACAACGCTGAATGGACTTACATATGATGCATCAATTCCAGATATCCCAGAGAATCTTGTTTTCGCCCACGGACCACATCTCCAGTAAGGTACTGAGCCTCTTCTTATAAGGCCCTGTGTGGGGATTTGTGGTGTAATCTCCAGTGAGAACTCCCCAGGAGACGGATCGCTGTTACTTTTCCATGTAGTCAACACACGCTTCTTGCCATTAGGAATATCATACATCAACGATGACTGAGGCAGCATAGTATTACCAAGATTCTCAAAACTTTGCCATAGTTTTTCCCCTGAAACATCATCAATCACAACAAAATTTCCGGTGTCTAACAGCTCCGCATGACATTTCTTGGATGTGAAACCTTCTCCTGTTGACCAAATAACTTCTTGTTTCCCCTCACGCAAGATCAGGCTCCCATTGATGCTGATAGTGAGACTTGCTGCAGAGCTTGTAACCGCCGTATCTCTGTTAGCAACCCACACAACAACCCGAGGAACAATCTTCTTAAACCAGATCCCAACATACTGATTCCGAGTATTATTAGGACTGAAGAAGCCTAGCTCATAAAACCCACTAGGGGAACTCAGAGTTTGTCCTATTGACAAAGGACTTGTTGTGTTTATAGCTGCATAACCACAAGTTGGGAATATGATTAGTAAGAGCAAGCAAGCAAATAAAACCATACCCATCTTTCTCTTGTATATTCTTCTTCCTCCTACAAAGATCTCTTCAAAACTTCAT
Organism: Camelina neglecta; assembly: GCA_023864065.1. Taxonomy (NCBI): domain Eukaryota; kingdom Viridiplantae; phylum Streptophyta; class Magnoliopsida; order Brassicales; family Brassicaceae; genus Camelina; species Camelina neglecta. Next base: position 31,162,155 of record CM043456.1, read on the forward strand.
GTGGATAAACTCAGCATTGAGAGAGACTAAGAGAAAATAAATAAAGTAAAACCTCTTAGGATGTTCAGACTGCTTCTTTGAATATAAACAAGCTCTAAAATAGACCGTTGACTCAATGTACGAGAATGGAAACAAAAAACGAAGATTTAATGGACAAAGAAATCTCCCTATCTTACTGTCCACATAAATCTAAATACCGTGTTTATTACACATAAACTCATAAGTCTTTAAGTCAACCTTTCTACAAAGTAAACAAGTTTAGAACTTGTTATTTTGCATTCTTCGAGAAATACAAATACAGACAACGTGCAAGTTGATGAGTTAAACAGATCTAAACAACTAATTAAGGGAATATCATGACCTGTTTGTTTTTTTAGTCAACGAAAACTTTACTTATCTCGTTCAGGCATTTCACCGAACAGTTACTGTGCATACTCCAAAACGTTCGGAAACACGCCGTTCATAGCTTCGTTAGTGTCGCCGGCGATATATATGATATAAATATAGTCCTGATCGAAACATATCGTCATGATGACGACGTCATCGTCGACTTCAACCGCAGAATATATATTTTTTTAGGGTCAAAAACCCAAAAGGAAAAAAAAAGGAAGTATTTTTAAAAACCTTTAATTTGAAGAAACGAAGGAAGGGAACAAATATAAAAAAGTTGGTTACTTTATTTTACAGGAGAAACAAACCACACTTTTGAATCACTCGAAGTTTCGTTAACGCCCTTGGATCACAGATTGTGTCATCTCGTTGACCGTGATCAAATCGTTAGACGGAGATGACGCGTCATCTCGAGTGTGCACTGTAAACATGGGTTGTTTTGGTAATGGAAGATCTGATGTTGTGGTAAGCATAGACAGCAACTCGAGTGTGTTGGGTCTGTCTGAAGGTTGGTGTTGGATACAGAGCAGACCAATCTGCACACATCTTCCAACTTCGGATGGATGAGAAGAATCAGCAAGAGCTTGATCAAGAAGGTCAACTCCTTTGGTCTCACACCAAGATTCCCACGCCTGTTGTGTAGTTACATGTCTTAAGAGTATCAGAGCAAAGAACCTTCTTTTGAAAATGCTCTGTAAGTGTAGAAGTGTTTAACTTACATATTCAAGAAGAGTTTTCCCCTCTTCGTTGAATCTTGAGATCTTCTCCCCAGTGATGATCTCTAATAGCAGAACTCCGAAACTATAGATGTCTGATTTCTCAGAGAACACTCCAGTCCATGCATACTCAGGAGCCATGTATCCTCTGTATAAACATCAAGATTGGTTATTACAGAGTTTCACCTATACAATTATCATGACTATGAGGAATCTTATTAAGAATGTTTTCGATGAGAATGGTTCTTACAGAGTTCCTACAACCCTGCGAGTGTTTTCCTGACATTGGGTTCCCTGAAACATCCGAGCCAATCCGAAATCTGATATTTTTGGGATCATTTTCTCGTCCAGAAGAATGTTGCTGACCTTCAGGTCACGGTGAATTACTCTGAGGCGTGAGTCACGGTGGAGATAGAGAAGTCCACGTGCAATACCTTGAATGATGTCAAATCTCTTTGGCCAAACAATCTCGAGCTTTAGAGTTGAATCTAGCCAATAAGATAGGACACATTAGTGATAGTAGTGACAATGACAGAATCTCATATGATGGAAGAACCAAGAGGTTAAATGGAATAGAGGACTGACCAAAGAGGAAAACGTCGAGGCTTTTGTTCACCAAAAACTCATAAATCAATAGTTTCTCTTCTCCTTTGATGCTGCATCCCAAAAGCCGAACCAAGTTTTTATGTTGCAGTTTGGAGATTAGCCTTATTTCATTCATGAACTCGTCTGCACCCTGTCCAGAACTGCTAGAAAGGCGTTTAACGGCTATTTCCTTTCCGTCTACTAAATTTCCCTGGAAGAATAATTGCACACAGTTAAGGAAAATACAGAGCAAGAACAAAAAAAATAAAAGGAAATAGAACAGAATGATACATACCTTATATACTGGACCAAATCCACCTTGACCAAGTTTATTTGAGGAATTGAAGTCATTGGTGGCAGTACGTATGGTATGCATCGGAAAGAAATTTACCCCTGTGACATCTTGTGGTTCCATATCCTTCTTCCAAGCATGTCGTGAAGTGTTGATGAGCATTGTATCTGGTTCTACAAGTTAAAAGTGTGCATGTATTAGTGCTTACTTTGTAGCAGTTTACCATCCAAGTATTAACTTTCAATAGAATTGAACATATTAACACATCTAGCTTTAACAGACCATACACTAACTTCCCGAAAAGGAACTGTCTATTTGAGAAACAACTTTAGAATCCTACAAATTAGTGTATATTGGATGACGAGGAAGAGATTCATTTCCTTCGGATTTGGTTACAAAGCTAGATGAATAAAGGGACAAGAAAAAAGAGTGAGAGAGAGACCAAAAAGTCCTGTGTCTCACCATTTTGTTTTGTTCTGTATCTCCAGAACTTATATGCGGCAAAGACCAAGATCATGAAAATGGAAAGACTCCCAGTCCCAGTAGCACCTACAATAATCTTTGTTCGACTGCTTCCAGCTGATATAATCACCAGAAAACAAAAATTTTAAACCATGCTGCTCGAGAGATATAGAGAAAGTTGAAACTTCAAATGTAGTAAGTGAAACATAATATTATAAAAAATGCCTTTCATTCCTACCCAATTCCGAACTTGCAAGACGAAGGGAGAGAGATTCCCCATCAGACAAAAACTGAACTGTGTCTACCAGCTCTCGGTTCCATACCAAGCATCCAATACCACTAATATAAGCAAAGGCTGTACAGGAACAATTGCCTAGACAATCTTGGTAGCACTGTTCTGCACTGAGAAAGCCTGCAAGTTGGTACAGATCTGGAGTCTTTACATGGGACATATGGTAGAAGCCATCTGTCTCTTTGCCTTGTGTTTTTGAAGAAGAATTCGTATGGCAAGTTAAGTGCGTACGTCTCACACACCCACTTGTCCAGTTCCCTTTTCTCCACTCCTCATTTGACTTTGGTACAAACCCTTTCAAGCATATGCACTTTGGGTTTCTGGATCTCACACACAAACCAAAAGGCCCGCAAGCTCCATACAGATCACATGAGCTTGTTGGAGCCTCAAAGTGAAGCATCCAATGTTTCCCATCATTCCAAAGGATCTTCATTTTTCCCTCTGATGTTAGCGTTACATACGATAGTTTATAGTTTCGTAACATGGAATAAGAAAAAGATGCGGTGCCCTTTGCTACATCTTGGGCTACAGTGAATGGACTTACATATGATGCATCAATTCCAGGTATCCCAGAGAATCTTGTCTTTGCCCATGGACCACTTCTCCAGTGGTACGATGAGCCTCTCCTTATAAGGCCTTGTGGGGGAACTTGTGGTGTAAACTCCAGTGAGAATTCCCCAGGTGATGGATCACTGTTACTTCTCCATGAGGTCAACACACGATTCTTTCCACGGGGAATATCATAAGACACCGAAGACTGAGGCAGCATAGTATTACCAAGATTCTCGAAGCTTCTCCATAAAGTTTTCCCGGAAACATCATCAATTACAACAAGATTTCCAGTGTCTAAAAGCTCCGCATGACACTTGTTGGATGTGAAAGCCTCACCTGTTGACCAAATTACATCTTGTTTACCATCAAGCAAGACCAGACTCCCGTTGGTGCTGATAGTAAGATTCGCCGCAGTTTTTGTGACCGGCTTACCTCTGTTAGCCACCCAGACAACCACCTGAGGAGTGATGTTCTTGAACCAGATCCCAACATACTGATTCCGAGAATTGTTAGGATTGAAGAAGCCTAACTCATAAACTCCATCAGGGGAGCTCAGAGTTTGTCCTATTAACAAAGGACTTGTTGTGTTTATATCTGCATTGGCACAAGTTGGGAATATAATCAGCAAGACCAAGCAAGCATATAAAACCATACCCATGTTTACTCCTATCTGTCTGCACAATTTCTTGTTATACGTAGATGAAGAGAGATCAATGAGACCAAAGGAATAAAGACTTTTCGTGTTATCCTCTATATCTTAAACATTGCACTAATTGATTATATTTTCTTTTGTCAAAGAGAATAATTATAGCTATAATCTAAACATAAGCATTAGAATAATCTGTGTTGACAGCTTTGACAAACAAGTACCATGTTACTCATCATTAAAGAGAATCTAGTAGATGAGTTCTTTTATTTTCCTCACTTTCGTCTTCTCATAAGTCAAACCTTAAACAATGTACGGGTTTTTACTATAACACCAACTCCTAGTGGCCAGCTTTTGAAATTTTGTATTTCGTTGGGGCATTTCATCAAACACTTTGGAGCGCGTAATCGGGACATTCCACTAACGTACACCACTTAAAGGTTCGCTACCGTTTCTGAAGTCTCCATCTGGGTTATAAGCAACTTTTTAAAAACCGACTTTAAAAGCTTTAACTGAAACAAAAACCACCACCAATAACGGCTAACTAGATTCATTGCCAATTCTTACTTTAAAAGCTTAAGGAAATTGCAAACTGCAATAGTGAAATGTCTAAAAACATAGAAGAAGCTTACCATAAACACTGCCACGGGTTCAAGCATCAGCCACAACTCCTTGTGGCCAGCTTCGAAGACTTACAGTTCAGTTAGACAATTCACTGAACAGTTCGGTTAGGAAATTACCAACTCTTTGAACATGCCTTTTTGCATATAATGTGTATATAAATAATTATGGATGTAATTTTCTCTTTTTACATAATGAAATAATATAAGAAAATAGTGTAAGTTGAAATTATCAACAACATTAGAGAATTAATCACAAATTTACAGTTTCCATCACATATTGTAGCTCAACGTCCTTGGACCACAGACTCTGTCACCTCATTGACAGTGATCATCGAATCATTAGACGGTGATTCTTCATCTCTAGTGTGCACTGCAAATGTGGGTTGTTTAGGCAGAGGAAGATCTGAGGTTGTGGTGAGCATAGACAGCAACTCAAGTGTGTTTGGTCTGTCTGCAGGTTTGTGTTGAACACAAAGCAAACCAATCTGGACACACCTTCCAACTTCAGATGGGTGATAAGAATCAGCAAGAGCTTGGTCCAAAAGATTAACTCCACGGGTTTCACACCAAGATTCCCATACCTGTGTTCGTTTAGTAAGATCTTAAGAATACAAGAGCAACAAAACCTTTTGCAACCTCTGCAAGTGCATGAAAACATAAAGTCTCTGACTTACATATGCAAGAAGTGCTTTTCCTTCCTCGCCATAGCTGAACCTCGAGATCTTCTCTCCGCTGATGATTTCTAACAGTAGAACTCCGAAGCTGTAGATGTCTGATTTCTCAGAGAATACTCCAGTCCATGCATACTCAGGAGCCATATATCCTCTGTTTAAAACCAAATAGTTTCACCCACTTTAATATATGGTTATCAATCTAGTTTAATATGTAACCAAAGAATGGTACTTACAGAGTTCCGACAACCCTGCGAGTTTTGTCCTGATATTGGGTTCCCTGAAACATCCGAGCCAATCCAAAATCTGATATCTTCGGGTTCATTTTCTCGTCCAGAAGAATGTTGCTGACCTTCAGGTCTCGGTGAATTACTCTGAGGCGTGAGTCACGGTGGAGATAGAGAAGTCCACGCGCAATACCTTGAATGATATCAAATCTCTTTGGCCAATCTAACTCGAGCCTTTTTCTTGAATCTAAGCGACAATATCATGTAAAAACTATACGGTAAGCAGTTCAACATAGAGAGAGTAAGCTAGACAAAAGTGGTATGATGTGACTGACCAAAGACAAAAGTATCTAGGCTTTTGTTCACCATATACTCATAAATCAATAGCTTCTCTTTTCCTTCGACACAGCATCCCAAAATCCGGACTAAGTTTCTGTGTTGGAGTTTTGATATCAGTACTATTTCATTCATGAACTCCTGTTTGCCTTGCTCAGAGCTGCTAGAAAGGCGTTTCACCGCAATTTCTCTTCCATCTGGCAGTTTTCCCTGAGGTAAGTTACAAATGTCATCTCAAGAAAAGACAGAATAGAAAAAGGGCAAAGAGTATAAAACATTTCTCACCTTGTAAACGGAACCAAATCCACCATATCCAAGTTTGTTTGATAGACTGAAACTATCTGTAGCAGTTTGTATGGTATTCATCTCAAAAAATTCTAAACCTGGGACGTCTTGTGTTTTCAGATCATTTCTCCATGCATCCTTTGATATATGAGCTGAAATTTGGGTAAGAATTTGTGTCAGTACCAACTGAGCATATTAAGAACTTTTAAAACAAGCGGAAACCAATGTAACAAAAAGAGCATATATGAATGAGTCTGTCAATTTAGTGTAGGTTTGATGTAGTGGAAACTAGACCTTTTTATGTAACAATAATTCGTAACAAATCTAAAAGAGCCTACAATTTTCTTGACAACCAAATGAATAGATGAGCAATAAGTGATTGTGAGCAATAAGTGATTGTTCATAGTAAAGCCATCAATGTGTTACCTGCTCTGAATCTCCAAAAACCAAATGCAGCAAAGCACAAGATCACAAAAAGGGTTAGGCTCACTGTAATAGCAACAATGGACTTCTTGCTGTTATTTACATCTGCGAATTTAGGACAAGAATTAAACAATGAGTTCTATCGAAAATATCAATATCAGTGAAGTAGAAGGATATAATTGCATCTTTGAAATATCCTATAAGCCATACCTAGCTCAGAATGTGCAAGACGAATGGAAAGAACTTCTCCTCCTGCAGAAAATTGCACTGTGTCCATTAGGTCCTTGCTCCACATTAAGCACCCTATTCCAGGAATGTTCGCGAAGGCCACGCAAGAACAATTGTGGAGGCAGTTTTGGTGACATTCTTCAGCATCCACGGAATTTGCATATTCGTAAAAGTCAGGAGGCTTTACGTTGGGAACAGTAAGGAAGACGTTTGCATCTTTGCCAGTAGAGTTTGCATGACAATATAGTTCGGTACGCCTCACACAACCACTAGTCCAGTTTCCTCTTTTCCACTCCTCAATGGATTTAGGAACGAAACCTTTGAAGCATTTACACTTTGGAGGTACTGATACAACACATAACCCAAAAGGTCCACACGCACCGTAAATATCACATGAGTTAACTGGACCCTCATAGCTTGATTCCCAGTCCATTCCATTATGCCGTAACACCTTCATTGATCCTTCTGATGTTAACAGTATACGTGAAAGTTTGTAGTATCTATCAAAATATAAAAAGTACCCTGACCCATTTACATCCTGGTGTATGCTGAATGGACTTGTGTATGAATCATCCATTTGCGGTAACCCGGTGAACCTTGTTTTAGCCCATGGACCGGTTCTATAATAAGGGGCAGAGCCTCTCATAACAAACCCCTGTGATGGCACTTGCGGTGTAATCTTAACCAAAAAGTCACCAGACGATGGATCAGTGGAACTTTTCCAAGAAGTCAACCCTCGCTTCTCACCAGTGACGAGATTATACATCATAGTTGACGTAGGTAGCAGAGTATTACCAAGATGCTCAAAGCTTTGCCATAGAGTATTTCCCGAAACTTTATCTATGAAAACAAAATTCCCACTGTCTGTAAGCTCTGCACGAGACCCTTTGGATGCAAAAACATCTCCGGTAGACCACATAACGCCATTTTTTCCATCAGATAACAGAAGAGTTCCGTTGCTGCTGATACCGAGATTTGCTGTGGGGTCTGTGACAGGCTTCTCTCTATTTGCCACCCACACAACCACCTGAGGAATGATACCCTTGAACCAGATTCCAACATACTGGTTTTGGGAGTTATTAAAACTGAAGAACCCCAATTCATAAACACCATTAGAGGAGCTAAGAGTTTTTCCTATTGACAAAGGACTCTCTTCCGTTATCTCTGCAAAGCTAAAACTTATAAAGATAGCAAATAAGAGCAAATAAGCAAAGAACAAGATCCTCTTCTTCCCCATGTATTTGTTTCTATCCAATAACTTATCTTCTTCAAATTAGATTAAGAAGCAAACATACAACAAGAGCAGGAAAGTCAAGAAACAAAAAATAGAAAAAAACTCAGGGACTCGTGGAAACTGTTATCAATGATGACTCAAATCAACCGCAACTATAAACAATGATGACTCAAATCAACCGCACTTTATGTTCCAAAATTTTACAATACTAATTTGTCAAATGGTTACGTAATTTCAATAAACAAAGTCCAACTTTATACCCATTCAAATACGCAACATAGTCATGTTCATGTCCTTATTAGCTCATTGGGTAAAGAACCAGTGTTAGATTGGCACCTACAGAGTATGCACCAATTTCGAAAAAATAAAAAATTTCACAAGTCTGAACGCTTTGATTGACTGACCACAGATTGAATTTTCGCGTTTTCCCCATGTCTTGCTAGCTAGCTCTTTAGTATCCAGAATCTGCAAATGATAAACATCAACACCCTTGCATCAAATCAGATGACGAGGATATGATATATTTTCTTGTTGGCTTCTTAAAGAATTGTTTTTTTACCCTTAAAACACACATTAAATGTTACTTGTAGATTCATCGGAACAGCTTTGTTGAACACTGGAGGCTATTATAAATCTCATTGAGGCATTTCATCGAACAGTTGCAATGCATAATCAAAACGTTCAGAGCTCCGGTAATACCACTGGATCCTGATGCCCCGATCTACATATATGGCCAATTTGCAACTCCAGAGTCCAGACATCTGAGTTCAACTGTTTTTGATTGTACAAAATAACCGAAAAATTCAACAGTCAACATTGGTGTGCCAGTGACTCACCATAGAGACAAGACTACTTCAAGTCAAATTCTACAAGACTAGAAATCTAAACCGGAGTTGACCAAAAAAAATAAACATTTGAACCGGAAAGTTCAAACCGAACCAAATTGAATCTGAATCTGAATCTGAACGTTCGCAGCTCCACTTAAATATCGTTGGAATGCCCCCCAATCTACACATTGGCTATTTTCCAACACCGACTATATCTGGGTCTCACTGGGCCGATTTTAGTTTAAAGCCCAAAAGATCCAGTAAGATATTATTCCCCAAACTCTCTTTAACTGACTTTGATTTTGAATTTTGAAAAGAAGGGGAAGCAAGAGAGGTCAGAGCGAGAGAGGAGATGGAGGATTCAGGTGCGATTCTATGTCAGATCTCCATTTTCAAGGACATGCTTGATCAGGTTTCACTCTTCCCCTTCATCTTCTTCTTCTTCACTGGTTTGTTTTCTCGTCTTTTAGCTTAATTTGAGCTGTGATCGAATGAAACAGGTCAATCAGGAGATCGAAGCAAACATTGAGGTGACGAGAGAGATCGAATCACAGATCGGAGCTTGTTCTGAGATGGAATCGAATCTTTCTCTCAAGGAAGCTGAGCTTACTAGATCTTTCCTCGCTTCTCAGTTCGAGATCAGCGGTTTAATCTCCGTTACAGGTTTCCTGAAATTTTCCTAATGATTTGAGTTTTTTTTTTTTTTTTTTTTTGAAATTCTCACATTATGTTTTGTTTCTTTTAAAAGCCGATTCAAGAAACCATGTGAAGCTATTGGAGGATGAGATTTGTCGCCTGAGAAATGAACACAGTGAGCTGATTACAAGGCTAACAGAGAAGCGGTGAAACATCGATTGCATTGTTCTTGATTATGTGTAAATATTTAGATTAAGAGAAGCATTGATATGGGAGTTTTTGGTACAACAGGGAAGGGTTTGTGAAGATGTGTTTTGGATTCCAGAGTGATATTGAAGACGGTGACTTAAGGAGTTTAGTGTCAGAGAAGGAGTTTCTAGAAAACGAAGTTCGGATGTTGGAGGAGAAGAACTTGGATGTGAAGAACTCGATTTTGGCTTACATGGAAGATGAAATGAGGAATCTTTTGTCTGATTAGTGTTTCTGGAATGATTTAGCCATAGTAATTTTCTCTATTTACTTAATGAAAGGTGAAGTTATCAACATTTCAAAACTTGATTTCTCACCGACCTAGGATCACAGACTGTGTCATCTCATTGACAGTGATCAACCTCTTAGACGGTGATTCTTCTTCATCTATTGTGTTCACTACAAATGTGGGTTGTTTTGGTGGTGGGAGAACTGATGTTGTGGTGAGCATAGACAGTAACTCAAGTGTGTTGGGTCTATCTGCAGTTTGGTGTTGGACACAGAGTAAACCTATCTGAACACATCTCTCAACTACTGCCGGGTGACATGAATCAACAAGTGCTTGATCAAGAAGATCAACTCCTCCAGTTTCACACCAAGATTCCCACGCCTGTTGTTCAGTTTCAGATCTTTAAGAATATAAAAGCAAGAAACCGCAAGTGTGTGAAAACTTTAAGTCTAACTTACATATGCAATAAGATTTTTTCCTTCTTCACCATAGCTGAATCTTGAGATCTTCTCTCCGCTGATGATTTCTAATAGCAGAACTCCGAAGCTGTAGATGTCAGATTTCTCAGAGAACATCCCAGTCCATGCATACTCAGGAGCCATATATCCTCTATGCAAACATCAAATAGTTTCAACCAAGATTAATACAAGATTACGGCTATGAATCCTGATTAATCATGTTTCTGAAAATAGAGAGTCTTACAGAGTTCCTACAACCCTGCGAGTATTGTCCTGATATTCAGTTCCCTGATACATCCGAGCCAATCCAAAATCTGATATCTTTGGATTCATCTTCTCGTCCAGAAGTATATTGCTAACCTTCAGATCTCGGTGAATTACCTTGAGGTGTGAGTCACGATGGAGATAGTGAATTCCACGAGCAATACCTTGAATGATTTCATATCTCTTTGGCCAGTCAATCTCAAGCTTTTTTCTTGAATCTAAGCAACAATACAGCGTAAAAACAATCATATCAGACAGTTCCATGTAGAGAAAAAAGCTGCTGACAGTAAGGAATAAGACAAGAAAGGACTCACCAAAGAGAAAAGTATCTAGGCTTTTGTTCAACATGAACTCATAAATCAACAGCTTCTCTTCTCCTTCAATGCAACATCCCAAAATCCGAACTAAGTTTTTATGTTGTAGTTTTGAGATGAGTACTATTTCATTCATGAACTCCTCTTTCCCCTGCCCCGAGCTGCTAGAAAGGCGTTTCACTGCAATTTCTCTTCCATCTTGCAGTTTTCCCTGAAACAGATTGCAGAAAGGTCATCAGGAGAGCATAAGAAAAATATAGAAAAGGGCAAAAAGGTTAAAAATTCTCTGACCTTATAAACTGGGCCAAATCCACCTTGTCCGAGTTTATTTGTGAGACTGAAATTATTGGTGGCAGTTTGAATGGTATATATCTCAAAGAAATTTAAACCTGGGACATCTTGTGGTTTCAGATCATTCCTCCATGTATCTTGGGAAGCACCATCCTTTAATATATTAGCTGAAACAAGAGTATCAAGAAAATGAATACTGTAAATAAAAAACAAGAGATCAATATAGAGATAGCAGAGTCATCTATACGTTACCATTTTGTTTTACTCTGTATCTCCAGAAACCAAATGCAGCAGAAGCCATTATAACAAAAAGAGAAAGGCTCACAATACTAGCAGTAATGATCTTGTCACGCTCATTTCCATCTGAGATTTATAAGACGAAAGACAAATAAACATTACGCCATGCTGCTACTTAAGAGAACACTATCATTGGAGTGGAAGATCGAGCTGTAAATGATGGAGTAGCTCTTTCCTGTTATATTTTAAGCCATACCTAGTTCAGAACGTGCAAGACGAATGGAAATAATTTCTCCTCCTGGAGATAACTGCACAGTGTCTATTAGGTCTTGGTTCCACAATAAGCACCCTATTCCATTGATATAAGCAAAAGCCAAGCAAGAACAATTGTGGAGGCAACTTTGGTGGCATTCTTCAGCGTCCAAAAAAGTTTCAAATTCATACGAGTCTGGAAGCTTTATGTTGGGAACAGTATGGAAACCGTTTGCGTCCTTTGCAGTAGAGTTTGCTTGACAATGTAGTTCGGTACGCCTCTTACAACCATTAGTCCAATTTCCTCTTTTCCACTCCTCAGAGGATTTTGGTACAAACCCTTTGAAGCATTTACACTTTGGAGGTACTGACTCAACACAAAAACCAAAAGGTCCACACACACCGTACCTTTCACAATGATCGTCTGGAGCCTCAAAATCTAATTCCCAGTCACTCTCACTCTGCTGATAAATCTTCAATAAGCCCTCTGGTGTTATCATGATTCGTGAACGTGTGGAGTTTGTTTCTAAATAAGTGAAGGATGCAGACCCGTTTGTATCCTGCTGAACGGCGAATGGACTTGTATATGAATTATCCATTAGCGGTATACCGGTGAACCTTGTTTTAGCCCATGGACCGCTTCTCCAATAAGGATTTGAGCCTCTCATAATAAACACCTGTGATGGTACTTGCGTTGTAATCTGAACCACAAATTCACCAGGCGAAGGATCGTTTTCACTTTTCCAAGAAGTTAATGCCCGTTTCTCACCTGTGGTGAGATTATGCATCAAGGTTGAGAAAGGGAGCATAGTATCACCAAGATGCTCAAAGCTTTCCCATAGAGTTCTTCCCGAAACATTGTCTATGACAACTAGATTTCCGTTGTCTGTAAGCTCTGCACGAGACCCATTAGTTGCAGAGATTTCTCCCATGGACCACACAACGCCATGTTTGCCGCTAAGTAACAGAAGACTTCCATTGCTGCTGACAGAGAGACTTGCAGTGGAGTCTGTAACAGGTTTTTCTCTATTAGCCACCCACACAACCACCTGAGGAATGATGCCCTTGAACCAGATGCCAACATACTGATTCTGAGAGTTATTAAGACTAAAGAACCCCAATTCATAGACTCCATTACGGGAGCTGAGAGTTTGTCCTATTGACAAAGGACGCTCTTTGGTTATCTCTGCATAGCTAAAACTTAAAAAGGTTATAAACAAGAGCAAAAAAACAAAGAACATGATCTTCTTAGCCCCCATATGTGTTTGTATCCACAAGAAATATGTTCTTGCAATCAATTTAAGGAACGAACATGTGAACAAGAGACTTGTTAAACTATTCTCAAGCAACCTATAGACAATGTTGACCAGACTGCATTGATGTTCCAGAAAAGTTAGTTATACATAACAAATTTCGATACTTTTCACGTAGAAGTCAAACCTTCTTGTTGACAAAAACGAAAAATAAAAGTCCAAACTTTTTTCTAGGCCTCACATACCAACGTTGAATATTTAACACTTAAAAGAATTGTCATTTTCACCAAGAACCAGTCAAAGGTAGGCATCTATATTCTGCATCAATACAAAAGATGAGAGTTTTTTCAGCTTGACCTGTGCTTAAAATGATGTGTTGTTAACGTGTCCTTGCCCAGCTCCAGAACCTGTGAAAGATACATAAACGTTCAGTAATCAGATCTTTCTTAATGGTACCAGAAACAGCATTCTTGAACTAGGACTAGAGCTGTGATTGGTTTCATTATAACGTAATAGAAACTGATGATCTACACACCCACTTTCTATGTGCATAATCCGCTGCTTTATCTGATATTGCAGACACCCAGTTGATCTGAGCAGCTCTGGAAACCTAACACCTCGTTCAGGCATTTTACCGAACACTTTCTGCGCATGATTCTCATTGCGTCCTTAAGAAAACAAACGCTTTCATTCAATTCATTTTCTGGTTAAAGATTTGATTGCACATACTAACCAAAAGTTCAAAACATTTATACCTGTAATACGATTTGCAAATGACGACCAAAAAAAACCAAAATATGTGACTTCAAAAGAAAAAAAAATAAAACTAGTGATAGAATAATATACAAACTTCCATAAAACATCACCCTCTTAAATAACAAAACTAAAATTACTCAAGCGTGTAGCGCAGGTTATCCCTAGATAAGCTGGTGGAGTATAAAAGACTGAATACAATTGCGGCGATAGCGGCGAGGATCGCGGGTTCGACCTTACAGTTTCCAGTACGCATTGTTGCTCAACGTCCTTGGATCACAGACTCTGTCATCTCATTGACCGTTATAAAATCCTTAGACATGGATTCTTCTTCATTTCTCGTGTGCACTACAAATGTGGGTTGTTTTGGTGATGGAAGATCTGATGATGTGGTGAGCATAGACAGCAGCTCAAGTGTATTTGGTCTGTCTGCAGGTTGGTGTTGAACACAAAGCAAACCAATCTGGACACACCTTCCAACTTCAGATGGGTGACAAGAACCAGCAAGAACTTGGTCCAAAAGATTGACTCCTCGGGTTTCACACCAAGATTCCCATGCCTGTTTGTTTAGTTTCTTATCGTTAGTAACAAACCTCTGCAAGTGCATAAAGACATAAAGTCGTACTTACATATGCCAGAAGTGTATTTCCTTCTTTGCCATAGCTGAACCTTGAGATCTTCTCTCCGCTGATGATTTCTAAAAGTAGAACTCCGAAGCTGTAGATGTCTGATTTCTCAGAGAACATCCCAGCCCATGCATACTCAGGAGCCATATATCCTCTGTTCAAACATCAAATAGTTTATGTATGACTATCATGATTATGAATCTTGTTAGGCATATATGTTTTCGAAGAATGGTTCTTACAGAGTTCCTACAACCCTGCGAGTGTTATCCTGATATTGGGTTCCCTGGTACATCCGAGCCAATCCAAAATCTGATATTTTCGGGTTCATTTTCTCGTCCAGAAGAATGTTACTGACCTTCAGGTCTCGGTGAATAACTCTGAGGCGTGAGTCACGGTGGAGATAGAGAAGTCCACGTGCAATACCTTTAATGATATCAAACCTTTTTGGCCAATCAATCTCGAGTCTTTTTCTTGAATCTAAGACATAAAAACTATCAGACAAACAGTTCCACATAAATAAATAAAGTTGTATAGTTAAAGGAGGAATATAAGAAGGGACCAACCAAAGACAAAAGTATCAAGGCTTTTGTTCACCATATACTCATAAATCAATAGCTTCTCTTCTCCTTCGACGCAGCACCCCAAAACCCGGACTAAGTTTCTGTTTTGAAGTTTTGAGATGAGTACTATCTCATTCATGAACTCCTCTTTGCCCTGTCCAGAGCTGCGAGAAAGCCGTTTTACTGCAATTTCTCTTCCATCTTGCAGTTTCCCCTGAAACAAATGGTAAATGTCATCTAAAAAAACAGAAGAAACGAAAACAGCAAAGAGAGTAAAATCGTTTCTGACCCTGTAAACGGAACCAAATCCACCATGTCCAAGTTTTTTTGATAGACTGAAACTATTGGTGGCAGTTTGTATAGTGTTCATCTCAAAAAACACTAAACCTGGGACATCTTGTGATTTCAGATCATTCCACCAGGCATCCTTTGATATATGAGCTGAAATGTAAGTTAGATTCACGTGTTAGTGCTTAATATCTAGCAATCAAAAAAAATGCACCAAAAAGCACATATACTGGTCTAAACAACATAAATGAGTATCTTTAGGTTTAATCTAGTACATCTATCGATAAGTCATAACAAATGTAGAAGAGACATCTAATGAATAAATGAACGACGAGAGATCGTGGAATAGTAAAGTCATCAATGTGTTACCGTTATGTTCCACTCTGCTTCTCCAGAAACCAAATGCAGCAAAGCATAAGATCACAAAAGGGTAAGGCTCAGTGTGCTAGCAACAATGGTCTTCTTGCGCTTATTTCCATCTGAGAAATATCAGAAAGTTCAATATCATTGAAGTAGAATATGAAAATGGAAAGGACGAAGGTCTTTGAATTTATCTTCCATGCTATACCTAGTTCAGAACGTGCAAGACGAATGAATAAAAGCTCTCCTCCTACAGAAAATTGCGCTGTGTCCATTAATTCCTGGTTCCACACTAAGCACCCTATTCCATTGATATAAGAAAAGGCCAAGCAAGAACAGTTGTGGAGGCAACTTTGATAGCATTCTTCAGCATTCACAGAACTTTCAAGTTTGTACAAGTCTGGAGGCTTTGTATTCGGAACAGGATGGAAGACATTTGCATATTTTCCTAAAGCGTTTCCTAGACAATCTAGTTCGGTATGCCTCACACAACCACCAGTCCAGTTTCCCCTTTTCCACTCTTCAATGAATTTAGGAACAAACCCTTTAAAACATTTACACTTAAGAGGAACTGACATATCACACAACACAAATGGTCCACATGCACCATAAATATCGCATGAATTGGCTGGACGAGCCACGTTAATTAATTCCCAGCCTGTTCCATTATGCCGAACCATCTCCGTTAATCCCTCTGATGTCAAAACTATATGTAAAAGTTTGAAGTTTCTATCAACATAAGTAAAGGATCCTGACCCATTTACATCCTGCTGAAAGATGAATGGACTTGTATATGTGTCATCCATTTGCGGTACCCCACTGAACCTAGTTTTAGCCCATGGACCGCTTCTCCAATAAAGCATTGAGCCTCTCATACTACACGCTTGTAATGGCACTTGCGGTGTAATCTGAAACACGAAGTCTCCAGGTGATGGATCAGTGTAACTTTTCCAAGAAGTCAACACCCGCTTCTCACCGGTGGTGAGATTATACGTCAGGGTTGAGAGAGGGAGCATAGTATTACCAAGATGCTCAAAGCTTTGCCATAGAGTATTTCCCGAAACTTTATCTATGAAAACAAAATTCCCACTGTCTGTAAGCTCTGCACGAGACCCTTTGGATGCAAAAATATCTCCGGTAGACCACCACACAACACCATTTATTCCATTAGATAATACAAGACTTCCATTGCTGCTGATACCAAGATATGCCGTGGGGTCTGTAACAGGCTTTTCTCTATTTGCCACCCACACAACCACCCGGGGAATGATACCTTTGAACCAGATCCCGACATACTGAGTCACAGAGTTATTAGGACTGAAAAACCCCAATTCATAAACTCCATTAGAGGAGCTGAGAGTTTTTCCTTTTGACAAAGGACTCTCTGTGGTTATCCCTGCATAGCTAAAACTTAAAATTCTAGTGAACACGAGCAAACAAGCAAAGAACATGATCCTCTTCTTCCCCATGTGTTTTTGTGTCTCCAAGAAGTCAAGAACTATCTTCTTTGGACTAATCTAAGAAGAAAAAACTATTCTTAAGTTAACAAGAACCTAAGTCACAAAAACAAATCTACACTCTGCGATCAGTCAGATGATGAGAATATGAGTCAATCAGATTCTTCAACACGACTCTAAGAAAACAAACAAAACAAAGTAAGCCAATAAAAATGAAAAAACTCAATACTTTGTGGACTTTCAACGAAGATGTCCAATCAACATTTGATCTCACATAGTAACATTGTACTTTTCATGTTCCTGTTAGCTTTTGGCCCAGAACAAGTCAAAGATAAGCACCTATAATACTCCACATCAATCAAAAAGATGAGAATTTTCAGACTGTTAAAGAATCCAATACGTTACCCAATTAATCACATGTCAGTTGACCTCAGATTGTGTAGTTTCCATGTCGTTGCCAGCTCTTTCAGTCCAGAACCTGCGAAAGATAAACATCTTATATCATATGTCAACACAGTTTAAATTTCTTAAACTGCAGACTATGAATAGTCTCATGTTAAATCTCGTTCAGACATTTCAACCAACACTTCCAATGCATACCCAAAACGTTCAGAGGTTCGCTTATGTTGTTCGACCCTACTGTCCCCAAACCCAACTCAAACAACATTGAAGACGAAAGTACCCAATACTACGGGAGTCCCCAAACCCAACTCAAACAACACTGAAGACGAAAGTTTGCAAACCCAATACTATGGGAGTCCCCAAACTCTAAAGAGTAGTACCTAAACTCTCATCAATACAGATAAGACTAATTTAAGAACTGTATTGAAGAAGAAAAAACAAAAAATATGTTTTGAAGTAAGTTTGAGTTAAAAAGAGAATAATATGTATTGAATAATGAATAAATAAAAAGTTGATCACTTCAACAAATAATTGATTATTGCATCGTTTCTTAACGCCCAAGGATCACAGATTGGGTCATGTCATTGACAGTGGTCAAATCCTTAGACATGGATTCATTATCTCTGGGGTGCAATGCAAATGTGGGTTGTTTTGGTGATGGAAGAACAGATGTTGTGGTGGCATAGCCAGCAACTCAAGTGTGTTGGGTCTGTCTGAAGGTTGGTGTTGAACACAGAGCAGCCCAATCTGGACACATCTTCCAACTTCAGATGGATGACATGAAGTAGCAACATCTTGGTCCAAAAGATCAACTCCTTTGGTTTGACACCAAGATTCCCATGCCTGTTGTTTAGTTTCATATCTTAAAGAGTATCAGAGCAAGAACCTCTTTTGAAAATCCTCTGTAATTGTACCAAAACCTTAAAGAATTAACTTACATATGCAAGAAGTGTTTTTCCTTCTTCGCCATAGCTGAACCGTGAGATCTTCTCCCCGCTGATGATCTCTAATAGTAGAACTCCAAAGCTATAAATGTCTGATTTCTCAGAGAATACTCCTGACCATGCATACTCAGGAGACATGTATCCTCTGTTCAAAAATCAAATAGTATCATATCACCCAGTTTAATATTTGACTAACATGACAATGAATCTTGTCAAGCATGTTATTAAAGACAGGCTCTTACAGAGTTCCTACAACCCTTCGAGTATTGTCCTGATATTGGGTTCCCTGATACATCCGAGCCAATCCAAAATCTGATATTTTCGGGTTCATTCTCTCGTCCAGAAGAATATTGCTGACCTTCAGGTCTCGGTGAATTACCTTGAGGCGTGAGTCACGATGGAGATAGAGAAGTCCACGAGCAATACCCTGAATGATGTCAAATCTCTTTGGCCAATCAAGCTCGAGCCTTTTCCTTGTATCTAAGCAGCAATACCGTATAAAACAAATCAGATAAGAAGATCCACTTGAGAGAAGAAGCTGCTAACTGAAAGAGAAAGACTGCAAAAAGTAACCCACCAAAGACAAAAGTATCAAGGCTTTTGTTCAACATAAACTCATAAATTAATAGCTTCTCTTCTCCTTCGATACAGCATCCCAAAACCCGGACTAAGTTTTTATGTTGGAGTTTTGAGATGAGTACTATTTCATTCATGAATTCCTCCTTGCCCTGTCCAGAGCTGCTAGAAAGCCGTTTTACTGCGATTTCTTTCCCATCTTGCATTTTTCCCTGAAACAAGTTGTGAGTGTCATCTTAAGAAAATAGAGAAATGAGAAGAAAAAAGACGATTTTAAGGTTTCTGACCTTGTAAACTGAACCAAATCCACCTTGTCCAAGTTTGTTTGATAGACTGAAATTATTGGTGGCATTTTGAATGGTATTCATGTCAAAGAACACTAGACCTGAGACATCTTGTAGTGTCAGATCATTCCTCCATGCATGCTTTGATATATGAGCTGAAATTTGAGCAACAACTCGTGTGTTAGTGCTGAACATCTTTTGAAGCATATTCAGATATTTTGAAACAAGCCAAAAAGAACACATGGTGAATTTAAAAACATAACTGAGTGTGTCGATAATTTGTAACAAATGTATTAGACCCTACAATCGTTTTGTTGGCAAGCAAATGAATAAACAAACGACAACAAACCGATGGAGGGATAGAAAGATCATCAGTGTGTACCATTATGTTTCACTCTGTATCTCCAGAAACCAAACGCAGCAGAAGCCAATATCACAAAAAGAGAAAAGCTCAAAACACTAGCAACAATGGTTTTCTTGAACTTATTTACACCTGATACAAAATAACAAAAACAAACTAAAGAATAAGACATGCTGCTACCAAATAGAACACTATCAATGGAGTTGAAGATAAAGATGTAAAATTGATTAAGTAGCTCTTTCGTGTTATCTTTTAAGCCGTACCTAGTTCAGAACGTGCAAGGCGAATGGAAAGAATTTCACCTCCTGCAGAAAATTTCACTGCGTCCATGAGATCCTGGTTCCACAGTAAGCACCCTATTCCATGGATATAAGCAAAGGCCAAGCAAGAACAATTCTGCAGGCAACTTTGGTAGCATTCTTCTGCATCCACAGAACTTGCATATTCGTAAAAGTCTGGAAGCTTTATGTTGGAAACAGGATGGAAAATGTCTACACCTTTTCCAGTAAAGCTTTCTTGACAATATAGTTCAGTACGCCTCACACAACCACCAGTCCAGTTTCCTCTTTCCCACTCCTCAATGGAATGAGGAACAAACCCTTTAAAGCATTGACACTTTAAAGGTACTGACATAACACACAAGCCAAATGGTCCACATACACCGTAAATATCGCATGAATTGGCTGGAGCCTTGTAACTTAATTCCCAATCTGTTCCATTATGCCGAAACCTCTTCATTGATCCCTCTGGTGTTAAGATTATACGTGAAAGTTTGAAGTTTCTATCAACATAAGTAAAGAATCCTGACCCATTTGCATCATGCTGAAGGTTGAATGGACTTGTATATGTGTCATCCATTAGCGGTATCCCCGTGAACCTTGTTTTAGCCCATGGACCGGTTCTATAGTAAGGTGTCAAGCCTCTCATAATAAGCAACTGTGATGGCACCTGTGGTGTAATCTGACCTACAAATTCGCCAGGCGATGGGTTGGTGGAACTTTTCCAAGAACTCAACACCCGCTTCTCACCGCTGGCGAGATTATACATGAGGGCTGAGAAAGGGAGCATAGTATCACCAAGATGCTCAAAGCTTTCCCATACAGTTTTTCCTGAAACATTCTCTATGACAACTAGATTTCCGTTGTCTCTAAGCTCTGCACGACAGCCGTTCGATGCAAAAACTTCTCCCGTTGACCACACAACGCCATGTTTGCCATTTAACAACAGAAGACTTCCATTGCTGCTGATAGCGAGATTTGCAGTGGAGCCTGTAACAGGCTTTTCTCTATTTGCAACCCACACAACCACCTGCGGAATGATACCCTTGAACCAGATTCCGACATACTGATTTTGTGAGTTATTAGGACTGAAGAATCCCAATTCATAAACTCCATTAGAGGAGCTGAGAGTTTGTCCTACTGACAAGGGACTTTCTGTTGTTATTCCTGCATAAGTAAAACTTAAAAGGATGGTAAAGAAGAGTAAACAAGCAAAGAACACAGTCCTCTTCATCCCCATGTGTCTCCAAGAACTATCTTCCTCAGATAAATTTAACAAACAATGTATTCTTTAGTTAACAAGAAAGTAAGTCACTAAACCAAAGTCAGGGACTTGTGAGGACTATAATAAAGCACCTTAAAACAACTTTGACCACACCACAGTTATGTTGCAAAATTGTCCATTACTTCATCCACAATTAACTTATACCTTCTATATAATAACAATAATAATAATTTTGATTTTTATGTTTGGCAGTTTTCAACGGAGAAGTCTAACCTTTTAACCCAATCAACCATTTAAGTTGACCCTAGAACCAATGAAAGATAGTCATGCGATGAAAATATGAGTCATTCAGATTTTTCAGCATTAGTTTAAGAGGTGAAGGTGAGAAAGTAAACCAGGACAAGCAAAACTCAGGGACTTGTAAGAACTGTACTCTGGGACAAATAAGCAATGTTGACCACAAGAGATGAGCATAAGGTCAGCAATATTGACTGATTCAAAGCTGCAATTCCTCTGCAAAAACAATGGTTTTATAAAGTTATTGGAACCAACCCAAAAGACCAAATGGGGCAGTTAGAGTAGCCTTTCAAGTTCCTATATTGAAACGTGACATTGCTATCTTTAAACTCGTCCTACCTGAAACTATATCTAACAATACCAAAGAAAATTCAATACTTGTGTAATTTCCACGAAGAGGTCCAAACTTTAGTTTTCACCCAATCAACAGTTGACCTCACATAGCAACATTTGAACCAATCAAAAAGATGAGAATTTTTAGCCTGACTTGAAGAATCACACGCCGATTGAAATATTGTGTAGTTTCAATCTCCTTGCCACCTCTTTGAGTCCAGAACCTGAAAAAAGATAAACATCCACAATCAAATCTTTCTTATTGGTTTCTGAAGTTGTTGTTTTTGGATTTAAAAAAGTTAACTAGATTCACAGTAACAAGTTCTTAAACTGTAGAGATCATGTTAAATCTCGTTCAAGCATTTTACCGAACACTTGCAGTGCATGACAAAAACGTTCAGAGCTTCACTGATGCCGTTGGACTCTAATACCCCCAAAATCGAGACTCTAAGCCTTTTTTAAAAAAAGCAGAGATATTGAATGTAAACTAAAAACTCCTCGACAAAGAAAAGAAGAAAACACAAATCGAAAAGAGGGCTTTTTGATTTGCAGAAACCCTAAAGATGATTATAGCACAACGAACAAAACTGAAGAAAAAAAAAAAAAAAAAAAACACACAAAAGAAGGTTTCGGAAACAAAAACGAAACCTTGCAGAAGATGAGAATTGCAGTTGTGCATCGCAACCTCTAAATTTAGTAACCGTTACGAAATAGAAACGAGATGGGCTTTACTTATCATGGGCTTAAAAAAACACATAATAATTTAGTAACCGTTACGATATAGAAACGAGATGGGCTTACTAACCTTGAATGTAAATTATAATTTAAACAAAAATTATAACGCGAAAAATGTTGTAATAGATTCGTTTCCAATTCAAGGAAAAAGGAAACTCAAGAAAAGAAGAAAAAAGGCAAAAAAAAAAGAAAAGTGGAAAGTGTTACAATAAGGATTAGCAAATTTACTATTTGTTAGAAATTAGAATCATACGCCTGTATAAATATTGTTGGATGCTTGTGTTTGAGTTTTCAACTTTTAATTATAAGAAAATAAAAGAGAAAAGAGAATAATCTAAGGTTAAGCGAACGACGAAAGCGACGAAGATGTCCAATTCCTCCAGCTCTGTACAAGAACAAGATCGTAAACCACTGCCGCCACCAACAGCTGAGACTCTGAAGAGCGAGCTGGAGAGTCTACAGCTTTTGAACGAGAGATTGAACGGTGAGTGTTTCGACGGTCTGAGTTACCCGGAGCTGTGGTCCCTTGAAAAACAGTTGAGGCAGGCCATGGTCACCGTGGAACACCAAACGGGTAAGGCGGAACTTGAGTTGATAGCCAAACAGGAAGCAGATCCAGACTATACGGGGATAGTATGGGGCGACGAGAAGATACTTGAGAGTGAATTGGTTTTATTGGCTAAAAGAAAAAACTTGAGGAAACAGGCCAGAGAGCTCCGGATCAACAGCTCTAGCTCTGGAGAAAGACAAGAGGCTCAAAACATTGAGCATGTGAAGAGCGAAATCGAGAGAGTCCGGCTTCTGAAGGAGAGGTTGAATGGTAAAGAGCTCGACGGTCTTAATTACTACGAATTGGAGGTACTCAGATGTGAGATTTCCATTGGTTGGGGCAATGTGATGAGAGAGAGGCTGAGGCGTAGAGAGGAATCAATCTCTCAGGGACAGACTCAGCACGAGAAATCTCCAATGGACAATGCCACCACATAAGACCACGACGTTTAAAGAAGATTCACCTACTCTATAAAAACGCAAACACAAACTTATATAAGTTTCATAATTTTGCATTTGTGAAAACGCTTTATCCCTAAAGATTCAATATTAATACTTTTAAAGAGTCAAAAACTAAAGTTATAATGTAAGAACATAAACATGAAATAAAAGTTTTGTGATCTATCATGAACATAACACACTTTCAATTGTATAATTTCAATCACTCATGTTTCTTAACGCGCAAGGATCACAGATTGTGTCATCTCATTGACGGTGATCAAATCCCTTGCCGGTGATTCGTCATCTCTCGTATGCATTACAAATGTGGGTTGTTTTGGTAATGGAAGATCTGATGTTGTGGTGAGCATAGAGAGCAACTCAAGTGTGTTGGGTCTATCGGCAGGTTGGTGTTGAACACAGAGTAGACCAATCTGAACACATCTCCCAACTTCTACTGGTCGACATGTATCAGCAACATCTTGGTCTAGCAGATCAGTTCCTCCATTTTCAGACCAAGATTCCCACGCCTGTTGTGGTTTCAAAACCAAGCAAGAAAAGTTTTCAAACGGACTTGATGGAAATAGAATCTAGTGTGTCAATTCCTAAACTCTTACTTAATACTTACATATGCAAGAAGGGTTTTCCCGTCTTCGCCAAAGCTGAATCTTGAGATCTTCTCTCCGCTGATGATTTCTAGCAGTACAACTCCGAAGCTGTAGATGTCGGATTTCTCAGAGAACAGCCCAGTCCATGCATACTCTGGAGACATATATCCTCTGCACATATATCAATCAGTTTCTCACAAAGTTAATATGTAGTTACATATAGCTTTGAGTCCTAGTTAATTATGTATTTGAAGATGGATTCTTACAGAGTTCCTACAACCCTGTGAGTATTTTCCTGATATTCGGTTCCCTGATACATCCGAGCCAATCCAAAATCTGATATTTTTGGGTTCATTTTCTCATCCAAAAGAATATTGCTGACCTTCAGGTCTCTGTGAATTACTCTGAGGCGTGAGTCATGGTGGAGATAGAGAAGTCCACGAGCAATACCTTGAATGATATCAAATCTTTTTGGCCAATCAATCTCGAGCCTTTTTCTTGAATCTAAGACATAAAAACTATCAGACAAACAGTTCCACATTGACGCTGGTAGTAAAAGGAAGGATGCAAGAAGGGACAAACCAAATAAAAAGGTATCAAGGCTTTTGTTCACCATAAACTCATAAATCAATAGCTTCTCTTCTTCTTCAATGCAACATCCCAAAACCCGGACTAAGTTTCTGTGTTGGAGTTTTGAGATGAGTACTATTTCGTTCATGAACTCTTCTTTCCCCTGTCCGGAACTGCTA
Source organism: Camelina neglecta (assembly GCA_023864065.1). Taxonomy (NCBI): domain Eukaryota; kingdom Viridiplantae; phylum Streptophyta; class Magnoliopsida; order Brassicales; family Brassicaceae; genus Camelina; species Camelina neglecta. Next base: position 31,186,950 of record CM043456.1, read on the forward strand.
GAAAGACGTTTTACTGCAATTTCTTTCCCATATTGCAGCTTTCCCTGAAAACGGATTGTAGAAGGTCATCCCAAGATCATAAAAAACGAATAGAAAATAGCAAATTGAAATACAGTCTGACCTTATAAATGGAACCAAATCCACCTTGTCCGAGTTTGTTTGATAGACTGAAATTATTGGTGGCGTTTTGAATGGTATTCATATCAAAGAAGTTTAAACCTGGGACATCTTGTGGGTTCAGATTATTCATCCATACATCCTTTGATATATGAGCTGAAATTTGAGTTAGAATCGTGTGTTAGTGCTTCAAATCGGGTAATCTAGCCAAGTGAGCATAGTAAGATTATCTTTTTGTTTTAAAAGCATAAATTAATGGACCAAAAGAACATATAATTTTGACAACAAATGTAAGCTCCCCTTTATTTTTTGCAAGCAAATGAGTAGAAGAACAACAAGATATCATTAGATAGTAAAGTCATCAATGAGTTACCGTTATGTTCCACTCTGCATCTCCAGACACCAAACGCAAAGAAGCTCAAGATCACACATAGGGTCAGGCTCACTGTACTAGCAACAATGGTCTTCTTGCGCTTATTTCCACCTGAGAAATGTAACACAAAAAAAATTAAACTAGATTCCATGCTCCTATTTAAAAGGGCAGTCTCAATGACGTAGAATATAACAATGCAAAAGACAAAGAAGGTCTTTGACTTTAACTTCTAACCCATACCTAGCTCAGAACGTGCAAGACGTATAGATAGAAGTTCTCCAGTTGCAGAAAATTGCACTGCGTCCATTAGGTCCTGGTTCCACACGAGGCACCCAATTCCATTAATATAAGCAAATGCCAAGCAAGAACAGTTGTGGAGGCAACGTTGGTGGCATTCTTCAGCATTCACAGAACTTGCAAATTCATAGAAGTCTGGAGGCTTTATGTTGGCAATTGGATGGAAGACATCTGCATCTCCGGCAGTAGATTTTTCTAGACAATCTAGTTTGGTACGCCTCACACAACCACCAGTCCAGTTTCCCCTTTTCCACTCCTCAATAGATTTTGGTACAAACCCTTTGAAGCATTTACACTTTGGAGGAACCGACATAACACACAACCCAAATGGTCCACACGCACCGTAAAAATCGCATGAATTGGCTGGAGCCTCATAGTAAAATTCCCAGCCCATTCCATTATCCCGAAACATCTTCATTGACCCCTCTGGTGTTAAAGTTATACGTGAAAGTTTGTAGTTTTTTTGAAAATAAGTCAAGTACCCTGACCCATTCACATCCTGGTGAAGAGTAAATGGACCTGTATATGATTGATCCATAAACGGTACCCCAGTGAACCTTGTTTTAGCCCAAGGACCACTTCTCCAATAAGGCGTCGACCCTCGCATAATAAACCCCTGTGATGGCACTTGCGGTGTAATCTGGCCCAAAAAGTCACCAACTGATGGATCAGTGTAACTTTTCCAAGAAGTCAACACCCGCTTCTCACCGGTGGCAAGGTTATACGTCAGGAATGAAGTATGTAGCAGAGTATCACCAAGATGCTCAAAGCTTTGCCACAGATCTCTTTCCGAAACATTATCTATGACTCTAAGATTTCCGGTATCTGAAAGCTCTGCACGACACCCGTTAGAGGAAAAATTTACACCACTGGACCAAACAACGCCATTTTCTCCATCGAATAACAAAAGACTTCCACTGCTACTAATAGCTAGATTAGCAGAGGAGTCCGTGACGGGTTTCTCCCTATTGGCAACCCACACAACGACCCGGGGAATAGTATCCTTAAACCAGATGCCAACATATTGGTACTGGGTGTTATTAGGACTGAAGAACCCCAATTCATAAACACCATTAGAGGAGCTGAGAGTTTGTCCTATTGACAAAGGACTCTCTGTGGTTATCCCTGCATAGCTAAAACTTAAAAGCATGTTAAACAAGAGCATGGTAAAGAGGAGCAAACAAGCAAACCTCGTCATCCCGTGCACTCCCAAGAAACAATCTTCTTCAGATTAGTGGAATAACAGAACATGTATGCTAGAGAAATAATCCAGAAAACAAACTCAAGTACTTAATCTAAACAATGTTGACCACAGCGCCCATCTTTCAAGATTCTGCATTAAATTATGTTATTAACGTTCTTAAAACCTTGTTAAACCAATCTTTAATACTTGTGCTTACCAGTTGGACCAAAAGAAATGAATCTTAAAATTCCAACCTACCAAATAAAGTAATCAACCGTGCAAAACCTCATATTGAAACATAGTGTCACTTTCATGTCTTTGTTTTAAACTCGTGAAGGGACAACCAATGAAAGATAGTCATCAACACTATGAGAACCAATCAAAATATGAGAATTTTGAAACCCCTTTACCTTTCGTAGTATGAACCAAGAACTCCAAACCTTTTACCCAATCAACCACGCAGAATTGACCAGAATCAATTTAAAAGATGCAAATGAGATTCGTCATCTCGTGTGTAAGCTTAAACACTGAGATGTAAGACCTCAAATGAGATATGGACCAAAGACCAATTGTTTAATATATATTAAAAAAAAAAAAAAAAAAAAACAACTGGAGCGTTTTACCCTTTAATATGTGCAACATTCTCTGTTTTATCTGATCTACCAAAGTGCCAAGAGGTAAAAAGAGCGTAGCTTTGAAGCCTCAAATTTCGTTCAGGCATTTCGCCGAACACGTATGGTGCGTGATCTAGCCAATTACACTGCTACCATTAAGTAGCTAATTTCAGAAAACAGTGTACAAAGGAGTATCCAATATATTTGACGGAATAAACAAATTTTGAAGCCCCTTACCTTTCATAGTCTGAATCAAAAACTCCAACCTTGTACCCAAAAATCAACTACGCACAATTGACCAGAATAAGTGAGAGATACACTCTAAATCAATTTAAAGATGCAACTGGGATGAGATGCAGGACCTCAATATAGACCACAGACCAATCAATAAAAATAAAAATGAAATACAACTCAAGAATTTTAATTGACCTGACCTACACAACCTTATTATAAAAGTGCAGTGCAGCATCCTCTGTTTCATCTGATCAGCAAGCTATACCGCAGGTTTTGAAGTCTTACGTTTTCGTTCAGGCATTTCACCGAACATTTACAGTGTGTGATCCGAATCGTTCGAAGGCATTCCTTTCAAACCTTTGCTAAATTCTCCAACTTTAATTATGAACTGAACAATGGTGTGTCATCAGCAAGAGCAAAAAAAAAAAAAAAACACATGTGGAACACACATGTTCATATACAGCATTATCTTTTCATATGTCGATAAATCACTACTAAATTAGTAAATTCTTTGATTAAACTTAATTATTTAGGTGTTTGAAGATTTCGAAAATTAGGATATTTGGTATTTTGAATTTTCTTTTCATCCACGTAACCATTTATATTCTCACCTATATCCATTTTAAATACATATAATTTTTAAATAAATTATTTTATAATGTATTTTTCTCGTTCACAGACATATTTTTTTCCTTTTGTTATGATTGAATTTCTTGTTATATCTATATCCATTTTAGTTATTTAAAAAAATATATATATCCAATAGGACTCAGTTCTACAATTTGTCAATTTCCATAACAAATAGTTTCTTAGGTTTCTAACGTTAGCTAATTTGATATTTTTACCACAGTAATAATACATATCCATTCCAGTTTTTCCAATAACTCAATATTTTTTGTATCCAATAGGATTCTATGTAAAGATTTTTTTGTTCGTGTGGCGGATAAGCAAAAAACACAACAACATAATCTCTTATCCAACTTATATTGCCACGTGGACAGATATAGTTGGTGAAGCAGATACTAATCTAATCTGAGCAAAACCAGTTGTGCTATTTCAAAGCCACAGGTACTCAAACCTTTGTTTCTTCTACCCTAACAATAATAGCTCCTGCCTCAGACCATAACTGAACCATCATCATCATCTCTTGGTGACAGAAGAGAAGCGTTGAGGAACAGAGAAAAAAAATGGCAGCACAAGCACTTGTGTCTTCTTCACTTACCTCCTCTGTTCAGACTGCTAGACAGATCTTTGGCTCCAAACCAGCTGCCTCTGCCTCACAGAAGAAGAGCTCCTTTGTTGTTAAGGCTGCTTCAACTCCACCTGTCAAGGTACATGACAGTCTCTACTCTTTCACAGATCTCTCTCTATGCATTGAATAATCTGATCCTGATTCTGTGTGTTCTTGGTTTCTCAGCAAGGAGCAAACAGACCATTGTGGTTTGCATCATCGCAGAGTCTCACTTACTTGGATGGCAGGTAATTCTTAAAGAAACTGTTGTATATGGTTTGTTTACGAACTTCAGGATCGATGTTTAAAACTGGGGATGTTGTGATTCTTGCAGCTTACCTGGTGACTATGGATTCGACCCACTTGGTCTTTCAGATCCAGAGGGTACCGGAGGATTCATTGAGCCGAGATGGCTAGCGTACGGAGAGATCATCAACGGACGGTTCGCCATGTTGGGTGCAGCTGGAGCTATTGCTCCTGAGATTCTAGGAAAGGCCGGTCTGATTCCAGCAGAGACTGCTCTTCCCTGGTTCCAAACGGGTGTGATTCCACCTGCAGGGACATACAACTACTGGGCAGACAATTACACACTCTTTGTTCTCGAGATGGCTCTGATGGGATTTGCTGAGCACCGGAGGCTACAGGACTGGTACAACCCAGGATCTATGGGGAAACAGTACTTCTTGGGGTTAGAGAAGGGTTTGGCTGGTTCAGGTGACCCATCTTACCCCGGTGGACCTTTCTTCAACCCTCTTGGGTTTGGGAAAGATGAGAAGTCAATGAAGGAGTTGAAACTCAAGGAGGTCAAGAACGGTAGACTAGCTATGCTCGCCATCCTCGGTTACTTTATCCAAGGACTAGTGACCGGAGTGGGGCCTTACCAAAACCTGCTTGATCACTTGGCGGATCCCGTCAACAACAACGTCTTGACCAGCCTCAAGTTCCACTGAGGTGATCATCATCCTTTGTGTGTTGTATGTCTCTTGTATCTTAAAATCTTCCTGTCTCTTGCTACCATTGGCTTCTTCGTATTGTAACACCCTATGTAAACATATTCGTGTTTTGTAAGAAGTGACAGTGTCAATGGCCAAAAGAAAAACTTTTTAGGATTAATGGTTGGTATTTGCAAGAATTAAGCAAACTGGTTAGGATATTATTACACTGTTGTGGAATTATGTACTTCTGATGCTTAAAACATATATAGATGCTGAAATTTGAATTAGAATTCGATTTAGTGCGTAACATCTAGTACTTGTTACGTTATAGCAAAGAAATGAATAATAAGGTCATAAGTGTGTTACCATTATGTTTAACTCAGAATCTCATGAAACCAAACACAGCAGAACCCAGTAGAACAGATAGAGAAAGGCTCACAATACCAGCAGCAATGGTTTTCTTGAACTTATAACACCTGAAATTTATGAAGCTACAAATTTTAAAACATTATCATACTGCTACAGAAAATAACAGTACCAATGGAGTTGAAGATTTGTAAATGACAAAGAAGCTCTTTGGTGTTATTTAAGCTGTACCTAGTCTTAGTGCATATTGTGCAAGACGACTGAAAAGAAGTTCTCCTCCTGCAGAAAATTGCACTGCGTCCATTACATCCTGGTTCCACAGTACGGAAGATGTTTTTGCATCTTTGCCAGTAGAGTTTCTCTGATAAATGACAATGTAGTTGGGTTACGCCTTACACAACCACCAGTCCAGTTTCCTCTTTTCAACTCCTCAGTATATTTTGGTATAAACCCTTCAAAATATTTACATTTTGGGGGAACTTGCGTCACACACAACCGAATATGTCCACATATGCACATACACCATAACAAGCACATGAGTTCGCTGGAGCCTCAAAGCTCAATTCCTGAAGCCCTTCTATCAACTCCCTGGAGGCATTCACAAGAGCCAAACACCTAACAGAAACATCACCCCAACTCTTTGGAACCGTAACTCTCATTCAGGCATTTCATCGAACTTTTCCAGTGCATAAACCACAAGCGATAAGAGTACACATATATTACAGTTTTAGGGCTGTAGATTGAGTGATTCAACCCATTCGGCATTTAGAGGAAGCTGACGGAACTTTTCAACGGGAACGTTCGGTCTAGAACAGAGTGTTTCCGGTGATCGGGTTTTGTCACTATCTCTCAGAGCGACACAAGTAACTCCGGTGATACACTGGTAGAATTATGGAAGGAATTGAAAGGCGTTGAAGGGACGTTACCTGGTTTACGTGACCGTGAGTATTGCAAAATGGTTGATCTTGGTGGAAAGATAGCGGTTTTATGGGAAGAGTGTCTGCACTATCAGCAGATTAATACGACTTGGTGTGCTGAGATTAGTCTTGAAAAGCGCGATGGAGATGAGATTTGGAGGAAGGTTGAGTTGTTTGATGATGTGCTTAGTGTCCACTGTTCTGGTTCTTTGCTCTATGCCGCTGCTGTTTCTGCTGTTGTTTGATGAATTGACTACTCTCATGATATTACGCTTGAACGGCTTTATGTGCGGATGTTTTCATTTTGTTTTGAATATTTGCGTTTTCTTTTTTTTGTGTTTCCTTTCTATTATATGACTGATGAACGATTGTTTCATGTTTTTAGCAGAATGCAAATTTTCATTGTTTTAAGTTTTAAGCATATTGGTTACTTGTAGACGAGGTAAACAACAGACTCGACATACAGTATCATTACTAACTAGTAACTACAAATTAAGAAAAGTAAGAAACAAAACAATCAACTATTTCGTCGAGCTCTTCTGGCCACGAGACAAAAACTCAGTCATTTTCTCCAAAGCCACCGTACGTCCAAACTGAGCAAAACCGTCGCACTGTCCGGTCTCTCTATCAAGCTCCAAGAAAGTTAACTTCAAACTCTTCCGTTCCTCCTCCACCTCTCTCATAGCGACAGCCATCGAATCCCGTTTCTTAACAGCGAACTCGGTCGCTACTCGAATCGATTTCTCAACACTTTCAAGTCGACTCACCAGTTTAGTAATCTTCTCTACTTCTTTAAGAGCAACCGTTGTTCCTCTTTCCATCGAGCTCATCGCGGTCTTTTGTAGTTTCAAAGCTTCGGTTGATCTCTTCCGCCTCGAAGCTACAAACGAACTCAACGCCTCCAATGGAACTAATCCAAAAACCCCCGCCACTGTCTTGCTAATGAATATAGCAACGATTACAGGAGCTAATAAAGCAGCAGTAACAATAGCTCCTATAGCTCTTCGACCTCTCACACGTCTCAACTTTTTATCAATTCTTTTCATCGTCTTCTCTAGTTCCACAATCATCTTCGCCAGCTCTTCGTGACAGCTCTGTAATTTGCTGAGAAACTCACAATAATCCAAGTCGTGGTCATCAAAGTCGTTGAAGTTCCTCAGATCACTGAATGTTTTTCTGAAACTTGCTTCCATTAGTCCCCTATAACTCAATTGTTCTTCATGAAAATTACTTAGAGCTTCATCAATCAAGTTATAATCCTTCTTCTCTGCTCTCTCTAAGCATGTCTTGAGAGACTCGCAGAGATGAGAAACAGATTTGCTAGTGCTGAAGTATTTGTTGAGAAGACGGAACAACTCCGGATCTTCACGTAGATCGGTTTGTTGAAACTCAATGAAATAATTTTGAAACGTCTTCGTCCATGTTGTCCATACAGTCCCCAAGTTTCTTTATGTTATCTTCTGATCGAGATCGGAGCATTCCCCTAGTTGTAGTGTTGGCGCCAATGGTGGAAGTAGTAGTAGTAGTAGGTGGTGGTGATAGAAAAGACATGGTGGGAGTGGGATAAACAGTGGATATAGGTTGACGACGCCTGAGAATACGTGACAAGAATGATTTGCAAAATCTAATCTTCATTCTTTTGGTAAAGCAAAAAAGAAACAAAGTCTTAGAGAACAGAGTTCACAAAGAATTTAGAGCAGAGTAAGATTCACACTTTTCAAATGAACAAAGAAGAATGAATATAGAAATGTTAGTCATCCATCGTGTTTTATATATACGAAAGAATTTTCCATTTTTTTCAGGCTTCTAATTTTAAGCATTTTTCATTTTTTTCGAATAAATATTTCCTTTTTTTTTTGCCAAGTATTAAAGATTTTCTCTTTTTCTTACGCTTCGACCGTTGTATAAACCAAGAAAGAAAAGGAAATATATTTATGTTGATGTAACGGTCAATTCTTAAGTAATTGTAAATTATACTAAAATAAAAGTAGAAACTCCTAAAAAGCTGTCTACATATAATTTTAAACAATCAATAAGGAATTGACATGTCATTTATTAACATTTTTACAATTTTATTAATTAACATTTTAAAATTATATTATTTTCTATACAAATATATTAATAAAAAGAAAAACCAATATATATATATAAAAAACAAGAAATGTAAATTTTGGAAAACAATATATGGAATATATAAAATTGACGTTCTTATTCTTATTTTGTTAATCTTTTTATTTTCCAACAAAAAAAGAAATTTAACAAAAATATATAAATGATTAACTCTAAATATTTTTAATATAAAGAATAATCTAAGGCCTTAAATTCAATCATAATTTTTTTATTTGTAAATTTTGAGCCATAGGTATAATTTTATTTTTGGATATGAAGAAAAAGGATCGATGTTGCAACAAAGAATTCCAACTTTTGACCCGATTAAGATTAACCATTTGACCTATTAGTTTCAGGTCGTTGTCAACTCATAACCAGTGAAAAATAGGCATCAGTTCTCCATTTAAAACTAGGAGATATCCCGTGCTTAAAGCACGGGTCAACATTTTTTTTAAAAATTATAATATAATAATAAAAATTATTGTTTTATTTTTAAAAAAAAAAATTATTTTGTTTGAGATAATATTTTATTTTTAATTGTTATGTAAAAATAATTATTTTGTTTGACATAATATTTATTTTTAATTGTTATGTAAATCTATTAGTCTATTTGAATACTAATTATTTTAGAATATTATAGTATTTTATTTTTGACGTATTATTACAGTTAAATTGTTTGTTTGTTGTATTTGCATCATTATTTTGTGAAATATAAAATAGTAATTTTAATATTATAATTGTGAGCAAATAAAAATGATTAATTTATCATCTATATAAATTTAGTTTTACCAACCCGCCAATGTGGAAACTAAAACACACATTTTCATACATTGAGTAATATATCTTCGTTTTAAAAAATTCAAATCACAACATATGCAGAAAAATATGCATTTTATTAATTATAAGTATTATATGAAAATTCCAAACAATTTGTAAATAAAATAAAATAAAGATGATAGGAGAATCATAATTTGAAATCTTAACAAAATCTTCGAATTTAGTTATTAAAAATGATTTTATTGTATACTTGGATATAAAATCTTAGTTTTTAAAATTCTGATTGATTTATATATTTTTAAAAAAAATAATTAGTAATTTCGTTCATAATTTATTAGAGAGAGAAAATATTTTTTAGATTTTGTTATATTTGATCTTTGAGTGCTTTTTATTTTTTAATTAACTAGGTTTTGAACCCGTGTGGGTTTATTTGATATATTTTGATAAAAATTATATATGATTGATTACGGTAATAAAATATTATCTCATAACAAAAATTAAAATTAGTATTAAGTAAAAAAATTAAATTTCAGATACACAATTTTTTAAAATATAAAAATCAGTTGTGTTATAAAATCAAATCTGTTAAAAAAAATCATAAATTTAACTTGACGTCCAGGCGAGGCTAATCAAACTGATGACCGCACATATCCTAAACCATTTTCTTTGACCACCAGAAAAACGAAACAATTTTCTAATCATGAATATAACTCGTTTTCATATTTAATTAATCGCTACCACCTATGTTTTCGTGTTTTTTATTCAATGTTTTCTTATTCTTCATATTCTTTCTTGTCATTTTCATTGTCAAATTTTGTGTTAATTGTCATCATAACTTTACCGTTTGGTTCTTCGTTATACTCTTTTTCTTCTTCTTCCTCGTCAACTTCTTCACATTCTTCCACTGAAAAATCTTTTTTTAGACTACCACATAACTTGTTAACCCATAAAACTCGAAGAACAAAATCATTTCTTTTCTCATAAAATTTATGAAATTCATGATTACCAGCATAATCAACACATGCACCTAATTATTGACAATTTTATCCATATACTTATTTGGTTTTAGATCCACGCGTTTAGAAACTTCTCAAACCAAAATCCTTACTTGGTTTATAATATTTTAAAAACATAATTAAATATACTAATAATTATTTATTTAATAGGAATCATATGATATATAGAAATATGAGTACACTATAAGAACATATTAATTATAAATAAATAATATCAATTATATTATATCACTATAAGAACATATTAATTATAAATAAATAATATCAGTTATATTATATCATCAAATAATATCAACCGTATAATATTATCAAATAACCGTAACCGTATATAACAGTAACCGCTTGAACCGTAACCGTATTTAAACGTAACCGTTTAACCGTTTGTTTAACGGTTCTGGTTAAGGTTACAAAAATTTCTAACCATAACCGATAGTTAATAAACCTAACCGTGACAACCGTAACCCTGATCATGCCTATGTATAGCTAATAAAACATGTGTGTTTGTCGTCCATCTTTCTTCTTTAAACCTCAAAATTTGACTCAAACATCAAATTAAGGTCTTGCGATGTCAATCATTCTTCTTTAGACCCAAAAATAAAAAATTAATGAAAGAATATCAACTCATCTATAAAATCATACACAAAAATATGTTTTACAGCTCATAAGAAATAAAAAGCACAAATGTAGATAAATAAGATAATTTATGTTTTGCATCAATATTTATAATATTTTAAACTTTTAAAAAGTTTCGAAATATAAAATTTGAACCTTTTAAAATTTTTCAATATTTATAATATTTTAAACTTTTAAAATTTAAAACTTATAATATTTAAAAACTTTTTAAAAGCTAAGAACTTTTAAAAGTTTCAATATTTATAATATTTAAACTTTTAAAATTTTTAAATATTATAATATTTTTTTGAAACTGTTTAAAGTTTTAATTTGATCAAATAAAAAACCAGATTAAACCAAATAAAACTTTTAAACTTGGACGCCTGATAAATCAAGCTTTCCTGCTCATTCGTTGTTGGAAGCATATTAATCTTATTTATAATGGTTCTGAACCATTGTCTAAAAAATTTCTAGTCGATGTGGGATATTGTGTTTAGTTATTTGATTTCCATAAATTTAAAATTTTCTTTTTTTCTAAAAAATTTTGTAAATTTAAAAAATGTTAATGAATGACATGTCAAATATGATAGGTTGTTTAAAATAATTCTTAATATAGAAAATTCTGGAAATTGTATAAAATGTTAATAAGTGATATGTCAAATTTCTATTGGTTGTTTAAAATCCTATGTGGACGAGCTCCTACTTTTTATTAGTATAGATTGTACTTATTTAAATTAGTTAATTAAGCTTAATTAATTTTTTCTAATGACAATTGAATGTAATTTTTTACACATTTTAAGGTTAATTTCATATTTGTACTTCCCGATTAATATAGTAGGATATAAGAATTGTACCACTTACATTTTATAGTCTGACCCCAATACAACAACAACTACGTATCTGGTATTCAGAGATACCCCATCAATAATAACCAAACCCCATTAATAACAACATTCCATCAAAGAGTTATCTAGCAATTTTCCTAGAACTACATTTTGAGTGCACTTACTTACAACAAGAGATCCTAATCAAACTCTCAAAGATCCCTAATCAAAGACAAAAGAAAAAACAGAAACAATGATTTGGCGAAACCAGGCTTCAGATTCTCCTCACACATTCTACAAACCATGTCTAATTCTATCCACTAGTCTACACCCAAAAACCGTTATGCTTCGACAAACCAAGTCTCATTCAAGCATTTTATCAAACACCTTGCATGCTTTATTTATATCCACTATCACATCCTTCACAAACTCTCAAAAGAATTGTAACAACAACAATATGTATAGAGTTGTATAATGATGAAGATATACAAGTAACTGTTAACATAAAAAACATAATTAACCAATCCACTAATAATAATAATAATTCAATTTTAATTTCATCGCTTAAACGAAAAATCCCTCAAACTTATATTACTAATCTCATGCTGCTGTGTCCGTATGTGACCAGGTCCAGGAGGTAGCTCAATAGATGAAGAAGCAACAAGCTTTCTCTCAGAATCTTCTTCTCCAAACCTAGAACGATGATTCGAAACTGAATTCGTCGAAGCCTCAGCAGTTTCGTGGTGTGGAGATTGAGACTCAGGATCCCACGAATCGAAATCGGAGTTCCTTCTCGGAGACATGGAGTTCGCGAAGCCGTCGTCGAAGCTTCTGCTTCGTTTGTGAGGGACGTTGCGGAGGAGATGAATCGGAGAAGAACCATGCGTTGGTGTTGTTGGTCTGCTAGAGAAAGGTGTGGTTGATTCTGAACTCCTTCCATGTTTCATCTGTTTCTTTGCTGTGTGATGCCAACTTTTTAACGCTGTTGCTACTCTCTCGTTGAACACTGTTGGTTTCATCTTTGATCCCATCTTCACAAAGATTCATCAAATTCAAGAAAATATCAGATTTTGACATTGCAAAGTTACGATTTTTATGTGTGTGTGTGTGTGTCATCTTTGAACCCATCTTCACAAAAGTTCATCAAATTCATAAAAAAAAAATCAGATTTTGAAATTTAAAGTTAGTATCTTTATGTGTGTGTCATCTTTAAACCCATCTTCACAAAAGTTCATCAAATTCAAAGATTTAGAAATTGCAAACATACAATTTTTATGTGTTTGTGTGTGTGTGTGTCATTTTTTAAATTGAAATTGAAAGTTAGAATCTTTATGTGTGTTTTACCTGAGTGACTAGAGCGTAAAGAGGGAGAGTAACGTAGCTGCAAAGAATCTGGACAATAAGTCTGCAAGATCAAGATCAAGGTTGGGACTTTGTTACCTTTTCAAAGGGATGGTTTCTCTATAAAGCTTATGTTTTTACTTACCCAATTGAGATTCTGATGATGACATCTACACTGCTTTCATGGAAACAGTTCTTGAGTTTGAATTCATACTGAATAGATAAGCAAATAGTTTTTTTGGATGAAATGATTGATTGAATTGGTATATTACGTGTTAAGTTCGTGGATAATGCAGAGCTGCTTGCTTACCGTACTCCAGACAAAGAAAGCTAGTTGAAACGCGTTCTGCAAATGGTGATGATAAGGTATGGTTATTTTCAGACATTTTTTTTTTGCGTTGTTGTTGTAAGGAGAAGAATCAGAAAGTAAGATTAATGTTTACCGTGAAGAGAACTAAGTGAATGAGGAAGAGAATGAAACGTGGGCGACCGAACCAGAAGAAATGATCACCAGGCTGAACAAGTGGTGTGCCTTTCACTACGTCACCTTTCTCTTGGATTCTTAGTCCCAGTTTTGTTATTATCACTTGAAGTTTTGTCCCAACAACAAGAATCACCTGCAGTTTGTTTGTACATTCATTCTTGTTACAACAGAAACAAAAGAAATATATAGGTTTCTTTTAAAGGTTTTTGTTTGTTGCTTACGACGAAGGGAATGAACGGTAACCAGAGGTAAGAATTCAATCCTGTTCGTATGAAAAAGCAGAGGAAATATATTAGTTTTGGACTGTTGAAGGCTTTTAAAGAGATATTGATGGAGTGAGGTTTTGAACATGAGTGTACCGTTTGTGTTGGTCAAGAGGAATAGCACGGCGACGAACCAGATCACAGGACTGAAGATAGAAAGTAGTTGAAACATCAGATTAAGTGTAATTAGTTAGTGAACTGATGGAGTTTGTATTAATCGTTGTTAGTTCCATACTTGATCTCGACAATGGTTTTGAAGTCTTCCTCTAATGATCTCTGAATATACTTGCGGAAATCGAATCTTGCATCACTCCCAGGAGCCAAATGAGCCTGAAATAGATGAAAGAAGAAGAAGCATTATGATCTTTGTCTTGAGAGGTTAGTTTTTAAACCCAATGGAAACGTTTTAAGATAAAAAGATTGATACTTACCATGATGAAACCATGTCTAAGTGTTAAGTAATCAACTTTGGTTACAGATCTAAAGAACTGTCTGAAGAAACATACAATCCACAGCGTAATAGTTGTTCTGCTCCAGAAATTTAGATGTCTACGCCCGAAAGATGTATCCCTCGCGAACCTAAACCTCTCAGGATCTACATTATTCGAAAATTTCCTCGTTCAAACTTCACACTCAGTTTCAAATTTATCGATTTGTCATTCCAAGTTTATACAAGTTTACCGTGCGAATACTGATACTCGATTGTCTTCGTCTCCTCTTCCCACCTCTTCCACCTTCTCATCTGCGATAAAGATTCAATCTTTTAGCGAAACCAAACAATATCTCAAACGTTGTGGCCACAATGAGGATTGATGTAAAAAAAAAATTACCTTGGTCTTTCCCAAAGCATAAGTAACAATACAGTAGATCACATGACACACCGCAAGAACAAAGATGAATATATGAAGCTGATGCATGCCATAAGCCGATACAAAAGCGACTTTTCCCTGGAAAAAAAAGAAACATTAGAAAACTCAAGACTGTCAAAATCGAAAAAGCAGTCTACATTAGTGGCTTTTACTTGCAAAGAAAGATTTCTAAAAAGAATTAAGAGTTGTTACCTTCTCTGCACACTTATCATAACCTTTAGTAGCCAAACTCCTTCGAGGAATGAAAGAGTCGACTAATTGGAGAAGCTTTCGGCGCGAGTTTTCATCGTCGTTTTCTCCGTCTTCCACCTTTGGGACATCTTTCTTACCGTACTTTCTCGCCTCTTCGGATGGACTACAAGGGTGCATGGACGCTGCGATGTTCTTTGGGATGCAAATATTTGAGATGTAGCCTTGTCCAATAGTAAGCAGTAGTGATATGAATCCCATCAGCATAAGCTCTACAAAAAAAAAACAACATTTAATTAATGTTTAACTAACCAAAACTTAAAAGAAGATTAAAAATGAATTTTTTTTTTTTTTACAATATAGTTTAAAATTAATAATAAATTTACCTGCTTTCACTTTTTCAAGGGCTTCATATAAAGCTTTTTTGTTCTTGTTCTTAAACCACTGTCGGAAGAAGTGTCAAAACAGAGCATGGATTTGGTTTAGTTATCAGAAACAGAGCAAACTATGAAACCGACACAAATACAAAAACTTGTAATAAACCCTTTTGGGTTTTAGCAGTCTTTAGACATAAATTACTTTATAATCTGTGGCATCAAGTTTTGAGACGATGAAGAAGAACTAAACAAACACAGAAACAGAGCAAGAAACAGAGAATCAAGGAGAAGAAGTTGGTAAGAGGCGTACGGATCCAATTTTATGAATAAGTTTCTCGATTACGATCGAAATCAGAAGCAAAACGAAGCAAACCACAGCGACGGCCCATGTAGAAGTTTCCTCTAATGTTTTTTCTTTCACTTGATCATCCGCCATTAAAGCTCACAGAATAATTCCAAGCAAAGAGCTTTTTAAAATAATAATAACTAAAAAAAAAAAGAATATGAAAAGATAAAGAAGTTGATTTTTGCAATCATCAAAACACGTATGCGTGTCTTTATATAAACACACGGAGACGAAGATGAAAGAAGCCGACCGGAGAGTAGGCATAGCTTGAAAAGTTCAATCTTCAAAGTCAAGAACTTTGAAACCTATTAATATATAATGATGATTTTTTTTTTCTTCTACAAAACATGCTGTGTGTACTGTTATGTATTTTTGTGATTTTTTTTTAAAATTTAATATTTAATGTTTCTTTTTTTGTTTTGAAAAAGCATATTTAATGTTCTTTCTTTGTTACATCAACGTTTAATTAGTTGTTTACGTATAATGGTATAAGTTTTCTTCTATATGGACGCTAAGTAAGTTGTTATATCCCTATTCTCGAATTTTTTACAGACAGTTACAGAAAAAACGAAAAATTTTCAAAAACATACCAATTAACAACCTACAAAACCAGCAAAGTTACATTCCAATTTTTTTACGGATGCATGAGCTCCAAAGGCCAATTGGATAGACACGTTCGAATCTGAGTCGTTAAACTTAAAAGCTACGAGTATTTTTTTTTTGGGGACCAGTGAACAACCATGGGACGTTTCCTGTTGTTTTAGTGATATTTTTAATGGTCAAAACTCGGAAGTAAAAAACAAAAAATGACTAGGTCGGAAGATAGTTTGAGACTTGAGACTAGTTTTCCAAAATCAAAGAAAGTCTATTATTCTAAACGCAAAAAAGCTCTTTACATTCACATTATAATTTACAGAAATTTATTTTTTGAAAATCTGAAAATGATAAATACTTTTACATTCAAAGAACGTCTATTATTCTAAACGTAAAAATCTCATTGCATTCACATTATAATTAGCAGATTTAAAAAAAAAAAAAAAAAAACTGAAAATGATAAATATTTTTACATTCAAAGAAAGTCTGTTATTCTAAACGTAAAAATCTCTTTGCATTGATCACATTATAATTTACAGAAATTATTTTCTGAGAATCTGAAAATTATATTTTTTTAAAAAATATTGGTTGATATAGTTACAGTAAAGCGAATCCTACATATATATCCAGTTTCGGATCCCACATATCTTTTCTTGTTATAAATACGAAAAGCAATGAACTGCCAGCTTTGTCAAGATCGATCGTACGTCAACGATATTAAGTCCAAGAAGATACAATACAAGTCTTATCAATTATCATAGGTAAAAAGCAATTTTAATAACGTTTATAATGTTTGCAAAAATTAATAGTAAATCTGTTGTCAGTTCAATACAGAAATTCGTTAGCCTGGTGTCTAATTTTTTGGTAGAAATATTTTTTTCATTCCGCTAATTTATATGATTGGCTAAAAGCCTAACATATATTTTAATTTTAATGTCGTTTTGTCAATCACCCCCTTAGTTTTTAAATTTGTTTTTATTTGACTGAGCCGCAACCTCCACACAAAAATTATTTTAAAAAATTGTTTTCAAAAATATTTTAAAACATATGTATTTGCAAAAGGACTTCAAAAATATATGTATTCAGATTAATAATTTTACATAATGTCATAATAACGGTCGTGCTAACTAATATATGCAGATGTGATCGATGCCAAAAAAGTCGAGGTGATTAAATAAACATATGAAAATAAAAACAAAATTGTTGAATATTGGTTGGGTCTCTTAAAGAGATCGATAGCTACATCGAGTTGGATTACATATTGTTATTTGACTATTTTGGTAATGCATCTGGTGAAGGTTTAGCTTACGAATATCATTTGGGAAATTAATTAGTTTATTTACAGGAATTATATGAGGTAGTTAACTACTTCTAAAGCTATGAAAAAGTCATCACTCTTCACATGATTAAGAACCAGTATTTTTTATTACTACATTTCAGGCAACTTTAATATAAAAAGAGGTAAAATATCTATGAAAAAACTGTGCTAAGTTTACCATTATTTACAAACTTAGCTAAGTTTTTGGATTTATTATACATATGGTAAATAGTAGTGAAGTTTGTAAATAATGGTAAACATTTTGTAATTGGTGTATCATATAACTTCTATGAAAAAAAAAAAAAGATACCGGCTCTACTTGAATGGCTACTTTATATTATTTTAATATCATAACACGTATAAAAAAAACTAGTAACATATGAACAATTGAACATGTATTTTAACAAATTTTTGGAGTATTTTGATTGAAGCGAATCTTTGTGCTAATGATGAGAACAACCCATTTTGTGTACAAGACTACAAGGGATCCTTACCCAACTCAAACGCTAATTTCACAATTTTAATTTAAACAAAAAAATATTGAATTTGATTAATGTTGTGATTTATTTTCACATATAGCAAAACAGAAACACAAAATACTGATATATAATATGAGAAATCATGAAATTCAGAAATTATATCAAATCGATCGAGTGCACATAATCCAAACCCAAATTATATTTTTGCCGTACTAGTATCTGCATTCACATCTATCTATCAACCATTTTCATATATTCAAATACAGAACTTTTTGCTATAAAAAAAAAAACTAAAATTAAATATGGATTTTTCTTTTTAGGTAGCAAAATTCAATATGGTTTTGGACATATAACTAATCAAACCAAGTATCTTATACATTTTGGCAAACCCTAGTCATAACATGTCATGTAAATCTATGTTATAGCATTACCGTTTTTTCAATGCAATGTGGACTCTCTACAACAAATAGTTGCATTATATAGCACACGAAAAACAATATTGATATAACAATGCACATGGTACTATATGTTGGCACATCTATAATTTCATGTATTAACGTTTATAATGAATACTAATCTAGTCAAGAATATCGTTATGCAAACGACAATATATATGTCTATTCTAAATGATATAAATATATAACATTTATTAGTGACGAATAGCAATAATTCAATATGTGTATTACCCGGTCTTAATTACTTACCTTACGTACACAACTCTAACAGGTTTAATCTCACTAGTCCCTGTGATCTCATTGTCATTCTTATAAATTACAAGAGTATCTATATGATAAATTAACAGAACTATCGCAACTTAAATTAACGTGCTTCGAAGAAATTTGCTGCATACAATATTTCTTCCTTGAAATTAAAACATGCTCAATTGTAACTAAAACATGTGCTTGTTACTTGTTAATTTTGTTTATATGTTAAGAAATTCGTTTTATATATACTAATTAACACTAGTTTGTATCTTTGTTGAAATTATGAACTAACTTACCTTTTTTTGTTTGTTTCGTAACAGATAAGGTAATGCTAAAAAGCTTTTCGTGGGAACTTTAGTACAAAGAGGTTGGTGTTTGATTGATACAATATTACAATATGTTCTGAAGCTCAAAAGAAAGCAAAAGAGACTCTCCAAGCCATCTCTTTCCGCTCTAACATATCAATCAAATTTTAAAATCAAGTACATTCGGAACGAACCGAGCACACGGTACCGTGCCCAGATACCAGCAATGTTATATGATAGTATGCATCAGATTCTGATTCACTTCCAACCGAGAAGGTATTGAAAATATCACTACACCTATCTAATCGGATGCGTGCTACTAGCCTTGATCAGCGTGCATCAGAATTAAAGAATAGTTTTTCATCTTAAGAATGAATAACAAACTGAATAAATAATAATTAAGCTGAATAAATAAAAATATAACTCGCTCAGATGCATGTATGTAACGTAAGTAAGCGGAAAATATATTTGTTAGATATTGTAATATAAGTGATTAATTATAACATCATCTGAGTTACAATTAATTACAGAACCAAGAAAATAGACTGCAAATAATTGCAGTTAACAAAGGTAATATGAGGATGTCATGTGTATATATAAAGATAGATAACCACTAACCAATCAGAAGCCTGTCAAAACATTCTTTATGATTAGGGAAACCAAACTTGATTTTATATTATATTATATATGCTCTTGCGTTGGTTGATTCACAGCTTTGGTTGGATCTGGAGAGCTATATTCGGGGCGGCAACGGTGGCTCTTTTGGCATCCTTTCGTGTAAGGATTTTTTACTTCCTTCTTCTTGCAGTTACCTTTGTGCGCTTCGTCACAATTTGTTTCATCATTTGTAAAAACACCATAATCTATGTATTTTTTTACTGCTGCCTCAGTCTTGGTGGCTGCCAGAGCCAAGAACACTACGAGAACGAGAGATACAATGACCATGCCACTTTTAGACATCCTGCTAAACCAATAAATTGCGCTGTATTTCTTATTGAACATGTATCAAAGATTACACGTTTATATAGAGAAAGAGGATGCTAAAGAATAGGAAAGGATAAGTCTAAATGGAAATTAAACATATTGAGAGCCTTATTATAGGAAAATACATCCCCATATTTTGTTTTATTTTATTTCCTCACAAACAAATATATAAATAATTAACAAAAGTAAACTCCGATTTTCCTATCTTTTTCGAAACTATGAACCAACTTACCTTTTATGTTTGTTTCGTAACATATAAGGTAATGCTAAAAAGCTTTTCGTGGGAACTTTGGTGCAAAGAGGTTGGTGCTTGATGCATACAATATGTTCTGACTTCTGAAGCTCAAAAGAAAGCAAAAGAGACTCTCCAAGCCATCTCTTTCCGCTCTAACATATCAATCAAATTTTAAAATCAAGTACATACGGAACGAACGAGCACACGGCACCGTGCCAAAATACCAGCAATGTTATATGATAGTATGCATCACATTCTGATTCACTTCTAACCGAGAAGGTATTGAGAATATCACTACACCTATCTAATCGGATGCGTGCTACTAGCCTTGATCAGCGTGCATCAGAACTAGAGAATAGTTTTTCATCTTAAGAATGAATAACTCCATTTTTCAAATAGAAACTTATTGACATGTTTCAAACAAACTGAATAGATAATAAATAAGCTGAATAAAAATAATTAGAACTCGCTCAGATGCATGTACGTAAGTAAGCGGAAAAATATATTTGTTAGATATAATATAAGTGATTAATTATAACATCATCTGAGTTACAATTAATTACAGAACCAAGAAAATAGACTGCAAATAATTGCAGTTAACAAGGGTAATATGAGGATGTCATGTGTATATATAAAGATAGCTAGATAACCACTAACCAATCAGAAGCCTGTCAGAACATTCTTTATGATTAGGGAAACAAATTTGATGTTATATTATATATGCTCTCGGGTTGGTTGATTCACAGCTTTGGATCTGGATCGGAGAGCTCTTCGGGGCGGCAACGATGGCTCTTTTGGCATCCTCTCGTGTAAGGATTTTTTACTTCCTTCTTCTTGCAGTTACCTTTGTGCGCTTTGTCACAATTTATTTCATCATTTTTAAAAGCACCGTAATCTATGTATTTTCTTACTGCTGCCTCAGTCTTGGTGGCTGCAAGAGCCAAGAACACTACGAGAACGAGAGATACAATGACCATGACACTTTTAGACATCCCCATATTACCTTTGTTTTATTTTATTTCCTCACAAACAAATATATAAATAAACAACAAAAGTAAACTCCGATTAGGAGTTCACTTTTATGTTATTTAATTATATATTTGTTTGTATCGGAAATTGGCTCTGTGGTTATGAACAAGCGGTAATTGGTGTTTATATAGTAGTAAACAGATGGATTCCAAAGTTGGTTATATTTAGATGATAGATTAGTAGCCACAAAGATTTTAGTAAATGAATGTGTTCCATATAATATTTATCTTGACGTGAGTTAATTCCGTCTATTTAAAAACTGAAAAACAAAAAATAGTTTTCTAGAATTAAAATTAAAAATTTACCTATGAAACAATAGGGAGTTTTTATTTATTTTAAGGATTATTTAAATTGACAGATATGTCTTAAGAAAATTTATCTTTTGAAGTATATTTAAATCCTCTTTTGTTGAAAATAGCTTTCACAAAATGCAGTATAATTTCTCCTTTGTTGAAATAGCTTTCACAAAAATGCAATATTTAGTTGTTTAATATAATATAAGAACTAAATTTCGGTTTTTTTATATATAAAAAGAGCAATCATAATCGGTTTTTTTTTAAAAAGAAGGCAAGCCTTTTCATCTTTTTTAAAAAGGATCTAGTTAATTATACACTTACTTTATGTTGCTTTTACAGTTTAATCTTATACTTAAAATATGTCATCATAATTAGTAATATATGTATAAAATAGTTTTGAAAAAGTCGACTAAGCTGAATACAACTAGTAGTCTAATATACTATCTAATCTACCTACAGTGTCTGCATAATTGATTATTTTGCGTAATGTAACGGTCAAAGAAAACAGAGTTGATGATGTCTAACGTCTAGGCAGCCGTTTAAACCATTTTCGATGCCACTAGTTTTCAATATATTATACTTAAGAGTTCGTATTTAATTTGTATGAGAATCTATGTTTCTAAGTGAAGCTAAATCATGTATAGATCATTGCGTTTTAGTTTTCGCTTTTCTTTGTTGAAATCTATCTTAGCTAGGGATGAATAAAATTGTTGCATATTTTCCCTCAATTCTTGACATGTTATTGTGTCAAAAAGCATATATCAAACTAAATTAAAAACATAAGAAAGTGATAATAGCTCGAAAGATTGTTTATATATCGAATAATAACTGAAATGTATTTTATATGTGATTGATCATAACATTATCTGGTTACAATCTATCACAAAGCCAAAAATGAGAAGTAAAAGAATCTCATTAACAAATGAATATGAGGATGTAATATGTGTTTTACAGATAGCCAAGAGTGGTACTCCAAATCAGAATCCTGTCAACATATTCTTAATTGATAGGAAACTAGTATATTGTATGCTCTTGGATTGGTTGGTTGATTCAGTTTTGTGCACCACCTGGATTGCGACGGCAACGTGTGGCCACTTCGCATCCTCTCTTATAAGGATTAGCTTCTACCTTCTTGCAGGATTCAGGGCGTGCTTTGTCACAGTTTCTAGCATGATCTCCACGATTCATGTCGCCATAGTCTATGTATTTTGCCTCGGTCGTGGTTGCTGCAAGAGCTAAGAACACTACAAGGGCGAGAGATAGAATAACCTTGACACTTTTAGACATCCCCATATTATTTTTAAGTATTATTTTGTTGTTTTCCAAATATATTAAATAAATAAATAAATTATTAAAGAAACCCCGATTAGGAGCTCAATTTTATTTTATTTATCTATTTAATTGTATTTGGAATTGGCTCTGTTGGATTATGAAGAAACGCTTGTTGGTGGTTTTTATAGTCGAGAAGAGATGGATTTCAAATGTTGCTATTTTTGGATGATGATTTGTTACCACATAGTTTTTAGTAAAAAATTTTGATATTTTTTCCTTAAAATTAGGACTCCTTAAAATAATCCAAAATACTATCTCTGGCAGTGACTATAATTAGCTTCTTACCCTCGAAGAATGAAGGTTTAATTAAGGCTAAAAACCCGTGGTCAAATTTACTATTCCAGAACGCGAATATTATCTCTGTTTAGCAGAAGCTAAAATGTAATAATACAGTCTTGACTTGGATTGTGGTAATGAAGTTTTATTTAATCAGTTGTGATGTAAATCAACCTACTAGTATCATGATGTTGCAAAGATACTGTATAATGAAATTTGGGAGAGACTAGAAATCAAAATAAGAAAATAAACTTGGTTATCTATCTATCTTTCATGTTGTGACTCCATCTCACTCAATGTCGCTACATCTACATAAACCTCTCTCTATTCGAGACCGTTCTTCAACGAATTTGTTTTTAAGCTGTAAACAGTCGATGCGAGACCTAAATAAATATGCCCGCCCAGTAAAAGCTCATATATGTTTTCTCTCTCGCAGACACTCGTGTCGTCATAACCATTTCATAACCATTATTGAAAAAGACAGTCCACAAAGTGATATTAGATAAACCACACACAGCTAAGCTAATCATGTTACTTGAGATCATGTTCAAGAAGTCCAAAGAGAGATATTAAAAGATAAGTGATTGGGATGGATGCTAATCAAAAACTCATACATGTGTGCCAAAACAACAAAGTCAAAAACAGGATCAGCATCAATGTCTAGTGAGGTTATGATTTTGTACATTGTTGCAGAATGTTTGTAGGCACAAAGCAAGAGACGTAAGGATCATACTATTCATAGAAACGTTTTCACTAAGGTTATTGCCACAAAACTCAAACGCCAAAAAAAAATTAACACAGATTTATATCTGGATTCTAAACTTGGAACTAAGCTTATACCTCTAAGCAAATTGGACAATAACATCAAACTTAATTAGTTAAGTATACCAACCCAACAACATTCCAAAAGAGTTTATAGATTCCGATGCTACTACTACCATAAGCATACACTGAGCAGAGACAGAACATGACCCCAAGTCACTGAAACATGTTTTTTTAATTAACCACTTAACAACAACACAGAAACCATTCTCGAATAAAAAACAAGTTGATAGTTGCAAAATCTCTCAACTATTAAACCAATGTAAATTTTGATGTCTTCTTCTAATCTTGAATAAAACATTTTGGTTTTTTATAAATAAAATCATAAGAAAAGAAGAGATAGTAATTTTTGATCATCAGTGTTGTTTGGAGAAAAGAGATCGACTTATGATTCCAGTAGCTTCAATGTAACGATCAACGCATCTAGAAACACAGCTACTCTCACTCCCTCCTAGGCTTGATCCTGGCTTCGTTATACACTTTTCGAAACATTTTCCTCTCAGAGTCTGCAACAAACAACCAAAAAAAAAACACAACCTTTTAATTACAACAACAACATCGAGAATCGAAAGAAAAAAAAAATGTATACTTTTGTCGGATAATTCAAAGATCAGATGAGTTTGGTCGGAAAAATTTAACTTTTGTGTACTAATTAGAAAAGAAAACAAAAGCCCTCAAATTGATTGAGGATTTCGAAGATTAGAGAAAAAAAAGGAGACTGACCTCAATGAACTCTTCCGCGTAAGCTTGAGCGAGTTGTGTCTTGACCTGTTCCATCATTGCTTCAGGCGATGGCGAAACACCTCCCATCGGCGGCGCAGAGTACGAATCCATCCTTTTTTTTTTTTTGTCTCTCTCTCTCTCTCTATCTCTGAAGTCTCAAAAGCTTCGATTGATGAATGAGAAACCCTAAAACCCCTTAAGGCTCTCTCCAGCTACAAAAATAGCTTAAAGAACATGATCGGGCTAGGTTTTGATATATTGGGCCTTAAAGCCCTTTTTGTTCATTTCATTAATGGGCCTGCTCTCATTCGTACCCTGACCTTTTTGTTCATAACATCATAATACTGAGAAAAGACTCAATCAACGGACTAACCATTCTCGAAAAAGACCATCCCACAAAATGATCTTAGACAAACCACACAGTCATGTTACCCTTGTGATCATGTTCAAGTTCTAAGTCCAAAGATACTTCGAGAGAGAAATTTAAAGATGATGACTCGGATACTCATCACAAACCATGGCCGTGTTCCAAAACAATAAATCAAAAAAATAAGATGAACAAACAATATCTAGTGAGGTTAGGGTTTTGTACTGTACATTGTCGCAAAATGCTTGTAGACACAAATCAAATAGACGTAAGGATCATGAAAGGATCATACTTTTCATAGAGCCAAGATTATGATGACGTTTCCACTATGTTCATACCTCAGACCTCAAAAGTCAAAGAAACTCGCAAAAATTTTAAACGTTTTTCATAAATATGCATTCTTAAGTTGGTTTAAACATGTTATAACCACTTAACAACACAGAATCAATACTCGAATAACAAGATGATAGTTGAAAATTTTCAACAATTAAACCAATAAAATTTTCATATCTTCTAATCTTGAATAAAACCCTTTTTTAATATAATGTAAACTGTAAACTTTTATAATACCCAAAATAAGGGAAAAGTCAACCAACCGTCAAAACTCGAAAAGCAAGATAATATTTGAAAACAAAACAAAAGTTTATGAAAAATAAAAATATCTAAGCTTTGATGGCTGCTCTTCCATAAAACTTGGCTTTCTCTTCAGAAGTCTGGAAGTGACCGTGTCCATGATTGGAAGACGCGTCAATGAACTTAAGCTTGACATCCTCTGTAGCAACCCTAGACGTCTGCTTCAACAAAGTTTGTCTCAATGTCACCACACGTTTCTTAGGCCCTACGCAACCTCCCTTGATCATCAAATAATCTTCCTTTACTATCCCATAGTGTGGAAATCCTCCCATCGGTGTGATATCCTTCACAGTTCTGTCAAAAAGAAAACAGAACATGAGCACAAGTCCAGTTTACTACTACACAGATGAACAAAACATATCAAGATTGTCTGTTTAAATTACCTGTCGAACTCAGTCATGGCTAAGTGGGTCTCCTGGCCAACCTTCCCAACCCGATAAATTTTCTTGTTCATCTCAGTACGGTGGTGGTACCCATTCTGACCAGCTCTAGCCACAGTGTAGGAGACTCTAGCTGGATGCCAAGCTCCAATACAAGCCACCTTGCGAAGCCCACGATGAGTCTTCCTTGGAAGACGGGTCACACCCCATCTTGTAACCACACCTTCGTAACCTTTTCCTTTTGTAACACCAATTATATCAATCATCTCATCTTTCTGGAAGATAGCATCTACAGGGACTTGCTTCTCGAATAAGCTGCAGGCATAATCAACCTTCTTCGCTATATCTCCACCATTAATCTGAATCTCACTCAGATGTGCCTTCTTCTGCTTCAGACCTTTCATTTTCCTTATCTAATGCATATCAAAATTTAATCAGAATACGAATTAACCATAAATGAAAACAATTAGAGATGTTATGATCCACCATAATACAACAAAAGAGAAAGATGAAGCACCTGGGTGTGAGCAAGAACTCTGATGACAGTGCAGTACTTCTTCATCTTCTCCAACTGACTCTGAATGTCTTTTTTGCCTTCTTCAGTTTCATGTTTCTTTGAGTATCTGGTGAAAGCCTTCTTCTTTGACTTGGCCCAGTTCTTGTAGAACCTCCTCCTCACTTCTTCGCTCAGATGCTGAGCCCACACAGTGCTTAGAGAACGCAGACCACGGGGTGTCTTCACATACCCAACCACACCAACCACGACCATTGGAGGTGTCTCAATGATAGTCACAGCTTCACATGTTTCCTTCTTATGTAGCTCTGGCAACAACAACATTAACAAAGATCAGCACAAAACAACATGCAATAATTATGTCGTGCTGTGCTCATAAAAAAAGAAGAGTGAGAACGCACTTGAACCAGGTTTTTCAACCTCTCTAACAATGTGAGTCATCCCAGCTTTGTAACCCAAGAAGGAGGTGAGCCTACAAGGCTTTCTTGGATCATCCTTGGGGAAGGCCTTCACTGAAAACATAATCAAGGAATATCATATCAGACCTACACAAGCTAAATTAAAACCTGGCTTACACATTACTGTAAATACTCAAAACCTTAGTTACATTCAAGTAAGCTGTACTCAATCTACCAAGTAGATAGAAGCTGCAAGAAATTGGTGAACAGATGCAAATAGGCTTTTACAAGTTACCTTTTCCACGATGTCGGGAAGCCCTTTTCCTAGGAAGGAACCCCAACGAACCATGTCTTGGATGCTCAAACTTTCTGTGAGACATTCTTTCAACCAGAAACAAACACTAGAAAATAAGATAAAATTATATACACATAAAGATAACAACAAATCCAATCCTATGACATAATCATATCAATCTCAATATAAGAGTGACAAGAAAGATGCAATAAGTCCAATGTACATAAAGCAAAAAAACACTCATACAAATGAACACCATGTATTACCAAATTACAAAGTTGTACCAATAGAGAAAAACCCTATAGCAATCTAAACAGTGATGCGCAAAATCAGATTGTGAAAAGAACAACAAGATCAAGGAAATGATAACAACATAAGATATACTCTCAAAGACAACTAAGTACCACCAGATTAAGAGTTGGATACAAAACCACATAACAGCAATCAAATCAGCTAACGTACCAAAAAAAACAGAACTTTCAGAGATTACACTCTCAAGAAATCTGGAAAAATGAAACGAAATGTTCCCTCGATCAAAGGCCTATGGCATCATTAAGATAGCCAAATCTCAAGCTCAATAGAGTGTTTCTAACCAGAAACCAAAAAAATGGTTTCCAGCAAAAGAGCAGATCAGAGACTCCGGCCTTGATTTTATAATGGGTTCCGAGGGTTATCATTTCGATCATAAAACCAGAACAACTTGAGAACATACAAAATGTTCATATCATAAACAAAACATCGCAGTTCTACAACATACAACAAAACTTAAGCAGCTAGAGAAATGTGAAACGATGAGATCAACGTAAACAAATCATGAGGTAAGAGACAAACCAAGTTCTCGAAGAACCAAACACAAAAATCAAATCAAGAGAAGCTTTGTGTACCTTAAAACTTAACTAGGCGGCGATATGAACAGAGAAATTTAGGTTTACTTTATAATGAGTACTGGACTAGGGTATTTATACTCTCTTGGCTTAACCTAGGGTTTCTGAATTGTGATGGGCTCAAAGCCGAAATAATTATGGGCTTGGCTTGTGGTTAAGTTCGTTCAAATAGCCCGGCCCATTAGATGATATGATATTAATTACTAGAAGTTCCGGTTTGATCTACATACTATACCAAAATAATTATGATCTAAACATTTTTTGAGGTTAAATCTCATAGCTAATTTGATTCAATATTTTTTATATAAAACCTGTGGGATCACAATCTATTACATTTATATTTAATGGCATTGTTCTTAATGGAAGTCATAGTACTCTCATTAATTATGTCACACTTTGATACGTATGACCATATAATATACACACAACACACACACGACGTGTTATTTGTTTCTTTTAAGGTCATGCGACCCTAATTAAGTTCAAGATCTTAACGAACCCGGAGCTGATTTCCTACCACTCCGGTTATCCCTATCCCCTCGAACCTTCGGCAAAACCTTCCCTCCATGAGATTTAGGAGACAAAGGCCAATGACCAGAAGAAACCGCCATGTCCTTGTGATGTATGAGACTCTCTAGAGTTTCCACAACGGCAAGCATCTTGGGCCTGTCTTTAGGGTTAGGGCTCACACATTGTAATGCGAGAAGAGCCGTATCTTTAGCCGCCTTGACTGAGTATTGTCCCGCGAGCCTAGGGTCCATAACGCATCGAAGACGGCGGCTGCTCGTTAGGTAAGGCTTTGACCAGTCGATGATGTTCTGTTGGTTTTTTGGTCGTGACTTTTCGGTGGCTCTTCTTCCCGTTAGGAGCTCGAGTAAAACTACGCCGTAACTGTACACATCACTCTTTGTCGTTAAATGCCCTGAAAATATTGCGCTCCCATGCGTTAGATAAAATTGATCGAATGAAATTTATTGATAAAATTAAATGTCCACGACAGATTCACCTTTATGTGTTTTAGCAAAAATTAATTAAAAATTGACTAAAACAAAATTACTGGCAAGGAAAAAAAGACAAATGTTGTGTACCTGTTGAAACATATTCAGGA
This sequence comes from Camelina neglecta, assembly GCA_023864065.1. Classification (NCBI taxonomy): domain Eukaryota; kingdom Viridiplantae; phylum Streptophyta; class Magnoliopsida; order Brassicales; family Brassicaceae; genus Camelina; species Camelina neglecta. The sequence goes on from CM043456.1 coordinate 31,216,100, forward strand.
GCAGCATAACCGTAAGTGCCCATGACTCGAGTTGTGACATGAGATTTGGATCCTTCTGGTCCCATTTTCGCCAAACCAAAATCTGATAACTTCGCCGTAAAATCCTTGATTTTTTTTTTTTTAAAAGCACATCAAATTAATAGATAAATTTCCTAAAATAGAAATATATACTACTATTTATTAATTTTCAAGCTGAAAAAATAATTAAAATTACCGAATCAAGTAGGATATTAGAAGTCTTGAAATCGCGATAAATGATTGGACTCTCCAAATCATGCAAAAACGCCAAACCCTTAGCGGCTGCGACAGCGATCTTCAGCCTCGTTGCCCACGGCAGTGATAGTGAAATCCCTGTACGATAGTAGTTAGAAAACTAAATGAAATACTGATTACTTAAATATATATATGCATATGCGAATTATTAAAAATGTTCATACGTTTGAAGAGGTGATTTTCTAGGCTACCACGTGGCATGAACTCGTAGATGAGGACTCGTTCCTCCTCCTCGCAGCAGTATCCTATGAGTTTGACTAAATTCGGGTGCTTTAATTGTCCAAGAAGTATGACTTCAGACTGCAAATGAATCATAAACAAATGTAATTAATTATATTCTTAGAGACTAAACTAAGAAGATACGTGTATAAGTGTATAACAAAGTGGTCTCACCAACTATTATATCATACTAACAAGAAAAATATTCTGTTACGATGTACGTGACACCCAAAAAGAAACGACAAGATTATCATATGCGTACAGCGTACTTAATCCATATTATTATTACCAAACACATTTTATATCCTAAGTATTTAAAGATAAAGACATGAGTCCAAAGGATCTTTGACTTCGATGTATATAAATCATTAGGAGTGGTTTTGTTCTATAAGAACTCTGTTTTTTGGATGCCCCATAATTTAAACTATATATGCGTAATCAAATATGCCATAATTAAAAACTAATTAGAAAATAGTAAGACGTGAAAAAAAAAAGAACTCAATAATCAATCAGGCATGCAATTATTGGTAAACGTCCTTACAAGCCATTCACGATGTCCTTGAAGTCCTTCAATGTCCAATAACTTGACAGCAACCGGCTGAGCCTTTAGGCTTTGTCGGAGATTTTCATCCATGTAACCTTTATACACTTTACCGAACCCACCTTCTCCAAGAAGATAGTTCGCAGAGAAACTCTGAGTGATCATCTTGAGTTCACACATTTGAAAATCCACTAAATCGGCTCCGAGAGTCTGTGCAAGATCTTCGTTGATCCTAGCCGATGAAGAACGGCTTAGATCAGCGAAAGAGAGTCGCCGGAAAGAAGGAAGTGGCCCGAGATGGTTCTTGGAGAACTCTGATCTCGAAGGTCGGCAACGGCTGAGATTGCCGAAGACGGTTTGGTCATCGACCGAGCAGCAGTTTGAGGCAAAGGGTTTCCATAACGGTGAGGATTTGGTGGATGCTGTTGTTGAAGAGTCTCTCATCGAAAAAAAGAGGGTTTAACTCAATGTTTTTTTTGTGTTGTACGTTTTTAAGTAGAAGTCAAAACGATGATGGATGGGTTGGGTCTTATTTATACACATGAGATAGGGACTATATATGCGTATATAAATATAATAAAGAAGTGTAAAATATAATATAAATCATTGTATGTATAGGTTTATTGGTTAGTTTTATGACATTTAAAATGCATATTACAGGATCGATCCGTATATTTGAATTTGGATACTCTGATCTAATGGTCTTTTGTTGGTTATAAAACATTACTAGTATATAGAATGCTCACTAAACCTAAGACGTCCAAAAATCATCAAAAATTCAAATTTACATTGCTTTACATGTATTTGATTAATTTAATTCCCCTAAAAACAAGGAAAATGTAATTTCAATAGGTTTGCTAGCTATCTTGTACACGCACACAAAGATATTATTTGTATACTAAATGATATGATAGAAAATGTGTATATGTCAGTTTTGTTTTGTAGCTTTCCATTAAGGATAAGCTTATAAAAAAAATGAAGAGGCAAGAGTAGAGACGTTCTTTCTTCAACTGCCCTAACCACTCTACTCAAACTTGGGGTTTTGCGTCATGATGTCTTCTCTTTTAACTCATTGTAAAGATATGTACATGTGTGTGTCACATTTAAGTTGACTAGAAACAAAATTATATAGTGTAAATTTTAAGAATTGATATTGTTAGAATAACCGATTTAAAATCACGGTCGAGTCTGGAGGTATAGCATAATAAATAAGTGTAATGGATTTGTTATGTTAGTCAACAAGTCGGCGATCGATTTTATTGTAAGCACTTTTTCGTCACTACATAATTCACCTAATGGCTAAATTAAGAGCTCAACTAAGTTTTGGCTCTGAAGATTAAAAGAGAAAGAGAGATTACAAGAAAGTATACAATCGTAAATTCGTAATCAAAGATGTTGTTTAACCAAACTTTTATAAGTATAGCACGCGAAAACGCTAATAGATGAAATAAATTAGATAACAAAGTCTTTTTTTCTCTACATTCGCACAAAAGCTCTCTATTAACTCATTTTGAATTATACTGTGCCTTATATTGTTTACTAAAAACAGTTGGGTAGATTCATTAAGTAAGATTCAGAATTTGATCATCGACCTGATTAACACAAAATACAAGCATACATATTATATATATATATATATGTGAGCATACATATATGATATATGTAAGATATAATTCGTAGTAAAATATTTTTATGCTTGTGGGTTTATAATCTGTACAAGAAATTTCCTCAACGGATATTTTTTGTTTTTCAGTTTTATTTACTTCTTAATTGATTTCTGATAATTCTTTCTTGTGAAAAATCATAGGAGCAGTTAAAATGAGATAATGGATGATGTATGAAAAAATGGATAATGTCTACTAAATAATAATAATAATAATAATAATAATAAATCATTTCTATTACGTTTCTTCCTGCTCCACTGTTTCAAAAATTTTGGCTTATTCAATTCCATCCTATTAAAAAAAACAAATCAGATATTGGATAAAAATTTCTGACTGATCTGCACTAGCTAAAAGTCTATATTATAATGTTGGTATAATATACTATATATGTATAAAATTTATAGAAAAGCTAATATTCTAAAAGTTCCTTAACATATATATCTCCATATTTTCATGGTTATAGTTCATGACAATGTCTCTATGGACTTGGTTATGCTTCATGCATGGATATAGTATGGTTATCTGGTAAGAAAGTGAAGTATAACAAAGTAGCGTGGTAGCCAAGTAACAATGCAAATAGGGTAGTAACATGACAAGCGTTCAGATATTGATCGGTCTTTGTTTGACATGGATCTTTGGTTCGCCCTCCTGATGAGACTTGAGGTCCTTACGCGGGAGTCTCATCGCTAGGATTTGCTTGCTCTGTATGCAGTGCCTTGTGGTTCCTTGAGTGTCGGCCGCCGAGAGCCCAAGGGGTAACCAGAACTGGTTATGGTAGTTATCATATCTGATTATTGAGTGTTATAATGAATGCTCGTGTAAACCATTTAGTTCTAGAAAACATGAGATAAAACGTTCAGTAAACAGTAATTTTTGAGTTTAATTTGGACATGGATGAACCGGGAACATCCACTAAGTCTTGTAATTGTCCCCTTCTCGTCTCTTGGCTAGCTTGGGACAATTTACTATGTGAATGAATGAATGAGCACGGCTTTGACTTTTGATTGTTAAACTAGTTCTTAAATAGGATCGGAGTTCAATGAGGTTCGACCAAATTAGACGTTCATACTACAAACCATCAAAATTTTCATCTGTGTACTTTAACTTTACGCTAAGGATATCATAGGGAAATTGGTTTGTCTTATTCAAAATATTTTAAATCTACGATCTTATATCCTTTCATAAGAACTTTAGATTTATTAACACAATTTTATTTTCTATATATATCTTTATTCCTTTTTTTCCCTCTTTTTAGCATCTCTTTAGTCATCCACTAAGTCAAAAAGCTGTTCATATGAGTGGCTCCAGGCTACAGGTCTCTCTATGATTTTCATTTCTTTAGTATAGTTTTACTCAGATAACCAATAATTTAATTTAACCGAATTTACGAAATATAAACCATACGAATTTAGAGACAAAAATCTCAATGAATCTAAATTTTTTTAAAAAGAAAAGAAAATCTCTAATTTTAAATTTTTAATAATAAAATTAATTTACTGAGAGCTGATAACTTAAGAGTGGAATGTGACTCTTATAATTAGCTTTATCTTTTTATGTCTTCTTTATGAAAACAAAGTTAAAGACTTGCCAATCAGAAAACACTTAAATTACACAACTTTACCCTCCACTATCGAAAGTTATATCGAGCCACCCCACTACTCTGTAATCTCGTCGTTTCCACCCCCCAAAATTGTTAAATAAACCCCTCAGATAGTCAGATTGTGATATTAAAAGAAACCTCATCATCATAACTCACTAATTCCTTAAGCCTTCAAGAACAAAAAAATGTATGTGACGAGGACATTATCGCAGTACAGAAAATATCACAAGACGCTCTCGGAGGAGTCACCGGAAGGTCCGTTCTCTGGGGTTCTGGTTATTACAGACGAAGAAGCCGAAACAGAGGACACGTTCTGTTTCGGGATGTGTACGAGGACTAAAATCGAGAAGCTTCCGTTACCTCAAGACAAGATCTTATCAGTTGTTCACTTAGACAGTTCTGGTAACAGAGAGACTTCGGTTAAGAAGGTTTTGTTCATACCGGCTCTCGATCAACCCTTGTCCTCGAATCGGTATTACGTTGTTCACGCTAGAGGCAGATACAAAGGGTAAGATCCAAAAAAACACACGAGACAATCTAAGTTCTAAGGCTTAATTTCAGATTTGAGTGCTGTCTTTGGCCTTTTGGTGATTAAAAAGGAAGAAAATTAGTCTTATGAACTCTTCTTGTTTTTTATTTCAGGAAAGTTTCTGTGTGTTCTAGAGAGATAGAGGGAGGGTTATGTTGTTTTCCAGATGTCTTGCATGACAAGAAACCTAAACCTTTGGATCCAAGAAACATATATCAGACGGTTAAGATCAATCGGCATCACGATCGGACGTTCTTTGCGAAATCTGTGGCACCAGAAGGTACACCTCCTTCGTTTCTCAAGAAAAAAGGATGGGAGCTACGAACCTCGAGGAGCCTACATCCGAGGAGACCTAGAGAAGCTCTAGGCTTAGACGATGAGCTAAGAGCCCGCCTCCCTCCATTCGGATTTCCAGTCTCTACGATTAGGTCAGGTAGCGTGATAGTAGGAGAATGGTATTGCCCGTTTATGTTTGTGAAGGAGAATTGTAGTGTAAGTCACCAAATGAGGAAGTCAATGTTTTATAGGATCACACTTTCTCAATACTGGGAACGGATCTACCATTGCGAAAACAATGAAGCCAACAACGATCTTGACGAAAACAGTGATGATAACGAAGAAGAAGTGGTGAGAGTAGAGGCGAACGTCGTGAGAGAAGCCAACTATGTGAAAGGTATGGAGGCGGTTAAGGGGGAGAAAGAAGGGCATGGAGGGTTTTATTGGTATAGGCAGGTTCAAGGTTCACGAGGACCGGGGGAGAGGAGGAGGAAGACGGGTTCAGGGTCTCCGGTGGGGCTGAGTTTCGTGGTGGTAGAAAGGATGAGAAGGGTAATGGAGGAAGGAGGGTGGGTGGGAGGAGGAAGGAAAGTGGTGAGAGTGGAGAGGGATGAACCAATTAGGGTTTCTAGAAGAGATTGTAGGAATATGAATGGTAACAACGATAGAGATTGGAGGAGATTTGGGTGTTATGTGTTGGTGGAGAGTTTTGGGCTGAGAAGAGCAGATGGGGTTTTGTTGGTTAAATGTGTATTTAGACATACTAATAGATTGAGATGTAAGTGGGAGTGACTCTTCCTTTATGTAATAAAATATGCTTATGCAGTATTACCAAAATCCCTGAGCCTGGGACCTGCATGCTTATGGGTTATGTTTTATGAAATATAGTAGTACAGCTTTCCTAAATCTGTTTATGTACTGATTTGTATACAAGTACAATATACAGTGTCGATAAAGTTTGATGATGGCAACAAAATATAAACTCGGCCAACAATTTATATCTTTACTTTATACTTATAATAAAGGAGACTCGCTCTAAACAGGCAAGGATGTTACAGGTTACAAAAAACAAACCATTACTAAACCTGCCGGAGAAAAGTAGAACTCCTCTACCACAACCCTTATCTCTAGCCACTTTGAACATATTAAAGGGCCTATACATAAGAATGAACTCAAGTTACTCAACACAAGGAGCCATACAAGGACAAACCACACTATTCAAACAGAGGCAAAGACTCTCTCTCATCATGAAAACTCTATTAAACCAAATCGGATGAGTTGAGGCTATATAGGATGTAGTCTTTAGATCATTCGTGAGGCTTTGAGCGATGAGGTTAGCACCTCTATTTGAACAAGAAGTTTCGATATGAAGTCTCTCACATTCCAAGAATTGATTTAAAACTCATCATATATTTACTGTTAACCACTACATAATTTTGTTTTTACCGATTTGCTAAAAAAAAAATCTTTATTTTGTTTTTATTTTACATCCCAGAAGAAAATAAGTAAGAATAATAAATTTGTAATCTGTAAAACTAAAAACTAAAAACTAAAAAAATATCTAAGCAAATTATGTCATGTTTAAAAGGGTTTGTACCAAACTAGGCTGAAAGAAGAGTCAGTAGTGGTGGGGCGATTCTCCGGAAGTCATCATGCGTTTGCCAATGTGATCATGTAGCTGTCAGAAAAATGTAGTTTGCTTTCACGCGTGTGATCTGCGTAAATGGAAATTGTGCTTTGTAATGAAAGTGAGATTCAACATAAAATTTTGAATTATGCATAATGCCATAATTGGGGTTTTGTAAGGTGAAAACGCCATTTACTTTTCATATAAAATTAATAAATATAAACTCTTTTTTTTTCTCGACATCATACATATTATCGAGCTTTACTTCAACATCCAGTCAAAAACATATAAACAAAAAAGGTTGCATTGTATCACGATGGTAGGTAGAGAGAGAGAGCTTTGTATTAGCAACATCCAGTCACGCCATCACGGTAATAGTTTTCTTTCGGTTGCGGCATTGGCAAGGGATTAGCAACTAGTTTCCATTCTCCCACTTTAGCTCCACAAAGTTTCACCGCCTTATGTACTGCGCCTAGTCCGTAAAAATAAATTAAAGCCCGGCTTTTGAGAACAAAAACATCAGTGATCAGTCCACATGAAGATAGTAAGTTTTATGATTTATAATTTTATATATTTTCGTAATTATTTAGTTAACTTGTAACTTATAAGGATATATACACGCATCAAAAACCTTTGAATATCTCATCTTTGGGCAGATCCGGGATATGCATTCGTGCATTTATCAGTCACTATACTGATCCAAATACAATGAACTTTTGAGGTGTCGATATGTGTCTATCCCAATTGTATATTGTTACTATTAATACTTCCAAAAAATGTATAAAGAGGTAGAAAAAATAAAATCTTGGATGTTCTCAATCTCAAGTCTCAACCGCCCAAACAAGGAAAACGTCGCATTCAATAACAATGAAAAATGGACTGGTATACAAATTTCTGGCCTTTAAAGTCACAGTTTTGCATTATATATTTCAAAGTCTATATAAAACGTGAAATATTCATATTCTTGTCATATTTGGTCAACACGATTCACCCGTTGTCCTTTTCAGTCGTTTGATTTTTTTTTTGGAATTATAATTTCCACTAGTTTCCTCAATTAAAATGAATATATTGATGACTTTTCTCCTTTTATGTTAAAAAAAAGTATATACAAGTCATTAAGTGGAGAAAGACCAACTACGAAATATCAAGAGTCATTATTTTTGTTCTATTTTTTTTATTTCTTTTGTCGTGGTTTAAAGATCTCAAAAGTATGGCAGGATTTTACAGAATCCTTACTTTGGTGATGAACCTTTTGATGTTGTTTCAACTATGTAGCATCGTATCTTGCTCCACAAGCAACTCAATCACCAGAAACCAGACGATACGAGACGGAGACTCACTGGTCAGCAATGATGAAAGCTTCGAGTTTGGATTCTTTAGTCCCAAAAACTCAACCTTAAGGTATGTCGGAATATGGTACAAGAACATCGAGCCTCAAACAGTTGTCTGGGTCGCGAATCGAGAGAAGCCATTGTTGGATCACAACGGAGCTTTGAAGATCGCAGATGACGGGAACTTGGTGGTCGTGAATGGTCAAAACGTAACAGTTTGGTCCACAAGTGCTAAACTTGAGTCAAACAACACCGTTGCTGCTCTGTTTGAAACAGGGGATTTGGTTCTGTCTTCAGATTCAGACAGAAACAAATGGTATTGGGAGAGTTTTGACAATCCAACAGATACTTTTTTGCCGAGTATGAAGGTTCGGGTGGATCCTTCACTGGGAGAAAACCGCGGTTTTGTCCCATGGGAATCCGAAAATGATCCTTCACCAGGAAGGTATTCAATGGGGATTGATCCTAATGGAGCACCAGAGATTGTGATTTGGGAAGGGGAAAAGAGGAAATGGCGTAGCGGACCGTGGAACTCGGCTATCTTTACCGGTATACCGGATATGTACCGATTCACGAACTATATTCGAGGGTTTAAGCTCTCTCCTCCTGATCGAGATGGTATAGTGTATTTCACTTATGTTACCATAAACAGTTCTGATTTCTTGAGGTTTCGGATTAGGTTTGATGGTGTACAAGAGCAGTTTAGATGGAATAAGGATGCCAAGAACTGGACTTTGCTTCAAAAGAAACCGGACAAGGAATGCGAGAACTATAACCGTTGCGGTAATTACAGTGTATGTGATGATAGCAAAGAGTTTGGTTCCGGTAAATGCAGCTGCATTGATGGGTTTGAGCCGGTTTATTGGGATCAATGGAACAACATGAATTTTTCCGGTGGCTGCAAGAGAAGAGTTCCATTGAACTGTAGTCAGAGTTTGGTTGCGGATAAAAGAGATGGGTTTAAGGTACTAAAGGGAATGAAGTTGCCTGATTTTGGATCAGTTGTTCCACTTAACAACTCAGTAACTTGTAAAGATGTATGCGTGAGGGACTGCTCTTGTAATGCTTATGCGGTTGTAGAAGGGATCGGATGTATGATTTGGACCCGTGATTTGATCGATATAGAGAGGTTTAAACTCGGTCGAAACTATATTAATATCCGGCTGGCAGGTTCTGAACTAGGTTTGTAGAAATGTCTAAGCTCTCAAATCACATTTTGAAATATTTAAACATGACTAAACTGAAATCTGTATTCTTATGTATTTTGGTTTCTTTTGTTGTGTTATACAGGAGGTGGAAACGAGAAATCGAAAATTTGGATAATTATTGTCAGTGTTATAGGTGCATTCTTGCTAGGATTATGCATTTGGATCTCATGGAAAAGGCTTAAAGGTAAAGCCTCTGCTCGCACATAGTATTTTTCAAAAAAAATAACTGCTAGTGCTAAGACGGTCAAATATTTTATGATCTGTAGTTTTCTTGTGGAGGAAGAAAGATCTTCCAGTTTCCGATACCAGAGATAACTCGGTAATTACGTTCAAAAGCTCACCGATCAGTGTTCTAGTAGGGGATCAAGTTGACACACCCGATTTGCCAATTTTCAGTTTCGACAGCGTAGCCTCAGCAACAGGAGATTTCGCTGAAGAAAACAAACTTGGACAGGGCGGATTCGGTACTGTATATAAGGTGAAACAATCGAAAATGTCCTGAAAATAATGTTGGATAATAAAAAATTTCTATGTAAAAAAGAACTTATGTGTTATATATGTTTGTACAGGGAAACTTTTCAGAAGGAAGAGAGATTGCGGTGAAGAGACTATCAGGGAAATCTAAGCAAGGACTAGAGGAATTCAAGAACGAGATCTTACTAATCGCGAAACTCCAGCATCGGAATCTTGTTAGATTACTAGGATGTTGCATTGAAGGCAACGAGAAGATGCTTCTCTATGAATACATGCCAAACAAGAGTTTAGATCGCTTCCTTTTTGGTATGTTTTTTTTTTTTTTTTCTAAGCAATGTCAATAATAATGTTCAGAAATCAGAAAATTTTGTGGATTTGAGTATAAAATCGATGTCTCTGCACAGATGAGAGTAAACGAGGAAGTTTGGACTGGAGAAAACGATGGGAGATCATTGGAGGAATTGCTAGAGGATTGCTTTACTTGCATAGAGACTCAAGACTAAAGATCATTCACCGTGACCTAAAAGCTAGCAATATCTTGCTAGACACGGAAATGAATCCAAAGATTTCGGATTTCGGTATGGCTAGGATCTTTAACTACCGACAAGACCATGCCAACACGATCCGAGTCGTCGGCACATAGTAACTAAACAAACCTCTTTATCTCCTCTAATAAAAAAATGAAACGGTATCAATTTCCAAGTTTCTAATGATATAGTTTTGGTGTGAAGTGGTTATATGGCTCCGGAGTATGCAATGGAAGGGATATTTTCAGAGAAATCTGATGTGTATAGCTTTGGAGTGTTGATATTGGAGATTGTGAGTGGAAGAAAAAACGTTAGCTTTCGAGGATCTGAACATGGAAGTCTCATTGGTTATGTAAGTTTCTATTCTTTTCAGGTTTAGTTTATAGTTGGGTTAGGTTCGCTTAGATCTTTTTTTTGGGTTACTAATCATGTAAACATCTAAACCATTTAACTAAACCGGTTATAACAACCCGATTATCTATCATAATATAAAATGTTCTAAACGAATAACAAAATCAGGCGTGGTCATTATGGAGCCAAGGAAAAACAAAAGAGATGATAGATCCAACGGTGGAGGACAGTCGAGACGTAGCGGAAGCGATGAGATGCATTCACGTGGGGATGTTGTGTACACAAGACTCAGTCATCCACAGACCAAACATGGGTTCGGTATTGTTGATGTTGGAGAGTCGAACAGGTCAACTTCCACGTCCGAGACAGCCTACCTTCCATTCGTTCTTGTACTCCGGTGAGATTGATGAATTAAACTTGGATGGTCAAGATGTTGCCACGGTCAACGATGTTACTTTCACCACAATTGTTGGTAGATGACTCTCATTGACCATACGTTATTCTTCCCCTTCGCTCCTTTGACTATTCGTCTTGTTTTCCCCATAGATTTCAACTTTTGTACATAATTAAAATACTTGTTTTGTTAAAAATAGCATACGTAATTGGATCTGTACATTGAGGAGAAATATTAAAAAAAACAAAACAACTCGGATTTGTACACTTGTTGTTCTTTTTGTTTGGGTCAACTACATACTGATTTGAGAAAGAAAAAGCGTTGTTGTTCGAGAACATAAATTGGAGATGTTGGATTAACATCTAAAAGGAGGACTTGGTCGTTGAAGATTTGAGAGTATTCAAATAATGTAAAGACTATAGTGCAAGTCTTTTACATGAAGTTATTTGAGAGTATGAAGTTATTTGAGAGTATCCATGGTAATGAAGTTATTTTACCTCCAAATTACTTTTACATTAATGTTCTAATATGAATCACCAACTTGCTACTAACCTTTAGTTATATGGTCTAATGGACTTCTCATGAGATATTATCTTGGGTTTTTATGATGCATGTATAATAGAAGTTTGTTCTATGGTTTACTTTTGTAGCTAACCATTATTGTGAATGTTGTAGTAGTTGTTTGTTTTTTTTAATGATTTTTTCTTATAAATAATATGTATTTGATATTTTGATTGCTTAGAATATATATCTTAGTCAATTATGAATTTTTAAAAAATTGTCTAATCATTGAAGCTCTTTAGTTTTTACCCTAAAGCGTTTGCAGGCCCGGCTCTATGCATGTGCTGGGGGTGCAAATGCACATGGTCCATTTATTTTTTGGCCTTTTTTCTTTTGATTTTAGGGTCTAATTTTTTTTGAAATTGTAAATGTAAGAATCATTAATTCTGAATTTAAAAGTTTGATGAATTACTATTGGTTAATAGTTATGAAAAAATTGTTATAATAAATAAATAATGCATTTATAATTAAACACTAAATATTTTCCTTTAATTTATGTGAAAATTCTTAAAAAACCAATCTTTGTGATATAGAGAGAGTTTAATTTTCTAAGATTCTTATGATTGATCTCATCTATTTATTTATAATTTTGTAAATTTATAAATCACGCAAGATTTTGGTTTTTGCCCACCTCACTAATATTAGAATTTTTGTCTGACTTAGCTGAAGCTTCAACCTCATCTTTTCTTAACAAATATAATTCTCAAGTATTGATGTAAAAAAAACTAGGAAAACTTTAAACTTTGGATAATACCCCTAAAACTCACCAGATAAATCTCTTAGTTGGATCGTTACACTAATGAATTGCTTCTTCATCTCTCCCCAAAATGTTGTTCATTGGACAAGCATTGAGTGAAACAAGACAGTTAAACCATAATAATCCTTGAAGATTTATAAGTTGATTACACTACTTGAGATGGTTGTTGGCTAGATGGTCATTGGGGAATTTATTACTTCATTATGACCAACTAATGCATAGAGAAATTGCTGACCAGTCCAATGGTGGCTCTTTTGCCTCTGGATCTGACTGTAGAGTCTTCTCCTTCTCCTTCTTCACTACGATGATTGACTTTTTAGCAGATCTAGCGTTTATCTTAGCTGCTTCTTCCTAGACTCCCTGAGCGCCTTTCATAGCAATAAGTCTCTTTTGCTTCTCATAGCAATTAAGTCTCTTTTGCTTCTCTAACTCAGCTTTCTTTATCTTCTCCAACAATTCAGAAGCCTCTTTCTTCCTTTGCTTTTGATCCACCTTGATATTAAGCTTGTGTTGTGATGAGAACTTTTTGGTGTATGGTCCTGGTGCTGCTGGTGTTGGAGCTGCTGGGGTTGGCAGACGTGAGAGATATGACTCTTTGCGACTGATGGTAATAGATTGTATAACATATAGTAGACTGTAAATTGATTTTCACAACATATTATTACTATTTTCTCTTTAATTGCTATATTCCGATACTCAAATTTGGATTTAAAATATTTGATTTAATTTATGAAATATGAAATTTGTTTTTTTTAATCATGTTATAAGCTAATATTTCACTTTCAATTTTATTTTTCCAGTTTAAAATTTTGTATTTACATAAATATTGTTTTATTCTACTATAAATTTAAAATTTATTTACATTCTAAAACTCGTTAACACATCTAAAATTTAAACTATGACTAGTTTAAGAAAAAGTTGAACTATATTATTATCACTAATAAAAAATTCATAGTATTGTTTTTTATTTTACATTTAATTTATTTTACATAATGTACTTTTAATTTATTTAAATTTCTATTAAAAAGTAACATAAATATGCACTAAATGAATATTTTAAGTTTACTTTAATGTTTTAAAAAAAAAGATTTTGCTTAGGTGGAGAAATGTCAAATTTATATTTATATATATTAGTTATAATTATAAATATTTTTTTTCATTTAAATTTAACAAAAAGTGGTAATAATTAGGAACCGTTAGATTAGATTCATATCGGACGGTATACGCTGTGGTAATAGAACCGACTAACATGAGAGCGAAACACTGGAAACCCCAATTTCCCAATTTCTCCAATCTGAAATCTAAAGATAGATCTCTCTAGGGTTTCTTCAGATTCCGATACTCTTCTCTTCAACTCAATTCAATCTTCCTCGCCAATATGCCTCAAAGACACTCGAAGAACAACAATGATCTTGCGTATTTCACTTACGACGAGAAGAAGAAGTTAGGGTATGGAACTCAGAGAGAGAGATTGGGGAAAGACTCGATAAAGCCTTTCGATGCTTGTTCCCTCTGCTTGAAGCCTTTCATCGATCCGATGTGTTGCCATAAGGGTCATGTCTTTTGTAGAGAGTGTATACTCGAATGCATCCTGGCTCAGAAGAAAGATATCCAAAGGTATAAACTTTTGGAGTTTTTTTCTTTCAAAGTTTTGTAACTTTAAGTTCTTATTTTTGGTCCTATGCTGTGTATTTGTGAAAAAAGATATGTTTTTCAGTTTGGATTGTGATTGAGATTGATTAAAGTTTCTAGCTTTAGGATCTATAGATAGGGTTGTTGGATCCCTCAGGTATCTGGTGTGAATTGGGTCATTGAGGTGTTTAGATTAAGTAGTGGATTATATTGGATTCGTTGGATTTCACTTTAGTCTTTGTTGGAAACGACGTCTTAAGCAAGTTGTCGTCCTTCAAAGATCTGCTTTTAATTTAATGCCTAAGTAGGGTTTGTATAGTAAGAGTTTAAGACTATTGTGTATAACATTAAGGAGTACTGGTTTTGTTAGTGCTTGGCCCACATATATTGAGAAGGAGAAGCTGATATACTTAACTTGAGTTGTAACACGGAAGCTACAATAAAAAAACCATTTGGAGTGATAACTAATGTAATGTGAGAATTGATTTTGATGGTTTCATTTTGGGCTAAGTAAGTACGGTCTCAGGGTTAGCCTATGGCTGTATTTGTTTGAGCTTGTGTATAAATAAAGATTAGAGTAGAAACTGTTGGAGCCGACTCCTCTTACTTGTTAGGACCTGTTGGGACTTTGAAGATTGCGTTTTTGAATATTGCTGTGTCTGATTTATCTTTGCTCTGTATTTTAAGATACTGGTATGTGGTACTAATATGGCTGTAGGAGGGTTGTTGCACATACGTCTCAAAAGAAGCAAGACAAGGACGAAGAAGAAGAGAGGCTATTGTTACAAAAGGCAAGAGAGCTCGACGATTTTGATCAGCAAAACCATAGTGCAATGCCTAGAAACAGTGAAAAGAACCACAACCAAGACAAGAGTGGTTTTCATGGGGCAAACAGTGTGAAGGCAACTTCCTTTGAAGAAGAAGCGCTTAGGACGATGAAAGCCTTCTGGCTCCCATCAGCTACACCAGCAGCTTCAGTCAGAGTAGATGCTCCAGAAACTCACACGGTCTGTCCAGAGGGCAAAGAGAAACTCAAGCTTAAGAACCTCTTTGCAATTCGTTTCACAGAAGACAACAGCGAAGAGGAAGAGAACAAGACGAAATCAACATCCTCAAGCTCTTATGACAAAGCCTACATTTGCCCCAGCTGCAAAGTCACTCTCACCAACACAATGTCTCTTGTGGCACTCAGCTCATGCGGGCATGTTTTCTGCAAAAAGTGTGGTGAAAAGTTCATGCCTGTCGACAAAGTATGTCTTGTGTGTGACAAACCTTGCAAGGACAGGAACTTGGTTGGGTTAAAGAAAGGAGGTACTGGTTTTGCTGAGCACGATGATCATCTTGAGGCTAAGGAGTACAAGCATTTGGGTAGTGGCTCTGGTTTGGGGCTTGTGAGGCCGGTTAAGACATGATGAAACCGAGTGAGATGTTGAGTTGCAATCACAGAAATATCCTTGATTTTGTATACAATACACTCCTTATTGCATGTACCCTTTGCTACAACTAAGAGACACTACTTTCTTTATTTTGGCTCTTGCTTTCGTCCTTATGAGTAGATCCAATTTGAGTTTCTTCCTTGCGCATATCAAATGAAAATGTTGTTAAGGTTAAGTACTTTTAAGTTTTAACCGATCTATCAATTCAAATATTATTTTTTTAGGCTATCAACATGCTCTCTTTTTTTGTTAGATGAGAGTCGGCTTCTCCTAAATCTTTTCAATTTGTTCGTGGTCTTCCATGAATCTAAATTTTAAGTTTTGGTAAATGATACAGATACATACTCTGTGAGCTGTCCAAAATGTTGGCCAATAAATTATCTCAAACGCTAACAGCTTATAACGATCTCATTTTATAATGTCAGCGTGTATTAGTAGTACTTGTTTTTATTTCTGTGGTACGTGGCTGAGACGTCTAACATAAGGTTATCTTTTTTTTTTCTTTCTTTTATGGTATTTAATTTTAGCGAAAGAATTACGAAAAACATGTACATATTGTGTAAATTATAAATTATTTATATGCACGTATGAAGCATTTTTAAAAAGTCAATTGGTTTAATATTTCTCATTACATATTCTTCGAGTTTTCACATCATCATCATCATCATCATCATCAATTCATCATTCTTAATTATTTTCTCTTCCTTTGTTCTTTTTAATTTCTTTGCTCACATTTTTTGTTTTTCTTTCAATTTGTCTTGCAACCAAAAGAAAGTAAAAAAAAACATGGACATTGAAGCTGAGAACATCCCAAGGAAGTTTGAGGTTTATTAAATTTACATTATGTGCTTAGTTTTCATCAAGGTATGTTTCAAAATTGTTTTGGATTATGATGGATGAATATATGGACTAGGCTAAGTTTGAAGCAATGGTGGTTTGTTGTATCCTAGGAGTTGGACAACTTGTGGCATGGAACACGATCCTCACCATTTCCGATTATTACTACCAAGTCTTTCCGGTAAGTATGTCTTCTTGATGATTTAGAATTTCTTACATACATAGCCTAATTAAATTAAAATTCATACATTTTAGGTAAATATCTATACACATCTTTAGCTTTAATCGTGTCATTGTGCAATATGTAGATTACACTACGAAGCTATTAAACTTTCACTATATTACTAATTATATTATTAATCTTTTATTTGTTGTTCTACATCTACCTCTGTATAATAATCTAACATTATGTTCTTTTATTTTCGTCATGATTTAATTGACTATAGGAGTATCATCCTTCGAGAGTTCTTACTTTGGTTTACCAGCCATTTGTCCTTGGAACTATATGCATCTTGGTTTTCATGGGAAAAACGAACAAAAATCAAAAGAGGATTACAATCGGCTATACTATTTTCTTTATCGGCACTCTTCTTTTGATTATTGTGAGTAATTTTCTACATGTATATAATTTTTTCGAAAGACCTTTCTTAGATAATTTTTATACAACATCATTCTCTTTATAATTTTCACCTATAATTTTTGTAGTTGGACTTGGTAACCAAAGGAGCAGGAGATTTGTCTGTGTACATAGTTTTATGTTCGATTGTTGCATGTTTTGGAATAGCTAATGCTCATGTTGAAGGTGCCATGGTCGGAGAGCTATCTTTCATGTGCCCCGAATTTATTCAGGTGTTTTTCTGTTGTTATAATAAATTTGATAAAGCCACAAAATTTCATTTATAATTTTTAAAACTAAGATTTATAATGTTCTCTTTAGTCATTCATCGCGGGTCTTGGCATAGCAGGGGCTATAACATCTGCTTTGAGGCTTCTTACCAAAGCAGTATTCGATAGATCTCCCAACGGTCTTCGAAAAGGCGCTTGTATGTAACTCTATGTACTTGACTTTTTTTCTTTGTCAATGCTAAATACATGTTCAAATAAAAACTTTTTCAAAATTAATAGTTTTATATAAACTAATTTCAGATCATGCTTTGCAGTGTTATTTTTGTCATTTTCGATGTTGATCGAGTTCATTTGCATTGTTCTCTACGTACACATTTTTCCAAAGCTATCACTAGTAAAGTATTACTATGCGAAGGCTGAATCAATCCATCGAGAAGCGGAAGAAAAACAAACCAGTCGGCTAAGCAACAAAGAGTTGCTCTATCAAAACAGGAACCTTGCAATCAATCTTTTCCTCATCTACACCTTAACATTGTCGATATTTCCTGGATTTTTGTATGAGAATACTGGAGAACATAAGCTCGGTTCATGGTATGTTTTTGGCATTTTTTTTGACAAATATTATCAGATTTTTTCATTGGATTTTTCGGTGGTATGAAAAAGTAAAACATTAGTAGTACGGATTTTTGTCCAAAATACCATTTTGGCACACCATTTTTAAAATTTGCCATTTTCTCAAAAAAAATTTGAAAAACTAACCATTTTTTATCACTTAAAAACTAATCATTTGAGTTTTTTTTTTTTCCATTAAATACATACTTAATAACAAATGCTATATACCCTACAAGAAGATATAACCAAATTAACCAAAATCTAATGTGTAAAATTGTGTTTTAGATATAATAAAATGGCAAATTTGAAAGAGTTAAGAAAAATCGCAAATTCTACAAATGCCACTAAAAAAAAATCATTTTCTCATAATTGATTCATAGTAGTATATTATTTTCTATATTTTTCTCATCGTTTGGTTTCTTTATCCATGAATTCATATTTGGTTAAGTTCTTTCTGTTTCTTAACATATAGGTACCCTCTTGTACTTGTTGCTTCGTATAATGGGTGGGATGCTTTCTCAAGATATATTCCTCTTATTGAACACCTAAAACTCAAATCGGAACAATGGATCACTGCGTGCGTGCTTATGCGGTTCTTGTTTGTCCCGGCTTTTTACTTCACTGCAAAAAATGCGGATCAAGGTTGGATGATATCGTTAACATCTTTTTTGGGATTAACTAACGGCTATCTAACAGTGTGCGTTATGGCAGTTACACCTAAAAGCAACTACAATGTAAGTTAGTTCTATCAAGATATTCCTGTTTTTGTTTTAAAGATTCTACTTCGCACAAGTGCATCAGTCTAGTAATATTGATTTATGATTATAATCTACTAAATTGGATTGCAATTTAGTTAGGTGAATTCAATTTCTTATTGATAAAGAAAAAAAATTTCTTATTGACCAAAAAAAAAAAAATTCTTATTGACATTTTATTTTATACTATTGACAGGTTTTGGAGACGAATGCTTTGGGAAATTTGCTGGTAGGTTTTATGTTAGGAGGGATTTTTGCAGGTGTTTGCCTCGGTTGGCTTTGGCTACTAGGAACCAGTAGTTCCTTTTAGAGAGATTCAGTCTTTACAAAATAATATGTTTATGCAATAAACAATATCTTTGAACGAGAAAACGTTCTCAACGACGACGAAATATCAATATCTAACTTTCAATATTGACGCGTTATGTTTATATGAGAATAATATTAATGTAAAATGATTAATATTCGTTTTCCTAAAATCTTTTCTCCCATTTTTTTGGAGTATCCAAATACTATTTTATTGATGATACTCTTTTTTTTTTTTTTTTGGGTAGAATTATTGATGATATTCTTTTTATAATAAACCAAAATCATCCAAAGCTATAAATTCAAAAATAAAATAAAAATAGAATTCATGCATTTTCCGATTTTCGTGCCTAGTTAAGCCTTTGTTTAATAAAAACACTTGTAAGGTCCAATATGGCCCATTTTACATGTTCTATATAAATAACGTCGTCACACACATTAGCTCTCTCGTAATCTATACCATCATTTACTTTTGATTCTCTAAAAAAAAAAAAAAAAAAAAAAAAAATGAAGCCAGAATCAAAGAAAACTTCAGAGAAAAAAAATATTGAGATCAACGATGATTGTGATTCTCGGTTCGATCTAAGTTTGCTTAAAGAGGCTATCAACAATGCAAGCGAGAAGCCAACCAAGATTTTTGTTCCGACTAGTAAGAAGAAAGATACATCATTCGATCTAACATCGATGTCGAAAGCATTATCCTCTGTGAAAGGTAAGTGTGATAAAAAGAGACGTGTGATGAAGATGGAAGCTAATAGGCAGCAGCGTCGACTTCTAACGATTCTCATGTTACATAAACGATATTTATCTAAATAAATAAATTAGTGTATTGATTTTTAGCTTCATTTCTTCTATTTGCTTCGGTTATTTTCGTGGTGATGCGGCGACTGTTGTTTCTTCTCAACTTCTCATCATGATGATTTCTCTTTATTTTTAGGTTTCGCTTCTTTTTTTTCTTTTTTTTTTTTGATTAAGGTATATTTTTTGGGTTGATTTGTTTTAATTAAGATTAACTTATAAACATGATTATAAATATGAAATATGAAAGTGATATGCTTAAATTATAGAAGAAGATTTGTTTGAACAAAAAAAGAAGAAGATTTACGTTTGTTACCCAAGAAAGCTTTTGAAGATTTATTAAAATCTAGGAGATTTTCATTTTCCCCACGTAGAGAATCTAAAACCTATTTGAATGATCATTTTCCTTTTCACAAAATTCAAATTTCCTTTTTAAAACTCTACAAAAATATCTCCATATTAATTGCCTTTAATTTTATTTATCTTCAACAAAAATTTCATTAAGAAATAATGTTATCGGGCCTAGTTAGTTTAGGTCTAATATGGCCCAAATAAGATTTACATCTTCTATAAGGACGCTTCATACCTCTCTATAACATATTTTGTGTACTTTGTAAATCTCTCGACGAACGAAAAGATGAAGCCAGAATCAAAGAAAATTTCCGAAACGAGACGACTTCAGATGAACGATGATGGAGGTTCTACTTCTTTTGATCTAAGTTCGCTCAAAGAGGCTATCAATAATGCAAGCGACAAGACTCTTTTAGTCCCGACTAAGAAGACAAACAACAACTCATTCGATCTTACTTCAATGTCTCACGCATTACCCTCTTTGAATCGTCCGAATAGTAATCGAAAACTTTATATGAAGACAGATTTAGCGATGAAGAGACATGTCAAAACAGTAGTCGAGAGGGAAGCTATAAAGCAGCGGTTACGAACCCTACTCACGATATGCGACAAATAAGTATTCATGTAAAAATTGATTTAGGTTAATCTGTTTTAATTGTTTTGTCCCGATGGTGCAGCGATTATTGTTTGTTACTTTGTTCTGATTACGATTTCTATTTTTTAGGGTTTGGGTTTGTGTTAAACTATTATTTGATCCGTTCTAATAATATCTTGTTGTCGTTCTGTTCTAATTTCTAGGATTATATA
Source organism: Camelina neglecta (assembly GCA_023864065.1). Lineage (NCBI taxonomy): Eukaryota > Viridiplantae > Streptophyta > Magnoliopsida > Brassicales > Brassicaceae > Camelina > Camelina neglecta. Next base: position 31,236,812 of record CM043456.1, read on the forward strand.
TACACTTAAAAAGAAAAAATTCTGCTTAAACTTATAGTATGCTTTTTCTCAATAACTAAAATAATAAGATTTTAAATTTGAAATTTGGGTTTGAATTCATCATCGAATATTTTGTTTTACTACTTTGTCATAAATTGAACATTCTTGTATTGAAGTGTTTGGATAATTATCTCCCTAACAACCTTCGTCAATCTGTAAGACTTCTCTTTTTTTTTTTCTTTCATTTTTACTTGTTGATCAATATATGCATGGATCTCTTTGATTTTTTTTACCTCAAGAAGACTAAAAAAATTAGGATGTGATCTGAATCTGACTCGAGAACCCACTTATTTATATATATTGCTACCCAAAATACAAAAAAACAAAAAAACACATGTTCTATGAGAAGGGAATATGAATATCAATACAAGACATTTCATTAATATATCTCTAAAGGATGATTTTGCCTGAGTAAAGACATATTTTATATTATGGGTTATAGGAATTGTTAAATTAATTCTTAAGAAGAGCTAGGAAGAAGCATGGATCATTAACAAAAAAAAAAAGCAAAGAAGATGAAGAAAGCTAATTAAGTCACTGAAAAAACTGGTCACAATTTCAGGTTAATATACGCGACAAATACTCCTAAATTTCTTCTCAATCGACATGTGCTAGTTCTCCATGAAGATAACTAATTAATCTTCTATAACTTTGGAAGGAAAATATAAACAGAAAAAGTTTGGAAATATAAAGTATATGTTTCGTAAGACCAAATAAAACAGTTGTTATTTTCGTTTATAAATAAGACCAAATCACAAACAAATAAAACAGTTGTTATTTTCGTAATTAATATTATCTTTTTTATTACTCTTAATTAGAACCAAAATCAAACCAAAAAAGCATATATAGTCATTATTAATTTCTGTTAAATTGAATAAGAGAAGAATTTTAACATTCTATTAAATTCTGTCAAATTCACTTGTCCAATATCTCTCCCCTTAATGTAATAAATTATTGTAAAATAAGAGCAATCTTCAACCATAAAACAATACTGACTTTTAATATCTTTTAACATAGTCAAACAAATAAGATATATATTCCCTTTTTTATCAGATCTTTTTCATATTTTGGCCGAGATTTCTCAAATTACATAGATTTTACTTCTGTTTTTTTTATCTGTCAACGAATCTTTTCCGGATAAAAATTGTTACGAATCTTTTGGGTTTGGTAGGTACATCGTGAATTTCTTACACAGTACATCGTTTGCTGCCAACTTTGAATAAGTTTTCCTCAGGTGAGCGTCATTTTTTTTCTGATTCTTTGCCTTTTCTTTCTTAAATCAACAATTAAACTTCAAGGTCTTGTTTTAAGTATCATGTGTTACAGTCCCGTAATCAACAATTAATTAACCCACTCGATTTGAGTACGTACTTATGTCTCTTAGAGAACATCGTCTTATCTTTTGAACTAATGCTTCATATGTGTATTAGCGAATAGGGATTGTATATGAACCCTAAGAAGACGTTCAATTGTCTCGTCTATTACATTTATTTGCTAATAAAATTTATATATGAAGTATTGTTTTAAAGATTCTGAAAATTTACAGGATTCGTGATTGCCAGATGAGTAATCCAGAGGATATCCCTAGCAGGCTCGAGGTTAGTGTGAACACTTTCATATTAATCAATCATTTATTCATATATAATCTATAATTACATATTAAATATCATCTTTAGTGTAAATGCAACTTCTGAAATAATTTTGTTGATGAACAGGGTAAGAATGTAGCACGATTTGTGTGTTGTATCCTTGGAGTAGGGTCTCTTGTGGCATGGAATGCAATGCTGACCATCACTGATTACTATTATCAAATTTTTCCGGTATGAATATTTCGGTATCTAGACAAGTCGATTCAGTCAATCTATATATATATATCAGTTTAAATTATGTATGTTTTCTTGGTTAACAACAGAAATATCATCCTTCGAGGGTGCTAACAATAGTTTACCAATTGTTTGCGAATGTGTTTATAATAACACTTGCCTCTAAAGAAGCTAAGCTCAATACTCGCTTTCGTAACATTTTCGGGTACAGCCTTTATACCGCTGGCACCTTTTGTCTCCTCATTGTAAGTACTCTCAATTGTCTATTTGATTATTTCTTTTGTTAATGTTCTGTTTTATAAAAATATAAAGAACTGGTTTTGATTTGATTCGGTTTGGTGAAGTTGGATCTTGCTTCGCATGGCAGTGGAAGCGTAGTAGCATATGTTGTGTTGTGTTTGATTGTTGCTGTTTTCGGGCTCGCTGATGCTGTTGTACAAGGTGCAATGGTTGGAGATTTGTCCTACATGTGCCCCGAGTTCATCCAGGCCTTCATGGGCGGTTTAGGCATAGCTGGAGTTCTAACATCCGGATTAAGGCTTATTACAAAAGCAATATTTGACAAGTCTCATGATGGTCTTCGAAAAGGGGCTTGTAATGTTTTCTCCTACAAGTTTTTTTAATTTCAAAATTTTGTCACATATTATACATATTAATTAAGCTAATTTTACTTATCATGATGTGTTTTATTCCGCAGTGCTGTTCATAGGAATTGCGACATTGATCCAGTTAGCCTGTATTTTTCTATATACATTAGTCTTTGCTAAGCTCCCTATCGTGAAATACTACCGTGCCAAGGCTGGTAAAGAAGGGGCCAAAACCGTTTCTGCGGATCTGGCCGCAGCTGGCCTCCAAGACCAAGCTGAACAGGTATCTTTCGGTTTTATTTTAATCCGATACTGTGTTCTCTATTCGGCTGATTTAGCTCTCTCTTAAAAGGTTCAACAAATGGACGAGTCCAAGATCCAAAAACTAACCAAGAAGCAGTTATTACGAGAAAACATAGATCTTGAAATCAATCTATTCTTGATCTACGTGGTGACACTATCGATTTTCCCGGGATTTCTATACGAGAACACAGGAGAACATCGATTGGGAGATTGGTATGCATCACTAACATAAAAAAAAAATCCATTACATGCTGATACTGTGGTTACATAAATTAACAAAACCATTTATATGTTTTGATGTGTTGAAAAAGGTATGCACCAGTTCTAGTAGCCATGTACAATGGATGGGATGCGATCGCGAGGTTCATTCCCTCTATCAAAGGGTTAGCAATAGAGTCGAGGAAATGGATCACTGTCTGCGTTGTGGCACGTTTCTTGCTCGTCCCTGCCTTTTACTTTACCGCTAAATACGCTGATCAAGGATGGATGCTTTTCCTCACCTCTTTCTTGGGGTTGACTAACGGTTATCTAACCGTTTGTATCTTCAGCACTGCACCAAAGGGTTACAATGTAAGTCGCTTCTCTCCCCTTACAAAATAATCAATCTCAGCTGGATTTGGTTTAGTAACGGTTGTGTTAATCTGGTTCGATCAAATTTTGTATAGGGACCTGAAGCAAATGCATTAGGGAATTTGATGTGCGTGTTTCTATTGGGAGGGATCTTCGCTGGTGTTTGTTTGGGTTGGCTTTGGCTCATTGGCAACGATTCGTTTTAGAGATATATATAACTAAGGCCGAATGCAGTATTTTGTAGTACTATTTGTATTTTATTTTTCTGTGCCAAAGTGCACAAAATTATTAAATTCATCTCATTTTGTTACTAGTGTGTTTCAAGAAATTGATTTCTCACGCTTTTGTTTAAAATTCTACATTTTTTATTTATTTCAAATGTAACTAGTGGTTGTAACAAGTTATGTTCTGTTGGATTCATTTCAACTACTATGTTGCACTGAGCAGCATTCTTCTTAATCCAATAAAGTATAAGAATATGAATATGTAACTGCAAAGTGTTGTTTATTGCGTAATAACTGCGAAGTGTTGAGCATCATTCTGAAATCACTCAGATTTTTAGCCGATATGTACCGCACAAAATACAACAAATTCTCTGTTTTTAGAATGATGAAGAACATGAAAGAATAAGCAAAAGAAATGAAGAAGAAGAAAACACCAAAAGAAAAGAACTCAATGTTCTTTTGTATTACTCTTAAATATATGTTTCAGTTCTTCACATCCTAAGACCAAGAAAACAAAATCTGGCTCTCAATGTTAAAATGGTGTAAAAAGAATAAAGATTGAACCTTTTTCCAGTCCTAAGGTGCCATCAGTCCATCAATTGTGTAAGAAAGTGATTTCATCCAATCGCTTTTCAGCAGCATTTTTTGTAGCGTACGCATCACATCGTATCCTGGATCGAGTTTCCGTTGCCAGCCCTGAAAAAAAACGAAAGAGAATCAAGCCGAAACCTCAGTGTTGTTAGATTTGAAGCAAACTTGAAAACGTCTAAGAGACTGTAAAGCGTTGATAAGAGATTTAAACTCACCTCAAGAACTAATGTTGTAAACATCACGGTGGAAACATTGCCGTCGATATTAACTCTATGACGCCTCATTTTCTCGAATAGTTCGTGCATACAATCCGCGGGATGGACTAAATCTCCTTCTTCTGTTCCCCAGAATGTAAATGCGTCTTCTACTTCCTGTAAAAATGTGTATTGTATATAAAACACCACGGAAGTGAAGAAACTTTGTATGATGTAAGAGAAACACAGAGCACGTGATCTCACCTGGATAAAGGCCTGTGGATCAGGACAATTCTGTTGTTTAGATAATTTAAGTGTTCGTTCAGCAGCAGTCTTGCCGTCTCTACGTGCAACTGCCTTGAAAAAACCTAGTAGGTTATCTCGGTCAACTTTAGAGAGTTCTGCAGTCATGCCTACGTCTAGGAAAATGATGTGTGGCTTCCTCGATCTGAAAAGACCTCTTGGAGTATTGTTTGGCCGGACAAGAATATTCCCTGGATGCATATCAGCGTGAATGAAGTTGTCAACCTGAAAAACAAGAATCAAAGAAACTTTAAGGTTCAAGTGGCCGAAATGGAGAAAAAGATACATGTGAAGAAAGAGGCAGAACCAGGAGCATCTTCAAGAGAGCATGAGTTCCGATGTGTGCTACTTTAGCCTTAAGCCGCGCATGTCCTTCTGATCCATCTACATAACGAGCCACACTCTCTCCGTGCTCATATGTCTCAACCAAAACAGCGGGGTGTACAAGTGGATAGATGGGCTTAGGGAAAGAGACATCTTTCCATCCACGGAAGTTATATATAAACCGACTCAAATGAGAAGCTTCCCTTGAGAGATCAACCTGGGACAACATGTAGACACTAAACTGTTGCACACACTCGTCCAATCTAAGCCAATTCAACCCCGGAATAAAAGTAGTCAGCTTTGCCACAAAATTGATGATCACAAAATCTCGCTTCATCGTTTGCTCAACACTAGGATGTCTAACTTTAACTGCAACTTCCGAGGACTTCACCTTTTGTCCTGGATACTGAAACTTCAAGGAAGCTCGGTGTACTTGAGCTATACTCCCAGATGCCACAGGCGCCTCATCAAATTCCTCAAATATCTCAGAGAGCTTACGACCAAATGCATTTTCGATGCTTTTTTTGGTGAACGCGAAACTGTGCTCAGGGGCATTACTGTGAAGCTTTGAAAGCTGCAAACACAGATCCTTGTTAAACCGATCAGGCCGTGTGGCAATCCACTGGCCAAATTTGATAAAAGCAGGACCAGCTCTTTCCAGAGTCCGATGGAGGATCTCATACTGTAGCTTTCTAAAACGAGGCCCACACGCAAATTCTAACAACGCCATTATAACATTTGGAGAGAACAAAACAGCCAAATAGAGAGCTCTCCCAAACAGAACAACACCTTTGACCGCAGAAATCATTAAAGACGAGATAACGATAGGGAAGTTTAACGAACTCCTAAAAGGAGAAATGCTTGTTGAAGGAGAATACACCACAGGACTTGGAGCCACCCTTTGCGCATATGCCACTTTTCTCAAAGTAAGAGCCAAGAAACCAGGTAACAGAAAGTGCGAACGGGCTAAAGACAAGCTAACCACTTGAGCAATCTGAGTTATCCGAGACAAGTTCCAAGTACGATTCATAGCTACTCTATAAAGAAACCTTTCCCAAGAGGCTTGAGCATGTTGCTTAACTACATTGCTCGCAGATAAAACCGAATAGCTCCTCCTTGCGAGATTATGATGATTACCTAAAAAGCTTCCTTTAACATTATGAAGAAGACCCAATGTATGATGTCCATGACTCTGAATTCTGAACTGTGGCAGCCTTACAGAAACCCTAATAGCTGTTCTATTATTCTGATTAGAGAATAGAGTTCTCTTCACAACTCCAGTGATCAAAAATCTGCAAAAAGACCAAAACCAAAACCCACCCAAAGAAGGATCTAATCAAACGAAGACTTTTATAGAGAAAAGTTCACAACTTTATAACTAAAGACTCGATTTTTAAAACCTTTGAATCAATCTAAGCAATCTCCGGCTAAAAGGGTAGTCAAAAACTAATCGGATTTAGAAACCACGAAGAGGACTCTGAATATGAGAATAGAGACGAACCTTGAGAATAAGGTCATGGCGAGAGAAGACAAGGGAAAGGTTGGTTTTTTCGTATGATTTTAAGACTGTTGAACGTTGGGAGCATTATATCATTGAGTTGGGATTTAGGGCAAGAGCAAGCTCTTCCTTCGCCTCGCCGGAAAAAGAAGGTTCTGGGTTTTAGGAGCTGAAGAAAGATTCGGAGAGATGAGAAAGTCAGTGATTTGGGGCGGAGAAGAGTGGGCCCCACAAAAAAACCCTCGTGGGCTTCACGCTAAATTTTTTATTTGTCGGCTTATTTTATTTTTTTATCCTACAAAAATAAGAATTGTAAATTTCTATAAAACTTTATATTTAAAAATATTTTTTTTATACAATTTGATGAGGTTTAGTCCTATTACTGTAATGTTTGTGTTGTAATTTCCAATTCGTTTCTTAATATAATTCTTTGTTTTATTCATTTGTCTTCCCATTTAGAACATTTAAAAAAGAAAATTATATCCTCAAAATATTTTTTTCCAAATTAGTACATTAATACCTTTAATTACTGTCGTGTCATTTAACACATTAGTCCCACATTTCACACATTTTTTTTTTTAATTCTCAAAATATTTTAGTCCTTTTATTTTTGTAACTACAATGTTTATTAAAAAAAAATATTAAATTACTAATGAAATAAAACGACATAACTAGCGGAGAGAGCTAGAACTCTTCTTCCTTTTGTCCTCATCTTCTTCCTCATGTATATATAGAACTGGCATCCTCAACCTATCAGAATCTTTCTTTCTCTTGAGACATTCAGGATAAATGAAAGGATAGTCTATGACAGGCTTATCATCACACAGCCTTTGACTCGCAATTCCATACGCATATCGTAAGGCAACCCCGATTGGAACAGCAACCGCATTTCCAACCTGAATGTGCCTGTTACAACATTTTTAATAACGTTCATTGTTAGAATGAACAACTTATGGATGTAGTACTAACATGAAAGGAAAAAAAAAGAAAAAATCTTGAGGACTTTCTTTTGTTTAACAGGGCCATGTAGCCAGCCTATAGCAATCCTTGTAGTCTTGCATTTTCGCGGCCCGAGAGAACTCGGTTTTAGTTCGGTTGAAGTACACGCTGTAGATAACCGATTTTTAATACACCGAGGTAGAGAGACCAAGAATAGATTAAAAAATGTGCATATAGAAGAAGACCAAACAAAACCTGGTTGTGAGGTTGTGCTCTTGTCACGACGGTGTTAACAATCTCATCCCACCACAAACGACCAAATGGCCTGTGTTTCATATAATAGATTATCACAATTTAGTGAGTAAAGGTCATTTTAAAGTGTGTAAAGGTAACATAACATTACTTTGTAGATTTTCCTATTTGATATTTGACTGCATAATCAGGTACCTGGGGTAAAAAGACATAACTTGTCATGAAAGCAATTAAACAAAAATAAAAGATCATAAGTTTTGGGTATGGATTTGTATTGTACCAGAGGCTTTCCAGACTCCAGCATTACTTTCTCAACAGAAGGGTCTAATTGTACTTTTTCCCCTTAACTATCAGACATGGGAGATCTGTGAATTAGGCACCCTGTGAGCAATAAGAATTGTACAATAACTCATGATGTTCTTAAAAAGCATGAATTATGATATTACAACCCATAATGCTTTGTACCTTCTTCTTGGTTATGTTGCATGTTCTCACATAATCATTTTTATTCAATAGGTAAGGTTGATGATCGTAAGGTTACTTCTCTATAAACTACATGAGTATATTTTCATTCCAATGATTTTTTCAACCAAATAAATATCTTTCTATTGATTTTCAAATAATACACAAAGGATATGAATATAAAATGGATATATTTTGATTCATGAAAGTAGACGAATAAATAAATAAACCTTTTGGAGGAAAATAAGCCGTGTGTCTTTGTGATTCTCCTCGAAAGCTTAACAATATATTAGAATCAAAGATTTTTATTTATCTTTTTACAGATAAAAGGAATAAGGCTTTTAAGCTTCAATCAAACAAAGCTTATAGCTGAAGATAATAAGAACTTGTTATCACATGAAGCAAAAAAGGATGAAACTTGTTCGTCCTTTATTGTACATCTAAAAGACTAATATTATGCCCATAATGTTTTCTTTTGCCTTTTATATTCATTTTACATTATGTATGATCCTCATTTCTTTTGGCGCATGGCATATTTTGTCAAACTCTATTACAATATTGATTCTAATTAAACGATCTACGGTTAAATGTCATTTTTTGTTTTCAGGTAGGACTAGGAGATAATTTGATTTGAAACATATTCGAGTTGATGCTATCTTTCACATCTAATTAATATCCAAAATTCCGAACTAGTTCTGTAGTTTATGCTCAATGATTTTTAATTGTTTGGTACAATAATGAGCCACCAACTAGCTATATCTATTTGTAGTCGAGTACTATTGTCTCTTTATTGGTTAAGAAGAGGGATCGAATGTCACTAGATTCACAAACTTAGCGACTTAACCTACATATATAATAAATCTAATTAAGTTACGTTTTAGTTTTTATTTAAATTCCAAAACCACAGATTATCCCAAGGCCAAGACTATGTGAGTTTATTCCTATATATAACCACAGAAATCTACAGATGAACGCGGACCATTTTTTGAGCTCGAGACTAAGGATCTAGTCGAGCACGAATTGTTTGCATGCAATTACAGTAAAAACATACTACTGTGCCCACAGCATGACAACATCTTTTGTAGTATGTTTTCACAGTATTTACTTCTTAGAATCTAGAATACTGGCTGGCTCTCCAAGCTATGTTCTTTGGTTTGGACTTTGGAGAAAAATAACATTTGTCAATAGGGCACAATCCGAGAAAACAGAAAAAAAAAAACCCATAGTGAAAACATACTACAAAAGATTTACACATGCAAAATTTAATCTAAGTTTAAAAAGTCGGCTTATTATGCATGGGGCCTCTTGAGTATTTTATCAAGACTGAGATCTTAGTAAGAATGAAATTCTGCATACATTTTAAGTGACATAATTGACAGATTATACACACATACATGTTTTTATATTAAGATATGAATAATCTTTGTCTTCTGTGTAAACATGAATGATGTTGAATGTCAAATTGGTATATATTTATCAGTATCTGTACTAAACCATATATGTATATTCAAATCATAAAGTAGGGAGCGGTGGACCGCTTCTCTACTGGCTTCCACTACCAAATTTTCATAATATATATTTCTAGTCGAAGGAACAAAAAGTTGAATCCATGGGAATACAATTAATACATGGATTTGCCCCAAAAAAAAAACATGGATATGAACGAACATAAATACATTTGAACCAGGCTTTTGAAGATAAAAAGTCGATCTGATTTGTATCCCACAAAATCTGGTTTATTATAATTTGTTTGAAATTTTTAATGGTCTTAGAGTATTTTTAAAATGTAAATTAAATAGGAAATCATATATTTTAAATTTCTGTATAATAATATATTTAATATCTGATGAAAAATGATATAAAAGATAACTTATATATATATATATAATTTATAAATAATTATGAAATAAATACAAAAACAAAATTTTGAAAAGAACTTAAATCTTTTTTTTTCGTAGTACTACGGTAACATTTAGAATTTTGCCAAACTACGTACATAGTATTTACATTTTACTCTCAGGACATGTATATTGCTACTAAAAAATTATATATAACGATGTTTTTTAAAATAGAGTTTTCCCTATGAACTCTTGTTATTTTTCACCATCAAAACTAGTTTATGGAACGTTATACAATAGATATATTTTGTTTTTAAAGAACTTCATACGAGAAACCACAATTAATGATGGCACCAACGGCAAAAGTATGTATATATAAATTCAAGAACAATGACAGGAACAAAAGGTTCTTCAACATAAAAACAACCCATATCTGCTAAATTCAGCAATAAAACCCCCATAAAATATATTAAAAGAGAAGACGAAAATACATTAAAATTATTGCCATGCTTTAGAGTCTCCAAGCTGAATTTAGCATATGTTCCCATCCGTCTTGACAACCACAACGCTATCTCTTTAATCACCTATATATATAATCAAAAAAAAATAAAAATTTTAGCTTAATTATTACGTATATAACATGATTAGTATATATGTTTCTTTTAGTTATTTTAATAAACCCTATTAGTCTATAATAGATTATCCCATATTTTCTAAGCCCTAAATCATTCTTGCTTTTGTAGTTGGTCCCCTCCAACACCATTGTTGCCTCTGCCCACCTTTGAAGAGTCACTTCTCCTTCTCCCATCTCTACTTTTTCTCCAAGTAATGATTCAATCTTTGATCATGACTTGTGAATTTTTTTGTTTTCTTTTATTTTTATGCTAAAAACTATTTAATAATATCTTGATGCTAATTAAGAACCGTATGGTATACGTAGTACGTTTATCTTCTCTACCTGAAATTGTTGCCCCCAAACGTTGGTGTCCAAAAATCTGCTGTTGTTTCGTTAGCCACCGGAAACGTACTGGATATCGGGACGAGACATAGACCGTGTGCTCTTAGCTCGTGATTCTCATTATTATCTTGATTCTTCGATTTACCAGATATCTACACGAATCCATACCAATTAGTAATTATTTATAATTCCATGACTATAGAGTCCAAGATAAACAAAATTATAACACTAGATCGAGTAATAAACCTGTTGTTGTTGTTGTTGTTGGCTCGAGGCACCTTGTTTCATGTATGGAGTGCTTAGAACCTGTATTTTAAAACATTACTATGCTTGAGATTTAATTTGCTAATTTATAGGGTTTCTTGAATACAATGATTGAGTAGAGAAATCACAATTAAGAAACGTACAGTGACTTGGTCATGAAGAAACTTGATGTACTCTATAGCTTCTTGGAGAACAGATGCAGTATCTGTCTGAAGTTTAACACAAATATATTAAAAAAAAAAAATTAAGAACCTAGCTCAATACATATATCAAACCAAGGAAAAAAGAAATATTTTTGGTTGTATATATTTGGTTTTAATAAAATAAATACAAATCATTCACCTTTCCGAAAGGTGACACTAGTTGTTGTAATGAAGTAATCTGGTCCCTTAGATTCTCTTTTCTCACCTGTTACATTTACAATCCATTTTATCCACCAAGAAATTGAATTAAAATTAAAAGTTAGAAACAAAACTTGAAATATGATCATGTACCTTAAAAGTTGGCAACGGTGAAGGCGTGGTGACTCTCGGTTTCTTCGCCGCAGATTCATTATCCTTTGCTTTCTTCAAAGACTCACTCTGAGCTCTTGTCTTCAGATTCTTCTCAACCAAAAAAAAAAATTAATAATTTAGCTACAAAACTTATATATATATATATATATCAGCAAAATTATTTCAGACATATATGAAATTATTTACCTTGGTTTTGTCATCGACACGAGTAGAGATTATCTGCGGAGTAGTTACAAAATTGGTCGGCGTCGTGTTGTTTACGTTAGTTGTTGATGAACTCCAAAAGGGTCGAGAGTTTGGGTTGTTAGAGAAGTTGTTAATTAGTCCATAAGCGGTTTGATGATGAGGATTTGTCTTATTAGCCCAAGAGAGTTGAGGATCGTCGATTAAACCACTTGAGGTGGAGATAAAGTTGTAAGGACTTGGTTCAGGTTCGTAAAAGGTTCGTAACAAGCTTGAGGACGAAGAAGTTGACGGAGATGAAGAACAAGCTGGATTAAGTATATAAGGTGAAGTAGTTGTGGATAAGAATCCTTGGCCATGGTCTTGATCCTGTGAGCTCCTTATGAAGTTTGAGTTTAAGTCTTCTTGTCTGAAAAACACAAAACAAGAGCAAAACATATCTCATGAATATTATAGATCTTGTTTATCAAGAAAGTGAAGAAAAAAAAGAAAAAAAAATATAGGGTTTCTTATAGGAATTTACAAAATGGTTTGGTTCCAATCTGTAGAAGAGTTTGAGGAAAACCCTAGACCCATCATCTGCAACGTCGAGTCAATCGTCACGGTGCTTCCTCCACTATCGGAATCCGCCTCTCGCTGCCCAAAAACGATATTGTTGTCGGTACAAGTCATCCTAGATTTGATATTCTCTTGGGAGCCAAAATCATCGGAAGTGATAGCAGCTCCGAAACAAGGTGACAAGAAATGATCCGAAGGCGACATAACGCTCCTTGGCGAGTTCCACCACGCGCCGCCTCCGCCACCACAAATCGCCGCCGTCGCTTGAAACTCCTCCGCCATATAAAGAGATAAGAAAGTTTTGATATATGCTTTCTTCTAGATCGTTTCTATAGGAAGGTCAAAGCTTATATGTATGAGTGTGTGGTATGTGATATGAAGAGCATTAAGGTGAAATTTTGGTATATGTTTATGAGGGTGTGTATGTTTATATAGGCAAGTACGGACAAGTGTGTGGAAATTACCGGAATTTAGTTGACATTAGGAGACAAAAAATATATCAGCTAACATTCCCGAGTGATTTTTTTAAAAAATATAAAAACTAATCTTGATTTTTTATTTATTCCTTAGGCTAAATATTTTATTTGAAAGAAAACATGCTGTAATAATAGTGTTCCTAATCCCTAAATTTTCTTCTATTATTCTAAGAACAACTGTAAGTGAGATTTGTTTCTATGCTGCTTAGCTTTTTCAAGAAACGATAATTATCTTCTTATTTTAATTAATGAAATATTTAATTTGAGATTAGATAGGTGTTTGGTATTATGCAAGATGCCAAAAGGGGGATAATATTTATAATTAGACATTTTATCTAACGGTAACCTATGATTGGTTGACAGAAAAAATTCTGAAAATCGATCGTTTATTAAGTAGTCAGAAATAGAAAACTTTTCACGACTGATTATAGTCTACGCATGCGTATATATAACATACTTTAAACAAAAAAAAAATTATACTTAAATATAAAGACTAAGATTTTGAAAAATGATATTTCTTATTAATTATTCATGCTTCCATACACGATTTTTTAAATCAGATCAGTTTAGTAATTGCTCCAAAAGACAAAATATGACTAGTTATTTAGTTTAGGCAAAGTATATATACATAACATAATATTTTAGTTATATATATATAGAAACAGAGGGAGTATAATTTTAAACACCGCCCTTTAACAAAAAAAAAAAAAAAAAAATTAAACACCTACGAATCACAAATAAAATATCCAGCAAATAATACGATTTTTAATTTGCACTATTCAATGATTTTTTCTTACATTACACACATATAGATCGATCACTACGACAATTACAATATTTATTTCATCGTCGATCAGATTCTTTTGGTTAGAAATAGTAGTATAAAATAAGATTTGTTCTTGTGGCTTGAGACTAAAGGGATAAATGGTATATGATGACGATCGCCGATCGATGCTGAGTTTCGATCTGTGTGTCACGTCACCGTTTCTGGACCTATTGTGTTTGTGACTTTTTTCACAATCTCTTTATACCAAACGGTCCATATTCTTTTCAACGAGCTTTTTCTAAATTCCGTAAATATTTTATTCTTCAAATAAATTTGATAAGTCAATCAATTATTGCACTTTACTAATTACAAGTCATTGTTTTGTTTTTTTTCTCCTTTTTCTTAGTTTTTGAATTTCTATTTTATGCGACAGCCACACAAATTTTAAATTGGACTTGTTAAACCTTATAATAGTGTAACCCTATCTGTTCTTTATGGGCATTATACCCGCTCGAATCACAGTTAACCGGGCTGTGTCACCGTCCAGAAAGTAATCACGGTTTATATATGGAAAGACATAGCCATATAAACACAATTTCGTAGAAAATTTGAGTCCCACCCGATCTGATCCATACAAATAAAGTATATTAAATCCAAATAATTTATCTTCAAATACATTTTTTTCTGGTCAAAACATATAACATAGTGATTTGTGTTAGTACTCTTATTACATAACCACCTAAATTCAATCAAACTCGTATAGTTACCAATCGCAAAGTGATATTAAAAACTTAATTCTATGACATTTATAGAATCCTTTTTTGGTTACTCATCACTGCTTTCAAATATTTTAGTATCGCTTACGTTTTTCTTTATCCATCATGAAGCTTATATTATTTGTGTTACCAGTTAGAACCAATATATATATTTTGGTTATGAATGTTTGTAGCATAAAGGACTAGGAAATGTAAGTTCTAGTTCTAGCTGGTGATTTTGTGGTGTGGTACGGTCGATGTATCACTATCTAAATTTTTAATATAATATATATAATATAATGCATATTATTAACACAAAAAAATGTACAAAGTACGGTATTTCAACAATATTAGATGTGATAAAAAGAAAAAAGAAAAAAAAGATCTAATCTATATATACATTTCACAATCGTTTTAAGTCATTATAGTAGGTGTTATTTTATCTTTATAATAAAAAGATGAAACTGATGAAAAAAAAAAAAAAAAAATGAACGTAATCGATTTATGGTATTCCAATGGATGGAAAACTTATCTTAAGTTTAAGAGACCATTTTCCATAGTTAGTCAGAATGGATATCTTGATAGACAAAAATAGATTTGACACTTTAAAAACTCTAATGATTAGTCATATAAAAAGAAAAATCAAACGAAACTGGTAATACATTATTGGATAATATAGCTATTGTGGAAAAAATAAGACTAACGTACTAGTAAATGGTAATACATTTTTATTGGATAATTGGCTATTGTGGAAAAATTAAAACTTAAAGGACCTAAATAATCTAATCATTTCTAAAAGAATTAATTCAAAATTGCTTAATGGTCTCTCTGTGCGACACAATGCATTGACTTAAAGAGTTTTGAAGCGCTGAAATACAGAGACAGTTAGGTCAGATCCATGCGACTGGTAAGTTTTCGTCGTGCAATTAAAATTAATTTTATATAACCTAAGAAAGTGTCAAAACCAATTTGATCAACTTGCTTAAGCCCATCAGTCCAAAAAAAAAAAAAAAAATCTCTCGTTAACTGATAAAGTTAATAGTTAATCCAAAAAGTAGCTAGACGCAACGTGACTAACTTAATTTTCTATGAACACACTTGTTTAGGTTAGGTTGATATTGGATAAAATAAAATTTATTGAATGAACGTTAATTAAAAAGGAATGTGTCACAGCCATCGTATGACAACATAAACTAGATCCGAAGAATCTTTGTCAGCATCGGTTATTTTCTCTAACGGTGTGGTCGATAGATTCCATCGATATGTAGACCGACACTCCTCTAAACTCTTTGTCGGTCGCCGTTTGGATTTTCTTTTCATCATCGAACAGATGCAAAATAGCTTCCATTTTTATTAAACTTTCTTCTTCCTTTTTTTTTTTTTTTTTCATAAGCATATTTTTTATAATTATCTAAAACGTACTTATTTATTTATGTCAAAAGATATCATTATCATCTTTTTTTTCGCTGTCAAATGCAAACACATACTTAGATATTTAAGGCGGGCATACTATATTTATCAATATCACATGTTTTTATAATAATCATCACCAGTTTTTTGTTTTCTAATATTGGTTTTTCTTCCAAAAACATCGAAAATTTATATGCAATCAAATAAAAATCATGTTCAGATTTAAGCAAAATGTTTATTCAATATAAAAATGATGTCCATATTTCTTTTAGTCCACCTCAAAATTACGGATTTGAGTTTCGATATCGAAAAGAGAGCTAATAATATGTACATGTTCGGATCCCCATTCTACATGGATTATAGGCCAAAAGCCTAAACCTCTTAGTGGTAATCAGATTAATAAAAAAAAAAAAAAAAAAAAAAAAAAACTAAAAGAAAAAGAATTAGGATTGAATCAAAACTACTAGTTTTGAAATGTACCGCATTTTCATATTTTTCATAATAGTGCGATGATGCGTGTGTACACTTTCCGGATGTAGGAGTAAAACTTGATCACGAACAGTGAGATTCATGCACTTGTTTTAAGAAGTTCCAAGTTGACGATAAATTGCTCCAAAATACGTAGTATGTGATATTGCTATATACGAATATACAAATGATATAGATACGTATATATGTATAGAAGCAATATGAGAAACATGAATTAAATTTTAAAGTAGGTGAAGGACAACGACAAGTAGTCAAAAAAAAAAAGGACCCACGCGGCAAATATGAGTGGAGACTTTGTTTGGCGCAGATAGTCGGATAAGTGTCAGCGACTCATTCTTTTCTTCAAAACCCCAAATCATCATCATCATATGTTCTTTAACAATTCGTTTGCAAAAGAATTGTTTTTTCTTGTTATTGAATATGTTTTGGAAAAGCAAATGTTTTTTTGTTTCTTAGTACATGATAACATTCTTTTTACACGTGAGTAACGTAACGCTGTTTTTGGGACTCACGAGAGCTATACGTATAATTTTTATTTCCATGTACTTCACATAATAATCTCCTTTGTGAACATGTATACTAATCTAAAAAGAGTCCCTAGACCCTAGCTAGTATAATATGAATCAAAATGATCTAAATGTTCCACATAACAAAATGTATACAACATTATTAGTAATCTCTTCGCAAACATGCAAAAACTTCATTGTAAAACAAAATAAACGTAACTCATTTTAGGAATATCGCATATTAATTTTGATTTGTAACACTCATAATAGAAAATAACCATTAAAAAGATTCAAATATTCGAGTTATGTAGAATGAGTAGATTTTATAAGCCAAAACCCCAGTGGAATACTCAGAAAACAATATATTTGATCTGTATAAAAATGGCAGAATGTATATATAATGTGCAAAAACTTATATAATTACGTAAGAATTCATTGATTGTGCGGATAAAAACTTCCCACCATTGTCGAATATCATAGTTCATTTGTTAATCTCATACATAAAATAAATAATATTATCTATGAGTCTTTTTACAACACAGATAATATTTGTTTTATTTTTCGAGATAAAATGAAAGCCACTGAGAATAACGCATAATTCTCTCATGACATGCCATGTTCTGCATCCGATATCTGTTGTATTGATATTTTCATTTATTTATTAAAATAAAAATTTCTCTTTGTATTGTAATATTATATATCTCCTATGCATGATGTCATGGTGACATTAGGATGAAATGCAGAAGACTACAAAAACGAAAGTTTATTTTTTGCACGATCGCAAAAACGATGATACGATCGGAAAAACCGTCATGGCCGTGACAGACACGTGGGGTAGTGAGCTCCAATGCTCCATGAGTAAAGAAAAGAAGAAATAAATTTAGTCTTCTAGACAAATAAATATTTAGCAATGACGGTCAAAAGAATAGCACTTTGATTAGTCTTATATATCCTTATTTTATACTCTTGATTAGGATTAATTACGGACAGTTCTTTTATTTTCTTAAATAATAACAGTGTTTGTATGACAAAACATGAATACCATGTTTCTAACGTTTCCTTGGGTAATTATTTATCAAAGTTATTACGTGCCATTCATTCTCACAATAGATGTCGCAGATGCAATATCACGCACCATTTGTATATATAGTGTTTAATGACATGACAATGACATAGTTATAAGGTGTGTACATGTGTAATTAGCATTTTTTTTATGGCCATAAACCAGAATTTACATCAAATTCAAATATTTTAGAAAAAGGATTGTATAGGATTTGCAACTTCTTAAATTTCATATTATTAAAAAAGCGAAAAACTGAACAAATCGAACTACTGTAACGCGTTAACACATTTCTTGATCACCCAGAAAGTTTCCAAACATGATAGTAGTTTATATTTTCGGGATCGAAATGTATTACACTAAGAACCCCTTACACTAAAAACTCATGAGTTTAAGTATTCAAAAGGCTATAACTTTATATGTGTCAAACACAAAAATATGTTATGTTAATTAACAAAAAAAAAAACCAGAAAAACAAAATATGTAAATTAATCATTTTTTCTATATCAATATCTGAATATGTGATTTTGAAGCGCGCTACTTTTGAAAAAAACTCATATTACACCAACAGAACTACATACTCGTACTCTTCGAGAAAAGCTGAAATTTTGGAAGATGGAGAAAATATGGAATTATACATATATAATAAGATATTTCAGTGCAAGGGTTTCTTCCCACAACATCTTTCAGCAACCATTTATTTGTAGACATAGTATAAATTATATAACAGTATCGTTAATGATTCATGAACTTATAAACTTGTAATCATGTTTTATTTGGCTTAAAGGTGTGAAACTGGTAGCAAGTTTTGAAAAAAATACTTGTAAACTTTATCATTTCTTTTGAGAAAGTAATTTACACCCAAAAAATATAACCATTTGGCACGCTATAATGCACAAAGCGCAATCAAAACATCTCTTTGGTTATGTGGCTACGGATTAGTGGTTGACTAGTATTGGTCTTCTACTCTTCTTATAAGTTTTACCTTTTTTTAGGTAAGTTGACTCCTATTTATCTTCATTTTTCTATCCTATTTTCTTAATTATAAGTTTTAGGTAAAGTTGACTCCTAATTTATCTCTTTTTATTTATTTTCTTAATTAAATTGAAGGTCAACGCAGAACTCAAGATCAGTACGACTCTTCTAGATATCGTGCCAAGAACACGACAAGAGCCGCCCCACGCTTCGACTCTAGTTTTGTCTTATTCATTTGTTTTCGAAATTATTTTATAAATATAAATAAAACTCAAAGTTTATGGTAAATTATTACAAAGAATCTTTTGAAGATTAACATGATTAATTTCAAATGTAAGATTATGCCTATATATAACCTTTGTAGTAGTGGTAGTAGTAGAGATAAGCTAGAGGAAATTAAAGTCTCTCTTGCTATTTTTGGAAAAAATATTTGCAACTAAAAAAATAAAATTTCAATTTTGTTTACAAATATTGTTGTTTAAGAAAAGAGCATGTTTAAATTACATACGTTAAATGAAAATGTTGGCAAAATAGTTAAATTTACGTTAGCTCAAAAACACAATATCAAATAATCCTTTACATAATAACTTTTTCCTGAAAATTTTCACCTTAACATGATACATTAAACCAAACGATTCTTATGAAACGATAGTCTACGTTGCTAAAATATAGTCGTTGTTTGAAACCTTATGAGAAAATGCAGTTTGTCATTCTCTTCTGTAAATCACGTATAATAATAATAATATTGGTTAATTGTTATAGAATTAGTTATAAAAAAGGGTTAAATTCGGATTTAGAAACCGTAAATACTGTAATTTTTTTTGTTCTCTTTACAAATTAATAAAATATAACTTGAAAGCTTCTCACTATAGTATGACACCTCAGCAATTTAAAAACCGGGAGCTGACACCTAATTTAAAACAGGTAGCCAATCAAAATATAACAATTAATACAGCTCAGATTTTTGAACCAATGTTTATTATTCTTGGTCCACGTCACCTTCTCTCTACTCGTAAGCCTCTCGCCAATGTTTTCAAGTCCGGGCCGGTCCGATCAGTTAACCCGCGACCCAAAGACATCACCGGTTCGGATATAGTCCTAATAACCGGCAGTATTAAAACCGATAAAATCTAGAAAAACTCGCTATTAATCCGTGATTCGGTGAACCGATTGACCCGGCCGAGTAGCGGTTAAAAAAAATCTGCTTGATTTTTGAAATAAAGTATAAGAGTTTTATAGTTTTAATTATTTTTAGAACCTTTTATTCTTTCAGAAGTTTAAACGGCAACACATATGACTCACAATACACCTCTCGTCTTCAACGTTTAAGTAACAGTTGGTTGTTCTATTTCTAATTTTTCTCTTTTATTCTAAAAATTCATTTTTATTTATAATGATCATGTGTTTACCTGATTTTGAATATTAGACTATTAATATAATCTTTTCCAACTTGATGGGTACTCTTATTTTGCTCTACGCAATCAAATACAGTATGTTAGGTGTTCTTGTATTATACTCATTTATCCCCATGTTATACTAACACGTAATGCTTATATATATATATATATATATATATATTTAAATGTATAAGTTATATAAGTACATAAAATAAATGTTAATCAATTGATCCGTAATTGAACCCGGTTGACCTGATGACCCGGAAGATAGTCCGGTTCATAATCCGGGTCGGATTTCAAAACATTACCTCTCGCCGACCGAATCAAAAAAGTCAAAAGTCTCACTCTTCGTCTTTTTCACGCCAAATGCTTTTCTTCCTCAACTCATAGAGAGAGAGTAGTAGCTGATGTGTTCATTCAAGTTGTAGCAGACACTCCGTCTATCATCACCAACATATCCTTCATAATTGGCTTCTCAAGCTAGAGCGAAATTGTAATAGATTTACCACAGTTTTTACGCGAAGTAAGAATGCAATACATTTGGAGAGTTAGGCTCTCTCTCATCTCCTCTTTCTCTCTTTTTTGGATATCTCTCTTTGATTCTTCAATTTCAGTCAATTTTCTATCACAAAACCGAGAAGAAGTTTTTAAGACAGATAATTTGAGTAGAAGCAATACCAAAGATTTTCACCCAACCCACAAACTCGATGAAGATGGATTTGGACCCGTCTTCAAGGTAACCTCAATTCTGACATGCCCGATCTTAAAGTTTCCTCTTTTAAGTGTATGTTTGACCATTTTGTTGTTTGTAATTTCTTTGTGTGTGGTTTGTATTGTATTGATTCATTCTCATTTCATAGATTTTTGTCTGATATTTTTGTGTAGCAATTCTTAGTACAATAGCTTGATCCAGAGTATTGGATATGATGCGATTAGGTAGAACATTGCTATGGTATGTTACAGTTGAGGTTCTTTGAGGGTTTATGATTACGGTGTATGCAGATAGCCTCATCGCATATTAGAAACAACCTCACTTTCTCAATCTAAAGTCAAATTAATAACAAAACACAAAAGTCACACAAATCTTTTCAAAAGCCTCTCGATGTTGGTTAGTGAAGTTTGTTTGTTTTTTAGGACTCTTGCTTATTATTTTCAAGTAGATTATACTTCTTTAAATGATATAATTTTGTATTTGGATGTTTTTTGTTCTATTTTTTTTTGTAATTTCAGATAATTTGATGATGGTTGGACATTATTGGCTTTGGGTTTCTAAGCTCACACCTAATCCCACCTTGAAGACCTTGATCAAAAATACGCTTGATTCTATCTGTTACGACTTTAGTCACGAACCAAGCCGTAAGTGTTTATATTTTAACATATTAATTATAAGTTACAAAGAAAGTTATTGACCAATTTAGAGTTCGATTATGACATAGTTTTGTTCTTTTGTTTAGTGGTCTCTTAGAGTCTTAGTTATATGTAACTTATTAATCAATTTGACCGGTTTCTATCTCTAAATTTCAGTGCGTGAGCTTGATGTACTTGGAGAAATTTATGAAAGAAAGGCATACCTTTTAGAATTTTCGAGCGTTGAGATGCCATATAAAACATACAATGGTGTGAATGTGTGTCAATATATCATATTTGTAGCAATATGATAGATAATATTCTTTAACATTAGATTGAAACAATATTTAAGTTCCTAAATTTTTATATTGTAGTACATTACGTCTCTGTCTGTTTTCTTCAGGCACACGTGGTTATGCTGGAAGCATCATGGAATATTAAGATTTTGTAGTATTTTTCTTTAATTATGTGCATGTCTTCGTGATATAACAATACTTATGATAAACTTAGCCTTTTAATTTGTTTGAACGCAGGTCCACAACTATGTTCTGTCTCCTCCAATCAATAACAACATTAGGATGAGTTCTGACTTCTGATATGATCCAAGTTTTTCGTTTTAGGAAAAAAAAATCTAGGTTATTTACTAGAACTCAAACTCTTTCATTGTTCACTCTTGAACTACTGATTCTTACCACCCTTACTTATTGAACATGTGGAAGCTGGAATTGATGATTGCTTGCATATCGAGTTTGGCATATATCTACCAAAGCCTGTTTTTATTCATGGACAACTCTCTCGCTTTATCACGAGTCTCTTCAAGAAAAGGTTAGTGAATATAAAATGAAGGAACAAACAAAAAAAAAGGCTAACAATGAAAAATGTCACAGTTTGGTGATTAAAAAATAACTTTTAAAGAAAATTTGAATGAAGATTCTAACCAATGTCGTGCTTAGAATAGTGGAGGCTTAGGGCAACAATTAAAAAATGTAGCTTTTTTAGAAAAGAAATTATTACAATACTGAATAAAAAATTATTTATAATGAAAACCAAAAAATAAAAATATATTTTGCTAACCAAAATTAGAAAATTTCTATAGAATATAATATTCACCAAAAATGCTATTAAAAGACAAATTATATCATACTAAACTAAACGTATGGGCTTAATCTTTTTATAAATATGTGGCCTAATTTTTTTTTTTTTTTGGTGGTTGTGGGCATTTTGCGTTTTTTGTCCAAAGATAAACACGTCAATGACTCTAACTATTGAATCTCAAAATTAATTTATCACTCCTATATATATTTGCTAAAATAACATATAAGCTAATTATTCTTGAAAATTTGATCAATAAATAAACTTTTAAAACAATTCCGCGGCGTAGCGTGAATATTAACTTAGTATATTTAATTTTATATCTTGTTTTTCATCTATAATTTAATCATACGTAGTCAATGCTTAGTTAATTTTTTTCTTGTGCCGCCATATATTTCACTTGAAGTCTAGAACTAAAAACAAGGAGTACATTCTTTAATTAATGAGATAAAAATGTGAAAAGTACGTTTCACCCTAGAATTACTTTTAAGATTCTAAATTACTTTTAATTTTGTTATAGTTTTTTCCCCGTAATTTTCGTTTTTAATAGACAAAGTAATCATCATTACTTTCATTACTTTCGCAGACTTCTAAGAAGGGTTCGAGAGAAGAAATGAATAAACAACATCAATGGGGTTTTTAGAGTCTTTGAGATGTGGTCGTCGTCTCTATTGGTCCCAAACTCAATTCCGATATAAGTTGCCAAAACATAATAAAATTTGACTCGGTCTATTTGTTACTTTTTAGGATTTGATTTTCTTTTTATAAATATTATATAGTATGATTTAACATATTAATTATGACGTTTAAGTTTGTATATTACGTTGAAGACATACGTTACATTGTGTGAAATGACATCAGGAATGAGCTGGATTTGCGAACCAGTGAAGGGCTACCATCTCTGGAGTCTCTCGGTGCTTCTATAAGAACCTGATTTGGACAATATATGCATGTGGACGTCTACGTTACAAGTGTGCTTTGTTTGAGACTAACTGTTCGGATCTATGTAATGTGATAACTGAGAAGCCTTAAAGATTTTCTCATTCTAAGTTTTTTATATCTTTCAAAGACGGTTTTTTTTTTCTCGTTCTGCTAGGATTAGAAATTTTAACTACTTTTTGTAAGTGATTGACCGACAAATTGGTTGGATTTATTCAACGGAAAAAGGTTTGTATATCACGCTAACAATATATTTCCTCTCACAATTATATTGCTTATATCATTTTTGTTTGCCGGTTTTCATGTCTCTATTTGTGGACTATTATCTTTATTAACGGCCGGTTTATACTTTAATAAGTTTGAAATAATATTACTTGTCCATACAAATAACTGTACAATATATCAGCTAGCTTGAAAGTTGAAACTATTATAAATTAAACACATTTAACTATGAAACTGTCAAATATATATATATATATATAGATGACATTATCAAATATATATTTGGTCAAACTAGATTTAATTTATAAATAAGATTAATATTACGTATTCTCCCATCAATGGGAAATATATTCATATCTTGAAATTAAAGGGACTTACGAAATTCATGTACTTGGATGAAACAAAACAATTTCTTTCAAGTTTCTCCATATCTTCAAACATTTATAATATTGTTTATGGGATACTGAGATGTTTTTATAGCTAGCTATTAAGATGAGTAGAGATAGGAAGACTTCTTTCTATTTTCAATTTTTAGCTATTATGTCAGTGAGCAATTCAACGACTTCTTTCTATTACTATCTGCAACTGACGCTAAAAATTATCATACCATTTTCATCTTAATTGTGTTCAATTTAGTTTTATTACACTTAAAAATTCAGGTTTAGTTCAGATTATTTGGTAAGAAAACTCATATATATCTCGAGTGGACTGGTATATAAAGTATGTATAAACAATTTTCACTTAAGAGTTCAAAATTTTCGGCCCATGATAAAACAAGAAGCCCAAAAATATTTAAGTACGTCGATTAATACAGCTTTTAAATAGTACTATTTACTCGGTAATCAGTATAGGTGATTTGAGACGTCGTTTTATTGGAGCCTTTGACGTTTAGACC
Organism: Camelina neglecta; assembly: GCA_023864065.1. Classification (NCBI taxonomy): domain Eukaryota; kingdom Viridiplantae; phylum Streptophyta; class Magnoliopsida; order Brassicales; family Brassicaceae; genus Camelina; species Camelina neglecta. The sequence continues at coordinate 31,261,566 of CM043456.1, forward strand.
TGACTTGATTCTGTTTTGTTTACTCAGATCATACTCGGCATATACAGAGATACAGTTTACGATCATTTTTGCTTAAGGGCTCAAAGATGATTAAAATCTTAACATCCAGCTCCAAATTTGACTAATTTCTTGTTGAACTTCGTATGCATATCCAATTCAATGGAGATTCACTCAAATTACTAGATCATCTTGCTTTCACTTGGCTTGACTTGATGATGCTATCTGATATTCTTGAAAATGTTGAGCCTCTTCTTTAGAAATAATAACATATAGTTGAATCGATTAGCAGATAGAATTAGAGCTAAACTTTCATCATACAAGTAACTAAGATAAGCGGTGTCAAACGCGGAACAAAGAAGACCAAGACAAGATCCTGCAGCTGCTTCTGATTCCATTTGAACTATGGTTAGTTGGAAATATATGTATGTTTTCAAAACACAAACTAGTATCATCCAAAATAAATCGCTTATATTCATGATAAATTGGGTGCAAAATGTCTTACGCTCACCAAACATCTCATTGTTAACATTTATAACTATCACCAAGTCCATGATCCATCCATCAAATAAACAGAAGTTAGGTTGTCAATACTAATGGATAGTGCAATGCATTGCAGCTTCAAACTATGCTCTAAAGTTCTATTGAGTTTGTTGCGAACCATACCTTACCATTTATTTTTTTGCGATCTCAGTGGCTCTGAAGAGACCACTACATATATATCAATAGGTCAACGAGTTATGGTTATAATGATAATTGATTTTGTATTTGCTTGAGCTTGGTGGAGAGAAAAAATCATAAAGACATTTATGTAAAAAGTTTCATTAAAATTATAAATATATTTTTTTTTAATTTAATGTTTAAGAAAGTGTCTAATGCTTAAAATGCTTAACTGAACCTAGATGATTTTAGGCGATTTAAGCTTTTACAACGTAAAACATACATCTAATATTATAGATAAAAATCAAATAACATATATAGTAGAAAAATAAAAATATTAAATCGTAAAAATTGTAAAAAAAATATTTATTCAATTCATATAAAACAACATATAAACGTTTATGACTATGTACATGGAAATAAAACTTATAAATTTAAATTATATAGTTAGAATAATACACTATAACGAGGATTATGGATTTTAGGCGGCCAAAAGGATTGTCTAAATGTCACCCAATACTTACAACTTAAATAACCGTGTAAACTACTTTTTGGTTTTATATTACTATGATTTATTTTAAGTTCTAAGTCATTATGTGAAAACGGAAAATAAGAATTCCGCTAGTGAAATTAACATATACATACGTCTATATGTAGTGTCAGATCATTTCATCTCCCTAGCTAATATTAAAAGTTCAAATTTTAAATTGATATTAAATACTTTTAATGTAATTTTTGTAGTTAATTCAGATTGCAATTTGATAGAAACCGTTGCATTTTCGGTTCCGTTTGGATTTCTTTTTTGGTCCCACAGCCCACGTTTCTTGTACCATTATTCAGACAAGACAAAGAATAATGTCTTATTGAAGACTGACTTAACGAAACCTTTCTTTGTAATTTTTTTTTTTTTTTTTTTTTGACAACAGGAATAACGAAACCTTTCTAAAGGAAAAGAAACAATATTTGGTTCTTTTAGAAATTTTAATTGCAAAACAAATAAAATTAAACAACGTAGGGAAAAAAAGAGAAAAAATAGACTAATGTGTGTGATACACTTAACCATGATTGGTACTTAAAAATCCATTAATTTATGTTTTAAGAAAATGATAGTGTTCCATTATAGTGTTTCCCGGAAACAAACCGTGATTTGCGGAGGTTACAACGTCAATTAGTTCAACATGGCTTTACTTAAGGCAAAAGACTATAATTTCAAATAGTGAGATAATAATATTATTCAAAATTAAGTGGATTGGTTTAAAAATCATAACATGGTACTAAAAATATATATTTTAATATATGTATATACGAAATAATCACAATTTTTCACAAATCACAACTCATTGCTAACCAGCTCATAAGCTAAAAAAGACAACTCATATCTCCACTCTTTTGACAAAAACAGAACACCAAACATTAAACCCTTCATAACACACAAATCTCACCATCCAACGAAAAAAAAAAAAGATGTCTCTACTTCTTCTTCTTCTTCTTCTTCTTGTCCGATTCATTACTCCATCTTCACAGTCTTCGATCCGAAACCTCCTCGAAGCTCGTGGTTTACCAGGTGGTTTGTTTCCAGACAACGTGGAGAGTTATAGTCTAGATGAGAAGACAGGGGAGCTCGAAGTTCAACTACAGAATCCTTGTTTCGCTCGGTTCGAAAACAGAGTTTTCTTTGATAGTGTGATTAAAGCAAACCTAAGCTATGGTGGGCTTGTTGGACTTAAAGGTTTGAAACAAGAAGAGCTTTTTCTTTGGTTACCAGTAAAAGGCATTGCAGTGAATGATCCTTCTTCTGGACTTGTTCTATTCGATATCGGTGTTGCTCATAAACAAATCTCTCGTTCTCTTTTTGAAGATCCTCCTGTTTGTTACCCTCCTGGTGAGTTATTGGTTTTCTCAAAACGTTGTCATGTTTTATGCTAAGTGCTTTATTAATTTACTGATAGAAACTCATACTAAAGTCCATTGAATCATAACTTTGTTTGTAGGATCTATAATGGAGAAGTTAGAGAAAAGCAAGATGGATATTCAGCTAAAGAGATGAAAGAGTATTTTTCTTTGGGGTGTGTAAGATTCAAAACTCAAAAATTGTCTCTTTGAAACTTGAACAAAAAATGTGTTTTTGTTTTTTTAATTTCTTTTACCTTTTTCTTTGGGGTTGTTTGGGGAAATGTGGAAAGTTTCGGGAAATATGTGTAAAATCTGGAAAGAAAGGAGGAAAATTTTGGAACTTTGTATAAACTATGGGGTCTATAAAGTAATCAATTTTGTCACTTGTCATTTTTTTGTTTAATTTTTTTTTTCTTTATATGGAGGGAATATAGAGTACTTTAGTTGTTTATTATACTTTTGCTTTAATTTTGGAAAATGATGTTTTTGCATTTTAATCATTATCGTCTAGCATAATCATTGACATAGAATTACGCTTTGAACGGAAGCTGCATTTTATACCAAACAGGCGAACACAGCTGTTAACCTAAAAGACAACAGACTTATAATTAATGACAAAATTCTAGATATTACAATAAGTGTTCAAAACTTTTATTAACTTTAAATCGAGTGGATACTTTGGGTAGAATAAATATTTCCTTCGTATCAAAATGTATAAATGATGTTTAACGTCATCTCACAATGATTAATCTTTTTTTTTTCTGAACTTTTAATTTTTTAATTCTACGAAAACATAATTTATTATCTATCTAAACATAATCCAACAATTAATAAAACAATGTACATAATGCAAATGGTCATTAAAAATTGTATTAAAAAATAAGAATTTCAGTGAATTATTTTTTTCTTTCCAAAAATGTATCCAGATCAGATCCATATATCATTTAAACTAGGATACTACATTTTTTTTTTTTTGGAATGAAATTAAATTAAGTTTTGAATCTTATACTCCATCCGTTTCAAAATATAAGATGTTTTAGAGAAGTTTTTTGTTTCATAATATAAGATGTTTTCAAGTTTCTATGCAACTTTTTGATTAGTTTAATATTTTATATTATGCAGTATTGTTTCTGATTAGTTGAACTTGTTAAAAGTAAAAAACTTCTTAATCTGCGTGTTTTAGTTAAATTATCCTATATTTTGAAACAGAGAGAATATATTTTTTCATTCCTCTTATTTCAATAGATTTACAATACGTTGTACTGTAAATATGTTAGTTATGTGCTATTGTTAGTAACATCTTTGGAATTCTCGGTGTTGAATGCCACGTTGTATCATTTGATCAAATTTCTAAAGTCAACATGATTTCACCAATTTTTTTTTGACTCTATGGTTAATTTTAGAATTTATATAATTTTAAAATTCTTAAATGAGAAAATGGTAGTTGAAATTAGATAACCTAATATTTGTTTTCTCTCTAAAACAAACTTTTAAATTAAAAATAAATGTTTGAATAGACTTCCAATCTATAGGATAAATATTTATAAAAAATATTAAATTTTGCTTTAGATAATCAAAATAATCAATGAGCTTGAGAATTGTGTCAGCTTATAAGTCCTTACCACAACGATTATGTTTACTTTGTGGTTAGGCGAATCATCTTGTTACAAATGAAAAACAGTGAAGAAATCTAATAGTTTCCTAATGAAAAGAAGATTGAAAAAAAAAAAACTGAGGTCATAGAAGACTAACACTTTGGGTTAAGAGGAGCAAATTGGTTACGTTAACGTTGAAAATATCAGGATCTTGCTTTGATTAACACTATTGTTGGTGCGAGAATTGACACCCCCGACATACCGGTCTAAACCCATAAAAAAACCAGTTGCCTAACCGGAAATTCATTTTGGGATTGGATTCAGTCTTTGAACAAAGATCCAAAAGGACAGATAGACCCAACCCAAGATCGAATAGCCGACTTCCCGAATCGCCTCCAGACCGACCTGAAGAAAAGAAGGAACTTTCCTAATTACAGTTCGATTGATTAGGAAAGTGAATATAAATTGTAATCTATGAAAGCATATAAAAGGAGATATCCCCTTCTTTGTAAACCATCCAGCAATTAATAATTCTGAGTTTTTCATTATTTTTGAGCGAAACTCTAACTTCTTTCTCAAGAAATCTCAATTGTTTCTTGTCTTTAACTTAGATCCAATTTCTTAGAGAAAGTTTTATTGAATTTGTTTCCCCTTTAAAATAAATTCATTGTTCCTTTAAAACAAATTCATTGTATGAAACCAGTTTCTACAACTTTGTTTTAAATCGAATTTGAATTTCTATTGGATTTTCTCGTTGATCAAAGAAATTGTGATTTGTGATATATAAAGAGTGGTTTAGCTCCATCCACAACCAAAATGATCACTCCTATGATGATGGCCTCGGCCTACGGTTTTCCACTCTTGTTCTATAGTTTCTTACAAGTGTGTTACAAGAAACAAAAATCTTATAGTTTTTCTATTTTTTTCTGCTTTCTAATCTCAAAAACGATCACACTGTAAAACAATTTTTTTTTCTTTGGGTTTGAATAATTTTTACATGCGATTAAAAAAAAAAAGCGAGGAGAAAAAGAGGAAACGATTAATGAAAATAAACAAAAGTAAACTAAGGATAATATAGACAATACACATACGAAAAATATGTTAACATGATAACACTTTTTTTTAAAGTGTCTTAGCGTGGAAATATCCCTCAAATTAATTATGTTAAGTATAGTATAGCATATATCTCAAATTTTAAGTAAATTTGTATAACAAACATTTTTTAAATTTTAAATGATTCTTTTACACATATATATTAAAATTGAATTATAAAATAATATTATTACCAAAAAATATAGAAAATAAATTTCTAAAAAATAATTAAAAAATTGGTAGTATTTTTGAAACATGATATTTTTTGGCAATAAAACTTGAGAATGTGGTATTTAGATAATTTTTTGTAGCTTAGAAAATAAATATTTTTAATATTAATTAATATTTTAAAAACACATTAGAAAATAAATATTTTTTTATTAATTATATTGTATCATTAAAAAATAAATTAATGATGTAGACTCGTTTTTTAACTTTTAAGTAAATGAATGGTGTCTCTGTGACACAGTGTTAACCCAACACCTTTCTCTCTCGTTGGCTCATCTCTGAATGATCCAATTTTATAGCTGCGTGATCCTCAAATCGGATCAATTTTATTGAGTTTGAAGCGATTGGATCGGAGATTACGATGTGCGATCGTCCGATAGGGTTATGGGCGATTTGGGTTTTACTCCTCGGAAGCTTGATCGGAGCTGCGAATAGCTCGATTCACGAGTACAAGAACGAAAAATTCACTGTAAAATTTAATGCCCGCTTCTTCCATGGCGGTAGCGAAGGTCTCTACGCTTCCAAATTTCAAGATCTAAATGCTTCTTCTCCTGATGATGATAAGCCTTTTAAAGGCAAGTCCTTTATTAGGTCAGTTTCACTCCTTCATCACTCTGGATTTGTGGGTTTTTGAATAAGGGACTTAGCTTCTTTGATATATATATAACTCTAAGTTTGTGCTTTTCTTGGTTTGTTTTTAGGTTTGATGATGTAACCTTTGTGAGGACAAAGGAATCAGCTAGCAAACAGAACGCAATGCAGTCAACAGCTGGGTTGGTTGAAGCTATAATACTTGAGGTGAAAGACCGTGATAGGATTGGGGGAGCTTTTCTCAAATCCGATGCAATTTGTTGCACGCCAGATCTTGCTGATACTGGATCTTGTAGTCTAGGGGAAGTTATTATCAACAGAAGTTCTAATGATCTTGAGTGGCCAAGACAGATCAAGACCTTTTTTAAAGGGAATAAGACAGAAGTTAATATGTCCCCTGAGACTGTGTTTATCAATAAGACTGGGATGTACTATCTTTATTTCATGATATGTGATCCGGAGTTGGATGGCACTAAAATCAGAGGAAGAACAGTTTGGAAGAACCCTGATGGTTATTTACCTGGAAAGGTAGCTCCTTTGATGAAAGTTTTTGGCTTCATGTCCTTAGCTTATCTTTTGCTTGGCCTAGTTTGGTTTGTGCGGTTTGTTCAGTTTTGGAAGGATATAATTCAGTTGCATTATCATATCACTTTGGTTATTGCTCTTGGCATGTGTGAAATGGCTGTTCGATACTTTGAATATGCTAATTTCAACTCTACTGGGATGAGGCCTATGGACGTTACCCTGTGGGCGGTGACCTTTTCGTCCATCAAAAAGACGCTTTCTAGGCTTCTGCTTCTGGTTGTCTCTATGGGTTATGGGGTAGTAAAGCCTACCCTTGGTGGCATAACCTCGAGGGTACTTCTTCTTGGAGTCATATATTTTGTCGCAACAGAGGCTCTTGAGTTGGTTGAGCATTTGGGAAACATTAATGACTTTTCAGGAAAGACCATGATATTTTTGGTGATTCCTGTGGCATTACTGGATGCTTGCTTTATTCTGTGGATTTTCTCATCGCTGGCAAGAACACTTGAGAAACTTCAGGTAAGATACAACACTTAAATCAAATTGATTTCTTTATCCATTATTAGCAGATACGAATATTGGATATTCATGTTCTGTCACATTATTATATATCCGAAGGATTAATATATACCATAGGTTTTCAAGGTTTTGAACCATGTAATCTTATTTAGATTCCAATCTGTGGCTGCTCATATACAGTAGCTTCGTAAGCCATCTACAACGTTCCAGTTCTTCTTACCTTTTATTCACTGCAGATTAAGAGAAACATGGCCAAGCTTGAGCTTTATAGGAACTTCACCAATGCACTTGCTATCGCTGTTCTGCTGTCTATTGCTTGGATTGGTTTCGAGGTAACAAATCACTACTCTAGTGAGTAGTGACTATCTCTCCTGTATTACTTGAAACCCAGAGTTAGAGGAGTGTAATTGAAATCACATTCTTCTCTGTCTCTGTATCAGCTATACTTTAATGGAACTGACCCTCTAATCGAACTCTGGCGAATGGCGTGGATCATTCCAGCGTTTTGGAACTTACTCTCTTATGGTCTGTTAGTTGTCATATGCATCCTTTGGGCTCCATCCAATAATCCTACAAGGTTTTAAGACTTTCCATTAATATTTACTCAAATGTCTTGGACTTCAATGTTCCCAATGGCTCTTATTTCGTCTTCACCGAGAGACTACATTTTGCACTCAGCTTATGTCTAATTAATTTCAAACTTGCAGGTACTCATACTTAGCGGAAGCAGGGGACGAGTTTGAAGAGGAAGGTGTCTCATTGACGGGTAGTGGAGTAAAGAGTACAGAAGATGTTGAAAGGAATGAACTTCTATTTGGGCTTCCAGATGATGTTGAAGAGGGAAAACGCGAGTAAGCTCCAGGTAGCAAGCATTAGATAGTCTATACCTCGCCGAGTAGTTTTTAGTGTATGTCTTGCATTCCCGGTATGCCAACTTTATGTAAATCTTATCCTTTGTACCTGAGTAGGTTGTTTTCTGACCTTTAAGGACTTATTTACTCAGATCAAAGTTCTTGTAGTCTTATTTGTTTACGGTTATTAAAAGTTCCATTGAGGATCTTCGGCTATATAGATAGTTACAAATTGCCCATATCTAGAGCGTCAAAGGATCTTTTATTACATTAGAGACTTGATATATTCGCCTAGACCAGGAATTTGTTGATCACTATCGTAGGCCGTAGCTGTACAGAAAAAAGGAACTGTTCTAACAATGTTAAGACAAGCTGTTGAGAATGATCTTGAGAATGGACTTGGATTCAGACACTCCCCGTTCAAACATCTCCATGCTTTAGATATCTTGTGGAAAACATGTGTTCTTGCTTCATCAACAGTTGATCCCTTGTACTCGTTCAGGTGTTAAGATCGAAACTGTCACTCCCTATTCAAACATTTTAAAAACACAAAAAAAAAAAAACAACCACCGGCCGATATGAGCAATTAATACTGATTTTTTGAACACCTGAACCATTTAACCGATCTAATTCACCATTTTCTAAAATCGGGCATTTAGAGGCTCATGAGTGCCTAGACCGCGGCCGCCTAGGCCGATTTTTTTGTACCTTGTGAATATATTGAGAACATACGAAAATTGCTGATGTTATTTCTCAGACAGATACAATTACATGTGGTTGGATCATTCCATCTTGGATACATTCTAATCTCTATTATAACAACAACATACTTCTTTGACGCACATGCCATCAGAATAACGAGCTTTTTTACAATACACAGTGCAACCTACGCTCCATGGCGAAGAACACGCTGGTGCAGTGAAGCAATCCCCATTCTTTAGAATTTCATGACCTAATTGTTAATAAAAAATCAGTACACCAATATATGAATATTCATTTTCAAAAGACAAAGTCATGTTCATAATTAAAAAATGGGTTAAGAGAAGACGCCAAGTCATACAAAATTAAATTTATAAAATGGAATGATTCTTTGGTCTGATTTGTCTGTTCGTTTTGTATTAAATGTTATTCTTTTAAAAAAAGATAAATAAGAAAGGGAAAAAAGAATGAAAGTTGTATAAAAGAGAGTAAAAGAGAGGATGAAAACATTACACCAAAAAAAAAAAAGAGAGGATGAAAACAGAAAAATAAACATAGGTAATTTAAAAAGTTTGGGTCAAAATTAGTAAATTACTATAGTAAAACCTCTATAAACTTATAATTCGGAACTAAAATATTTTACTAATTTATAGAGGTACTGATTTAGCAAATAAATTAATAGCAAGATTTGTCTAATTTCATATTTTTCTTTGGAAAAATCTATTTAAAAATAATATATTTTTGTTACAATCAATATTCCATTAGAAATTACAAGAAAAAAATTATCATGTCTTAAAACAAAAATGCAGTTATAATATTATAAATGAATTCTAGCAAGAATAAATAAAATAAGAAAGAAAAAAACAACGCAAAAATCATATTTCACTGTATATTTAATGTAAATTATTTTCTTATTTTTACCGAATTGTATCAAATGTTACACTAATCCAAGTTGGGACAATTTTTTTTTTTTAATTAATTCATAGTGAATACTACTTTAATCAAGTATTAATTTATGAAAAAAAACTTAATGTAAATAGTTGGTATAGCTTTACCTATTGGGTCTGCATGTCCGCTCCAAATAGGGGCTTCGGCGCTAGCAGTTTTTGTTTGACAACGAACATAAGATACGACGAAAATGATATTGAAAACAAATGCCACTATATATTTTATGGTGATAGCCATAATTTTTATTTTCTGGTAATGAGCTCTTCGTTACTTATGATTATATATAATAGCACAAATATACGTAAATGGTATTTTTTTTTGGTCAATGGTATTTTTTATTTTTATTGATTTATAGTCAAAAGAAACTAATTTATTTCTATATATAATGATATCTTATATAATATGGTAATGTCATTTTTTAACTTTGCCGATGTGACATTTGGTGTTCTATTTTTACGACACATGTACTTTACATTAATTTGAAGTTTGATCTTTTAAATTTATTTACTTAGAAAACTATTCATTTCTTTTATCTTCTTCTACTAAATCTTTAATTATTTTGGATATGTATTATCCCCTATATATTAAAATGGAAGCACTCTATAGAAAAAGCTGATGTGTCATCGTAAGAGAGCTATATGCACTTTTTAGCAAAATACCCTTAAATTTTCTATTTAATAACATTAACATGCTATTATATTTTCAAATAAAACAATTAACTGAATAAAATTAGATATATCATCATTTTCACACAAATTTAAATATTACATATTAAAACTAATTAAATAATTGCATACTATTTTAACACAAAATTTCACTAAAATATATTTAAAAATATACAAGTCAAAGTTATATTTATTTCTTAAAATCAATATAAATATTGATTTCTTAAAATCAATATAAATATAAAATATATGTTCTATATTTTATAAACTTAAAATCAATATAAGTAAAATACTCTAAAAAGGCTATAAAAATGTATCAATTAATATAAAGTTTATAAAATATAGAACATATAACTTATTAATGAAATCATATTCCCAATAAATATAGATTTATATATATTCATAAATAAATATAAAAATGACAAAAAATTAGGAGATATCGTGATGTGTGATTATTTATATATATCTAAGTATGTAAACTAATTAATCTCAATATTTAGTGTGATTATTAATTAAAATTTGAAATATTGATTACCGAATTGAAATATACGTTCTAATTATATATTCATCTGTGTTCTATTAAAAAGGAACGAGACATAACCCTTATCATTATAAATAAATTTAGTACCAAAAAAATTATAATATATTTAAAATGAGTGATTATTAGATTATGTAAAACTGTTATAGTTACTCGATAACAATAAATATGAAACTGATTTTTAAAACACACAAAAATATATATTGCCATAAATTGTAATATTTTATAAATATTTTCTTTACCACATTTACATATTTTACGGGTGAAATGTATTTTTACACGAATACTTTGATTTTGGAAATTCATTAATTTTTTCATAATAGTTTTTTTTGGTAATAATCCATCATTTATAGAAATTAACAAACCCACTAACTCAAAAGATTTAAATAGCCTAATCAAAAATATTAAATCAATAAAGAATAATAAGATCTTAGCTCGAAAGGGATGAACTTCTATAATTGAGCAAACACGAGTAAACTTTTTTACATTAGAGACTTGAGATATTTGTCTAGACCGAGAAGTCGTTGATCATCATCATAGTTGTACTTGTACATCAAAGGAACTGTTCTTGCAATATTGAGACAAGCTTTTGAGAATGATCTTGAGAATGGACTTGGATTCAGACACTCCATGTTCAAACATTTCCATGCTTTAGATATCTTGTGGAAAACATGTGTTCTTGCTTCATCAACAGTTGATCCCTCGTACTCGTTCATGTAACACTCTATGTATGATCCATCAGCTCCATCTTGGTTCTCATCCTGTTATAACAAACAAAACGATGTACAAGATTTAAGTTTCAGATTGTCTCTCCAGTCCATTAGTATCATTAGTTTAGTACGTATAACCTTGGCACTTCCGAGATCATCCCAGAGCCTGAGGATTGTAGCTGCAGACGATACAATCCTCGGGTTGCTCTCAATTAGTTCAACTTTCTCTCTTGTGAGTTCTTCTCCCAACAAGAAGTAGACATGGAGCATCACTAAATGAACACCTGAACTCACAACCCCATTCTTCATATACTCTTCAGTATTCGGTAAGTAACCTGAATTAAACCACTTTGCTTCTATCAAGAATGCTTTACACAAACTTGCCCACTGAGAAACAAAGATATCATACTGTTAATAAGGTTTGAACCAGTAGAGCTATATAATATGATACAAACAAATCTATACACATGATGATGTTTTGAATGATAATTACCGATTTTCGAAGAGAGTCTGTTGGGTTCCAGCCATGTGATTTGCTGATCTTCATGCTAATCTCCATTGTGATCATATCTAGAGCCTCAAAGCAAACCTTCATGTATCTCGGTAGCTTCTCAAGCCCCTTGTGATCCCATCTTGACAAATATTTTCATTTATCATTAATTTACATAGTTAAAATAAGTATTAATGGGAATAAACATAACATATCGACTGTAGTTTATATGTATTTACCTCTCAACAACTTGTGTGAAGATGATTAGTTCTTCTAGCTTTCCATAAACATCGAAAATGTCATCTATAACGTAAACAAGCGATATTGGTTTGGTAAGATCAAGCCTTTGTTCGGTTAATGTTGGATCTTGAAGAATTTCCCTGGACCATTTGTACCATTTTAATGGCTGGTTTCTTATCTTCCTCAGCTCTTTTTCTAAACCAAGCTCTCTCCACCATCTGAAAAAAAGTAGAAAAATGTGCTCTCGAATTCACATATATTTGACATAATTAACATTGATCTACAGGGCGTAGCTTGATGAAATTACTTTGATATTTGAGACATTTCTTCATGAACAAGGGACTTCAACAAAATGGACTTAATCTCAGCCACTCCCAATAGAGATTGAAACCACTCTTTATTTTCTTGACCCGCAATTTTGATCATGCTTATGAACCTGTTAGACGTTAATCTTCTTAATGTTTTGTGGCGAGGCTGCGCCAAAGTACTCATCATAACTCGCTCTTGATGACTTTTTTGACATGAGCAAAGTTCATTAAGGCGGTCAAACGTAAATTCTCTCACTCCATCATGTGTTTCTTCGTCTTCTAGAAAGAGCTCAAAAGCTTCATACAATAAAACCTTCACGTCAACTTTTGGGTCGTCTTCGAGTCTACCCTTCTTGTTAAGGATGTTTTCGAAAATACCTAAATGGTTTAAAAGCATCATGACTTGACAATACACATATATAACGTGAGCAATTTAGTAAGTACATATATGTGTACGTTTTGTATCACGTACTTTCTTGAACATAGTGACCATCTTGTCTCAGCACTCCAAAGCAAAGTGCGAGCTCATGAATATCACAGCCATAGAAATGGGTGCATTCTTTGTAAATTATGTGAAGGTTTTGATCGATCTCGAGTCTAAAATGGAGCACAATGCCTAAACCTTGAATGGCATTGGTCATCTCCAAGCTCCCAAATGGATCATCTCGGTTTGAAACTTGTATGTTCTTCACGTTCTTGAGATTTAAGTTTTGCAAATTTTCCTACAAGAACAAAAAAAAACACTTTATTTTGAAAAATAGTGTGACATTTGCAAAGCAACTAAAAGACATAATATATTTGTAGATACTATGGATTTCTTGTGATCAAATTGCTTCAAACGGCTAGAAGCCGGAGAGTAGATATAGGTTGACAGCGTTCTTCTAGCGGTATTTGTAGCCGAAGAAAAAGCTACATTATTGTGAAACTTCGAGATTAGAGATGTTGGAGAATTGCTTGGATTTGTAGAAGCAAAACAAGAAAGTGAATTTATTGTGGGAGCTATTAAGGCCATGAATGATGTATGAAATTATGCTTCTTATGCAAAAAGTTAATCATTAATTTGCCTAGCTAGAGCTATATATAAATTAAATTGGAGGATATATGAGAGTTCATTGAAAACTACCCGAATGGAATTTTGGAGTCACAGATTCTAAATTTTCTGCATTTTTAGGCCATACCTCTAAAGCTGACAAATACTATGAGATATTTTTTTTGTATGATGGAACTATGAGCGTTTCTTGGCCACAATGATTCTTAAGGCCTTACTAAAGGACCACTAAACAATAACATCACCTTACAAAATATCGTGTTTGGAGTCAGTTGATATATTATCTCAGCCCCAAAAGCCAAATCAAAAAGGGGTCAGCACTGGTTTAGGCACACTGTCACAGTACGGTCGAAACCAATGGTAGTGAGTTAGTAATCAATCGTGGTCTTCATCAAGATATTCATGAACTTAGAAATAAATTATATGGCTCTACCTATGTCACGAAAGTGTTCTTTATCTTTTTGGTCAAGCAGTTTGAGAGAGCTTCAGAATTAAACATATTTGTGCTAAAACAATTTTAGAATAGATAACGTATTGGAATGGAAAGTAATTTACAATAGTGCGCGAGTGAAGACAAAACATGGAAAAAACACGTAATGATTTGTACCGTCGATAAACAAGTTTTAAAAGATCTCTGAAAGTAGTGAACCCACCACTAGAGGATGGCGTGGAACCAACGGCCCGAGATTCAAGTTCAACTGGTGGAAACTCAGGCTGCTGTAATTCAAAAAGTGGATGCAGTACATTCAGTGACACGTGCAAGACAAAGTAAATGCAGAGGAATTAGGCTGGTCTACAATATCTCCGGGTAAATCAAGATGGTTTGGAGATTAAACTGGTGTAACAAAGATGTAGGTTATCAATTTCATTTTTTTTCTAATTTACGTAGGTATCGTGACAAAAAACTAATGCATGTGTATGTGTAGGGGTGTCAAGTTGGGTAAACCAACCCATAACCATAGAGATTTAGTATTTAATGGATAATGAGACAACAGTATGCTATGTAATATTTTTTTTTTTTAATGGGCTTCCAAAATTGGGCAAAAGCCTTGGACATTACATAGAAAGAACAGTTACAAAAAATGAAAGACAGATAAATCAATCCATCACCGGGGGAGGGATGGGAACTTGCTGATGGCCAGAGAGCAAAGACTCCGACACGGTTTTGTGGCAACAAGTAACAACATTGAATCGGAAAACATAGCCGGAAGCTTTCAGTCTCCAACTCTATTGCCGAACCGATGAAACACCAAACCCGGTACAGATTTCCTGGAATGCACCGAGCTCCAACTTATCGGTGCTACTATATCGGTCTCAGATTTCCTGGAATGCAACCCAACACATGAGTTCTAACACCGTTCCTCCACTTGTGCCGTTATGCGTCACACCATTTATCTAATATAAACCGTTAATTTGTTTTTATTAATTTAGAGATACAAATTATTTATATTAACATTAACATATCAGCAGGGGGGGTTACCTATAAAACCCAAAAATTGTTGAAATGTGTTGGACCGTCTAATATTCATTATGTTGTATTTTCGATTTCATTTTAGATTATGTTGTAAAAATAAATTATTCCCTCAACAGTGTTGAGAACATATGAAAAATGTATTAAAAAAAAACAGGTGTAAATTTTATTTATTTTGCTTTAGTCCTTTTGTATATTGAGAACATAATAAAAGTGTTGATGTTATGTTTCAAGTGATACAATTACATTTGGTTGGATTGTTTCACCTCAGACGCATTATCAATATGTTGATAACAACAACATTTTGGTCCATGACATTGGGCAAAAGCATAATGAGATGTTTTACAATACACAATGCAACCAATGGAATATTGGCCTGGGGCAAAGCACGCTGGTGTTATAAAGCAATCTCCATACTTCGACGGATCATGACCTATATATTAATTAATAAAAATCAGTACATTAATATGGATGCGATCATTTTCAAAAGGAAAAAAATCATATTAATAATTGAAAAATGGGGTATAAGACCATACAAAATGAAGTATACAAAAATGAACGTTTTCTATATAGATAGAATTTACCTGGGGATTCCGTTCCGTAGATACCTGGGGCTGGGGGACTAGCAATTGTTGCATGACAATCAACATAAGATAAAATAAAAATGATACTGAAAACAAATGCGGTTAGCGTTTTTGTAGTAATAGCCATTTTTTTGTTGGTCAATGAGTTCTTTTTTACTTAGATTAATTTTATATAATAGTCCAAATATACGCAAATGGTAACTTTCCTGGTCAAAGTTGTAAATAACTTATGATACCCATGATCTTTCATTAAATTTCCTAACAAAATTATAGTCAAAGAAAATAAATGATTCATTCAATTTATTTCTATAGAATTGTAGTAAAAAAAAATACATAGAATTTTCAATCTAATTATGTATGTACAATCTAATCTATTTAAGCTGTTGACAATTTTTTTTTTTTGGTCAACCATACATTCATTAAAATGAAACTAGGGAGGAATAGAGTTTTTAATTATTTTTGTTTTATGTATTTTGTGTTTTTAAAACTTCACAAATATAAACTATTTATGGTTGAAGCTCCTTTGACCTAATGGTTGACCAATGATTAATTAATGTTTTCACATTAAGATGTCTCAAGTTCAAGTATCAATAATCTGATTTATTAACAATTTTGTAGATTAATAGAAGCAAGTTTACAAGAGATTTCTAGTAATGCGCAATTAGCCGTTCACCCTGATTCTACGTACAGAAGGAAGTGTCATCACTCGTAGATCATTTAGAAGAGAAGATGTTTATCGTGAATCTAACAGAGTGGAAATCCATAGTAAAATCGTCTTTATAATAGTTCTTATAATTTGTAATAAATAATAAATTCAAATGTCAAAAAAAAATCTAAATTTTACATGTATTTTATTACTAATTACATATATTTACTTTATAAACTAATTATACAAATATAAAACATGATTATGTAATTTCTAATATGTATAACGCGGGTGTATATTGTGACAAAAATATGCTCGATGTGTATGTGTTACATAAATATAAGTAAACAAATTTGTTACATATATAATTAAAATGTTAATTCATTATTGTGTTAATTCAGCCGCCCAAATTTTTTTTAGATAAATGATTTAATTGGTAATACTAATACATAACAAAATAGTTAAAAATGATACAAAGTAGCGGTACGAGATAATAATAGAAAAGGTTATAAATATATACTGAAACACAATAGATTTACCAAATAGACCGCATAGACTATAGCGCATGTGTACACGTATTAGACCATCTAATATTTTCAGTATGTTGAATTTCGATTATTTTAATTGATTTTGTTGAAATGCAAAACAAAAAAATAAAATCTCTCAGGTAGATACATTTAGTTGGATTATTTCATTTTGGACGCATTCTTAATTTAATTATAACAACAACATAATTCATTGATGCATAAGCCATCAGAATAACGGGCTTCTTGACAAAACACAGTGCAACCTAGGCTGCTCCATGAGGTAAGACATGCTTGTGTTTCGAAGCAATTCCCATTCTTTGGAGTTCCGCGACCTATTTATTAATAAAATATGGGTTATAAGAATACACCAATTCATAAAAAATTAAATATATAAAAATGGTATTATGAGTCTCTTCGGTCTGATTTATTTGCCCATTTTGTATTAAATTTTATAATTGTAAATAAAGATAAATAAGAAAGCAACCAAAGAGTGAAAGTTGTGTCTTTAAGTGAAACTAGAGGGAACGAGGATGTAAACAGAAAAATTAACATAGGTCATTCAAAAAGGTTTTGGGTCAAAATTTCTATAGTAAAACCTCTATAGATCTATAATATTTTATTACTTCATCATTTATTAGTTTATACTTTATAGCTAGACTTGCCTAATTTTGTATTCTTTTAAAAATAAGTTTTCCATTATAATCAATATCTATAAATAATTAAAAGTAAGAGCGCAATATAACACAAAAAATATTGATGCACTAAAAATACCAGAAATGACTTCTATTAAAAAGTAATGCAAATTTTAAAAAATACAAACAACAGTTGAATCATATTTCTAAATAATTTCTTACATATATATATATATATTATATAATTTTATACAACTACTAATTTCTATTATTGATGAGATCATATATTTAAATCTATTTTTTTAGAAATACTTATTTTATCATTTTTATTGATCCAATTTAAGATTCAAGTAAAATTATTAATTTATAGTGATATTAGTTTACCTATTGGGTATGTAGGACCGTCACTGGTAGTGACGGTGGTAGTTATTTTATGACAATGAGCAAAAGATATGATGAAAAAAAATACAATTAGAGTTTTTATAGTGATAGTCATTTATTTTGTATTCTTATTTTCTTTTGTTAACGAGGTCTTCTTTACTTATGTTGATTATATATAATAACACAAATACTGTAAATTGTATTTTTCTGGTCAAAGTTGGAAAATAATATATCTTTCAATTTATTTATTTTTATAGATCTATAGTCAAAAGACATTAATGCATTTCTTTATAGAAATATATTCAAAAATGCATTTTAATTTGTTTTTTTACCTAGTTATGTTGAACATTGGTAATATGATATTTATTGTTTTATACATAGTTATAAATTTGTTTTTATATATATTTACAATTTTGTATTATAATCAGGAAAATTTGAGAAATGGCATATAACTTAATTTCAAAAATATCATGGCCCTAAAGTCGTTTCAAAAATGCCATTAATTATGTCGTCTTTGATTTCAATTTGGGGAAACTTGAACGAAGGTCAGCCTATGGAAGGGAGACGCTCTCATAACACAAATGCTTGGGAATCGAATGAACGGTTGAAAACTACTAAAGAGAAGGAAAAAGAACGATCGTAAAAGACGCAAGGCTTTGTTGTTTTGCAACCAGACACTAGTTATAAAATAACTCTATCGCTGCGATTTGTAACCAGTAATGGAAAAGAAAGAAAACCAAGAAGCTCGTCATGTTACATGTCTCGTTCACTTTCTCACTGTCTTTTCAAACTCGTGTAACACAGAGCGACCCATTACTAACATCCCTACATGTTACTCATCTACTTCCCATATATGTTTTGATTTGCTAATGAATCTTTGCCGAAACTAGAAATTTTACTATTATGTGTTGGATGTCTTCCTCTCTATCTCTCACTCAGATTTTGTTTATTTCTAGAGAGACAACAAGAGGCGTTTTCCTTAATCTTCTACATTGTTAATCTTGGATAATATTCTCTTACAACATTACAACTCTTTTATACTAATACATCAACCTTAACCTAATTACTATAGCTAACCCACTAAACCCTTTTTCACATCTTTCAGCATTTAATCTCTAAGATGCAATCAGTTTCGGCATAGGAAGGAAATGTAAAAATGTTTAATGATTTCACATATGCAGATACAAAATGATGCAGCTTTTGACATTTAGTATATAATTACTAATTGTTCTATTTCTGACGAACTACTTGCATAACAAAAAAATACAAATAAAAATTGCAGAAAATTTAAACAAACGAACATGTCTTGTTGATTATATATTCTCAGCTGCAAACAGAGATAGAGATAAAATATCTATTGCCATTAGTAAAAGCAAGCTCTGCTGCAAGTACAAAAACCAACCACGATTCCGGTACGTTGGAGCCTTGGAGGCAGGTTCCTCATCGTTTGATCCTTTCATATATACTCAAACTTCAAGTCGAAGAGGGCAAACGTGACTAAATTTCAGGTAGCAAGCATTAGATAGTATTTATATATTTAAAAACTGTTGATGTTATTTCTCAGGCAGATAAAATTACATTTGGTTATATTATGTTTCTCTGGACACATTCTTATCATCATTATAACAACAACAAGAATTTCCGAAATAACACGTGCCATGGCTATAATGGATTTCATTACAAAACACAAGGCAACCTAGTTGCTGTGAGGAATGACACGCCATTAATTCGACGCAATACCTATTCTCCGTAATTTCATTACCTATTTATTATTACAAAAGAGTACACCAATATGAATATTCATTTTCGGAAGGACAAAATCATGTTCATAACTAGAAAATGGGTCATACAAATACACCAATGAGCAATTCATACAAAAGATAAAAATTTAAAACTGGAATTTGTTTGCTCATTTTGTATTAAATAATGTTAAAATTGTCAATAAACATAAATACGAAAGGAAACAAAGATTTTTTTTTTTTTTTTCCAAGTGAAATGAGGGTGAAGGAAGATGCAAATTAAAAAAAATTGAAATATGTCATTTATAAAGTCTAGCTCAAAATTACTAAATGGTTGGTATAGTTTACCTATTGCGTATCCACCGGTATTTGGGGCACTAGCAGTAATTATTTGACAATGAACATTAGATACGATGAAAATGATTGTGAAAACAAATGGGATTAGACTTGTTATGGTGAGAGCCATTTGTTTTATATTGTTTTTTTTTGTGTTTGTTAATGAGCTCCTCTTTACATAGGTTTGATTATATATAATAACACAAATATACATAAATGGTAATTTTCCTGGTCAAAGTGTGAAACTATTATAATCATTTTGACAAAAAAAAAAGATTAAAAGTCTAAAGAAATTAAATTATTTCTTTATATAATTATATTAAAGAGAAAATACATTGAGAGGGGGGTATTCAACTGATATTTTAGAAGATTCTAGAGTATTTTTAAAATCACTTGTTATTCTATTGATGATTTTAAAAAATCTATTAGAATCCTATGTTATTCAACATGGATTTATGGATTTATGTTAAATCATTTAAAATAATCTAAAATCTCTTGTTATTCAATCAGTTATTTAGAAAACTTAGTTGAAATATATTGTTATTCAAAATATCACAACTTTTAAAAAATTAAGATTTTGAATGATTCTATAAGACTTTTCTTTGTTTTCTAGTTAAAAAATATCATCTCAAAATCATACCTTTTGAGGTAGAATTTTAAAAGACTTAAAAAAAAATGAAAGTTTACGACACCTCTAAAGCCAAAAATTCTCAGACGATCACCAGCCTCCTTCTCAACCAGTGAACCTGAAGCTTTGTGTCTTCATGTGAATCAGATCACCACCATCTATGTTCAGTAAGCTCTCTCTCTTATCCCTCTTAATTTGAATCTCCATCGAACTCAGCTTGTCAATTTCTGGAATTGCATTTGCTAGCGGAATCACCGAAAATTCTTTAGCCTTGTGGTATCAGCTATCTTTTTGGTAAGATTGTGTTGATCTTTCACGACTTCCTAAAAAATCTATGTCGTGAAATGTTGTGAATAATTCTTCCTTTGGTTAATGAAACAAAGAGTGAGTTCTTAACAAGTTTGGTGTAAATTGCAGCTAATTATGCAATGGTCAACTGGGATTTTTGTGCTGGTACTATGTTAACTCCGAAGAAACCAGTTCAATGCTCAAAGACATGCCAAAACTTTCTTCCATTAGTTATGCGGTTTAACCGAATCAAATTTTCTCTATCAAGAAATCAGTACAGGTGACTACATATGAATATATATATATATATATATATATATATATATATATATGTTGTTACGTTCTTAAAAGATGCAAATGTTCTTAATATTTTTAAGACCACAAAAAAAATATATTTGAGCTGTAAAAATATGTTAAAATTACCTAAAAGTTTTACAATCAAATCTCGTAGAATCACATTTCATTTCCTTTTAAGAAATATAAAAACTCTAAAACACAATGAAATCCCCTAAAACCTCAACTAAATCTTCCAAAATCCTAAAAGATTAAAATCCTACCAAATTTTTTTAAATCTAAGTTGAATACCCCCTCTGAATGTTTTTGATATTCACCTAATTATGTTTGAACACACGGATAATATCATATTAATAGTTTTATACATAGTTATATATATTATGTAATTAATTTTATATTTATTTATAATTAAATATTAAGTTGGGAATAAGAAATAACATTGAGATATCTTTTCAAAAATGTCACTAGCCTAAAATCTTTTTTTAAAATGCACCTAATTATTTGGTATTTGCCAATTTTACCATTACTAACAAGTCTTCAATTTTTCTATTTGAGGGAACTCGAACGAAGGTCTATGGACGAAGATACTCTCAAGTCTGAAGACACGAATGCTTCGGGATCAAATGAACGGTTGGAAAGGATTGAAGAGAAGGAGAAAGGACGATGATATCAAAAACGCTTGGCTTTGTTGCGGTGCGTTCCTATTCTGCTCTTTAGCTTTTGGTCCGGAGTCAATTAATTAGCCACTCAACAATATCATTACTATTATACCCTATTCGACTGCTGGGTGGAATCAAGGAATGCTAATAGGGAGCAAAAGCTTGGCTTCCTTCCCCTCAAAGGCATCAAAGATTTTTCTTTTCTATATTCTTATATTTTTCTGTTAACTTTGATCCATCTTATTCCTCAAGATTCATGTCTGTCTCTTCAAAATTTATGTTCTTATTAGTTTTGCATTAATTTTGCTCAAATATCTACAACATGTGAAACCGTATTGGACGGTCTAATTAATATTCATTATGTTGTATTTCGATTTCATTTTAGATTTTGTTCAAATGTGCAAAACAAAAAATAGAATCAAACTATAACTTAAAACCGTATTTTTTTTTTGTTTTGCATTTGAAAAAAAAAAAACTAAAATGCAATAAAAAATACACATAAGGTGTATTAGACTGTCCAATACTTTTTCACATGTTGTAGATCTTTTACTTTGCTTTAGTTTTTTATTGAGAACATATGAAAAGTGCATGTTGATTTGATGTCATAAAAAAAACAAAAAAGTGTCGATGGTATTTTTTAAGCAGATACTTCATTGGGATGATAACAACAACATCGTTCTCCTGCAATGCAAACAGCATAAGCATACTGGTTGTTATGACAATACACAATGCAACCTACGCTTCCCCCTTTCGATGCACACGCTTTTAATCTGATGCAATACTCAGGCTTCTTCTCGTATACACGATCTAGTCATTAATAAAAATTAGTAAACCCATATGAAATGGGGTATAAGAAATAAGAATAGACTAATACATACAAAATTAAATACATAAAAATGGAACATAAAATAAAAAGAGGATGCAAAAAAAACGCATATGCCGGTATATATAGTTTACCTATTGCGTATTCCGGTATGCTCTTGCATGGGGCACTAGCAGTTGTGGTATGACAATGAACATAAGATACGATGAAAACCACACTGCAAACCAACGTGATTAGAGTTTTTGTGGTGATAGCCATTTTTTTTTATTCTTATGTTTTTTTCAATGAGTTCTTCTTTACTTAGATTGATTATAAATAATAATACAAAGATACGTAACTGGTATTTTTTCCCAGTCAAAGTTGTAAATGAAAAAAAATCTTTCAATTTATTTCTTATATATTTATATCCAAAAGTATATCTTTATAGAATTGTAGTCAAAGTTGTAAATGAAAAAAATCTTTCAATTATTTTTTACCTAATTAGGTTTGAACACTGAATCTGATATTTATTATTTTATACATAGTTATATATGTTTTTTTTTTTAATTTTATATTCAACTAAATTAAATACATAAAAATGGAACATAAAATAAAAAGAGGATGCAAAAAAACGCATATGCCGGTATATACAGTTTACCTATTGCGTATTCCGGTATGCTCTTGCATGGGGCACTAGCAGTTGTGGTATGACAATGAACATAAGATACGATGAAAACCACACTGCAAACCAACGTGATTAGAGTTTTTGTGGTGATAGCCATTTTTTTTTATTCTTATGTTTTTCTCAATGAGTTCTTCTTTACTTAGATTGATTATAAATAATAATACAAATATACGTAACTGGTTTTTTTCTAGTCAAAGTTGTAAATGAAAAAAAATCTTTCAATTTATTTCTTATAAATTTATATCCAAAAGTATATCTTTATAGAATTGTAGTCAAAGTTGTAAATGAAAAAAATCTTTCAATTATTTTTTACCTAATTAGGTTTGAAAATATTTATTATTTTATACATAGTTATATATGTTTTTTTTTTTAATTTTTGCTCTATCATTATTTAAACTTTTGTTTTATAATTTGCAATTTTTTTAATGATTATATGATCTCTAGGCTTCATTTTAAGTGATGTTTAAAGTTTTTACATACATATTTAAAAAACATAAATTTCTCATTTAATTTATATCATTTAATTAAGCTTTTCACGCGAATGGAATTAAACTACAATTTACCTAGATAGAGCTATAAATTAAATTGGAGGATATATGTGTTGGAATTCAATCATTGATTAATCCTCAAATTTGGAAATAAGAATCTTTGTTTGAAAGAACAAAGTAGAGAGTTGAGCCCTTAAGAAAGAGATCGTCACAAGGAAGAAAGAAGAAATCATATTAGAGGAAAGAGACAAAGGGTAATTGGATTTGGGCCAGTTTTTATTAGCCCATTAGTGGTCACAATCATGTTGAAACAAATATGAGCGCTTTAGTTACCAATCTTTCTCAGTTTCCCTTGGTTTCTAGGAATCCAATTGATAACAATAACTCAAGTTCACTGGAAATGGCCAAATCTAGTAGACACAAAAGACCTTAGCAGCTTTTAAATAGAAATAGTCACGACAACCAAGAAAGCTTGAAATGTCTCTCTTTCTAGCGAAGTCTCTCTCTTGTTTTTTCTTTTGTCAGTTGTTTTTTAATAAAGGATCTTCAGCTAAGAAATTTCCAATAAATATGTTTTTGGAGATTATAAATGAGAATTCCAACCTAAATAGTATATATATTAAAAACATATGAAAATTGTTATTTCTCAGGCAGATAAAATAATATTTAGTCATATTATGCTACCATCATCATAACAACAACATAATCCTCCCGATAAACACTCGCCATGATCATATTTTGCTTCACTACAAAATACAAGGCAACCTAGTGGCTGTGAGGAACTACACGCCACTGAATCGAAGCAATAATCATCCTGCGGAGGTTGAGTACCTATTTATTAATACAAAAGAGTACACCAATATATGAGTAATTATTTTCGATAGGAAAAAATCATGTTCATAACTAAAAAATGGGTTATAAAATACACTAATGACCAATTTATCTAAAAAGTATAAAATATATAAAAATAGAATTTTTTTTGTCAACCAAACACTAATTAAAAGCTAAGTTCAAGATTGGTAGTACAAACAGGAGGAAAAGAATTTATAAATGAAATTGCTGAAATTAAAGTTCTAGAAGACCGAGCAAGGCAATCCGCCTTCAAATTCAATCAGCGTGGAATCTTGGACAAGGAAAAGTGAGGGAAGACGACCCGAAGAATATTGAAATCGTTGAAAAGATGAGAAAAAACGGACCAATCGTCAGGAGCCAAATAAAAATAAAATTTATTTACTCGTTTTGTATTAAATGTTAAATTTTCTAATAAAAATATATAAGAAAGGAAACAAATTTTGTTGTTTTTTTTGAATCTTCAAGTGAAATGAAAGTGAAAGACGATGCAAATAAAAACATTGACATATGTCATTTATATGTCGGTTTGGGTTTATAAAAAAGTGGTTAGAGTTTAGTTTTTACAATTAAATGAAATTATATGTCGGTTTGGGTTTTCAAAAGAGTGGTTAGAGTTTAAGGTTTAGATTTTACAATTAAACGAAATTATACGTCGATTTGGGTTTATAAAAGAGTGGTTAGAGTTTAAATTTTACAATTAAACAAAATTATATGTCGGTTTGGGTTTATAAAATAGTGGTTAGGGTTTAGATTTTACAATTAAAGAAAAGTGTATTTTAATTTGGGTTTATAAAAAGAGTGATTTGGGTTTAGATGTTATAATTTAAAATTATAATATAATGTTTAGAATTAATAATTATAAAATTAACTGATATACAGAATTTATTTCCTTAATCAATAATTTATTTTCTTAACTAAGATGGGATGAACAAGAAAGGTTCACCTTTAGAGGTGAACCAAGAATTATCTTTTCTTTACTAG
This sequence comes from Camelina neglecta, assembly GCA_023864065.1. Taxonomy (NCBI): domain Eukaryota; kingdom Viridiplantae; phylum Streptophyta; class Magnoliopsida; order Brassicales; family Brassicaceae; genus Camelina; species Camelina neglecta. Next base: position 31,287,156 of record CM043456.1, read on the forward strand.
AATTAAATTAAAAAGAAAATACATTGAATGTTATTGTTTTTCATCTAATTACGTTTGACCAGGGGTAATATGATATTTATAGTTGTTAACGTATATATCTATGTATATGTTAGTTATTTTATATGTTGTTTTAGATTTAATATTAAAGTTGGGAAATTCAGAAATGCCAATCTCTTGAGATATCTTTTTAAAAATGCAACTAATTTATTTGGTATTTGCCAATTCTAATTTACCATTAGTAACACTAACAAGTAAGTCTTCAATTATTTTATTCGAGAAAAGTCGAACGACGGTCATAACTCATAACTATGGACGGTTACGGACATGACCCGTCGTAAAACGGTGGTGCTTACTGTTTAGGATCCGTCTAAGTACATGACCCGACTCGAAACCCATTCCATTTTAAATTAATAACTATTGGGCCACAAATAAGCCCAAACATTGCCCAATAATGTTCTTTAATACCAGCGTCCGATGAAACAATTTTCCGACGCTTCGCCTGTGACGGAGACCTAATTGTCGCGTTCCAAGAATCTCCGACGGACCTTCATCTCTCTAGGTTTGATTCTTTTTCTATTCTCTCATTCGATTTCCATGCTGATAAAGAAGCATTTCATTACTTATGTGATTTTTTGTCTCTTATTTCGGTTGTTTTTTTTTTCGATCTGGAAGTGGCTTTTACGGATTGAAATCGCCATTCTTCTTCTTGTCCTCATCAGAGAGATTTCAAGGTAAAATAACTAAATAAATATGCACAGTTTTTTTTTTTTATTCAGCTTGTCCCTCCCTAGTCTTCTTTGATATGTTTCTGACTAACTTACAAAACCAAGTCCAATAAGTCTCGGTCTGTTCTTAAACCGGTTTAGCTACTTTCAGTTTATATAAGCTTCTTCGCTATGTGAACTATATATATATATTGTCTGTTTCTATGGTTTTTTTTTAAAATAATTTGCCAGGGTTATTATTATGTATAAGCTCTATATCTAGTAACATGATTTTGCTAAAGTTTCAGTTTAGTCCAGTTAAAAGATGTAGTAATTAATGGTTTAGCAAGATAGTTATAAATGGACAGAAAGATAGCTAGTGCTTCCAGTAATTCTAGTTTCTGAGTTTTGTTGGTGAGGTTTCATACTTTGATCGGATTGAGAAGCTCCCGTTTTACTCTTTGTCTCTCTGTCTGTCTCTTTCTAAAGCTCTAAGCTTGTAAAGATTTGAGTTGTATATCGAAATACAAATTTCTGATTGATTGATTCATCTTTCTCATATAGCATTGTTTCTGAAATTTGCATTGCTTAACATCATAAACATGTAATTCAGGTGTTTGAAGCTGAGCATCGTTGCTACGGGAAACATTAGACTTTACTTTGGTACCAGCACTCTTGCTCTGGTAATCAATCTCTCTCTCTGTTTTTTAAGAGTTCATCATCGAGTCTTTTTTTTTGTGTCTTGGCCATTAGTAATTTTAATTATATCATTGCATAGTTAAGCTAATTAGATATCATCGAATTTGTCTTGGCCATTAGATATCTGAATCTTATGTGATGATGTTTGGAGAGAAGATTTGAATCTTATGTGATGATGGTGGAGAGAAGATTATTATAAGATAACTAAAATAACTAAAAGTCTTATTAGCTTCTTCTCGAGTGTAGTCTTATTAGCTTACACAACACTGTGTAAATAGCTAAGATGTTACAAAGCTTAGCTTCTTCTCGAGTGTAGGTGTCACACAAGTTGTGTGTATGTATGAACGAACTAGTTTAGACCAGATTTTGTTTATTTTTGGGTTGGATTTTGTGTGAGTGATAATGCTATGTCCTGTGTTAACTTTTTTGCATGTGTAGTGGTAGGAATTTAAAATCTGATCATAGAATCTGGTCATGAGACATCTTTTATTTTTGATGTGCGTGATTCTTCTTGTGCTGAAGCTCTTCTTGCTGAATGGAGAAGTTGTTCTGTGTTTTTTTTTTTTTTTTTTTTTTTTTTTGTATTGAGGAGGTGGTCCAGACTCTCGTATGCTTTGTTTCCATCACGAATGCATTTTAATATTTCACAACTTTTTGAGTTTCATTTCCTCTGTAGTTTTTGAACTTGTGAAATGTTTTAGATCTGAATGCTTGCTTAGAAGTGATTTGCTGCTGTTTCTCTGCATGGGCTTTTAATTAAGATGGATGATTACAAACAGCTGCCCACAAACATTCAGGTAGAGGCTAAGGAATTCGCACTATCGCGTTTCACCCTTCACTTTGGAGTGTATTGATGCGTTTTTTTGGAAGAAGAATCTCTCTTAAGGAGAATTGTCTAGCGAGTGGAGAAAACGAACAAATAGCTGGAGATGATGGAGAAAACGAACAACTAGCTGGAGAAGATGATGGAGATAATTCTCGCATGAAGGCGTTGGCGGTAAGAAAGAAATCATATAAATATTCCTTTTCCAACTAACTATGATTATTATATTCTTAGTGTTCTGTTTTTGTTTTTGTAGGACTCTACTGTTGAACAGTTTCTCGAGATATTAAACAACTCGTCAAAGTAAGTCACTCTTGTAAAAATTTGATACTTCTTAATATTTTAGTGAATTTAACTGATGTCTTTTTTTTTTTCTGTTATTTACAGGGAAGAACTAGCTAAGCTGACAATGTTAAAAAAAACACAAGTGCAGAAGATAATCGACCATCGCCAAAAAGGACCAGTAACAAAGGTTAGTAATTTCCTTTCACAATATTGTAAATTTTAATATGAATTAGAAAATTTGTTTGATATACTGTAACTTTTTTTTTTCATTATAGACTTCATCTTTCTCATTCCCGCAGTTGAAGGTCTTTATATTGAAGAATTTGAAGCATTCCATGCGATAAGATGAAAAAGAAACTGGTTGTCAGCGGGCTAACAAAGTCTAGAGAGATATTTGATCATACATTAAAATTACTAAGATTATGGTATGGTACTAATTATCTTGTATGTATTCTCTACATTTTATTTCCAGTTATCTATTATAACTGTTAAGTCCATTGTCTCGTATGTATATGCTAAGCACTTTTCTTATTTAGATTGATTATGAAACACCACCATTAAGAAATTCATTATTTCGTTCGTATTGGAATAGAATCTCCGACTTGAATAGTGTATACAAAATAGTTGTCTCCTCAGCATCCATCTGTGAGAGAAGGGAAGGGAAAGAAATGTATAATAGCATTTATTCATGATTCACTTGTTTCTTGAGTCCTCAAACAGCTGCTTACAATTTGCCAAACGATGAGAAAAATCGTCAAAGATAAAGAGGAACATTAATCGTTTATGCTGAAAAACATCCAAGAAGCATAAAGTAATGGTGTCACAACTACAACTACTAGTAAAAAAATAGTTGATTTTGATTCATTTTTTTTCACTCACACCACCTGCCATGGCATTGGTCAATCATACCATAACACCTCCTGGCTCCTGATGGCCAAATCTCTACAGTGAGAAAGGTCTATCTTCTTCATCTAAGCTCTAACTGTAGAGTCTTTTGTCCTGCGGTCACATACCAACCACAAAACAGTTAATTTGAAGTTTGACCTTATAAATGGTCTTCTAAATTTGATTAGATGTATGTGATCAAATTTCACATTTGTTAGAAAGGAAAAACTTCAAAACAATTAATTTGAAGTTTTACCTGATAAACTAGTGTCTACGTTGTACTATTGTCCTCCGATAAATATGCTTTTGCACCTAATTATTTGGTATTTGCCAATTTTACCAATAGTAACAACTCTTCAATTTTTCTATTTGAGGAAACTCGAACGAAGATACTCTCAAGACACGAATGCTTCGGGATCAAATGAACGGTTGGAAAGGATTGAAGAAAAGGAGAAAGGATGATGATATCAAAAACGCTTGGCTTTGTTGTGTGTGGAGGTGCCTTCCAATTCTACTCTTTAGCTTTTGGTCCGGAGTCACTTAATTAATTAGCCACTCAACAATATCATTACTATTATACCCTATGGGTCTGCTGGGTGGAATCAAGAAAATACTAATAGGGAGCAAAAGCTTCAAGAACGCTGGCTTCCTTCCCCTCAAAGGCATCAAAGATATATTTTTTTTCTATATTCTTTATTTTTCTGTTACCTTTGATCCATCTTATTCATCAAGATTTATGTCTGTCTCTTCAAAATTTATGTTCTTATTAGTTTTGCATTAATTTTGCTCCAAGATCTACAACATGTGAAACCGTATTGGACGGTCTAATATTCATTATGTTGTATTTCGATTTCATTTTAGAATTTGTTCAATTGCAAAACAAAAAATATAATTAAATATATACCTTTAAGTTAACCGTTATTTTTTTTGTTTTGCATTTGAAAAAAAACACACTAAAATGCGATTAAAAAAATACAACATAATACGTTTTCACATGTTGTAGATCTTTTACTTTGCTTTAGATATTTTATTGAGAATATATGAAAAGTGCATGTTGATATGATGTCAAAAAGAAAACAAAAAAGAGTCGATGGTATTTTTTAAGCATGTACTACATAAGGATATTTACAACAACATTGTTCTCCTCCAATGCAAACAGCATAACCATACTGGTTGTTATGACAATACTGAACGCAACCTGGGACATAATCGCCTGGCCATTTCGATTCACACGCTTTTAACTCGATGCAATACTCAGGCTTCTTCTCGAGTACATGATCTAGTAAACCCATATGAAATGGGGTATAAGAAATAAGAATAGACCAATACATACAAAATTAAATACATAAAAATGGAACATAGAATAAAAGAAGATGCAAAAAACGCATATGCCGGTATATATAGTTTACCTATTGTGTATTCCGGTATGCTCTTGCCTGGGGCACTAGCAGTTGTGGTATGACAATGAACATAAGATACAATGAAAATGACACTGAAAACTAACGTGACTAGAGTTTTTGTGGTGATAGCCATTTTTTTTTTATTCTTATGCTTTTCTCAATGAGTTCTTCTTTACTTAGATTGATTATATATACTAATACAAATATACGTAACTGGTATTTTTTCCTAGTCAAAGTTGTAAATGAAAAAAATCTTTCAATTTATTTCTTATAGATTTATATCAAAAAGTATATCTTTATAAAATTGTAGTCAAAAGAAAATACAAGGAAATATTTTTTACCTAATTAGGTTTGAACACTGAATATGATATTTATTATTTTATACATAGTTATATATGTTTTTTTTTTAATTGCTCTATCATTATTTAAACTTTTGTTTTATAATTTGCAAATTTGTAATGATTATATGATCTATATGCTTCATTTTAAGTGATGTTTAAAGTTTTTTTACATACATACTAAGAAAACAAAAATTTCTCATTTAATTAAGTTTTCTCATACGAAAAATTTATCATTTAATTAAGTTTTCTCATACGAATGGAGTTAAACTTCAATTTTGCCTAGATAGAGCTATAAATTAAATTGGAGAATATATGTGTTGGAATTCAATCATTGATTAATCATCGAATTTGGAAATAAGAATCTGTTTTTGAGAGAACAAAGTGGAGAGTTGAGACTTGAGAAAGAGATCGTGAGAAAGGAAGAAAGAAGAAATCAGATTAGAGGAAAAAGACAAAGGGTAATTGGATTTGGGCCATTTTTTATTAGCCTATTAGTGGTCACAGTTATGTTGAAACAAATAGGAGCTGTTTAATTACCAATCTTTCTTAGTTTCCATTGGTTTCTAGGAATCCAATCGACAACAATAACTCAAGTTCCCTGGAAATGGCCGAATCTAGTAGATGCAAAAGACCCCAAATTTGTAGTGATTATGTTGCAATACCTGCACTATAGTCTTGTAGTGATTATACTATAACAATTTACAAAATTATATATTTCTATAAAACCCCAAATTTAACAAATGTTAGTAGATTCATAAAACTTTAATGTTTCTTAAGATTTTTTTTTTATCTATTTTTTTTTCAAAATTAATAATAAAATATGTTTTAAGCAACTTTGTTTTAATCCATGGAGATGCTCTAACAAATGTTAAAGAAAGCTTAAAACGTCTCTCTTTCTAGTGAAGTCTCTCTCTTGTTTTTTCTTTTGTTTGTCGTTTTTTAATAAAAGTTCTTCAGCTAAGAAAATTCCGATAAATATGTTTTTGGAGGTTATTAAAATGAGAATTCCAACATAAATAGTATATATATATATATATTAAAAACATATGAAAATTGTTATTTCTCAGGCAGATAAAATAACATTTAATCATATTATGCTACCATTATCATAACAACAACATAATCCTCTCGATAAACACTCGCCATGATCATATTTTGCTTCACTACAAAACACAAGGCAACCTATTTGCTGTGAGGACTTACACGCCACTGAATCGAAGCAATAATCATCCTGCGGAGGTTCATAACCTATTTATTAATACAAAAGAGTACACCAATATATGAGTATTTATTTTCGATAGGAAAAAATCATGTTCATAACTAAAAAATGGGTTATAAAGATATACCAATGACCAATTCATCTAAAAAATATAAAATATATAAAAATGAAATTTTTTTTGTCAACCAAACACTAATTAGAAACTAACTCCAAGATTGTTAGTCCAAATTATACAAATGAAATTGTTGAAATTAAAGTTTTAGAATACAGAGCAGAATAATCCGCATTGAAATTTGATGAGCATAAAATTTTGGACAAATCTAAATAAGGAAAGACGACCCGAAGAGTTTTGAAGTCGTAGAAAAGATGAGAAAAAGCGGGCCAGTCGTCAGGAGCCAAATAAAAATGAAATTTATTTGCTCATTTTATATTAAATGTTAATTCTTTTTTAATAAAGATATATAAAAAAATAAACAAATTTTGTTTTTTTTTCTTTAATCTTCAAGTGAAATGAAAGTGAAAGTGAAAGACGATGCAAATAAAAACATTGACATATGTCATTTATAAAGTCTAGCTCAAGATTACTAAATGGTTGGTATAGTTTACCTATTGCGCGTCCACCGCTATCTGGAGCACTAGCTGTTATTATTTGACAATGAACATAAAATATGATGAAAATAATACTCAAAACAATTGCGATTAAAGTTTTTATGGTGATAGCCATTTTTTTATATTCTTTTTTGTGTTTGTTAGTGAGCTCTTCTTTACATAGATTGATTAATATATAATAACACAAATATACGTAGAGGGTATTTTTCTTTGACAAAGTTGGAAAATAATATAACCTTTCTATTTATTTTCTATAGATTTTTTATAGTCAAAAGAAAATTCCTTCTTTCTTTAATAGAATTAAATTGAGAAGAAAATACATTGAATGTTTTTATTTTTCATCTAGTTAAGTTTGACCAGGGGTAATATGATATTTATAGTTGTATAACGTATATATATACCTATATATATGTTATTTATTTTATATGTTGTTTTAAATTTAATATTAAAGTTGGGAAATTCAGAAATGCCAATATCTTGAGATATCTTTTTAAAAATGTCACTCGCCTAAAATCTTTTTAAAAATGCAACTAATTATTTGGTATTTGCCAATTTTTATTTACCATTAGTAACAAGTCTTCAATTATTTTATTCGAGAAAAATCGAACGAAGGTCTAACTATGGACGGTCATTGTTACAAAACAAGACCGTTGATTTTCCAAGGTCACACTATTGGTAAATAGTTGAAATCGAAGACTTGATACAAAATCAATGGACCGTCACACTATATGCCAATTTTAATTTACAATTAGTAACAAGTCTTACAAAATCAAAACAAGAGCTATGTTGCAGCTTTCAAATAGTCACCATGATGATGACCAAGTTTAGAGATAGACCATTATGAAAATGAATCGAGAATCATACATGATGAAATGATGGGATCTTACCCTAGGGAGAGATAAGCTTCTATGGATGGAAATGGAAGTAACAGGCAAATTAGAAAGGTCTGATTTCAAATGTATAGGAGTCTTCTATGTAGTTTCCATCAACAAATACGGTTATTGAAATGTAACTTGTTTCTGACCAGTATACCAATCTGAAAAACACTCACAGCAAGATTTTACGGTTATGTTACAAATTCCTAATTAAAGGAAGAATCAAATCAAGCAAGAGCGTTTAGTTTCTTTTCATAAAGTTTTGCCCGTCGAAGAGCATCTAATGCCTCAGCTTGTTTCCCTTCACGTTTCAGTGTCACAGCTTTTACTTTCTCCGCTTTGATGCGTTCCACCAATTGACTTCTCTCTTGATTATTATTACTATTATTACTCTCCTTCACTGGGTTTGGTTTCACAGCAGCTTGTGTTGTGCCTGATTTGCTCACCGATGGAGGATTTATAGGATTGTCTAATCCGATAGCTTTAAGGGCAGATAAGAGTTGAGGATCGAGAAAATCTTCCACTGCTACATCGTCCACTGGTTCTGGTTTAGAGGATGTTGAATCTTCCAATTGAGCTTCAAGAGTTTTGGCAATTTCAAACTCAGCTTCAGCTTCTTGCATTTTACCTTCCCTCCGAAGCTTCATGGCCTGACGTTTGTGGCTTAGTGATTCTTGCTGCAGCTTAAAACGGTCACGACTAGACATTGCCTTTGGAGCTGAACTTGAAGGACTATTCTCTTTCTCTCGAGCAGGAGGAGGATCCTGCGTTGTAGAAACCATATTATCTCGTCCCATTTTTTCAGGAGAGGGATCTTCTCCTTCTTGTAGTCTCCTCTCCAACAATTTTGCTTGTTGCAATTCCTTTTTGGCTTCACTCATGTTTCCTTCTCTCTTAAACGCAAGTGCCTTTATCTTATGAGCCAGAATTTCTTGTTTAAGGTTGCTCTGAGGAGATGTATTTTGAACCGCAGCTGATTGAATATTACTGGGCTCTGACTCTTTACGTGCCACTCTTTGTACAGTGCCTTGATTGTTTCCTGAGCCAAAGTCTGACTTGGTCTCAGCATTTCCTTTTTCTGCATGAATCTCAGACCTCTCAGAGTGCTCACCAGTCAGCAAATCCATCATACTTGGTTGCTGCTGGCCTGGTTGAGAAACAACGTTAGAGGAACCGGATTTAGCAGGGGAGATAAAGTCTCCTAACAAGTCATAACTATCTTGAGCAGTATGAGAAACACTAGCAGATTTTACTGCTTTGTCTTCCATTTGCAATCCAACTAATAAATCAACGTCCATATAGTTCTCAGGGTTTTTTGCAGAAGCTGAGCCTTTCGTCTCCATCATTGGGGTTTCTAACTCTGCTAGTTGTGCCTGCAAAAAACTGGCCTTACTGTATAATTCATCAGCCTCTCCAGTTTTCCCTTGACGTTTGAAGGCAAGCGCTTTCCTTTTCAAGTCTAGAAGTTCTCTTTGTATTTGGCTCTTGCTTTTGGCTGCTATCCGTGGACCCGTTGATTGCATAGAACTTAAGGCAGCTTCACTTTTTTGGGGTTCTTCATCCTCCCATCCCAAATTCTTAAGAGTCGACAATAATGCTGGGTCCTTCATATCATTTTCTGTAACGCTATCATCGCCTTCATTGATCCCACTAGCGGCAGCAATATCATTAGATTGTTTTTTCAGCTGATCATTGTCAGCATAAAGATTCTTGCCTGAATCAATCTCCACTATCTGAGCTTCCAATATTTTTGTCTGGCTCAGAACTTCCTCGGCTTCATCAACGTTACCCTGTCGTCGCAAAGTTAAAGCCTTTCTTTTCAGGCCTAAGAGTTCTCGTTGTATTTCAGCTTTACTTCTTCTTGGTTTAGTAACACGGACTTCATATGCACCTAGAGTTTCTGTTGTTTTCCCTGGTCGAGAACTAACTGGGTCAGATTTTTCTGATGAAGAACCTGCAGGATTATTATCTTCCTCGTTCCAACCTAAGTTCTTTAGCATCGACAAGTAACTCGGATCATTTAACTCCTCATCTTTTACACCCACCTCTCCATCATCATCCAGAGAATTAATATCAGGCAGATTATTTCCAAGATTTCCTTTTTCACGAGTGGCCTTCCCCACGGCAGCTAGCTTTGACGAATTGTCCAGCTCATCAAGCTGATTTTGGAGAACTGCTCCTTTCTTCAATTCTTCTTCTGCTTCGTTAAACTTTCCTTCCCTTCTCAAAGTAAGCGCTTTCTTTTTCACTGCAAGAAGTTCTTTCTGAATCGCTAGCCTGCTTCTGGGAGGAATTTTCGGACTCGTGTCCCTCTCAGTCCCAGTTGATTCAACAGTTCGTGAGGGTGTATCAGCAGCCTCTAGTTCCTTCTCAAGTAATTTTGCCTTCTTTAGTGAAGCCATGGCCTCTGCGACATTTCCAGCTCGTTTTAGATTAAGAGCCTCTCTTTTCAATGTCTGAATATCAGCTAAGATTTCATCTCTGTTCTTTGTAGTGTGGACATTCTCACGGTGTCCAGGATCCTCAGACCAACCCAAAGATTTCAATGCAGCAGCGATTGCTGGATCCTCCATATCTTCATCTGTGACATCATACTCACCATGAACTCCAATATCATCTACATTTCCCACAAGATTACTAATGTCGAAATCATGGCTCCCCCCCTCATATTGAGCTAACAGATCATCTTCTTTGTCGTCATCCATACTATTAATAAGTGCAGATAGCTCATCGTCTGATTCATCAGCCCCACCCAAAAGTTCCTGCTCTTCAAGTTCCCTTTCCAAAATTTTTGCCCTTTTCAGTTCCTCTTTAGCTTCCGTAAGCTTCCCTTCACGTTTCAGCGCAAGGGCCTTTTTCTTAAGGGCAATAACCTGACTCTTGTCAATTCCCCCACTCTTCTGAGGGTTAGCCCTTAGTGGAATTTCTCGGAGAAGAGACGAAAGCTCTCCCTCCAAACTTACAGCTGCTGGTTTTTTTTCTTCGTCGTCAGACCACCCGAGATCCCTCAACTCAGCTGCCAAATCATCATTTCCTTTACCCCCTTGACGTGGAGGCTTTTGAGATTTGCTAGACTCTTTTGTAGCAGCCTTGTTCTTCGTCTCGGAAACATTTTGCATAGAGAGTGCCCTTTTCCGGTTCCTTCTAATAGAAATCTCTAACGCATCAGCCTGTCTCTCAAGTTCCCTCCCTCTCTTAAACGCTTTCAAAGCTTCATCAGATTTCCCTTCTCCTTTAAGAACCCTGTACTTATTCTTCTCTTCCACTGCTTGTTTACGCAAATCTTCAGGACTAGCTGAGACAGCATCCAACTCCATATCTTTGCTGCTACTTCCCATTTCTTTAAAAGCAATCTTGTCAGTACTAGACACTGACTCCGAAGAAGAAGATACATCAACATCAGAGCCTAAAATCTCACTGAGAACATCATCCTCATTCTTTGAATTCCTTTTAGAACTACCTGCTGAACAAATCCACAACCTCTATAAATCCCAAAAACTAGCAGATCATCGATAAGATCAGTAACGAAAACCTAAGCATAGGTATGTGTTTACCTTTAGCAGCTCTGTTTTTGTAACCATGACGCAACTCAAACCGTGCAGCTTCTTCAAGTTTTTTACATGGTTCACATATACGCACAGGTGAGTCACCTTGTCCACGTAGTGACATCCTTTGCTGAGTGCAGCTTCCACAGAACAATCCTCCACATCTCCGGCAATGATGCTACAAACCAAAACAAAAAAAAAATTACATAAAACTCACTCATAAACCTTATCTCTCTATCATTAAATCGCATCAATCGAATGAGACTATTGCCAGAAACAGATGATTCAAATGAACGGGATTCAAAATTAGATCCAGAAGACTACTCGACGAAGAACTTTTTAAAAAGATTGGCGATAGCGATAAAGCAAGTGAGAGAAGACGACAGAGTAAGAGAGAGAGAAGAACATTAAAAAAAAACCTTGCGATTGATGAAAGTGAATTGAGAAGAACATCCTTGACAATGAGAAGCATCAACGACCCAACTATTTCCTCTTAGAGATGGCTTCGGAGGTAATCCGATCTTCTCCAACATTTTCTCGTCTGATTTCTTCACTTACCTCCGCCGCGAGACGAATTTGATTTTGATATTACCGGAAAAAAAAAAAAAAAAAAGTAAAAAGATCGAGCAGATGAAGAAGACGAAGAGGAAGGAGACAACTTTTTCTCTTTATTTTTCCCAGGAATAAAATAATAATACTAAATATTTTTTCTTCTTAAAAATTACTAAAATCTAAAAAACGGTGCCGTTTTGGGGAAGGTGACTTTTATTTAAAGTAAAATTAAGCAATTCTTCCTTAAGCAAATAAATAGACACGAAAACTAAAATTTGCTTCTGAGAGACGACGAAACGAAAGTGAGAAAGAGATAAAAACCCTAAGAAGAATCGCTTAGAGATTAGTCTTGAAAACTCGATTTGTTCACGATGATCGTCCCAGTTCGATGCTTTACTTGTGGAAAGGTTTCGTTTTTTTTCTTCTCTTTTTCTTACGATCTCGATTGGGGTTATATGTGTGACAAATCTATATCTAGGGTTTTTAGAATTGAGATTTACGAAGCTTTTTTTTGTTTGTTTAATCTATGGTTTTTTAGGTGATTGGGAACAAATGGGACACATACCTTGAGCTTCTCCAGGCTGATTACGCCGAAGGGTAAAGCGATTTTCTTATGCTTGTTGTTAAACTAATCATACTTTGTGGTTTTTTTTTATTTGGTTGAACATATGGATTAATTAAGCCCTAGCTAGAACTTTGAAGGTTTTATGTATCTAGTGTTGAAAAGAGAATAAAAGTGAAGTATGAAACATTAATATATAGATGAATATGATGATGAATTGTGATGGTTTTATGTTTACTTATCTTCATACTCGAAGAGTTTGCATCTTGTCTTCTATACACGAATATGATGATGGGTTTTGATGGTTTTAGGTTAGTTCTTGTTTTTGACATTACATGTTGATAAAAATGAAGAACGATACTAGTATCCCTACTCCTCTAAAAGGTGAAACAATTTAGCAATATAAATGATGATGGAATGATTTGATGGTTTTATATGATGTATATATATAGTCGAAGAGATTGAATCTTGTTTTATATGATCATCTTATAGGCTTATAGATGTTAGCTCTGTTACTATAAGCATGAAGGTTGGTCACTGGAAGATTTCGATTTTCTTGTTTTCCTCTCTAGTTCAAATCTTTATCCCCCATTTGTTTTAGGTGTTAGGTTACATATAATTGAATTGGTACACGACTTTGTTTCTCAATTTTGTTTTATTTTCTTCTTTTAGTTGCAATTTGATCGTTTTTTGAGGTTCATATATGTTATTTCTGGGTAATCTTTAGCCAATTTGGTTCTAGGTGTTAAGTTCCATGATTTGGTAAGCATAATTTGTGTTCTCAAATTGCGTTATATGTAACTGTAGATTTGATTTTTGGTTTTGGAATATGTAGGGATGCTCTTGATGCGCTTGGGTTAGTCCGTTACTGCTGCAGGCGTATGCTTATGACTCACGTCGATCTAATCGAAAAGCTTCTAAACTACAACAGTAATATATCTATTCTCTACACCTAGTTCTTTTGCCTTGCACGCTCTAAGTTATCCTCTCTCTCTCTCTCTCTCTCTGTCTTTGTTTTTATGTAAGGTTGCTTAATTTATTTGAAATTCTGTTTTCCTTGCAGCTATGGAAAAATCTGACCCCAACTAAAAAAGATGCACTACAAAAGTGAAGGAGTGATGCATCGATCTCATGCTCATCCATATGAAAAGGCTTATCTTGACTCTCTCTCTCTCAATAATAAACCTCAATGTTTCAAAATTTTGTTGAGTTTTCTCATGTTCTTGTGCGGTTTTAGAAATGTAAACCTTTTTGGGCCACAAATTCACTAGATTCTCTGTCATCTATTGAATTTTTGTGATTGTTTCAAGGTTTTAGAAGTAAGAATAGGATCAAATTATTCAGAGACTTATTCAGAGAATAAATAAAACCTTGAATGGTAAGTAATTTTTAGTGAGTTTTGGTTTTTTCTTCCTTTTTTGAAGAACTCATTGGTAATCCATGTCAACGATTCTATATTAATATAGAGCACAAAGATCAATTTTGTTGCTGCTAATTTACACAAAGATCAATGTACGGTGGTGGTGACCAAAGTACTTGTACATTTTCTTACTCAAAAAAACAATACAAAATCAGTTTGTGAAATTACAGTATCATTGTTTGATTGGTGCCTGAGAAGGACAAGTTTGATCCTTTACTTAGATTAGAACTTAGGGGAGTACATGCACCAGGGTGGAGTTCTGTAATGCTCTTTTTGGGATAAGAACAAAAATATTGTTTTGTTGTTTTGTTTTTCCTCTAATTTTAGAGTAAATAACTGAAAAGAAAATTTCAACTGAATGTTGTGCATGTAGTAGATATATGAACTTAGAGGAGTTCATGCACCTGAACCAGATTACTGTAATATCATTGGTTAGTGAAGGAGTTGATGTTGTACATGCCACATTGTTTTTTCATACTAATCTTATCTTTAAGAGCTTATTATATTGATGTAGTGATTGACAGAACTTAGTAGTAAGCATGTTATTATAATCCAGAACTCGATAAAAGTATGGAAAAAGCTAATACAACAAACTCGACCCAAAGTAATTTAATTGAGTTCAAAGTTTTAAACTAATAATACGATAAAAGTAATTAAATGAGTTTTGAACTAATAATAATGTTGGGTCGACCCGAAGATCGATCCCTCCAAAAATAGGCGTATGCCACTTAGCGTGGAGAGCACACGGTATTCTTTAGTAAAAGGCGAAAGAATAGTTCGCTTTGTGCTCACCACATGGCTGCGTGATTTTGAACCGAAGAACAAGACCCTTCTTTTATATGCATCTTTCACTACTAACAAACTCTCAGCTACCCGATGTGGGACTCTCTCCCAAACTACTTCCTTTTACTCTTACGCTGTCGTTTCGCTGTATGCGGGACTCTTTCCAAAACTGAACTTCTTTTTACTCGTACGCTGTCGTTTCACTATTGTTTTATTCTATAGAAAATGAATTATAATAGATTAGGATCTACCTTACAAACCCCTGTTTTTTAAATCCCCGCCAAGTTCCGATTACGTCTCATAAAATCGCTAAGCCCACTTTTTCTGCCTTGATTAATGACTAATCTCCGCCTAACATCGATTGTCCAACTATGTCTGTCTAAATTGATTATAATCTGTCTAATCTGATTACTTTCCGCTTAATTTTGTGTATACCGATTATTTTTGGAACTAAATATAAATCAGACATATATATTTTTGTTATTTTGACATTTAAATTAAGAGTTTATGATGATGTTTTACAATAACTAATGTATAAATTTTAATAAAAATCATAACTTTAAAGAAAATACTATAATTTCTTTTAACATAAATAGAATTATACATATATTTAGTACAATATATTTTAACTTTATTATTAATTTAATAAAATAACCCTAAAACTAGTCCCCGTTTAATCTCCGATTTTTTCGCTAGGCGTTAGGCCCATCCTGACCGCCCGACTAGCGCCTAGCAATTTCTAAAACAAGGTTACAAACTAATTGTTAGAGCATACCTATCGCGCCTAGCGATTTCTAAAACAAAGTATGTCTTTTATTTTTTTTAGTAATATAAAGAGAAAAAAAAATAAAGTTTTAATCTGAATATATCCGAGACCCAGCTCTCTGCGCTGATCAATTTAGATCTTCAGAGACACCATACGTGTCAGTATTATATTGGTTACGTTTATTTTTTTTTTCTTCTTGTTCTCTTTTGATCTAGTCCCCTTTGGGCTCTTCAAATCTATTTGCTTTAATATCCCGAGATTTTGATTTACTAATTCTGATATTAAAAATGGTTTCTTTTACTCTTGTATCAGTTTCTATTATCTCAATGGCTGTTTGATCTAAGCATCAATGTGACTGGCTTTTCTGATTTCTGTGTTTCTAATTTTTGAAGGGACGTAATGTTGTGATTGAGCAAAGTTGGGGTGCTCCTAAAGTGACAAAAGATGGTGTGACAGTTGCCAAAAGCATTGAGTTCAAAGACAAAATCAAGAACGTTGGTGCCAGTCTTGTGAAGCAGGTTGCAAATGCTACTAATGATGTTGCTGGTGATGGTAAGTTATTCACTTTGATTGAAAATTCTTGGCTTAACTTGATTTCGTGGTTCACAGTTGTAAAAACTTTGCACAGGTTGGGACCATTTCTGCAAATGGAGAGAGGGAAATTGGTGAGTTGATTGCCAAGGCTATGGAGAAGGTTGGCAAAGAAGGTGTAATCACAATCCAAGTAAGTGAATTGCTGAATGTTAGCTTATGTTTCTACTTATATATTGGTCAAACCATAACTCTTACGTGGGTAAATGCATTGCAGGATGGAAAGACTTTGTTTAACGAGTTGGAAGTTGTAGAGGGGATGAAATTCCACTGTGTTGTGTCTTGTTATAAATCAATTGCAATTGCTCAAATCCTATGTTTCATGTTTGTTATTGTGTTGTGTCTTGTTTATGAATCAATTTTAATTGCTCAAATCCTATGTTCATGTTTCTTATTTTACGTGACATGAGCCATGGCTGGAGTTAAGAGTTTGTTTGTTTATTTTACGTGACATGAGCCATTTTAATAGTGTTGTTTGGTTGTGTTGTGTCTTGTTTGGTTCTGCTATTGTGTTGTGTCTTGTTTGGTTCTGTTTTTATTAAGTGTTGTTTGGTTCTGTTATTGTTTGTGTTGTTTGGTTCTGCTTTTGTTAGTTCTATTTGGTTCTGTTCTTGTTTGTGTTGTTTGGTTCTGCTCTTGTTTGTGTTGTTTGGTTCTGCTTTTGTTAGTGTTATTTGGTTCTGTTCTTATTAAGTGTTGTTTGGTTCTGTTCTTGTTTGTGTTGTTTGGTTCTGCTCTTGTTATTGTTTTTTATAAGCCTCTCCAGCATTATCATCAACCTCCTCACCTTTTTGTTGATACAGACTTGGTTTCAGGGCTCAAGATTAAGTTTGCTTTACTTTTTTGATCAATCTGTTTTAGTTTTGTGTTTCCGTGGTGTACAAAATGCTATTGTTTTATGAGGTGATTGACTCGAGTGTAGTGGGGAGTTGTACAAAATGCTATTGTTTTTAATAAAAAAAATTTGACACCCAAGGATGACTAATGGGAGGACAAGTTAAAAGCAAGGATGTGAAGAAATTTGTATTATCTTTAGTATTATTAAAAGATAGAGCCACTCAAATGAGTATGTGCATTGGGTTTGCTCTTAGAGTAATAAAATTTTAACATGTTCCTATATCAACCGTGCTCGACCATCTTGCTGTTTAAGTTATTTTAAAGGTATGTAGTTTTTTATGTATCAAAAGATATATAAGTCAACCAACGTAATTATTTAAAGCCAATATTATAGGAATGCGAATGAGAATGAGAATGAGATCAAAGATCTCATATACACTCATAAATTACATTCTTACATAACAAAAATTAAGAGTCTTTAGCTTTGATCAATCCTTTTGACTCGAAGTATTCTATCATCTGATCATACATCTCATTGATCCCATATTCGAATTGAAAGCCTTCATTGATGATTTTTTCCGAAGAAAGCATCAATTTCGGAATCGACAAGCACTCTTCGAATCTGCCAGATTTCACAACAAAAATTGATGAGAAATATGAAAGAAGGAAAAAAAACTAAATTTTCCATCAAAAATTTGTAATTTCTATTGAGAAAAAAATGTAATTTCTATTGAAAGAGATGCTTACTCTGACAACACATTGTTCTTAGGATATCTCTGTCTGAGAAAACCCGCAGTTTCTGGAACACTTGTGTTGTAAGCACAGCAAATGTAGCGACCAGAAGCAGTTTCTTTCTCCGCAAGAAACATATGAGCACGAGCTAAATCATCTACGTGAATAAACGAGATCGAGCCAGATAGCTTCTGCATCTCCTTGAGACCGGTCAGATACATTTCTTTCCCTAACAACAGCACCAAATCATCTTGATTTCTTATCGTGAAACAGGAGAGGATAAAATGGTAAAATTCGTACACTTACCGGTGATTAAAGACATGGAGAGAGATAAACTGCTCGGAGGATCGGAGAGGAGAGAGTTCCCAGCGATCAGTGCCGGAATAACAGTAACGAGATCGATGTTATTCTCTACCGCAAATGCCCAAGCTGTCTTCTCTGCTAACAACTTAGAGACCGGGTAACCCTAGAAAAAAAAAACAGAGAAGCAAGTTGAGCTGGTTTATATAAGAAAAACCTATCTTGTGTCACAAGAAAGTGTAGCTACCCAGTTTAACGGTTTCTCCTTTCTGAGGAAATTAATGTCAGTCCAGTTATTCTCGTTCATCACAAGCCCAGGTCCAGAAAGATTGTTGATGGAAACCGCAGCAGCTGAAGAAGTGTAGATCACACGCTTGATAGACTTCTTAACGCAAGATTTCAACACATTGATCACTCCTTGTATCGCCGGTTTGATCATGTCTTTCTGAACATTGAAAAAAAAAACACACAAAGGATAGCTTGAAAATGTTTCTACTAGAGTTTAAAGAAAAAGCATGCACATTCTGTTTAAGATAGACCTCAGGATCTTCAGATTTAAAGTTGATCGGCGTTGCGACATGGAAGATGTATTGACAGCCCAAGAATGCGGAATCAAAACTCCCTTCATCGGTCAAATCCGCCTTGAAGATCTTGAGGTCTCCAAGTTCTTGAAGTGGCCTAAGGTGAGCCATTTTCCTCTCATTTTCTGCAATGTTTGATTAAAGAGTCACTAAACATTCAAAATATTCAAAGAGAAGAAGAAAGAAGAAAGTGAAGAACCTGGATCTCTAACTGTGGTGTTAACTTTGTAGCCACTTTGAAGCAAATGCTTGATGAGAATTGAAGCCAAGTTTCCTGTGCCACCAATAACACAAGCCTTCTTCGTTGCAGTGGGTGTTGAATTCTGTTCCATGATTGTATTCTGATTTTTACAGTTTAGAACAGAAAGATTGAGACTTGGTTGTTATGAATTTAGGGTCTTGACACTTCTATATAAAGAAGTAAAGTCTTCGCTCATTAGGTACAACCATTGATCAATAGAGCTTTTTTAGAAGGTAAGCACGTGTGCTTTGAGATAACAACTTCTCTTACACCTAATAATCAAAAAAAAAGACTCAAAAACTTTATTGACTTGCTGCTTTGTTATCATCTACCAAGTTATCTCAATACTTTGAGTTTTGATGATTGTCACAAAGCAATGTAACGGAGATTAAATATAAAGAATGCTTTATAAAAAGGTTATTTTTCTTCGGGTTTTACCTTGCCGATCTTAAAATGAGTTATATAAAAAAAGTGAAATTTTTTATCACCAGTTTGATCTTTGTGTTGAAGTGTAGGTTTCAACATCTTTGCAGTTACTAAGAGAACACCGAATGTTTCTGACTCAGTAGTACTACCAAACTTGTCCGTTTGATTTAACATAATTTGCTATGTTCTTGTTCAAGTGTCACATTAAGGCCTCAAGCTTTGGCAGAATTAACTTCAATGGTATCTTATAATACATAAGCTACAAATCCAAAATAGAGAGATTAACAAAAGATAAAACCTTAGTGAAAATTTGTTCAAAAAAAAAAAAAAAAAAACCACATGAAAAAATTAACCAGAAAAGTTGCATAGAAAGATCAAAGGGAAGAAGAAGATGAGTAAATCCTAAAATTCGAAAACAAAAGAAGAAGGCATTGGCATTGCAAATTCGATTTTAGAAAAAAAAACAAACCGATTAAATCTATATATCTAATGGCTCTTGTTCTTAAGAGCTTCAACAATCATAGATCTTCTCCAACACAAACTCCAACTCCTTAGCTAGCAACAACTTCAACTTCTCTTCTTAAGAGCATCATGCAAAAAGATAGTCTTCTCCAACACAAACTCAAACTCCTTAGCTAGCAAAAACTTCAACTTCTCTTCAACAATCTTCTTGGTCTTAAGAGGAACTAACCTCCACGGTTGCTTCACATAATACTCGTAAACACCGAAACCAGCAATCATTCGAACGAGAGACGAATTATCGAACCAATCAGATTTCCTCGATTCACCATTAGATATGTACGACATATTTGTTTGTCACAAGTCACAACTAGTTCAACGTACGACATATTTCCAAAATATTTTCAAGTCTGTAATATTAATTGTTTTGATTAGTAAAAATCTTCCACTGTCATACTGATTAGTAAAATTTAATTCTTTTACTAGGATACGTATATGGTTCGGTGGTTAATGGACAAACAAAATAATAATTTCTACACGTTATTTTTATAGTAATAGATTAGGATCTTCCTTGAATATGGTATTGTAACATACTAACATTGTATTTAAGTTGTCTTCCAAGTGTTTTAGCTTAAAGAGTAAATTTAGAAACAAGCTTTCTTAGAGTAATAGAATTTAATATGTATCTCAACCGTGCTCGAACAAATCTTGTTTAAAGTTCATTTTAAAGGTATGTAGTTTTTATGTATCAGAAGACATATAAAGTCTACAACATATTATTTAAAGCCATTATAGAATGAGAATCAAGAGTCTTCAGCTTTGATCAATCCTTTTGACTCGAAGTATTCTATCATCTGATCATACATCTCATTGATCCCATATTCGAATCGAAAGCCTTCATTGATGATTTTTTCCGAAGAAAGCATCAATTTCGGAATCGACAAGCACTCTTCGAATCTGCCAGATTTCGCAACAAAAATTGATGAGAAATTTGAAAGAAACAAAAAAAAACTAAATTTTCCATCAAAAATTTGTAATTTCTATTGAGAGAAAATGTAATTTCTATTGAAAACAATTCTTACTCTGACAACACATTGTACTTAGGATATCTCTGTCTGAGAAAACCCGCAGTTTCTGGAACACTTGTGTTGTAAGCACAGCAAATGTAGCGACCAGAAGCAGTTTCTTTCTCCGCAAGAAACAAATGGGCACGAGCTACGTCGTCTACGTGAATAAACGAGATCGAGCCAGAAAGCTTCTGCATCTCCTTGAGACCAGTCAGATGCATTTCTTTCCCTAACAACAACACAAGATCATCTTGATTTCTTTTCGTGAAACAGAAGGTAATAATATGGCGAAGTTCGTGCTTACCAGTGATTAAAGACATGGAGAGAGATAAACTGCTCGGAGGATCGGAGAGTAGAGTGTTTCCGGCTATCAGTGCCGGAATCACGGTAACGAGATCGATGTTATTCTCTTCAGCAAATTCCCAAGCTGTCTTCTCTGCTAACATCTTAGAGACAGGGTAACCCTAGAAAAAAAAAAACAGAGAAGTAAGTTAAGCTGGTTTATAAAAGAAAAACTTAGCTTGTGTCACAAGAAAGTGTAGCTACCCAGTTAAACGGCTTCTCCTTTGTGAGAAAATCAATGTCAGTCCAGTTTTTTTCGTTCATCACAAGTCCAGGTCCAGAAAGATTGTTGATAGAAACCGCAGCAGCTGAAGAAGTGTAGATCACACGCTTGATTGATTTTGATTTTACGCAAGATTTCAACACATTGATCACTCCTTGTATCGCCGGTTTGATCATGTCTTTCTGAACATTGAAAAAAAAGAATAGCTTGAAAATTGTTCCTATGAGAAAAAAAAAAAAAAAAAAGCATGCACATTCTGTTTAAGATAGACCTCAGGATCCTCGGATTTAAAGTTGATCGGCGTTGCGACATGGAAGATGTATTCACATCCCGAGAATGAGGAATCGAAAATCCCTTCATCGGTCAAATCCGCCTTGAAGATCTTGAGGTCTCCAAGTTCTTGAAGTAGCCTAAGGTGAGCCATTTTCTTCTCATTTTCTGCAATGTTATGATTAAAGAGTCACTAAACATTCAAAAGACACAAAGAGAAGAAGAAAGAAGAAAGTGAAGAACCTGGATCTCTAACTGTGGTGTTAACTTTGTAGCCACTTTGAAGCAAATGCTTGATGAGAATTGAGGCAAAGTTTCCTGTGCCACCGATAACACAAACCTTCTTCGTTCCGGTGGGTGTAAGAGTCTGTGCCATGTCGACTGTATTCTGATTTTTTTTAATGTTTAAAACAGAGAGATTGAGATTCGGTTGTTATATTATGAGTTTTAGGGTCTTGAGACTTCTATATATATAAGAAGTAAAAAATTGCTAAATTGTCGGCAGGATTTTTTTTTTCCTTCTGTCGGCTACAATAATTCAAATGCCAAAATCTAGTAAAGAACCAACAAATATAACAACGACTCAAACAAACCACGTCGTTCTCACATTACGTTGTTCGTCCTCAATCCTTAAAGAATCTAAGATGGTCCACCCATTGAGAGATAAGAATTGAAGCGGCCATCATGAGTTACACATGACAATATCTTTAGCCACAGAATTTTAAGCTTTTGGTACAGCAAGGTGAAAGCTATAGGTCTTTTTCAAAACAAGATAAAAGCCGATGGACTTTCTCTAGATATGTGTGGTAACGAGGCCAGTTAACCGGAATTTTAGCTGCCTCAACATCAGCTGCACAATCAGACCATATCTCAACTTTATCAATTTGGAGATCACTTACCTCTGAAGAGTCAAAAGAAGAAAATTAATTAAGCTCTGCTGCAATCTGGTTAAGAGCAAGTAAAACACACATCTCTGGCGGAAGCTGAAACACGAAGGAGACGTGGCGGAAGCTGAAACAAGGAGGAGACGTGGGAAGCTACGCGTGTAAATCAGGTCCACAGATAGAGTTGTACAAGGGAATCTGGTTGTCACAAGCCAGAATAAGTACTCTCGTTCATCACATGGCTTGTAACGCGGAATCGACTAACGAACGGAGACGTAATGTTGAAATGGAATGCGGGAGTCACTTCATCTTATGTTCTATGTATGCCGTGATCCACAAGAAACTAGAAATCATCTATCCACAAGAAACTAGAAATCATCTCTTCTTTGCATGTCAATACACAACAGATGTGTGGAAAGGACCGAAAGGTCTCACCTCCAAGCTTCTTAGTTCTTATTTGTTAAGATATATATTTCAGGTTACAATTCATTTGCTGTAGTCTGTAGAAGGAAAGAAACAGTCGTCGACATGGGGAAGCTTCGATCTCATCAACTCTTCTCATACAACGCATAGACAAACAAGTTCGGAATAGGATATCTTCCATCCGTGACCAAGACAATGGAAGCTATGCGGGTTATATGGCTACATGGTCTACAACGAGATGAGGACAATATTCTTTATATTGTTAGGCTAATTATATGTTAAAAACTTTCAAACCAATACTAACCTTGATGTAAAAAAGTTGTTTCAAATAAATTTAACATTTTATTAAAAAAAAAAAAAAAAAAGAATGTACATTGCATTTCAGTAAACCTGCTGGTGGTTTAGTCCATTTTCTTTTAATCTGTAAAGCTTGTTGTTCACACACATTCTAGACATTTGACTAGAAGATCGGCTTTGCTTATCCCAAGTATCTGATTCTTCCAAAGCTAAATTATCAACCTATTCAAGACATGGAAATCTGGAATAGCTTAAACAAGTGTTCATATGCTTCCAGATTCCCTAAATAAGCCATGGAATAGCTAGCAGCTCACTTGCAATCTTATTTGAATCCATTAAATGAAATATACTTTCATGTTAACTTGTAAGAAACTAGAAAAACCTTGTTGCAGACGAGGAACACTGTCGGCATAGGTTTTTCTTTCTTCTTTTGTCGTATGATTTATTTAATCTATATAATAATAACAATCCGAATAAATGCGACTAACAGCTGTGTTTTTTTAATCGTACATTTTGGATATTTTCTGAAAAGTCGTGATGGATCATTGAAACGGTTATTTATGAAAAGTTACAACTGTTCACTGTGAAGTTTTGTTGATTGGAACATTCTTATCTTTTGAAATCTATATATATTTGTCTGTTTGAACTGTTTTCATTTTTTTTGCCATGACACAAAATCAACTAAAATTTCAATCTCAACGGTTTATACATTTTTCTAAATTATTTTCTAGCATTCATTCTTTTAAAAGTCAAGAAATTCCTCTAATTCTTGATTTAACAAAAGTTTTTTGGAATGATGAATCTAATTTACATCTTTTAGTTAATTTTAAATATAAAAATTTAATGAAAATACCTAGAGTGTTTTTTCAAGAGTTAGATGAATTACATAATGAGTTTTTGGATTTGACTTTTCAATATGGTAACAATCCGAATAAATGCCACCAAAGGTTGTGTTTTTCAATCGTACCTTTTGGATAATCTTCCAAAAAAATCTGTAGAAATTTTAAATTATGTGTTTAACAAAAAGTTGCGATTGTTCATTGTAACGGTTTTTTTGTAAAGTTGCAACTGCTCATTGTAGAGCTGTGTCTATTCCAATATTCATATCTTTTGAAATATATATATTTGTCTGTTTAAACTGTTTTTATTTTTTTTGCCATGACACAAAATAATATAAAATTTCAATCTCAACGGTTTTTACATATCTCTAGATTATTATCTAGCATTCATTCTTTAAAAGTAAGAAATTCCTCCAATTCTTGATTTAACAAAAGATTTTTGGAATGATGAATCTAATTTACAACTATTAGTTAATTTTATATAAAAGATTAATGAAAATATCTATATATAATAGCAATCCGAATAAATGCCACCAAAGTTGTGTTTTAGAAATTTTAAATTGTGTGTTTTACACAAAATTGCGATTGTTCATTGTAACAGTTTTTTTGTAAAGTTGCAACTGTTCATTGTAGAGTTGTGTCTATTCGAATATTCGTATCTTTTGAAATCTATATATATTTGTCTGTTTGAACTGTTTTCATTTTTTTTGCCATGACACCAAATAATATAAAATTTCAATCTCAACGGTTTTTACAGCTCTCTAAATTATTCTCTAGCATTCATTCTTTTAAAAGTAAAGAGATTCCTCCAATTCTTGATTTAACAAAAGATTTTTGGAATGATGAATCTAATTTACAACTTTTAGTTAATTTTATACCTAGAGTCTTTTTCGAATAGTTAAATGGATTATATAATAAGCTTTTGGATTTGACTTTTAAATATGGTAATAAAGATGTCTTCTATTTAAAAGCACTTTATATGAGTTTGTAGGTATAATCAAGAGCACACACAACAGTTACAATTTTTCGTAGTAGCTTTACGTAAAAAAAAAAATGTTTTTATTTGTTTTTTTTTAAAATTCAAACGGTTGTATCTGTTCATTGTAGAGTTGTGTCTTTTCCCTATATTTTATTTATATTTTTTCATCACAACTTTTCGTTTTAATAGGTGTGTCTATTTAAATAGTCATGCTTTTTGAACTCTCTTTATATTTGTCGCTTCATCACTAACTAACAAGTTCGTTGAAACAAATTTTTCATTTTATGTTGAGTCTAGATAATTAAATATATTCTATAATCTAACTAAAATTTTAGAAATGATTATAGCAATAGAGAAATTTTATACAACTTAATATTGAATTTACAGTTGTGTCTATTTATCTTAACTTTCCGTTAATTTTTTTTTTAATATTTAAAAATAATAATAACAATCTGAATAAATAAGAACAACAGTTGATACTTTTCGTAGTACTTTTTTTGTAAAAAAATTGGTTTTATTTGTTCTTTTTTAAAAACTCAAACAGTTGTATTTGTTCATTGTAGAGTTGTGTCTTTTCACTATATTTTATTCATATTTTTTCATCACAACTTTTCGTTCTAATAGGTGTGTCTATTTAAATAGTCATATATTTTGAACTCTCTATATATTTGTCTCTTCATCAATAACTAACAAATCATTGTTGTTGAAACAAATTTTTCATTTTATGTTAAATCTAAATAATTTGAATATTAATATCTAATATTCAATATTATTCTATAATCTAACTAAAATTTTAGAAATGATTACAGTAATATAGAAATTTAATAAAACTTAATATAGAATTTACAGTTGTGTTTATTTATCACCACTTTTCGTCAAAAACTATTTTAATATTTAAAAATTATTTTATTTTGTTCTTAAGTGTTGTGTATTTTAATTTTAATTTTCCATTGATACTGTTTCACTCATTATTAAATATATTTTTAATTATAGTTATTTAATAGAGAATTACATTACTCATTATAACCATTAGTTCAATATTCTCAGTAAGGATCACTTCGTCATAATGATTTTTTTTTAGTTGTAGCTCTTTACCATAATTCTTCATAAAAATATCTTATATTTATAATACTTTAAACAATATGTTTTGTAAAGTTGCGTTTATTCTACATAATATTTTTTTGTTATAAGTTTTCATTTTGATGATTGTGTTTTTATTAACAGTTTATGTATTCAAACTATTCTATTACATTCAAATAATTTCATAATGTATATTTTTAAATTTTAAATTTAAATTATTTTTTTCTTCTAAAATACTTCCCCCGCAATATCGCGGGGGGTCTGAGTCTTAGTATTTAATAACATTAAAAATAAAATAAAAACACTTAAAAATGTTGGGCTTACAATTTTGTTGAGCTTTTAACACTTAACAATGAAGTCATAAGGCCTTCCTTAATGACAAATTTTTAAGTGAGCCTAAACATATCTGCATATCCGTTATCCGGTCCAAACTTTAAAATTATCCGTTATTTTACTATCTATCGGACTTACCATATATCCGTTTTTTTGTACGAATACAGATATGGATAATGGATAACGGATAATGATTTCAGGGCCAGTAGTCTAGTACTAAGCGCATGTGCTTTGTGATAACAACTTCTACACCTAAGATTCAAAAAAGACTCAAAAAACTTTATTAACCTGCTACTTCGTTATCATCTACCAATTTATCTCACGATTTTGAATTTTGATGATTGTCACAAAGCAATGTTACAAAGTTTTAAAGAAAAGAATGCTCTTAAAGAAAGATTGTGATTCTTCAGTTTTACTCTGTGTTAAGTTACTAAAAAAAAAAGAGCTAAAGTTTCTATCACCAGTTTGACCTTTGTGTTGAAGTGTAGATTTCAACATCTTTGCAGTTATATATACATAACAAGAACACATAATGTTTTTTACTCAATCCTACCAAACTTGTCCGTCTGTTATCTTCTTGTTCGGAGTGTCACATTAAGAGGCCTCAAGCTTTGGCAGAATTAACTTCCATGGTATTTCATAAATATATAAGCTACAAATCCAAAATAGAGAGATTAACAAAAGATGAAACCACATGAAAAAAACACGAAAAGTTACATAGAAAGATCAAAGGAAAGAAGAAGAAGAAGAGTAAATCCTAAAATTCGAAACCAAAAGGAAGACATTGCAAATTCAATTTTAGTTGCAAAAAACCGATTAAATCTATATATATCTAATGGCTCTTCTTGTTCTTAGAAGCTTCAACAATCATAGATGTAACCTCATGCAAAAAGTCAGTCTTCTCCATCACAAACTCCAACTCCTTAGCTTGCAACAACTTCAACTTCTCTTCAACAACCTTCTTCGTCTCAACAGGCAACAAACTCCACTGTCGCTTCACATAATACTCATCAACACCGCAACCAGCAATCATTCGAACAAGAGACGAACTCTCAAACAAATCAGATTTCCTTCCATGAACAACCAAATCCATATCATCATCATCATCATCATCATCACCATCATCATCCCTTTTACCATTAGGTGAAGAACCAGCATACACCAACTCTTGCTTAACGGAATCAAGCTTCTTCTTAGCTTTGCTCTTTTTCGACACACCGTTAGACTTAACATTAGACTCAGTAGCAATCCCATCAGGACCCCAAATAAACTTTGCCAATTCATAAGCTTTCTGATCATGAGCTTTAGCAAAACTAGGTTCAACACCATTCTTAACTTCTTTACCCATATACTTCTTCCTCAAACTCCTAAGCTTATCCATGAATTGATTCTTACTTACCTCAAAGCTTATATCTTTCTTGATGAAATCGTAATACCCATTTGAGTCTTCATAAGGAGACTTCCCTGTATCAGCTTTGAAATCGATCATCCCCTGTAACACAGCAATCTCATCGTCTTCAGTCCATAGTCTGTGAAAACCTGGTTTCTTTACACTCTCTTCTTCCCCTCCCTTCTTGACTCGCTTATTAGCTGAAGCTGTAGCAGCTTCACTCGTTGGCCGTTTGGTTCCTCCTGATTTAGCAGCCGGTAAAGCTAAAGCAGCAGACGAAGTCGGATCCTCTTTCTTCTTGAGATTCACTGAGATTGTTTTGCCAGATCCAGAATTGGGAGGGTTCGTCGATTCAGAGTCCGAATCTGTTTCAGTCTCCGATCCAGAATCCGATTCTGCGACGACGGTGGATTTAGATGAAGCGGCGGCGGCAGCGGCGGCGGCGGAGGCGAGGGATTTGATTGGAGCTTTGGAGGATTCGTCATCTTCAGATGAAGAAGAGTCGTCTGAAGGCTCACCAGCTTCTGAAGTCTCGATGTCGTCGTCGTCGTCGCTTGAAGAAGCGGATGGTGGGTCTTCCAAAGGATTGAGCTTTTTCGTCATTGGAGCTGTGGAAAGATCGAAAATCGAGAGAGAGAAGGTTTTTAGGGTTTGTGAGAGAGCGTGAGGAGGAGACGACGGCAAGAGAAAGGGTGAAGGAGGAAAGAGGTATATAAAAAGGTGTGAGCTTTTTTAAGTTTTAAGTGTGTTTGCTGTCTTCCAACAATAGATCTTTTTATTTTGTATTTATTTTAGGGTTTTTAAATAATTATTTATTGGGTAATTTACTTTTTATTTTTTGGGTCAAAGAAATTAGGAAATTAAATAGTTTCGTCGCTTTGGAAAATATATTTCGTTTCAATGGAATATGACTTTTTTGGATTTATTACCTTCAAATCATTAAGAAAGATTAACATTACATAATCGTTTACACTTTACACCGCCGATAAAGATTAAACATTAGCTTAGCCCAAACATTACATAATCGTTTACTCTTTTGTAGCAGATTAAGGTGTGTGTAAATATTTGGGCATTAGCTTTGTTGTTCATGCCTAACTTCTATTCTTCTTTTATCTGAAGTAAGAAGTCCAAGATGTGTAGAACGCACATGAATTACTAACAGCCTAGAGCCCATTTTTTCCCAGACACAATTAGCTCAAAAAAAAAAAACATGAGACTCGTGAATCGTGATGAACACCATGATGGTACATTTTTTTTTTGGTAGGAACACCATGGTCCTTGATTGTTGGTTGTTTTTTTTTTTTTTTTTTTTTTGGTATGAATGTAAAATTTATTTACTGTAGCAAAAAGTTTGTTTTATATTAAATGCGTCCATGGTTTTGATTGTTTTGAATAAAGGAAATAGTCATTTCAACCAGTTTAATTTTCTTTGTTATTGGTCAATAAGCCCGAAACATAACATGTGAAGTTGAAGAAATATGGTTCAAATGCATGATCCTTGTCTTGTCCCACAAAACGCCATACTCTTGTGCTCTCAAGTACATTCAATATATGATACCAAAATTGTTCAACAATATTGTAAACCAAAAAAACAAACAAGAGCCATAGAGTGTTTAAACAAGAGCCAAAAAACAAACAAGAGCCATGATTTTCAACTCCAGGAGATGACTTTAGTTGGGATTATAACCACGACCTCAACAGAGTCTTAAAACCATGGGATGACCTAGACAAGATCATCGTCTAGGATTTTCCAGGATTTTAGGCTTCTGTTGATGGTTATGGCTTTAACCTGAGTCTTTTGTTTGCCTAAAAAACTGACACTTTGAGGCTACCTTAGATGTTCATTAAGGCACCAAAGCCATTGTCCGAATTGGCTCTCTTGATGTGCTCGAACTCGTTAACATCGACTTGTTCCTCTGTTTTTGCTCTGTTTTTGTTTCTGTTTCCGAGTGGCACCAAAACCATTTTTTCTCTTCTCGAGCTTGGTTTCTTCAAACCCACCTCAAATTCTCCAATTCCACCAGAACCCTAAAAATCCTAAACCTCGTCCACTGAAACTCATCCGGATCATTGTTGTTGGAGATACTCCAAGTACACTCCAACATCTCCGACAGCAACATTAGGCCGGTGTTCGT
This sequence comes from Camelina neglecta, assembly GCA_023864065.1. Lineage (NCBI taxonomy): Eukaryota > Viridiplantae > Streptophyta > Magnoliopsida > Brassicales > Brassicaceae > Camelina > Camelina neglecta. The sequence continues at coordinate 31,317,053 of CM043456.1, forward strand.
CTTCTCTTTGGTAGTGTTTCCGGCGTAACCATCTGATGAGCTATATATAAGAGTACTTATTACAGGTCTCTTTTAATCTTATGCTTATAATTCGCTTTAGAACCAATAAACCAGTTTAGCTTATGTTGTTTTGATTTCTTGGGTCAAAAGGAACCAATTGTGAGAGTTGATCTTTGTTGAGAAGAGTGTCTCCAAGTGTTTTAATCCAAGAACTTTTTTATTTATGAGTAGTTCAAATCTCCTTTTGGTGAAAATGTAGTTGCCAGATTACAAAAGCGGCAATTGTGGACAGCATTATGACAATTATAACTTATATAATTTGATATCAAAATCTGAATTTAGGTCCACAACATAACTTATTTTGATCAAATATATTCGAATGCACGAGATGTGCATTCTGAATAGTGAATTTAAAAATCATACAAAAGAAAGAAATAGAGAGCTTCTTGACTTCTAAATGACCATATGAATGAAAGAGCAAAAACACGATGATATGATGATATACACATCTATTGTGAAATAATATTTAACCAAAGAAACCAGCTTTTTTTTTTTGGTCTCAACATGGTAACTTGAAACCCATGTAACGACCAGAGACATAATCATTCCAAACATCAAGAGCTCCGTAGCTTGTCATCAACACAATGCTCAATGCCATGACGATCCCAACCGAAAACACGATGATGGAAGCCCTTCCATACTCGGTTATAACCTTTTGAACCACCTTTAGTCCCACGAGTGACGCCACAAAACATATAACCGCGAATATGCTCGCGGTTCCAGTATGTTCCATGCCTAGTAACAAGTATTGAATCGCAGACATTGTTGATGAAAACAGAACCATGAAAGAACATGTCGCTGCAGTTACCTATATATATAACAAACAACAACAAAAATAACAGAGTGATTTTAACTTGAGGCCCAAGAAAAAAACAGAGTATTGTCGGATCGAGCCAAGAACTTGAATTACCTCGGGAGCGATACCGACTTGAAGAAGAAGAGGACTAATGAGCATTCCACCTCCAATACCGAAAACACCACCCAAAACTCCAGCTAAAAGAGCCATTATAGGAAACATACACTTGTTTGATCTTGCTCCATCATTTGATCTCAAATCTTCTACATCCTGCAAGCAAAAAATTGTTTTCGGACACTCGTCAATTCTCTTGTCTTTTTTTTCGAAAACTAATGAATGTTTGTTGGATTAATGTGAAATCGAACCTTTACTGAGACTTGGTACTCGGATGATTGTTGGCTTTGAACATTGTCACTGAAGCAAATCCAAAGAGTGAAGAAGAGAGTGAGTGGTATTTGAGTCGACGAGAGAAGCCAGTAAGTGATTCCACAAGGCTCGATCGATATGATTCCCTAAATTTGCAAAGTATGAACTGTTAATAAACTAACATAATAACTCTAGTTAATCTTATTTTGGTTTGGGTTACACTAAAACATGTTTGATATGGTTTTGGTTCTAATGTAATCAGTCGGTTTATTAATTTATTATCATGGCGGTTTGAGTTTAGTTTAAACAGCATAGTTTGATCCGGTTTTTTTGGGTTATGGTTTTCTATTACTCAAAATTGGTTTATTAGAAAAAGAAAAGAAAATGAAGTCGAATCCAAACAAAAGTGACAAAAAACAAATCTGGACGGTTCAAAAGAGATTGTTTGTATCTAGATTTTCAAAAAGAGAATCTACCCTACCCAAAATAATAATAATAAAATAGAAATGAACATACAACTTTCACAAAATTCTAAAAATAATGTAGATATCTATTTTGTAACCTAGAATTTGCTTTTGATACACATATATTATTATATCTAGCCACTTGAGAAAATACAATAAAATAGTAGCCCAAAGCATCTTTGAAAGGGTAACGGAATCTAAAAAAGTGCAACTCTTAGGAAAAGATCGTAGGAAGAAAAAGACACGTAAGTATTGTTTCTATTATTGTTTCACTTACGACCGATCCCAAAAAACCAAAACATTATTGATGATGATGACCTGTCTTTCACGTGAACAAGTTCGCTATCGCTTTTATAAAAAAAATAAAAAATGTTCTCTATCATTTTCCAAACGCATCGTCACCACGTGATGATACCACAAATTTAAAGAAAGAAAAGATATATGTCATGAAGGTAGATGAGAACAATTCAAACGTGTTTCATTTACTCCTCATTAATCTTAATCGTAAAGTTCACCTAATTACTCCATTAACGTGTTTTTGACATATCTGTATAATCCTAGTATAAGCAAAAAAAAATTAATTGATATATGAAAATGAAACTTAAAATTAGCTTTAGAATACACGATTTGTATCTTACCGAATCATTATTTTATCATGACATTTTTTTTTTCCTTTAATGGTAAGAAAATTCTTTTCAATAAACAGTTTTAGAAGTTTCGGTTAGAGAAGGTACATACATATCAGTGAAATGAAATCTACAAATTATCCAATCAAAAAGAAATTGGGTAACCAGAAAAAGTGATGGTAACTTGAAAAAATTCAACAGAACGAGAAAAAAAATGTAGTTTCATGTATATTGAGATAATCATGAAAACCAAATAATTTTTTTTTCTGGATAAAGTTTCAAGCCTTTTGGCTTTTTCTTTCCTTAAAAATACTGTGTTTGTTGTCTGTCTCTAGTCTAATTTGTCAATTCCAAATTTTGAACTTTTAAGCAGATCTAAAAAGTCATTTAAATACGGTTCATTAAATGTAACAACAACTACTTACTAATAATTGAAATTAAATGAAAAACTTTTAATTACCTCGCCATATTTGTTTCCACGAAGAAGATAAACCGCAAAGTAAGATAACCAAATAATCACCAAAACTCCAAGCTTGATCCATGGAAACCTCTTTGGTCTCTCATAATCCAAAAGTGGCAATTTCAAACTCTCAATCTTATCCTCCTCATCATCTTCACCATCATCCTCTTGACTTGATGATTCTCTAATCTTCACCATCGCTGATTCCAATCTCCAATAATAAATCCCATTTCCAAAAGTCTTCAACGTGGACCACGCAAGAAACACGGCAAAGAGAATCGTAATCAACCAGTTGGGAAACACGAGATTACATATCACTCCAATACTAACACCAAGAAGCATACATGGTTCCAACAAAAGAGCCAAATCGAAGTCGATTAGGGTTTTGCCACCAGATTTAGGGTTTCTAACGAATAGATTGCATCCCACGTTAGCTATAGATCCACCCGTGACCATAAAAGCTGAGAAGCTTGAAGCTGTTTTTAGATCAAGACCTGCGACTATTGTCATTATCGGAACGTATAAACCTCCACCGCCTATTCCACCGGCGCTTGAGATCGATGAAGCGAGGAAAGAGAGTAAAGCTGCGATGATCGTTGATGTTGTGAATTCGATTCTTGGCTGGTTGAATTTTTCTGTGAAATTTAGGTATGAACTTGTTTGGTTGAGGAATTGATCGACAGGGGTGAGAATTGAAGGTTCTTGTTCTGCGATTGATGGAGTTAAGAAGATCAAGAAGGTGGTGAAGAAGAGAATCGCAGGGACGAAATTGTTTCTCATTTTTATAAATGGGGGGGTTTTTGGTTAGTTTCTGAATGTTTGTGGTTTTTAAGGAGATTTTGGGATGTTTGTGTGTGTTTGATTTCTCTTTATAACTTTATATATAGAAGAATTGGAGAGACGAGAGGCGAGAGAGAGTGATGTTTGCATTTGTTAAGTAGAAAGTGGAAGAAAATAAAAACAGAAATAGAAAGATAAAAGGGGCAAATCAACTCATTGGCAAGTGGTGAGAAATTAAAATATACACCCATTATTAGACCTTGTTGGCATTATGTTACTTTGTTTCCACCATTATTTTTTATTTTTGTTCAAATGTAAAGTAATGTATCTAAACCATACAAATTATGGAGGGGGACTTTGTTTTCCATAGGACCCACTAATTTTCAAAAGTGAGAGATATTTATAATTTTCAAAGTTTGTCAAAATAATTGTGTTAGTTAACAAGTAACACTAGATTTCATTTTCTGCAATATAATTTGAGTTCATTTTACGTTGAATATTTGTAATAATATTTTTCTAATTATTTGTTTTTTTTAGTGCAACAGGAAAAGATTCATATATTTTGTATCACTTTTATAAAATCAATATTTTAATCCACCAAGTATTTTTATTATTATTAAACTTTTATTAATTTGAAATAGTATTAATTAACCTTCTTCATTTTAGCAAACATGCGAGTAGATGATTCCGGATTCTCTGTATGATATATAGACAGTATACCTGGAAACTTCTGGACATCACGAACTGCCCAATACTAATTAAAAGTCACCTTTTAACTTGGAAAACCAAAAAAAAAACAAAAAAGATTCAAGTTAACAATTTTTTGTTTTTTATATAAGGGTAACCATGATTTGCTCTTTTACATATCCAAACATGAAACACCTTTCTAAGAGATAATATAAAATTTTGATATATAATTACAATATGCTTTAATTAATTAATTTTGATATATTGAAAGTTTGAAACCCATATAATATAAATATACCCACAAGCCAAATGTAAAATGTAATATATCTGAAATCCCCATGTTCCGTCCGACCACATGGAAACAGTTTGTTTTTATTATGTCAAAGTAACAACAAGCAAATTTCTATACCATAATAAAATCCACATGCATGTTAATCTTGTTGACTCTTTAACCAAAAAAATAAGCTTTTTTTTTTTTTCTTTTATGATGAATACATGTGTAAATGTTTAGTCGAACGATAATGAGACGAATGAGACATTCCCATGGTCTCATTTTTCCCTAAATATTAATTAATGTAATTAAAGTATGCAGATAATATTGTCAAATCAATGTAATATTTTATGTGAGAGTTTTAATTTATTTAATGGAATACTTATCTTCAAAGTCATGAGTTGGCTGAAAAAAAAAATTATTGTAATGTTTCGTATTATGTCGATCAACTTGCAGCTCACATATACGACCAATTGATAATCATAATATAAAGTATATATCTATGGTTGTCTATGTATATGTCTGTCGACCGGCCCCTCACTTATACGCCGTCTAATTTGATCTAATAACCTTTTCTGATGGAATTATTTGTTTTGTGATCTATACGTACGTTTCTTGCTCTGAACTTTTTTATAAAATTAAAAGATGTAGTTAATTTGTATGTAAAATGATGATACGTACGTGACCCACAATCTAATTGTCTGGATACGTACTAACTATGTTGATCTTAAAACTTTACCTAACAAAAAGAGATCCTTTAATCGTGCTATAAAATCTTAACTATCCAACTAGATAACTTTCTATATAAACTTTTTTAGTTAGTATAATGTGGATATATCTAGTATAAGGTTTAAAATACGAGATTCATATTAATTAAACTGGAGAATATAGAGCTATACACGCATTCCACATCACATATACATTATATATTATATAGTGGTCTCTGATACTGAATCTAGGAACATGAATATTCCAATTATTGTTTGTACAACTACACAAGTTAACTATTAAACAAAAATATATATACATGTTGTATTTGTACAATTTTTATATATCAGACCATATGGAGAAATAGATATTTCGTTAAAACCTGAAAGGAGACTTAAAAATCTGTATGTGTTATCTTCCTATTTTTAAACAATCATGATCAGGTATGTTCTTTACATTATCTAGAACAACCTAGTGTGTAACATTTTCCATGCAATTAATTATATTAACCAAAAGTGTTGTGTAGTTTATGATTAAAGTCGTAATCGAATTGTTTTGGTATACTTTTTTGGCTTTTGGATTGTCTTCCGAGTCATGCTTGTACTATGATCCAACTATAAATATTCAGCTTAAAAGCTAACATATACCATATATACAATGATTTAGTATATGTGCCGGCTCTTAAAGTCATCAATATTCCATTCTCATGATCAAACGTAGGATATCAGATCATTAATAGATCGTTACGTGATGAATTAACTAATTTATTTAATTTATACTCCATCGTTTTTTCGAAGCAAATTTACTTTTTAGCATTGAAATGATTATCATCAATACATGAAATGCTAAAAAGTAAATATTTTCCCATTTTAATTACTGATATTGTACTATTCATCATCATCAAGGACATAATTATCGTAAGTGTGATGCATGTTATCATTCCAAACTGGAGATTATCCATCAATCAGCATAATTTGTATTCTTTAGAAATCGAATTCATTTTTGAAAAAAAATCGTCAACCACTCAGATCAAGTTTTCTTTAATAACTCGAATTTAAACGGCTTCCAGATTTATTTATTATTGTTTAATTAAATATCTGAAATATTGAATTATAGGGAGATAAAACCTTAATTAATTATGTTTTCTCTTTAAGGAGGGGTATATATTTTTAGCGAAATAATGAAATATTCAATTTGAGTATAAGAGAAGAGAGCTTCGCTCTTCCAATATTAAATTCCACGCAATGTGGGAACCAACACGTATTGAGCTATGAGTATATAAATACTATGAGGATGCAAATCACTGTATGTTGTTTACACGGAACATGTAAAACCAAATCGTCTTGGTCCAGTGATAAAAAGGAAAAAATCACACCATCTGAGTTCGAATAGCAAAAAGGGTTCGAAATTTAATATGGTTTATCCTGATCTCAAGAGATTAGTCTTTGAATCTTCTATAGTATTTAAGATCACTCATGAGTTATTAAAAAATATATATATATATATATATATAACTCTAAACCTGAAGTTACCAAGCGGTTTGAAATAAGTTCTAATTTTAAAATTTTGATTGCAAATTTTAGTCAAAGTTTAAACTCAAACATCCCTCACTGATGGTATAAATGAACATAGAACTATTAAAATGTGTTGGTTTCAACAATATCAGTCACATACTTTCGGGCATATATATATAAATATAACGTATAGTTAATTTGGACAATTTGATTCGGTTTTCTCCATTGGGTGATCAACCGTGTGATTTTCACCAATATTAGGCGTCGCAGTTTCTATAGATGTTTCTCCTTCGTTGGCTTTCTTTTTCTTCTTAATGCAACAACAACAAAGTGAACACACGCAAATCACCAATATCATCATGATGATATCACCACGGCAGCTATCACCGGAGCTATGATTCTTCGAAAAAGTTTACCTATATATACATGCATAACCAAACTCTATGTTAAAGACAATTTTGACGACAATAAATAAAGAGTTCGTCCCGTTCGACCATTCGAGATATAGCCAAATACTTAACTATATTATCATGCATATACATCCTAATTTTCCCATCAGTACGTGTAGTATAACTTTCACATGTGTAGAACACATACATAAATGACAAGACAATGAAACGCTAGAGTATAATTATTTCTCACCTTTTAAATTAAATGAAAATGATTCGTCGGAACTTGGACTATCATTTTCGCGGTAAAGAGGTTGTGGTGGGGGCGGCGGAGGCGGAGGAGGGGGTGGTGGTGAGGCCAATAAAGTAGCTTTATATGTCAACATACAGTTGGTAGAGTAAACCAACGCAAAACGTTTTCCATAACAACAATCTTCAGTCTCATTATATGCGGATTTCAAGCATCTATAGCAATCATACTGATCCAAATCGGGCGTGCACTGCACCAATCCATTTAGATCGTAAACTTCTCCAAGAAAACTCACTTGATAAGTTTCTTTTGCAAAATATGAAGAGCTCGAGTAGGCTTCTTCTATCAACCGATCTATACGGGATTCCACAGTGTTGATAAAATAATATTGATATATCATTGTATCGTAAGTCGTCCATGTTACAAATGGCCCTTGATCAAGAATTGAGAAAATCTGACGGTTGGAATACCTGAGGAAGCATTCTTCATACCATATAATAGCTTCTTTTTGGACCGGACACCATATAAAAACATTTTTGGATGCTCTTGAGATGCATGTTTCACAAGTTGAAGACGAGATATCTCCGCGACATAGATAAGTTCCGTACACTGTTGTGGTTGGGGAAGAACCCGAGGCGTAGCTGTAAAATCCTTTGTCGGATGATTGCGATTGAAGAACGGAAACTAGAGTATTTAGATTGGATTTGTACAGACTGTTTGACGTGTAGTTGCCTGATGTGTAACAATAGCTGAGGAGATAAGTTGGTTGTGCATTTAGGGTTTTGATGAGAAGGAAGACAAGGAAGAAGATGTACTTTGATTGATGAAGAGGGTGAGAGATCATCTTTGGAGTAACGTTGTTATGTTCATCAACTATGATCGAGTTATTTATTATTTGAATTGACTCTCCTTATATACAATATCCTTTTAATAGGCACTATTTTGATTCGCACATTTTGTCATTCGAAAACAAAAAACAAAACAAAAGTTACATAGTACAGGTTTTTTTCTTTCTTGGTCAACTTTGGGCCAGGCTGTTCGATTTGACTTTTATGATTGTGAACTTGATAATGTATACGTGAGAACGAGGTTGCAAACCTAATATAATAAGATTAATTATCTTAAGAATCACATCTTTTACAAAAATAAAAATAAAAATCTTAAATTTAGGATATAAGATATATTTTCCCATTTTAATATTTATAGATTGAGTTTTTTTCTTCTTTCAAATTTATTACATATTTATTGACAAGAAGTGACCTTTTTTTTTTCTAGTACAAGTTCATATAAATTTACCATTTTTTGTTATCTTACCTATTTTATTCAGTTATTGTCAAACGCATAGTTTAATCTCTCAAATTAAAAATAATAATACTATCCATAAATGTTAAGTTCGACGACGTGACAACATAAGCAAAGTTTTTTACCTATAATTTATTAATTAAGCGCGTAAATTATGTAACTCATTAGGTGCATGCATGACGACTGACGATAAGATTATATAAAAACTAATGTCGGCCGTCAATGAAAAAAAGAAAAGAAATCATGTCGAATCATAAATGGTAAACAAAACAAAAAATGTACAGGTCATCATGGGTCGAATGTTATAATTTAACCAAATTCAATACACATAAAACAATAATATTTGAATAATTTTCTAATCACTCAAACAAAAATGTTATTGATATGTGTTAAATAAAGATTTATGGAAACACACTCACTTTTGTTCAAGTGAAATAAACCGGACATTTTTTGTCTTTAGTCCCACTCAACAACATTCCATCCCAACCGACCTCAACATAACAGTTTGCGATCATCTTATGGCTTTTACTGTGCCATGTGTACACCTTAAACCGTATCACGGACCTTACCTCCAAACGGAACACTATCTTCCCTTGATTTCTGTCTCGTTCCATCTCCAACCAACGGTCCTTATTTACGGCCATTGTAGGTCCACGTAAGGCTCCTTCAATCAAGCTCGTGTTCTTCGGGTCTTGGTAAAACGGGTTAGTGAGTTTAGTCGAGCCGACCCGTTTCTCTTTGTAGTAAACGGATCCGTTCATGGAGTCGTAGTAAACGCGGACGTTTTGGTTCGGGTTACGAGCTGTTATCTTGAAGCTTATATGTGACGTCTCGAACCCGTTGGATTGACTCAAACCCGAGATCGAGAACCCGCTGATATGAACGCGTGGTCGGTGTGGTCGTAGACTGATCCACAAGATGAAAGTGACAATGCCTAAACATAGTAAAAGAGATAAGAAAATGCCACATATGAGTTTAGAGACTCTTGTTGTGAGGCTTTCTTTGACACGATGAACGATGTCGCTGGCCGAGCGGTGACGGGATATGGGTGGGGTTGGTGGGTTTGATTTTCTGACCGGTAAGGAGTCGACCTTGTTGTTCATCTTTTTATAGATTTAATGTTGGTGGGTCATATAGGAAGTGAAATGAAATGGATGGGTTTTATAGTTGTATATATTTTAAGATAGTGATAGTTAAGAAGAAAGCAAAAGATACCTTGGAAAATACTATAGGTATTACACTTTGTGAAGAAAAGAATTTGACAACTATTTATCTAAATCTTTTAACAAAATTTATAAAGGAAAACTAAGTATCTACCAAGAATGTGTACTACTATAAAAAAGATAAAGGAAAAACTAAAGTATCTAACTGCGTATTTTGTTGTTTATTATATGTTTCCTAAAAACATGTCTGATGCGGTACCCATGATTGTTCGAATAGACATTCCTTAGTACTATATTTCTTTATCCCCATCATATAACTGGACATAAACCATATTCCAACGTTGTTAGCGCTTCCACAATTTTTGAACCATATCCAAACTTAGAAACAGTTTTAGTCATTAGAACAGAGAGAGAACTAAACTCACTCTGAGCTAATTTGCGTCAATGCATATATCAGAACATCAAGAATCAACGGCTCAGAGGTCCCAAACTGTAGATTAATTCTTCCAAACTGTAGATTAATTGCAAATAATTGCAGAGATTCTTCCAAACTATATCTACATTGGTCTAAATTCAGATGGATATTTCAATCAACTTTGTGGACTGTTTTACTGACAACAGAACAAGCTGCAAAGGAAAGAAGAAAGCAACAGAGGAGACAAAACTCACAGAAGAAGAAGTATCATGAAAGAGGAGAAGAAGTCAACAGAAAAGTCAAGAAGGATAATGTGTTATGGGCCTATGGTGTGTAAGGTTAAAGGCCCATTGAGAAGAATGTTTTGTTGTTGGCCTAGTTAAGGTCCAACCGTAGAAGTAATAGTTAACATTATTAAAACGATTATGGAACCAAAATAGTAATAATTAAAAAAAAAAAAATCTGAACTAGAATAAATACAATTTTTATTATTTTAATCCTATTATTTCGCACGACAAGACTCAATTATTTAACACCATAATCATATATATTAACGTAACATTACATTACATTACATTACAGTTGTGATGTTGGACCATTCACAAAAAAATAAAAATATATTAAAAAAACTCTCAATTTCTGTTTTCTTATAAAACAACAAAATACAAAAACAAAAACAAAAGGCCCAAAAGAGTACTTTCTCCTCCCCCCCCAATTCGCCGACGACGACTAATCCAGGAATGGCGCCGCCGGTGACGAAGCGGTGGTGCTGGGCTTTGATTCTTCTCTTTCTCTCCTTGTTCGTCCAATCTTCGACGGCTATTTACTGCGGTGCTGAAGATTGCTATGCTCTCCTCGGGTTTGTTTTTTTAACTCACCTTCCCGATCTCCGTTTCCAAAATTCAGATTTCGATTTTCATTATCCTCCTTAACCCTTTCGCATTCTCTCGATTACAGTGTCGCTCAAGATGCGAACGCATCTGATATCAAGAGATCTTATTATAAGCTCTCTCTTCAACAGTAAGGACTTTTGGGTTTAGACATTGTTGTATTTGATTTTGATCTTGATCTTTGATTTGTTGTAATTTGCTGATTTTGATGAATTGGTTTTAGTCATCCAGATAAGAATCCAGATCCTGAATCGAAGAAACTCTTTGTGAAAATCGCCACGGCTTACGAGGTTACTTATTTAGTCCCCATTACATGATCTGCTTGTATAGTTCTTAGGGATGATCTAGTTTTTAGCGAATTGGTGGAGTGTGATTTTTGTATATAGCTGAGATTGATGGTACATAAAAGTTCTCAAATTTGTTAGCTTTGTTTATCTTCTTTGTAGATTTTGAAAGATAATGAGACTCGGTCGCAATATGATTATGCGATTGAACATCCAGAGGAGGTCAGTAGAAGAAATTTATCTGACTATATGTCAAAATGTCAATTCTTGTTTTGTGTGATTTCCTTAGATCAGTCTTTCTTTTGTGTTTAGGTGTTTTACAATACGGCTCAGTACTACCGGGCGAAGTATGGACATAAGTCGGTAAGATTTTTATTGAGATGATTCTGTTGACTTTTTTCTCGGGGAGAAGCATTGGATCTTTTTTTTTTGTAACTGATACAACTGCTGCTTGATGCTGTTTATAGGATCCGCGTGCTGTTCTTGTTGGTCTATTGGTGGTTTTATCTGCATTTCAATATCTGAACAACGTCGCAAGGTATAATGAGGTATGTATTAGAGGCATGAATTCTCTCATCTTGTTTAGTAGTCTAAGTCTCTGCTCTGTAGCGTTTTTTTCACTAAGGATCAGAAGTAATCATCTACATGACCCTGACTAAAGAATAGAGAATTGTGGGGGTATGCGTAACTCGTTACATGTATCATAGCATCTCATGAATCGTAGACTATTTTTGGACATGTGAAACTCTTTGAATGTGATTCATACACTTTTGTGCTTGCAAATATTGCTTGAACTCTTAAAAGCGTATCATTAGAAAACCATACAAGATATACTTTTACAAACTTTGGGCTTGTTTTCTTGATGAGGCCCTCCGTCTTTGTTATGATGCAGGCTATAGCGACGGTTAAACGAACTCCTGCTTATAAAAATAAGCTCAAGGCTTTAGAACTTGAACGCACGGGTGGAGTAACTAACAGGAAGAAAGGTTCAAAGCAGATCGACAAGTATGCTGTTCTATGTATTTAAATTGCCTTCTTATTAGCTGAGAATGTGGCATATCGCTGACTATATCATGTGCAAATTTTTGTTTTGGCAGAAAACTACAAGAAGAGCTAAGCAGCGAACTCGACCTACAAATCAAAGGAGCTGAAAAACCATCGGTCTGGGATCTTCTTGGTGTTAGATTCATTCTCCTACCGTACACTATCATCAAGGTTTCATGTTTTTTAAAATTCTACATTCACAAGTTACCGTATTTCCTTTCTCGTGATCACTGATTTACATTATTTATGTTTTCCTTGTAGCTGCTGGTATGGTACAGCAGCTGGGTATGGAGATATAAGGTGAAGAAAGCTCCTTATTCATGGGAGGATGCATCATACCTAACCCGAAGATCACTCAGTGTGTCTGCCGACGCATGGACTAATCTCGGTATCCTTCTATTCGCCTCTGTTCTCTACTTCCCAAATCTGAACCTCCCATATGGATAAAGATTGTATTGTGTGTAATACAATATGACTAAAACGAGTTGTGCAAATGCGATAATTTTCAGATGAATATAGGAAGGAAGATCTGGTGGAGAAAAGGCTGTGGGAAAAGCAGAATCTTGAGAATTACTTTGCGGAAATGCGTAAAGAATCCAAGCGGAGAAGATAGGTCATTATCACTTAACCATGGAAGAATACACAGGAGACAAATTCAAGTTTCATAGACACTTTTGTTACCATTATCACTCTACTATAATGTTATAAGAGATCTGATCAACGAACTAGTTACGAGAAGAGACGGTAGTATAATTGTACCAGGAACCAAATCTCAATTTGGCATATACAAGTTGAATCATGTCTGACAATGGACATGGTTCGGTTTTGACTCTCAGTTTTGTTTAAATCAATTTTGCTCAGTACAAATCTATCTTTGATACTTGAATTTGAGTTCTAAAGCGAAAGCATTATAAGTTTTTGATCAGACAAGAAACACAGTGAAACAAACAAGATTTTGTGTTGTTATATTAAAAACGAAGAAAAGCGTTACAAAGTTTACATAAGTGAGATGATAACCAGTTATACAAAGTTGACATCAAAGGGATTGAAACTAAAATGTGAACGGTTGTGGAGTTGTTTATACATTGCTTTGCTTATACATCTTGGTGTCCAGCACTTGCTTCCCGCACATTGCGCACACTCCTGCACAACCATGAAGAGCCAATTCCATCACTTATTGAGTTACTCTATTATAATATTCACTATCTAATCAGAGGTAAGAATTTGGTTCAGCTATAGATATGTATTCACTAATTTACCTTTGCTATAAGCACATGTGTGACAGTATTTACCATCTTGATGCACTTGCTGCTTGCAGATCATGCACTTCGTGGTACAGGTACCATAAGGTGTCCATCTACACATCAAACAAACATCACAATACAAAATCAGAAGCAGCAAAGAAAGATAACAACAAGAGCACCAAGTCTTAAACGGTCTATTCTAACTAGTTCTTCGACAAAAAAGTACCACAACACAAGAAAATTAGTCATAAACATCTACTCATGATTCATAGGATAGCCTAGAGGAAACAAACCAATAACTCAACCAACAAAAGGCACTACAAATAACTACATCCCAAAGTTACAAATATCACTATTTCCATGATAAGTTCTACATTTCACTAATACTCAACTCAAAAAGACAATAACAGCAACCCAAAACCTACGAATTCATCGTTAGGCTCATAAGAACTTTTACATTCACTAATGATTCCTAGAAGAACCAAGAGCAAACAAACCAATACTCTGACTCTGAAAGGACAATATAAACATCCCAAAGTGACACATATCGCTATTTCCATGAGAAGTTCTACATTTAGTCTGTTACTAATGATTCTTACAAGAACCTACAGGAAAGAAACCAATACCAACTCAAAAAAGAAACTATAAACAACCCAAAACTTACAAATCTATTTCCATGAGAAGTTCTACAATTACTAATGATTCTTAGAAGAACCTAGACGAAACAAAACCAATACTCAACTCAAACAAAGACACTACAAACATCCCAAAAAATTACAAATTTATCCCTGTTTCCATGAGACTACAGGAAACTACAGGAACCAAACTAATATGTACCTAACAACACACAAATATCACCAATTATACAAATTTGTTGCTACTTCCACATGTTTTGCATTCAATTAAAGAACAGGAGTAAACTTGTAAGATGGGAAAACTGAAGAGAGAAACAACATTACCTATTCTTCTTGGAGAGAAGCTTGTTCTCATTGATCTTACGACCACCACCTTCAGTTACATTACGAGCACCATCCTTCCACTTATCTGGAACAATCACTTTAGATAACTTCTTCTCACCTAAAAACAAGTAAACATCAAAATTGAGTCATAAAGGTTCATACTTTGAACTTAGAGACCACAGATCCAAAAACTCATATTAGGGTGGTTTCGATCTAAGAATCCAAAATCGAAATCATAAAATCATTAGGGCGATGAATTCACAACCCAACACAATGATATCGAGCAAATTGAAACCGATTAACGCATAGACTGATTCAATTATACTACGAATTGGCGAAATTAGTGATCTGAAATGAGAAAAAGAATGAGATTATTGATAATAAGGCTTACACTTATCGCACACCATTGTCGTCTTCCTCGAGAGACAGATGAAGAAACCCTAAATCGATTCGAATGAGTTCTTAACTTTTTAAGTTTAATATATATATTTTTTTTTCTTTTTCCTTGGCTTTGGTTTGGTAAGTCGGTGAACGCGTTTAAGTTTATATGCGCGACGATGAGATGGAATCACGTTTTGTAGATATTAATTTAATTAAGAGATATTTTCCTAATTTTTTAATTTAATATATATAATGCAATTTATGTTAAGTATGTGCGGTTAGCCTAGATCTAACCTGTTTTGTGGAAGTTTCGTAAAATAAACCGACGCTAAAAGTTTTGCAAAAATTTTGGTATCTGGTGAGAGTGAGACTCTACTTTATGTAGGTCTTGTCGGAGGATTAAGAAAACGGGTTGTTTTAACTAGACCTTGGATTAATATTTGTTATTATACGATACCCGCTCCAAAAAAAATGGATATACGGCCAAATGGACATCATTACCTGAAGTCAAAATTTCAAAACATTTCAACCTTGATGGAACTAGTAACAATTGACATAGTAAAGGAAGATGAAAGAACACAAAATTACCTGAGCTTTCAAGAATTTCATAGCTGGTACATACACATCCAAAGCTATAAGCACAAAATTCTTCGGTTTTTTTTCAATAATAGGCAACTCTTAAAGGCCAGTTCTTGCATAAAAGTCTTGCAGCAGGTCCTTGCTTCTACTTGAATTTGCGCCATGACCAGACTCATTATGGCAACACTTAGTTAGAATCACAGTTTTACCTTCCATCTTTTGATTGATTACTTGTTTGATATAACACTATATATGTAGAGACAACCCTTACGTTTAAGCTTGTGTGTTGATGAAATGTTGTTGAAACTAGACTTGCTTATATACTAGTTGTTCTACAGTTTTCCACCACAAAATTTATTTCACACCTATCTAAAATCTACATACTGGCTGGACCAACCAATCACAATGGCTACCACAAACTACTTTACCTTCGGCTAATCTGCTCAAAACAACCTTTGATGTTTGTTTTACAAATTGCAGTTTATGTTTAGGTAAATAAAAAATTTTCATTCGTGAAAACTTGCTTTTAATTTGATAATGTAGAATAACTATTCAATTTTTGCTTTGCATGCTAGAATAACCGTATATATATTTCGTTACACTCTAATCTTGTCCCTAAAAGAACTTGGTCTATGAGAGCACATAAATGGAATAAGACATGCATGGTCTTTAGTGATAGTGTCTGAAAGTATATACAATATATCATTTTGCCTTTGGTTAATTAGGCAACGATTATTTTCGTGTGAAATTGAACATTACTGCCATTATCAGTGATTGTGAACATCTTCTTCTACAGTTAATAGTTATCATCTCACCATACTAAATTGGATCACGGGAATGATTGTGTAGTATTACTATTTACTATGAGTCATCATCATGAGGACTAAGTGAATAATGAATGGGTTAAAAACGTTTATGGATTTATCACAACAAAAACGTTGTGATATATCGAATAAGATTTTTGTGTTTGGCTTGATACATTAATTAGAAGAAGAATACGAGGAAATTAAAGAGGTAGAGACCAAAATAATTTATCACAACGTGTTGTATATATGTTACCTCGCTTTAAAAAGATCGATCTCTTGTGGTTGTGGTAGTTTTGAGTTTGACTATTTTGTTTGCACCAAATGAATGTTGCGTATTCTATTAAGAGTTGTCTTTAGTATTTACAAGGGAATATCCATGTGTGTTCTGTCAACCAATCTAGTCAATGATATTTAACAACTTAGGTTGGATTCTGCTTTAAATCCTTAAGATGAACTGATTATATAGTGCGGATGCTATAATGGAAACTGAACGCAAAAGCAGTAAATTGTTGTTGGTTTTAATTTCTTTTGCTAGTGATCAAAGCCAACAAGAACAAATAGGTGGATTTATTGTAAGAGCCAGAATACAGGATAAGATTTTTTTTCCTGGCATGATACTTTGGAAGAAGAATATGATGAGGAGATTAAAGAAGAGGGACCAAAATAGTTTCATCACAACGTGTTTTATGTTACCTCACTTTACCAAATTCTCTTGTGGTTGTTGTAGTTTTGAGGTTCACTTATTAGGATGCTATAATTGAAATTGAACGCAAAGCAGGAAATTATTATCTCTTTCAAGCTCATGAGTCACTAGCTTGACCCAAAACTACTGCACATGCAATGATGCAACCAATACGAGAAACCTTTGCCTTTGGAATGGCAAAGATTGTTTATGTGTAATTGTTTTTTATTGACGCTGTATTGGTCAATTTTTGTCTACTAGTGTTGTTTTGGAAAAAAATAATTAAAGTGTGATATTTTGAAGAATTATATATATATATATATATATAAATTATAACAAAAAAAATTGATAAAACAACGAATGACATATATAACTATTATAGTAAAGAAGGGGTTAAAAACGTTTATGGATTGACTCATAGAATATTGATAAAATTATTGTGTTTGGCTGATTCATTGAAAGAGAATAAGATTGTAATTGTAAGTAGCAGAATCTCGGATAAGATTTTTGGGTTTGGCATTCATTTGGAAGGGACAAAACAAGTTTGTTACAACGTGTTTTACATGAGATGATAGCATTGACGTTCCATTTTGAACGTTTTGTTGGGACCAAATTGTCGTCGTTAGATTTTCTATGAAGAATTGATCTGTGAGTATTTCTCTTATATTATCTCAAACATTTAATGGTAATTGAGATGCTCTTAGGTTAGATTATCCTTAAGGCGAACTGATCCCTTGGGATGCTGATAATGGAAATTGAAAGCGACGTCGAAGATTCTTGCATGGGCTGTAACAGAGCGGGATTTGGCTTTTAAAAATTGTTCCAGTGATGGTAATCATCGGAAACTGTTTAGTTAATCAACCCCAACAAGAAGAAATAAGAAGTTCACAACTCTGAAAGAGTTACAACATTGAAGTTTAAGCTGAAAGTAAGAATGTGATATGTTCGGATCTTATTCACCTCAGCCTTTCCTTACCATCATGATCTAAATACTGTTATATATGTTGATACGGTCAGCATCAGTATAAACGCACTGAAATGCTACAGAGTGAACTTCTCTGCGAAGAGCCACGACACTGGTAACTCGATTATTCAATTATAAGCAAGATACTCTGTTATTAGATTTTCATGTAAACTATTTGAGCCTAAACCCAAACTCAGACTTTCTGCGTGATTTTTTATTTTGAGAGAGGCTCAAACTCCGAAAAAATGTTTTAGCACATTCCGAGATTTCACCAGCTATTGGATCATACACAGCTATATGCGGACTACTGTATATATTAATTAGCTGATAATATTTCGTTGTTAATATTATTGAGTAATATTTACTATGGATTTTTTGTGTTTGGCTTGATTCATTTAAATAAGATGTAGTTACGTTCAATTCTCAAGTAGAACAATAACATATATTTAAATGGTCGAGAAGAAAGACATATTTTTTTTTTTTCTTTAGACGATAGTAAGTAGAAGTCATGTACAATCTAGAATTGACAAACTTCTACGAAACAGACACAAAGTTGAAACAACTTATTCAAATACTAGCTAGCACCAAAGTCTAGCATTTATTTTGTCACATAAATGACAATTATTGAAAACAAGTAAAATAACACTCTGAAAGATGGATGTGGTTACTTCATGGATGGATATGCTTGCTTAGGCAGTCTCAACTTCAGTGGTAGAGCCCTTGATACAGAAAGAGGAACATGCTTTTGTGCATTTTTCTACCGCTCCATTTACAATTTCACTTGTGTCTAATTTACCCAAATAATAATAAAATGGATTAGTATTCTCACCATCTATCAATCCAAAATATATATATAGCTTGATGGTTCATTTTACCAGAGTTTTGGAGAGTGTTGATGGCATCGCACACAAATGATGCACACCCCAATTTGCAGTATTCATTGACAGCATCAACTTGAATCAAATTTCAAAACACATGCAACTTACATTAAAAAAAAACATGAAGGAAGTGATAAAAAAAATGACGTAATAGGAAGAAAAACAAATTACTTGAGTTTTTGAGAATATCGTATTTATATCCGTCTGGACATGTCGTCCCTTCAACAATGATGCATCCACTGATTTTTGCACATGCTTCCCGAGAGGGGCCAAAACGACAAGAATTATACATATTTCTATTAGCCATAGAAGGGCAACAGCTCTTTGCTTCAACTTGAATTTGCACCATGACCAGACTCATTACAAGCACACTTAAAATCACAGTTTTGCCTTCCATTTTTTGATTGATTACTTATAAAGAGAAAAAAAAATTATAATAAAGCTTGCGTTGATGAAATGGTACTGATGAAACTAGACTTGCTTATATACTAGTTGTTCTACAATTTTCCACCACAAATTAACTTCGTTTCACACTTCTCTCAAATTAACTTAGTTGTTCTATACACACTGGCTGGACCACCCTATCACAATGGCTACCAAAAAGGATTTCACCTTTCCGAAATCTGATCTAAATTACTTTCCATTGCAATTTCTGTTTGGGAAAACCAAAGTTTATTCGTGAAAATTGGTTTCATTTGCAGCACGTCAAGTGAATAGAAAAAGTAACATGAAAACTGGTTAATTTTCTATTAATATAGTAACATGAAAAAGTAAGTTACATGAAAAGTTCAGTGTAACATGAAAGTATGTGTAATAGAAAAAGTTCAGTGTAACATGAAAGTTCAGTTTCAGTGTAACATGAAAAGTAACTGGTTTTTTATTCAATTAATTATTATTTACGTAAATAATAATTAATTGTTCTACTAGTCGGCACCACAAACTTACTTAAGCTCCGATATTCAATTATTTTGGTAGTCCACACTGGCTGGACCACCGTGCCCTAACTCAACCTCATGACTCACTGGCTGGACCACGAATTCTACTATACTTACCCTCAATACAAGAAATCCATTTCGAATGAAGATATTTGATCTTCTTCTCTCTTTACAACTTGACATGAACGCAAAAAAAGCTTAATTGCATTTAATAGTTATAGATGTCTCAAAATACTACACTTGTAATTTTTTTTTTTCCAAAAAAATATCATTATTAATTTTTTTTTTCCAAAATTACTACAAAAAGTTTATTTTTCCAAAGAAAACACCACAAACACACCAAAAAAAAAGAGTTAAGGTGTAGAATTTTGTTTTTTTTGAGTTTGGGTTGACTATTTTAAATTTAGAATATAGCTTTTAGGGGTAGGGTTTATAGTGTTTTAATATTTAAAAGTTTAGTTTTGAATGTTGAAAAGTTTATAAGTTTTCTTTTTGTGGTATTTTTGGAAAAATATATGATAATGGTATTTTTGGTAAATAAAACTAATAGAGGTATTTTTGGAAGAGAATAAAAAAACTCTGTTTAATGATATTTACGAGAATTTTTCATAGTTATATGTATGCATATATGTATGTTTTAAACATTCACTATTCAATTGTGCATATGCTAACTAAGTAACCGTATATTTATTTTGCTACGCTCTCATCTCAACCCGCAGATACAATTTAAGGTATGACATGGTCTTGAGAGGTAGACTGTTGTTTTATTATTTTCTTAGTATGATATTTTCTTTTGGAGTGGCAAAGAAATTTTTCTCTGTTTCTAGTGGAAGATATTTTATTAGTGTGAAACTATTCTTTACTGTCTTAGTGAATTATTGTGAATCATTTCCTGTTAGTTATATTTAAAACCATACTGACTATAGCTGTTAAAATTTTGTGTCACTTCGATGACAGGAATTCTTTGGGGGAGAATATTACAAAACCTCGTAAATAATTAAAAGATTTTTGAAAAAATAACAAATATTGCAATGATGTTATTAGAGTTTCCTAACAACACAGTATATGCAGAAAATGATGGTATAGGTAGATATGATGTCAGGTGCACACAAAAGAAAAAAAAAGAAAAAAAAAGGTAGATATGATGTCAAATCCCACAACTCAGGTCGTGGGACCCGAGGAAACTGAACTAGATCGGATCATCATACAAGGGACCCTTATCCGGGAGCAGTTTTTGATTTTGAACAAACAGGGTTTACACTTTGTCAGATCTCCTCCACAATGCTATGTCGTTCTCTACACAGCGTCAACACCGGCTTACCTTATCTCCAAGTAGTCCCGCTTCTTACACAATACAATCACATATCAAAAGTTAAGGCATACTCTCTTCGAATAGTCAAACTATAAATTTTTCTATCAGGAAATTCAATTAACTTCCAAAATTTTAAACTGGACCAAAGATAAAAAGTGAAATAAATGGTGAGTTTACCTATTTTAAATGATTATCTTCTTACATCTTCTTGTACATTCATAAATCATAACTTAATAAAAGAAACATTTGAAGACTTAATGTGACAATGGATTTGTAAACAAAGAAAAGAAAGTACCACATATTGCAAAAGAATAAAATATCGGGTCTGATTGGTAACGTATCCAAAGCTGTACAGAAAAGCTGTAAGCTTTTACGGAATAGTGCAAAGTTATAAGAAAGAGCTGTATATGAAAGCGGTACAAAAAAGCTGAGAGTAAAATTTTTAATAAAGTGTTTAGTAAAGCTTTTGTGATTGGTAAAAAATAAAAAATGTACACTTGTACAGCTTTGTTTTTGGTTACCAATCACACCAATCAAATGTTAAATGTTATGATAATAGAGCTTCTTGTCACTTCGTATCAAAACAAACTTTATATAATATCTTTTCGAACTTTTAATGATATGATTGCTTATGAGATGTTACTTTCAATGCAAAAATTCTGTCGTGAGTATATGGAACAATAAATCGCCACGATAAATTTATATGGAAGAGAAGGTTACATAATTCCAATGTTTTGAAACCCGAACCGGATGCTAAACTGGGAAAGCTATCATGTCACCGGTTCATTGAGTCAACCCGGTTTGACAGCGGGTCAATAATATTTAAATATATTTAATTATTTATATATATTATACATCTTATAAATATAATATTATTCTTTTATTTTTGATATATATAACAAATTTCTATTTCTAAATTTTAATAATTGTTCACTCGTTTAATTTAATTACATAGAACTAAATCATATTTAAAATTGTTAATTCTTCTTAGTTTGTTTGTTTATATTTGACAGCGTATTATTTGTATATATATATCAGTATATATTATACATATATGTCTAGGACCTAGTGGGATGATCTAACCAAATAATAATAATAAATTCTTGTAGTATATAAAATTAATAAAAATGATTTATTATCTCTCCTATTAGAGCATGCTGAACGTTTCTCAAAAAAACAAAAAAATAATAATTTTTTTTACAAATTATTATTATTATTTTTTTTTTAATTTCTGTTCCACTGAACAAATGACACATGTCTTGTTTCTCAAGTGACTCTGGGAAGAAACGTTTCCCTTCTTTTTTCTCTTCTCTCTCTTCCTTTTATTATTTTTTAATAAGAGTATTTGAGAGAGCATCTCCCAGTAATGTTGGTCTTAATTGTCTAACCCTCTCTCACGTGTCTCTTCTCTTTCCTCTTCTTCGTGACTTCAACTCAAACCCAGCCAGAATATTGTTCTTCATCAAATTTTGCAGAAAAGGTGAAAAATTAACAGATCTGTTCAAATTAAAATGCTAAAATAGTTTGATTAGTGAAACCCAAAATCCGACGGGTCGGTTAATTAAGGCAGGTCGCCGGTTTTTACCGAATTTATCCAGGTTTTCCCGGTTTGTTAACATCACGGTTATAGAGCAAAACCCAAACCGACAGATTGAGTGGGTCACGGGTTAACCGGTTCGACCGGCCGGTCCGGTCCGGTTCTGAAAACACTGATAATTCTTTTATTTAGATAATAGCAAGTAGAAGTCATGTACAATCTAGGATTGACAACCTTCTAAGACACATGCACAAACATAAAACAACTTATTCATATACTAGCATCAAAATCTAGTATTTTCATTTTTGTCACACACACGACAATTATTGAAAGCAAGGAAAAACAACACTCTGAAACTTGGATATGGTATCTTCGTGGATATGCAGTTTAGTCTAGGCAGTTTCAACTCCAGTCGTAGAAGCTTTGGTGCATAGACTAGAACATGCCTTTGCGCAATTATCTGCCGATCCATTCCCAATTTCACTTGCGTCTACTCACCGAACAATAGTAGAATGGATTAAAATATTATAATTAATTTCTATCATTCCAAAATATATATATAATAATAATAGTATTATGAGATTGGATGGTTCGTTTTACCAGAGTTTGTGAGAGCTTTAATGGCACCGCACAGAGATGATACACACCCTAACTTGCAATACTCATTCACACCATCATCAACTAGAGTCAAATTTCAAAAAAAAAAAAATGAATTTAATCTTGATGGAACTGATAAAAACTGACATGATAAAGCTTATAATAGCAAAAATAAATTACGTGAGTCATAGGGAAATTCCTTCGGGCATGGCCCCAAATGTTGTCCGTCAAAGAGTATGCATCCACTGTTTGTTGCACATTTTATCCGGGAGCCTCCTTCAGAACGACAATGTTTATAGAAATTTCTAGCAATCAAAGAAGGGCAGCAGCTCCTTGCTTCAACTTGAATTTGCGCCATGAACAGACTCATCATGAGCACACTTAGAATCAGAGTTTTTCCTTCCATCTTTCGACTGATTACTTGTTTGATCACACAGTATATATTTAATTTAGAGAAACCCTTTGTATTTAATGCTTGTGTTGATAAAATGGTGATGAAACTAGACATTCTTATATACTAGTTTTGCTACAGTTTTCACCACAAAATGTATTCCACACCTTTCTATCATGC
Organism: Camelina neglecta; assembly: GCA_023864065.1. Classification (NCBI taxonomy): domain Eukaryota; kingdom Viridiplantae; phylum Streptophyta; class Magnoliopsida; order Brassicales; family Brassicaceae; genus Camelina; species Camelina neglecta. The sequence goes on from CM043456.1 coordinate 31,340,967, forward strand.
TCTATAGAATCCACACACTGGTTGGACCACCCTATCGCAATAGCTAACAAAAATTACTTCTCAACTATGTTTGTTTTTACTAATTTTAATTTAAATTTTTGACAAGATTTTTGGGTTTGGCTTTATTCATTGGAAGGAACAAAATAGGTTGTTACAACGTGTTTTACGTGTTCTCCTTTCCACCAACTCTCTTGAGGTGATAGCATTGAGGTTCCATTTTGAATGTTTTGTTGGAACCAAATTGTCGTCGTTACGTTTTCTATTATGAATTATCATTATTACAAGGAAAAATCTATGAGTGTTTTCTCTTTGGTTAGATTCTGCTTTAAATCCTTAAGGCGAACTGATCCCTTGGGATGCTGATAATGGAAACTGAAAGCAAAGTAGAAGATTCTTGGGCTTTAATAGAGCGAGATTTGAGTAACGAAATTGGGTTTTAAAAATTGTTCCAATGATGGTAAATCATCTGAAACTGTTTGGTTAATCAACCCCAACAAGAAGAAATAGCTCGTAAGAAGTTCGCAACTCAAAAATAGCTACAACGTTGACGTTTAAGATATAATATAAGCTGGAAGTAATAATGCTCCACGGGCTCACGCCCTCGAAATCATCAGCTAGATTCATTTAGACAATCTTTACAACAAAACCTTACCTCAATAATTACACGGCACTAAAAAGTAAAAACCAACTTATAATCTCGACAGCAAATTCATACTATTTATTTACACTGTCTTGGACCAACCAAATATGAATTCCAGCATGTAAATTGGTACTCGACTTACCTACAAAACCGTAGAAACTGGATTTCACACAATAAATTTATCTAAAGGTGGAAAATAAATTCACTTAAGAACTCTCTAAAACTGGATTAAAGCTCAAGCAAAGGAAGAAAAAAAGATTTTTGCTGAAGAAGTTAGGTTTTATCTCAAGATAAATGAAGAAATTAAAGCTATTGTATTAATTGCTGGATGGATTTACAATGAGGGGATAACCCTCTATTCCCTTCTATTTATATGAGAATCTAAGTTACAAGATAATTTTATTTTCCTAATATTTCGGATCGAATAAAGACAAGAAGAGTGTGTTCGATCATTCCCATATTTATGGGCACAACATATCAATAATTATTAACGTAAATTGTATTCAAAAACAGTACACACTTGAAAGAAAGAAAAAAAAAGCTTGGGGTTATTTAATTGATGATGATATATATCTTAACACCTTCCTCGAGAAAACACTCCTCAGTGGTGGTGGACTAGGGATCCTGGTAAGAGATGAGAGCATGGACGATACTAGAATGGGCTTGACACTTCAGTCAAGGGACCAGACGTGAAGCATGTCGTGAAGGCTAGCATGGACGATACTAGAATGGACCTTTATGCCATTGAAACGTATTTTGATTCAAACGCTTCATGGATCCCTGATAACCCTTCTATCAATGTCGGAATTAGTACCGCTTTGAGATACGATTACGGGACATTTTATGCATCAAAGAATAATGGAAATTTTTCTCTTTATTTTTTTAGTTTTTAGTCTTTTGGTAGTTTGATCAAACGCGTTTTACGATCAAAATAAGGGACGCAGAGTCTTATGGGGTTTCACCATTGAATCTGACAGTGTAGAAGCTGATCAACAGAAGGGTTGGGCTTCTGTTCAGGTATGCTTTCTTGGTGTAGCGTACTGTGTAAGTTAGGTTTTTAATACTTATGAACCAAGTTAGGGCTGATCATCTTCTTAAACCATTATCAGACCATTCCAAGAATTGTTGTTTTGGACACGAAGACAGGGAAGAACCTAATCCTATGGCCAGTAGAGGAAATTGAATCACTGAGACTGAGCAGCAAGAAATTCAACATGACGGTTGGACCAGGGACGGTGGTCCCGGTTGATGTGGGCTCTGCCTCTCAGCTAGATATAGAGGTTGAGTTCGTGATCAGGAAGGACGATCTCGAAATAATCCTTGGAGACAACTCCGTGGTGGGCTACGACGAGGACTTTAGCTGCGAAACCAATGGAGGCTCCACAGTGCGTGGGGCTTTAGGACCTTTCGGATTCTCTGTTCTCGCTGACCAAAGCTTGTCGGAACACACACCGGTTTACTTTTACGTGACTAAGGGAAAAGATTCAAAACTCAAGACATTTTTCTGCACTGACAACTTAAGGTAATCAATCCATAAATTGCATATTCTGAATATTAGTTTGGATAGTGATGGGTTATGAGAGAATGTTGGTTAGTGGTTAGCTAATCAAAATCTCTTTTGATAGGTCGACCATGGCAAACGATGTAGTGACATCGATCTATGGGAGTTTAGTACCCGTCCTAAAAGGAGAGAAATTGACCATGAGAATCTTGGTAATTTTTTTTTAGTTTCCATTGAATATAGCTTTGATTACAATAAAACAAGAATTTAAGTTAGTTGTGTAGTTATTAATTTTCAAATTTTTTTTAATTAATTAGGTGGATCATTCGATGATAGAAGGATTCGGACAAGGTGGAAGAACATGTATTACCTCAAGAGCATATCCGACAAAAGCCATCTATGGAGCTACAAAACTCTTCTTGTTCAATAACGCTATTGATGCGTTCGTTACGGCGTCATTTACGGTCTGGCAAATGAACAGTGCTTTTCTACATCCTTACTTCGCAGACGATCTTTGATGTTCCTTCTTCTGACACACCTGATTTTTTTTTCAAATAATAATGGAAATTTTTCTCTTTATTTTTTTAGTTTTTAGTCTTTTGGTAGTTTTAATATAAAGGTCTGATTTGATCTTTGTGATTGATTCATCACGTGAGTGAAGAGAAGAAAAATGAAATCTACTCCATCTGCATAACGAGTTCCTTTTCACCACTTGAGCAACTTTTAGAGTTAGAGTGGAAGCTTTCTCAGTTTTGGGGCATTAGACAGTAATTACCAGAAAAGAAACATAACAGGCTTATGATGAACCTTATGAATGTCTTAAGAAAGCATTTCCAAGAAGCTTCTGTCCAATCTCCCATCAAACAACATATCTGTGACCAAGCCAAAAGTTGAAGCATCTCCAACAAACCCGCAACGCCTCATTTCTCTGATGAGATCCGCTGATGCTGCTTTGTCACCATCTCTAAGATGTGCCCTGATCAGCGTATTATATGCACCGCTATTTGGAAGAGGTCCGTCTTCTTTCATTTTATTGAGCAAGGCACCTGCTTCCTCCTTTAAACCTTTCCTACAAAATCCTGAGATCATTGTATTGTAGGTTATAACATCAGGTTTCACTCCTTTAAGGCTGAGGGTACAAAATAGATCCCACCCATCTTCCACCTTCCCAGCCTTGCACATCCCTTCAATCATAATATTATATGTATATATATCAAGTTCCAATTTACTCTTTTGCATATACTCGAATACCACCAATGCTTTCTCTAGCTTCCTATGATTACAAAGTCCAACTAACAAAATGTTGTATGTCATGATATTGGGAGGCACACCATCATTATTCATCTGTTTGAATACCATTTGTGCATTATCAGAATCATTAGCTTGAAAAAATCCTTGGATAAGAGTGGTGTAAGTGACTGTGTTGCCAACCAACCCTCTCTCAGACATCTCACGGAAGACTTCCATTGCATCATCTACCCTTTTACACTTGCAAAATCCCTTTATAAGGGTATTGTATGTCACTACGTCTGGTAGACAATCTTTGCTAACCATCAAAAAAAACATCTGCTTAGCCTCCTCTAGAAGGTCGTGCATACAAAACCCATTGATCAATGAATTATAAGTGACAATATCAGGATCTATAGACCTTTTGATCATCTCCTCGTACAATTTCTCAGCCTCTGGAAGCTTCCCCTCCTTCACAAACGCATCGATCAATGCGCTGAAAGTGACTACATCAGGGTTGATTTTCATCCAAATGTTTGTATTTGCAAAGACTATCAATGACTGTGCTGTAGATTACAACACCAGGCTCTACTTTCCCTCCCTCCATCTTCTTGAGAAGATGTAAAGCCAAATCAACGTCACCTCTCTTACATAATCCATTTACTACCACACCATAAGTAACCAGATTTGGTTGACAACCTTTCTCAGCCATCCGGTCAACTAAAGCCACAGCTTCGGAAGCTTTGTTGTGGAGAAAAAGGCCATGAATCAGAGTTGTAAATGTAACGGTATTGGGTTGATATCCCATTTCCACCATCTGATCAACCAAAGCAATGGCATCAGAAATCCTCTTACTGTGACAGAAACCATTGAGAAGAGAAGAAAGCGTGACAACATCGGGCTCATAGCCGAGTTTCATCATCTTCCCCAAAACAGCTAAAGCAAGAGAGAGCTGAGACCGCCGGCAAAAACTGTTTATCAGAATGCTGTAAGTAAATAGATCATGTGAAATTCCCAAATTTTGCATCTGGTCGCCCAGAGAGATGACAACATCAAACTTCTTCATCTTAGCAATGGCACTCGACAATCTATTGAAATCAACAGTAGAAGCCAAAGGACGAGACTTGACCATCTCACTGAACAGATCAACAGCATCGTCTAGCTTTAAATCACTTCTACTCAGTTTCTCTCTGAAATCAGAAAGAGATCGAACCCAGCAAAGGAGAAACGAGGGAGAAGCAGTTCCAGTCTTACCTTTCCTCAGAACAAATCTCTTCGCCGTCAATCCAATCGCAAATCTCATAGTTTCGATAAGGAAAGAGTGACTGCTTTTTTTCGATTTTTTTTTGTTTGTTAGACGGCACAGAGATATCATCTCCGATTTTAATACCCGACCGGTTCACTCTGACTACTCTGGTACGGTTTGGTTTATTATATTAATAAATTATAGTTATACTTTTTTAAAGAAAATATATTAAAATATTTTTGTACCCTCAATACTTATTTTGAAACATAAAAATAATACTAGATTAGGACTCTTTCTCAAACAAAAAGAGTAGATTTTTTTTAGTTTTTTTTTTTTTTTAATTGGAAAATGTTTTAATTGATTTTTAGTTTTTATTTTCTTAAATTGTATCGTTTTTCAGCAGTATTACACACAACTCATATTACCTGGTAACATGATGACTAATACATTTATTAGTACAATCCAATGAGATTACTAGTAGCTTTATAGATCACAGTCCAATGAACTGATCTACGGTACAAATTTTGTAAACTGAAGAATGCAAAAGCACATATTACAGTATATAACAACAATTGGAATGTCAAAACCCACCTGCGTAAAAAGCCATAGCCCGGCCATTATCAAACCTATTCAAAACAACGTACAAAGAAGAAAAGAGTCGTGAACATGGGAGTACTTTTAACAATAACCCAAAATATAATTCCATTAAACAAAGTATATAATTAATAGCCTGGGCGGGATATATGACGCTCCTCAGCTACTTCTCCAATGGAAAACCCATATCCACCATGGGCAGTCAAGCATCCAGTACGATCATTGATGGCTCTTCTAACTATAACCTTACGTACAACATGCTCACCAATCTCACCAACAGGAGACAACGCGAAGCCCTTAAACGTGATGTAGACATTTGCAGCTGAGGCTTGGAGTGGCTCATGAAGTGTTTCAATTACAGCTTTGACAATCTGCAACTGGGACAGCTCGCTCTCTTCAATCCTCCTGTCGTTTGCAGAAAGGGCAAGTTCCAAATATAGACGAATCCAATCATTGGACTGCAACTCTGATTCCTCGAACTCGTAAAATCGTTGACTATCATTGAAATTTGACGGCCAAGAAGGCAATTGGACATCATCATCCACCTTTCCAAACCTACCGAGGAGGTCGGGATTACTCGGTGTACCTTGAAGCTTAGCAATAAAGCACGAAAAATTCAAATTGCAATGGGCAACACTACATCCTTCAGCAACTCCAACCTGAAGTGTAACGAGTGAATCAGGGCTCGCTGCTGTTGGATCGTAAACAGCCAAAGTAATGTAGTAAGTGGCCCGACAATTCATCGTTACGTTGAATTTCTTTAGGTGGTGGAACTGCAAATTTGTCCCGTGGTTCATGTTGTAACGATCAAGCCCCAATCTAGCGTAACGTTTAACCAAAACAGGATGAGGATAGTTAGGGCATGTCCACCGGTAAAAATGATATGAATTCTCAATATATATTATTTTAATATATTATAATTATTTATTTAAAGATTAAATTAGAAAAAAAAAATTCAACTAGTAGTCATGTGACATGTGGTGAGAAACGGTTCTACAGATTTTCAACTGAGAATCATTTCTTACTTTTCTCCTTATTTTTCTAACCTTTTCTCTTCTTTTATTATTGTTTATTTGTTTTTAATAAATTAGCAACGGTGTGAGAATCACAGCTGTAAATGCAGTTATACCTTGTGGTACTGAGACTCCCTCCAAATCGTCGAAACACCCAGCTTCTCTTACTTGACACCAATAGTCCATCTGCCCATTTTTCTCTTCTCTCGATTAGTTTAAGTCGATGGTTTGGTTTCTACCATACATATAAAAACTTTTATACATATATGATATATCATAGATGAGACCCCTTCTAAAACGTCGGTTTGTGGTTTGTGATATGCTTTTGGCCCAATGGGCTATTTTACCGAATTCAAAAAAGAAAACCTCGTCAAAGAAAGCTTTTTGTGATTTTATCCCTCGAATCGTAACGATCCGCGTGGATATATCAACCAATCAAAACCTACCACATGGGACAACCAGCGAAACTACTTTAAAGACCTTCTTCTTCAACTAGAGGCTTTCTGGTAAACTGCAAAATACCTTTTTCTTTCACTTTTCCTCGTCTTCTTCTCGAATCTGAGAGAAAGAGAGAGAGAGAGATGAGATCAACAACAACAACAATGGCGGTCAAATCAAAACTCGTCTCTCTTCTATTCCTCATAGCAACACTCTCATCCGCCTTCGCAGCTTCGTTTTCCGATTCGGATTCCGATTCAGATCTCGTCAACGAACTTGTTTCACTCAGATCAGCCACCGAATCAGGCGTAATCCACCTCGACGACCATGGGATCTCTAAATTCCTCACGTCTGCTTCCACTCCTCGTCCTTACTCGTTACTCGTCTTCTTCGACGCTACTCAACTCCACAGCAAAACCGAGCTTCGTTTACAAGAGCTCCGTCGCGAGTTCGGCGTCGTATCCGCTTCGTACCTCGCTAACAACAATGGATCTGAAGGAACCAAGCTCTTCTTCTGCGAGATCGAGTTCTCCAAGTCTCAGTCCTCGTTTCAGCTCTTCGGCGTTAACGCTTTACCTCACATCCGTCTCGTAAGTCCTTTTATATCGAATCTCCGTGATGAATCTGGTCAGATGGATCAATCTGATTACTCTAGGTTAGCTGAATCAATGGCTGAGTTCGTCGAACAACGAACTAAACTCAAGGTCGGTCCTATTCAACGTCCGCCGTTTCTTTCCAAGTCTCAGATCGGAGTTATCGTTTCCTTGATCGTTATCGCTACTCCGTTCGTTATCAAACGGATCCTGAAAGGAGAAACTCTTCTTCATGACCATAGACTTTGGTTAGCTGGTGCTATCTTCGTTTACTTCTTTAGCGTTGCTGGTACAATGCACAACATTATCAGGAAAATGCCTATGTTTCTTCAAGATCGTAACGATCCGAATAAGCTTGTCTTCTTTTACCAAGGATCTGGGATGCAGCTTGGAGCTGAAGGGTTCGCTGTTGGATTCTTGTATACTGTTGTTGGATTGCTATTGGCGTTTGTTACTAATGTGCTTGTTCGAGTGAAGAATCTTAATGCACAGAGATTGGTTATGCTTTTGGCCTTGTTCATATCGTTCTGGGCTGTGAAGAAAGTTGTTTACTTGGATAATTGGAAGACCGGATACGGTATTCATCCGTATTGGCCATCGAGTTGGCGTTGATTTTTCATCACACTCTTGAGGAATGTGGTGTGGTTACAACAAGGTAATGGATTTAGATTTTGTAAAACATTTCTGGGAATTGAGTAATCATGTTTTCGGACGTCTTGTGTTTCGATTTTTGATATACTTTTGAATCGGTGTAGTACTATAATTTCAGAAACGGTTTAAGCTCCTTACTGCTATATTAGTATCTTGTTAAGTTGTTTATCTGAATGAGTAACATATAGAACCAAGAATATGGGATCTCTTAGTCAATGAAATGTAGCGTACTGTTCTGTTTGATCTTTGGTGTAGGAACCATATTTGGAAATTCAGATACTGTACCACTTGGAGCTTATATCTTCCCTTTAGTCTTGCTTACTTCATCTATTCAGAAAAAGGATTTTGTCCTAGAGAGTAGAGTATGGTAACTGTGTAAGCATTATGGAACCTTTTACTTATGTGCATGTTACTCTCTGTTTGAGAAGGAGTGAGAAAAGAATGGTTTGCAAGTATGAGTTGTTTAGTACCATTTATAATACGATAGAGATGGGAGTTTTGGTTTACACACCGTTGTTAGGTTTAGCCACTTGACATGACACAGGCTTGCGAGGGTGGGAACCATGTTTCCTCTTCATAAGCATTGCATTGGCCATTGAGTTCGCACATTTCTGAGATCATTTAAACTTGAATAAATGTAAATCACGCCTCTCAAATACATCATTATGACTTTGATTGTTTTGTTTGCGTTTAAAATACACGTAGAAACTGAAGTTTGAAACAGTTGAGGTTTTCATATAGTATGATCAAAATAACCTTTTTTTTTTTGTTTGGGCAAACGATATTTTATAAATTGAAAACAAGTTAGCTACATATGAAACTGAGGGAGCCTTTCATCTCTGAAAATCCAAATCTCAAAGCATCTTCCTTGGCCTTTAAATACAATCAAAAGTCTCACCAATAGGAGTTGAGTGCACAAAAGCTCGCCAAACAGAGTTCGTGATTAGCTTGACCTTCAAATGATGGAAGCCTTATGAGTCCAGCCAGACAAGACCTTCAAGTGATGGAAGCCTTATGAGCCCGACCGAGCACATCTCCAAAGTAGGGACTTCTTGAAACCTTCATTGCATCCAGTGCAGTCTTCTAGACGACACCTACTGCAGCGGTGATACATAGAGCAGTTAGCAAAAAAAAACTGTCTAGCAAGGGAACTTCCTCAACTATGAAGCACAACCATCCCATACGAGATGAGATCAAAATGACCTTTGATTTGGTTTTTGTCGAATCAAATGGTTGATGAATAATTGAATATCTTCCTTCTCCTTTGGATTTACTTGTATAATTTTGACTTAGCTTATTCGATCCATTTCAAGCCCACACAAAATATTGGGCCTTTGAGGTTTAGATGCACATTGTGCATGTTTCAAAATTAGTTGACCACCGCTAAACGTTTCTTATATATTACTTTTGGTCTCTCTCATTTGAGACGAGAACCTTTTAGGTTTTAGCCATTCATTACAATCAAATTGATTATGTTTTGAGTTGGATTGACGCATGTAGGGGTTTTGACATCAAGTTAAATGGACTTACATAGATTTACCATAATATTTGGAAGATACTTAGTATTTAATAAAAATTGGGTAAATAAGACTTAAAAATCAAAATCACTTTTCGACGGGGATAATGGATTTTATAACCCAAAGGCACGAGGTGTCTTGAAAGTGACTAAGCATATATTTCAACCTATTATACAAAACACACACACAGCCTGTCTCACACAGTCACATTGTATGTTATTACAATATAAGACAATGACGATTGCATCTACATACATACAAATGTATATATACATATATATATATATATATATATATATATATATATTCGTATGCAGACCAGTTATGCATTTATAGAGAACCAAAAAACGTGAAGGCCTCAACTCAAATTACTCAAAATGTAGCTTTCGAGAATCTATCTATAAATAAAAGATTAAGGCTAATCATTTGATATGACAGCAATAATATCTTTTTTGTTGCGCCTTGTATAGATTATGAATATATTAGACATCAATTAGTTATACTTAATATAATAATAAAGACAGCTCTCTTATATATCCTACTATATTAATTCTATTATATTAATTGAGAAGTACAATAATAAAAATAACATTAAAAATATAAAAAATTACATTAGAATGCCATTAGAAATAATAAAAAAAATAGTTAGGATGCTTAAAGATAATTAAAACAATTTAACTTGGATAAATAAAAAATTAGTGTATTAAAAATAAGATATTAATAAATATTCATTCAGTTAAACAACTAAGATTTTTACATATTGTTTTCGCAATAATTTCTGCAGTAATAATCTGATCGTAAATAGGCTAGATGAATTGCTAATAATAAATAACAAAAAAATAAAAAAAAAACTATTTCAAATTTAATTCAAAAAAAATGTTCACAGCCCACGGTTTAACGTGGGTTAATAACTAGTTTATTATTAAAACAAAAGCCGTTTGGTAAATAGCAAAAACAAAGTATGTTTAGAAATGAAAAATTGTGTTTGAAACTTGAGAGGCATGTATATTAAAATTGTTGGATCGAGTGTATAATGCAAAAATTATACGATATGGTGGAACCTGTCTATATTTTTTAATGCTTCGATTGCTTTACCCGTGAACTTCCAAACTTTATTTGTCTGTTTTTAGATTTGTAGATCTTATTTTCTTATGATGTTAACAAATCATATGAAAAAAAATCCACAAAATATCAATAACCATGTTATAAATTATTACGATTTATATATTTACGTCAGCTACACGATAATAGTTTTATCCTACTATAATAATTGAGAAGTACAAATATAAAACTAATTTTAAAATGTGTAAAAAATTATATTTAATTACCATTAGAAAAATTTAATTAAAATTAAATATTAATTAAATAAATATTTCTAATTCAAAAAAGAAAAATAGAAGACACATCAAATAAAATAAATTGTAGGAAAATAAAATAAAAATCTCTTAAAATCAAAACTAATTTGTACTTAAAAAAACTAACATATAAAAGTTCTTTTTTACATGTTAGTTATTTTTTTTTAATTACTTCACAACTATAGCAACAGTTTTCCGCGGGATAGTACCTAGTTTTTATATATTTGGTCATCCAATAATATGCAGTTAGTGTAGAATAAGTTCCTTTCGAATCTATAATTTTACTTTGATAATATAAATATTTAATCAGTTTATAACAGATATTTTTTAGTTTTCCAAGTTGTTGGACCAAATCTTTGGTTACACTTGCCATATTGGTTTAGTTGATGGACGAAACAAATAATTAAACGCTAGCATATGTCATATTATATAGCTGAACCAACTCTTTAAAAAAAACTACAGACCTTTACACTAGTTGTTAACCACTATGGTGGTTAATTTCCTCGAAGGGCTAAGATTCGATCCTATCTTTTTTCATGGGATTAATTATAAACCCTCCTCTTTTTTTCGTTAACTATATAAACCCTCTTTGCGAACCCAAAATGAAACCAATGTTTGAAAACATTACAGATAAAAAAAACATAATAAAGGTTATCAATATATATTGAGTCAAAGTATTGTAGCCATTTTCATTTATGGGTGTGAACGGTTGCAGCAGTAAAGGCGGACAAATCCATCAGCGGATTAGACCGTTTTTTATTCACCACTTTTAGCTTCCAAAGCGTCTCTATTTTTGGTCTTCAAAGCGTCTCCATTTTTGACCTCCAAAGCGTCTCCATTTTTTGCCTCCAAAAGTCTTCATTTTTGGCCTCTAAAAGCGTCTCCATTTTTGGCTTCCAAAAGTCTTCATTTTTTGCCTCCAAAAACGTCTCATTTTTGGCCTCCAAAGGGTCTCCATTTTTGGCCTCCAAAAGGTCTTCATTTTTGGCCTCCAAAAGTGTCTCCATTTTTGGCCTCCAAAAATCTTCATTTTTGCCTCCAAAGCGTCTCCATTTTTGGCTTTTTGGCCTCCAAATCGTCTATATTTTTGGCGTCCAAAATGTCTCCATTTTTGGCTTCCAAAACGTCTCAATTTTTGGCCTCCAAAAATCTTCATTTTTGGCCTCCAAAAATCTTCATTTTTGGCCTCCAAAAATCTTCATTTTTGGCCTCCAAAGCGTCTCCATTTTTTGCCTCCAAAGCGTCTCCATTTTTTGCCTCCAAGGCGTCTCTATTTTTTAGCCTCCAAAACGTCTCAATTTTTGGCCTCCAAAAATCTTCATTTTTGGCCTCCAAAGCGTCTCCATTTTTGGCCTCCAAAGCGTCTCCATTTTTGGCCTCCAAGGCGTCTCTATTTTTTGGCCTCCAAAGCGTCTCCATTTTTTGCCTCCAAAAGGGTCTCCATTTTTGGCCTCCAAAGTGTCTCTATTTTTGGCCTCCAAAGCGTCTTCATTTTTGGCCTCCAAAGTGTCTCCATTTTTGGCCTCTAAAGCATCTCCATTTTCTGCCTCCAAAAATCTTCATTTTTGACTCCAAAGCGTCTCTATTTTTGGCCTCCAAAGCGTCTCCATTTTTTGCCTCCAAAGCGTCTCCATTTTTTGACTCCAAGGCGTCTCTATTTTTGGCGTCCGAAGCGTCTCCATTTTTGGCCTCCAAGGCGTCTCTATTTTTTGGCCTCCAAAGCGTCTCCATTTTTGGTCTCCAAAAGGGTCTCCATTTTTGGCCTCCAAAAATCTTCATTTTTAGCCTCCAAAGTGTCTCTATTTTTGGCCTCCAAAGCGTCTTCATTTTTGGCCTCCAAAAGCGTCTCCATTTTTGGCCTCCAAAGTGTCTCCATTTTCGGCCTCTAAAGCGTCTCCATTTTTTGATTTTTGGACTCCAAAGCGTCTCTATTTTTGGCCTCCAAAGCGTCTCCATTTTTTGCCTCCAAAGCGTCTCCATTTTTTGCCTCCAAGGCGTCTCTATTTTTTGGCTTCCAAAATCCAAAAGCGTTTCCATTTTTGGCCTCCAAATGTCTTCATTTTTTGCCTCCAAAAGCGTCTCCATTTTTTGCCTCCAAAAGCGTCTCCAATTTTTTTCCTCCAAAAGTCTTCATTTTTGGCCTCCAAAAGTGTCTTCATTTTTGGCCTCCAAAGATCCTCCATTTTTGGCCTCCAAAACGTCTCCATTTTTTGCCTCTAAAAACGTCTCCATTTTTGGCCTCCAAAAGTCTCCATTTTTGGTCTCCAAAAGCGTCTCCATTTTTTGCCTCCAAAGCGTCTCCATTTTTTGCCTCCAAAATGTCTCCATTTTTGGCCTCCATAACGTCTCCATTTTCTGCCTCCAAAAATCTTCATTTTTGGCCTCCAAAGCGTCTTTAATTTTGGCCTCCAAAGCGTCTCCATTTTTGGCCTCCAAAAGTCTTCATTTTTGGCCTCCAAAAGTTTTCGTTTTTGGCCTCCAAAAGTCTTCATTTTTGGCCTCCAAAACGTCTCCATTTTTGGCCTCCAAAATCCAAAAGCGTTTCCATTTTTGGCCTACAAATGTCTTCATTTTTTGCCTCCAAAAACGTCTCTATTTTTTGCTTCCAAAAGCGTCTCCAATTTTTTTCCTGCAAAAGTCTTCATTTTTGGCCTCCAAAAGCGTCTTCATTTTTGGCCTCCAAAGCATCTCCATTTTTGGCCTCCAATGCGTCTCCATTTTTGGCCTCCAAAAGCGTCTCCATTTTTGGCCTCCAAAAGCGTCTCTATTTTTGGCCTCCAAAGCGTCTCCATTTTTTGTTTCAAAAGCGTCTCCATTTTTTGCTTCCAAAAGCGTCTCCATTTTTGCTTCCAAAAGTCTCCATTTTTGGCCTCCAAAAGTCTCCATCTTTGGCCTCCAAAAGCGTCTCTATTTTTTGCCTCCAAAAGTCTTCATTTTTAGCCTCCAAAGCGTCTCCATTTTTGGTCTCCAAAAGCGTCTCCATTTTTGGCCTCCAAAGCGTCTCCATTTTTTGCCTCAAAAGCGTCTCCATTTTTTGCTTCCAAAAGCGTCTCCATTTTTGGCTTCCAAAAGTCTTCATTTTTTTCCTCCAAAATGTCTCCATTTTTGGCCTCCAAAACGTCTCCATTTTTGGCCTCCAAAAGCGTCTCCATTTTTTGCCTCCAAAGCGTCTCCATTTTTAGCCTCCAAAGCATCTCCATTTTTGGCCTCCAAAAGCGTCTCCATTTTTTGCCTCCAAAGCGTCTCCATTTTTGGCCTCCAAAGCGTCTCCATTTTTGGCCTCCAAAGCATCTCCATTTTTGGCCTCCAAGGCGTCTCTATTTTTGTGCCTCCAAAAATCTTCATTTTTGGCCTCCAAAACGTCTCCATTTTTGGCCTCCAAAGCGTCACCATTTTTTGCCTCCAAAAATCTTCATTTTTGGCCTCCAAAACGTCTCTATTTTTTGCCTCCAAAAGCATCTCCATTTTTGGCCTCCAAAAGTCTCCATTTTTGGCCTCCAAAGCGTCTCCATTTTTTGCCTCTAAAGCGTCACCATTTTTGGTCTCCAAAAATCTTCATTTTTGACCTCCAAAACGTCTTCATTTTTTGCCTCCAAAGCGTCTCTATTTTTGGCCTCCAAAAGTCTTCATTTTTGGCCTCCAAAGCGTCTCTATTTTTTGTCTCCAAGGCGTCTCCACTTTTGGCCTCCAAAGCGTCTCCATTTTTGGCCCCCAAAGCGTCTACATTTTTGGCCTCCAAAACGTCTCCATTTTTGGCTTCCAAAGCGTCTCCATATTTGACCTCCAGGTTAGGACATCCTTACTAAGATAGAATATATTTTTGATATTTTGTTGTTATCAAAACTCATATATTTCTGATATCTTCTTGCAACATTTATAGATATAAAGTATATATTCCTTAGTCCGCCACTTACATGCCATTTAATTAGACAATTATCCGCTAATCAGCGTTTATATAAACGTCAGATTGGAAAGACAAGAAATGGACCATTATAGATTTCAGTCTTAGGGTCCGAATGGTAACCGCGGATTTAGTAGTGCGGGACAAAAAAATATTAGTGCGGTGCGGTTCAACTGCGGTACGTGCGGAACAAATGTATTTGCGGGACAAGTGCGGATAATGCAAATTAAGCGATACAAAATAATGTTTGATTGGTAAAAAAGTATTTGCGGTGCAGATTTTATATTTTTTTATTAATAATTAGTATAGTTATATATTTTAATTTGTTTTGTATTAGTAAATAAATATTTTTATTATATATATATATATTATTGTAACAACATTTATATGAATAAAATTAAAAATATCTAAAAATATTTAAAAATTTAATAATTAGTATAAATATCTAAATTTATTCAACCATAAAAATACTACACAATAAAAAGAACTATTAAAAATTTCAAAAAAAATCTATTTATTATAAAATTAACTAGAGTTATTAATGGTTATAGGTACATACTACTAAATTATTACAATATCTATTTTGGTTAAAATTTATTAAATAAATCAAATATATGTTTTACCAAAGCGTTATGTCAAAACCGCAGTATAATTGGTTGTTTGACATACATGTGCAAAGCGTTATGTCAAAACCGCAATATTATGGTTATATGTTTTACCAAAGCGTTATGTCATAACGTAAACGATGGTTTGGAAAAACGCAAAAATTATTTATTCTATTTTTTTCACAATAATGCAAATTTTTATTTGTTAGTGTGATTGGCGACATTGTTTACTTTTTTATCATAATAAACTTTGAAAAACCTTTTTTCATGTGTTACCATTCAAGTCCTTAATATGCATTAAACGCAGCGTAACCCACTTTTTGAACTGTTTGTATTGTAACCCACTTTTTGAACTGTTTGTATTGGAGTGGATAATGAAAGAGTAAACGGATGGAATTGGTAGTTGAACTAATTTTGCGTTATTGTCTTACTACATAACATCATTGGTAAACAAAAACCGAAAACACTATTCTCCTTGTCCTTATCGGGTAACATATTCGTTTTTCTGTTTTCCGTTATACAAAAAAAAAAAAAAAAAAACCACGCAAATTTTATAGTCTCCAATAATTGATCAAGAATATACTTTGTAGGGATATTAATTATTATTACCACTACTCTTTCATGTCTCCTTCCATTTCTTATTTGTCTTTAAATACTATTCCAATCTCAAACGAAAGGTTGTTTTGTCTCTTTTCTCTTTCTTCTTCATCTCCATCTTCATCTTCATCATCCTCTCATTTCTGTTCTTTTTTTTCTCTGTTCGATTTATTGCTTTTCTATACCATAAACATTAATGTAAGAAGTGTTCGGATCTTTATATTGTTGTGTTGAATTCGAGCATGACTACAAGATTCAAAGGGCTTTATCACAAGAGCTTCAAGTGTTTCTCCGACATTTTTGGTAATTGGATTAGAATTCTAGTCTTGTTTAGTTTTATTAAATGGTAATGAATGATCATTAGAATGATAACAATATGGATTAAATGTGGATTTTGTTTTGCAGATGAGAAGGAGGAAGAGATGGAAATTGGATATCCAACAGATGTCCGACACGTCTCACATATTGGTTGGGATAGTTCATCGAGTAGTGCACCTAGTTGGGTAAGACATTTTCTTGCAACAATTTAGAAATTATGGGTTTTTTTAAGAGTTACAACGTTGATAATGTCTCTGTTTTTTTTAATGGTTTTCATTAATTGTTTTTGTAATATCAAATGAAAAAAAAAAAAAAAAAGATTACAACGTTGATTGATTCCGGTTAAATTTAACCGGTTAATGGGATTTTGCAGCTACATGAATTCAAGACGACCAACAATGTTTTAGAGCCAAACTCATCGTGGCCATTTCAAGGCAAGTTCTTTCTATTATTGTTTAACGTTCGGTCAATAAAATAAGCTAATGTATCATTACTCATCGAAACTCATATCAAAAAAAAAAGTTTAAGCAGACCATTAGATATACATTACTTAATTGATGAATACATAAAACACTAATATATATGTTTGACAACATAGATTCTAATGAAATGTATTTTTAAAAAATATATAGATTTGAAATCAGCGATGGAGGCATTTGGAGAAGTTCAAAGCAGCAAAGAGATGGAAAGAGAATCAACAAAACAAAACCTGAAGAAGAAACTCTCTTCAAAAGCTTCTCTATTGTGTAATTCATGGTCACCAAGATTCTCAAGATCAAGCAAGGTCCTTGCTTAATTATTTTTCGTTTCTAATTTCCCATGCCATTGTTTATATAATAATATATGTAGAGAATATAGGTGAGATATCAATCTTAATGCTTCCGTTCAAGATATCAAGTGTGTACAAATTAATACTCATATTGTCTTTGCAATGATATTGGAATGGTTTACTTTTTTTTTTTATCTATGATTATGACTTCTTTTAGTTTAATATGGTTGTGAATGTGATGGGAAAAAAAATTAGTTTGGAAGAAAATCTACTTATTTCACAGTTTCACTACCTCTGTTTATTTACTATTTATGTGTCTTCACAAGTCTATATCCTTTGTTTTTGTCTGCTCATTTTTCATAAAGTGATATTTGGTAAAATTTAGAAGCTTCTGAATTTCTTTTCCTTCTTATTTTTCAACAATATAGATGACTTATCGCTATAAGTTTACAACCACTAAAAATTTACTCCCTGTGTCACGTTTTAATAGTTTTTTTTTAGCTAAAACACAAATATTAAAAAACAATAAATCTATTGTCATTAATAAGAACTTAACTAATAGAAGAAAAAAAATATTGCAGAATTCAAATACTCATTAATTATTAGCTTTTTCTTTTTCTTTTTTTTTGAACAAAGACTCATTAATTAATTATTAGCTTATGCATAAAAACTTGAGAAAATCTAACAAAATAAAACAAACAAAAGTAGTTTAAAATATTTTACAGTAAAACCTCTATAAATTAATAAGGTCGGAACCATGAAATTTTATTAATTTATAGAGGTTTTAATTTATCGATAAATTAATAATTATTAATTTATCAATAAATTAATATTTTATCAATTTATAAAGAGATTTTCTCATTTTCATATTAAAAAAATTCTATTACAAAATAAGATACTTTTGTTATCATTCACATTTTAAAAAAAAATTCTTAATTTATAATCTTGGTTATCGTAATAGGATGACTGTCAATTGTTTAATAGATTATCTAGGTAAAAATGAGAAATGTTAGAAGTTTAGAGTTTAGAAAAAATTGTTATTATTATCCTTCATGGTAATGATGACGTCGCATAAAATATTGTGATATTTTTAAAACCAATTACTAAAGAAGCAATTATCGCATCTATGACTCTTCACAATTTATTGATGAGATTTGAAAATACAACAATGAAAAAATTAGAGATGAGCTCCAACTAAAATGCAAATTCAAGAATAGACAAACAACAATAGAATCATATTTCGCTAGGTTTTCTTAGATATATATATATATATATATATATATGATTATTAATTTATGATATTGATGGGACCATATTCTTACATAGGATTTCTAAATAAATTATTGTCTTATTATTTTATCGAAATGTGTCATTTTTTACACCGACCCAACTCGGGACCGGAAGAATTTATTAATTTATAACGATTATTAATTTAAAAAATATTAATTTACGGAGGTTCCTACTGTATATGCACATGAGTATAACTTTTTGCAATTGCACTAACCTCCCTTAAACAAAATACAATATATCATTTCGAGTATAGAAAATTTAACACTCCCACAAATAAAAATAACACTCATATTTATTCCACCTTGGAAAACAAGTACGTCACATGATCGAATTCAAGTCAGCTCAACTAGACCAACTTCGAGTCAAATCAGTCTAATCTCTTTCGTTTTAGTTTTATTTTGTCGAGTTACATTAACGTTATTGAAGGCTGGTAACATATTATATTATAAATGTAAGTCTATAAGAGCAACTTCAACGGTGGATGCTAAAAAAAGATTGTTAAGTATGTTTATAATTATAATATTTAGAAATAATGAAGTTAAAAACTTTTAAAAAAAACTGTAAAAGGTATGGTCCAATGGTAAATCATAATTTTGGGTTCTTAATTTTTAAAAAAAAATTATTTTGAAAATTATAATATGTTAAGTACAAAGCCATCATTGATTGATATAAACATCATCCAAAACCCTGGAAGAAAAAAAAACAAAACAACAAGTTAGAAATGTATAAGATCCTGAAGACTTGAGAGCAAGCTTTATATGATCCTGGAGAGCAGAGAATGTCTCGCTGCTGCCTGAAAAATCAAGAGGAAAGTATAAGATTAACAAAAATGATGAAGAAAAACAGGGCATTGGCTAAAATCAGACCCTAAAAAAAAATGAATTATGAAGAGTACTCTTGAGTCTTACAGTTGCAAGGTTTTGACATTTGTATGAGAGACGGCATCCTACAAAATAAAGCTTGTTTAGCTCCATCAAGTCCAGCTATAAGTCATTTGTATGAAGAGTACTCTCGGTCGTATTACCATCTGCAGTAAAGCTTGTTTAGCTTCATCTAGTCCAGCTGCAATAATTAAGCATAAGTGTGTTTCCACATATTGCATCAAAAAGGGAAACAAGAAGATAAGCATAACAATAACACTCACCAACATCATTCCATTTCACAGATGGCTTCTACCCACTATTGTTGTGTTTACCATCTCTACTAACTTATCATCGTGGACATTTCCAGATTCTTTCACAGGTTTTGGGCTTGCAGGAAACTGAAGCTGAAGATGGAGATTCTACAGTTCTCTACATAATCAACGATCAAAAAGAGAATTTTAGTATACAATTAATGCCTTGAAAAATTCAGTGAAGCAATCAATCCTAAACAGAAACATAGCACTTCAACTGATGTTCTCTACATAATCTTAGATGTCGACACTCCAAAGTCACAGCGAAATCTCCCTGGAACTTGTTTGGTTGAGCCATTCGACTGATGTTTGGAAGACAGGTTCAGGAGTATGAGATAACTCAATCATCATCATAATCAACCTCTCTCACGTGAGATACCTAGCCACCTAGGTAAGAGAATAATTTATTGATTGATTCACACACTAGACAGAAAGGTAAAAGCTCACATTGATCAGCCTGGCCAAATTAGAGTCCTTGAAAATCTCACGCCATGGACATGATACTCCGGAAAGTGCAGTGTCATAGTAATCGAGAAATCTCGTTAGCCGAGACATGGGCACAGGCGGATACTTGTCCTATTGGGAAATTAACAAACCAAACCAAAAAAATTGGGAAATTTTGATTGATTAAGAAGATGAGAGATTGAGAAGGATTGCATGTACCGGCACTTTGTCCAGGAAATCCGCTAGATCTGAAGGACCCATCTTTGCCGCAACATTCGCAAAAGACACTTCCCAATCAGCCGCACCGTTAGCTAGGTTTCGACTGAGCTTCTTCTGGGGCACGACTTGTTTACATCCATTGCCGTCCTCGAGAGAGGAAGAAAAAAGTTTCGGTCGAGAATTCTATTTTTTTCTTTTGTTATTTTCAGCAACCAATCAGAGACCAACACATATGAGATGCTTAATGATCCTAAAAATGCTTAAATTAGGATCGATTTTAACATTTATAATGTATTTTGATTTATTTTTAATGTAAGCATCTCTTTAAAATCCCTTTAAAATCACCGTTGAACTTGCTCTAACACATGGGAATTCGCCTTGGTGATTTTTAAGCAATTTTGAAGGGATCCTCGAATACATCAGCGCTAAACTCTTCATCTTAAGAAAAGTCCTCCAAGTAACAACAAGCGTTATGTTTTTCACTTGTCATCTCCTTACATCCAAATGCTCAGGTATAGGTTCTAAACGATGGAGAAATTCATCATTCTAGCTCATTGGAGATTGCATATGCGAATTATCATGAATATGGTCATTATATATATTACTTGCTTGTTATTGATGGGCTCGTGGATAGCTATAAATGACATTTCGTTCAGTGACCAGTCAAATTTATACTATTATGTTTACAAGCTCATTAAAAATTCGACAAATAAGCTATAAGTCCGAATAACCATTGGTTACAGAAACCCAAAAAAAAAAACGAATGGTCAATAAAGTCATATATACATGTATTCGTAGACTCGTAGTAGGATCATTGGCTTAAGCGGATATAGTAATGGACACACTGTAAAATCTGGACCAAACATTTTTCTGGCAGATATGTCTATATATTTCTTTAGGAAGAATCGCTTTGTAGATAAAGTAGTCGCAAAGAAGGAACTGAAATGATATTGTTCAGTGACCATAAAATGCAACAACTTATGTAAAAAAGTCTTATATATAGCCCATACCTTTTTAATTATTTATATTTCACTGTTGAATAAAAAGAGAATAGTAGCAACTAGCAAGACATGCATTTTAACCCAAAAAAAAATGATTACAAACTTGTAGAAAATCTGAACAGCGCATACGAAAACGACTTGAGAACCAATATCATTCGTTGGTGGTGTCCAATTTCTCAATGCGGTAAATTTTGTGAACTTAAAATTTATAGTCAATTTTAACAGTAATATTTTTAAAAAAAAATTACTTATCAAATTTCTATTAAAATATAAACACAGATAAAAGTTACTGTTAATTATATTGTAAGAGAAAATCTCTGCAAATGGGGTTGTTTTAGAATTTTTTGTTTCTTAAAATGTACTATTACTATTTTCAAAACGTCATTTGTGTCGCTTCTACAATTTTAACTGAACATTGTGTAAACCATGAACATGAGAACATCATAACAACTCTATTTTGTTACTAATTCATGGTCATTTCAATATCTAATAGTTAAATGAATCAACGACTCATATTTCACGGAGCAAATCGCGCATGCAGGAAAATCCATCAACTGAACAATTTGGACAGCGATGTTTCTGACGATTCGTTGATTTCCCCAATCTTACGAACTTTCCTGCCAAATTTTCCTAGCCGTCGAACATGAACTTAATTTATTACCCGACCTATAAACACACACATATATACATGCAAATGGACACATGTGTTGTATGAATCAGTGTTTGGTGAAGAGAGAGTTTGTCGTGTAATGAGAGTTGCATGTGTTCAACAACTTTGTTATGTTTTGTAATTTTCCTTTTGGGATATTTTCTACGGTGAGAATTTCATTTGCGAGGTCGCATCATTGGCGAAGCGCCCTTTGTACGGCCAACATGTGACCTCCTTTGATTTCAACGGTCCACATTAATATTACATTAACGTTACACATATATAATAATAAATCTAATACTCTAGATCCTGTACCTTTTATTGTCGTTAGCATCGATGACGAATGAAAATGACAAACGATACATCGTGTTGTTCGTGTTATTGCTGCCAAAACGATGATGTATATAAGTTAATTATATTGCCGTTGGTTTACATTTTACACCTATCTATTTTTCAATGATGATTTTGATAATCCAACGATATAATTCTCATTGAATTATATAGCTCAACTTACAAACTAAACTTTGGCACATGTAAATTACTCATTGACTCTTGATAACTATAGACGGCAAGAATATAAAACCAAAATTGGAATTATTTAAGTCCACAAAGGAGGAGAAAATAAAATTCTTGAATATTGAATATTCTTTTCTGTAATATAGAAAATTTAAAAGCAAATTCAAAACATGAAGGTTTCAGATTTTTATATATTCAGTTTAGTCTTTAAAATTTTGATAAATATCAAGAAAATAGTTGATCAGTACGTGTAGACTATTTCCAAAATTGATCTTTGCTTCTTTAACGTAACGTAACGTAAGACCTTAAGACTAAACACTTGGTTTCTTCGTGGTCATAAATATCAAATTCTGAGAAGAAACAAAAAAAAAACTAGATAGTTTTATCAAATTCTTAAACCGGAAATTAAAACCACCTCCCCCATATTTTGACGAATGTACCCATACAATTTAAAACCACAAAACCTAATTACAAAGGGTATTTTCGTATATTCCAGAAAAAAATCTGAATAACCCTAACTTGTCGTTACAGTCAAAAACGAAACCTTTCCCTCCTCTGTTCTCAATCTCTTCCTATAAATTCTCTTCTTCTTCCTCTTTCACTTTCCCAACTAAACAAACGTATCTTCTCTCTCTATCTCTCTCTCCCTCTCTTAAACCCACCTTGAGACCATCGTCTTCTTGAATTACTCACGAAAATAACACACAATGATCTCTTCAGTTAAACCTACTTCATCTTCCTTCTCCACCGCCTTCTCCGGCGGGGTTAGGCGATCAATTCCAACAAAGCTTCAGTTTTATCCTTTACACATAATCAAAAACTGCCATAACCAAAGCTTCAACTCCAATGCTGTCTACTCCCATCAAAAGCCTCTACACATTTCATCCGCTTCGAGTTTGAAGCGTGAGGTCAAAGTTCAAGCTTACGAGGCGGATCGATCTCGTCCACTAGACATCAATATCGAGCTTCCCAACGAACAGTCGGCGCAGAAGCTTAAAATCGGAATCTACTTCGCGACTTGGTGGGCACTTAACGTTGTTTTCAACATCTACAACAAGAAAGTCCTCAATGCTTTTCCTTACCCGTGGCTTACTTCGACGTTGTCTCTCGCTTGTGGCTCTCTGATGATGCTTGTCTCTTGGGCTACTAGAATCGCAGATGCTCCTAAAACTGATCTTGATTTCTGGAAAACTCTGTTCCCGGTAAGAATTTAGGTTTCTTGAATACTCTGTTTTCCGGTAAAAGTGATCTGTTTTAGGGTAATTATTTAGTAATTACTCTGTTTTACGGTAAGAATTTAAGTTTTACTCTGTTTTCCAGTTAAAATATAGGATTTTTCATGACGTGTTCCTAGATGGATTTATAATTTGTGTTATTACGATTCAGAGGTCAAGCTAGTTGTAAACTAAAACACTAGAACAGTATGTTTTGTGATTGTCTGATAGTGAAGAGTATGTTTTGTGATTTATGTTTGCTTCTTTTTTTCCTTCAAGGTCGCTGTAGCACACACGATAGGACATGTGGCAGCAACAGTGAGTATGTCAAAAGTAGCAGTTTCCTTCACACACATCATCAAAAGTGGTGAACCAGCGTTTACTGTATTGGTCTCAAGATTATTCATGGGCGAGACTTTTCCTCTTCCTGTCTATCTCTCTCTCTTACCAATCATCGGAGGCTGCGCTCTCGCTGCTGTTACAGAGCTTAACTTCAACATCACTGGTAAAAAATACTCACAATCCTTTAAGATTGATTTTTTTTTTTTGTAACCAATGGGATTTCACATTGTGACAGTTGTTTGATTTATATATGGTCTTATGTGAAAAACTTTGGCAGGGTTTATGGGGGCAATGATATCGAATTTGGCATTTGTGTTTCGGAATATATTTTCCAAGAAAGGGATGAAAGGGAACTCAGTGAGCGGAATGAACTACTACGCTTGCTTATCGATGATGTCTCTTTTGATCCTCACTCCATTTGCTATTGCCGTCGAAGGTCCTCAAATGTGGGCTGCTGGTTGGCAAAATGCTGTTTCTCAAGTCGGACCAAACTTTGTCTGGTAAGAACTAAAAACCAAACGAATACTCTTTTTTTTTTTTTTGTATTTTGTAAAGATTTATAGACTTCCAACTCAAGTGGCAATGAGTGGATTGGTTAATGTCTCTTGTATAAATTGCAAGAAACTTAACGTTTTGCGTTACATTTTTGATATTCAACAGGTGGGTAGTGGCACAAAGTGTGTTCTACCATTTGTACAATCAGGTCTCATACATGTCCTTAGACCAGATTTCGCCGTTGACTTTCAGTATCGGTAATACGATGAAGCGGATCTCCGTCATTGTTGCATCGATCATCATTTTCCATACCCCGATTCAACCGGTTAATGCACTCGGTGCTGCCATTGCGATTCTTGGAACTTTCCTCTACTCACAGGTAAATAAGACAAACTTCGTTTCTTGGTTAGCCGCCGAATCACTTGGTGATACTAGGTTAAATATTTGGTTTTAGAGTGAAGAATTTATAGTTATAATGAACTTTTTAGTAACCTTATTCCTCTGTTCCTTTTTAACTCTTGAGCAGGCGAAACAGTAAAATGGTTTAGGGAATTTCTTGGGTTGATCTTGAAAAGAAAGAAAAAAATTACTAACATGAAAGTGGCCAGATAGGAGAGAATATTCGGGTGAGATCAACAACGGAAAGTCCTTTTTTCCCGTCAATGAATGTGAACAAAGTGGAGCTTGAAGTTCATGAGTAGGCATGTTATATGATGAGTGTTTGCTTTTAGTTTTTTTATTTTTTTTACATTGTATGTATCTTTATATTAGACTAATTATATATTACAGAATTTATTTATGTGTCTTCTGTTTTTTGTTTGAATGATGGTGATAATAAATAAATCAGAGCAATTTTTTAGTCAGAATTCAGACCAGTTACTGAATTATCTTTGGGATTTTTCTCAGTCATTGCATATGTATTACTTAGTGACATCACTTGTGTTGTTGAACAATCCACTCAATCTATTCCTTATAATTTTCTAAGAAATTACATAATTCATTTTTGGGTGTCAGTGGTAAAACTTTAGATTTTTAGATAATATTTGATTTGGACTGTTATTGAGATTTTAGCAGTTGAGCAGTGAAGAAGATGAGACCTTAATTTGCTAAGATGCAGGAGACGAACAATGCAGATACATGTGAACAGTGGCGGATCTAGAAGAAAAAATAGTGAAAGAGTGTGACCGAATTGATAGCAAGATCAATTTATTGGTTTATGATTAACAATTCTATTGGTGGAAATATGGGAAAATGGATTATATCTGTAAAATAATACAAAAATGAAACGACAGCGTTAAAAAGAAGTAGTTTGGGAGAGAGTCCCACATCGGAGAGCTGAGAGTTTGATAGTAGTGAAAGATGCATATAAAACAAGGGTCTTGGTCGTTTGTTAAAAATCACGCAGCCATGTGGTGAGCACAAAGCGAACTATTCTTTCGCCTTTTACTAAAGAATACCGTGTGCTCTCCACGCTAAGTGGCATACGCCTATTTTTAGAGGGATCGATCTTCGGGTCGACCCAACATTATTATCAGTTTATAACTTTGAACTCAAATTACGTTGAACTCTTGCCATAGTCAATATATTGTTCATTCTTTGTTTCTTGTATCCAGTAGCCACATTTGAAGATAAATTAGATTTTCGGACTATTTTCATTTCAAAATTCAAATATTATATTAAAGGTGAATTTGGAAAAAAAAAGCTGGAATCTAACATGAATATTTTGATTTTGAATTTTTCCAAACCAAATCCCAGCATATATTAGGTTGACTTGATCATAGAGATGATATATTTAATAACCAGAGAGGCAGAGAGACGAGTCAACAACAACACACAAAGGAGATAATAGACAATGATCATGAGATAAACTGGCTAACGCCGCAAGCAAGAGATAGAAATGTAAGTTTCGAAAAACACACACAACTAAGACTCGTAAGAGTTTCGAGCCCATTCACACAACACGAGATAAACAGTAACCCACACAAAATCCAAGAGCTTTTAGAAACATGTTTCTTAGTATTCCTCTCCTTCATCATCCTCATCGTCACCACCTTCAGCACCGACCTCTTCATAATCCTTCTCCAATGCAGCAAGATCCTCACGAGCCTCAGAGAATTCTCCTTCTTCCATACCCTCACCAACATACCAGTGGACGAAAGCACGTTTTGCGTACATAAGATCAAACTTGTGATCAATACGGGAGAATACCTCAGCAACACTCGTGGAGTTGGAGATCATACAGACAGCTCTCTGCACCTTAGCAAGATCACCTCCTGGGACAACAGTTGGTGGCTGGTAGTTGATACCACACTTGAAACCAGTAGGACACCAGTCAACAAACTGGATTGTGCGCTTGGTCTTGATGGTACCAACTGCTGCATTCACATCCTTGGGAACAACATCACCACGGTACATCAAACAACAAGCCATGTATTTCCCGTGACGTGGGTCACACTTGGCCATCATGGAAGAAGGCTCAAAAGCACTGTTTGTGATCTCAGCAACTGAGAGCTGCTCGTGGAAGGCTTTCTCTGCAGAGATGACTGGTGCGTAGGAGGAAAGCATAAAGTGGATTCTTGGGTATGGGACCAAGTTGGTTTGGAATTCAGTGACATCAACGTTCAAAGCACCATCAAACCTCAGAGAAGCAGTCAAGGAAGAGATAACCTGAAACCAAATAAATAAAGAGAGTAAACACTAGAAACAAAGCAGCAGCAGCAAGATTAGTGTTTAATTGTTGGAGGCTGGTTCTATACCTGAGAGACAAGACGGTTAAGGTTAGTGTAGGTTGGCCTCTCAATGCTTAGGGAACGTCTGCAGATGTCATAGATAGCTTCATTGTCGAGGAGAATAGAGACATCGGTGTGTTCCAAGAGTGAGTGAGTGGAGAGGACACTGTTGTAAGGCTCAACAACAGAGGTAGAGACCTGTGGAGATGGGTAAACTGTGAAACCCAACTTGGACTTTTTACCATAGTCAACAGAGAGTCTCTCAAGAAGGAGAGATCCAAGACCAGATCCAGTCCCTCCACCAACAGCGTTGAAGACAAGGAATCCTTGGAGTCCAGTACAGTTATCAGCAAGCTTTCTGATACGGTCCAAGCACAGATCAACAATCTCTTTCCCAACTGAGATAATAAGGTTTCAAAAATCAATTCAGTTTAATAATACACAATCATATCACGGAGATATAAAACAAGGGATGAGTGAGTATCTTACTGGTGTAATGACCACGGGCGAAGTTGTTAGCTGCGTCTTCTTTACCGCTGATGAGTTGCTCAGGGTGGAAAAGCTGACGGTAAGTACCAGTTCTGACCTCATCGATCACAGTTGGCTCAAGATCAACAAAGACAGCACGTGGGACGTGTTTCCCTGCACCGGTTTCACTGAAGAAGGTGTTGAAAGCATCGTCACCTCCGCCAACGGTCTTGTCACTCGGCATCTGACCATCAGGCTGTGTAAAATCCACATACAATACAAACACCACAATCAATAAGAGGATCCAAAGATCTAAGACACAGAATCAAATCGAACCTACATTTTGAAAAACAAAAGAATCGGATCTCGAATCAACCAAGGCGTCGCAATCAAACACAGATCTAACATCTACAAGAGTTGTATCGTTCATCGATCTAAACAGCTAGGTACTATAGATCTGCCATTTTAAATGAACTAAGGGACAAATATCTCAGATCTGATCAACATAACACACGAAAACACAAAGATCTGAATGTAGATTAGAGGGAAGAGGAAGAGACGAACCTGAATGCCATGTTCAAGGCAGTAAAGCTCCCAGCAAGCATTTCCGACCTGGATACCAGCCTGACCAATGTGGATCGAGATGCACTCTCTCATCTTCGTTTCGGGGAAGGGTAAGATTTAGAAACTTTGAGAATTTACAGAGAAGAACGAGGAAGAAGGAAGAAGAAGGGCGTTTATGAAGACGCTCTTCTTTTTTTCTAGATCTGAATTTTGTTTTTTTTGATTTCTAGGTTTTCCCCCAAAGGTGTTTGTCTATATTTATAAGCCCAACGTATCCCTCCCATCTGCACGTATATGACACGTGTAAATGGTGTAATTAGGTTGCTGTTAAACCACGTTATGTGTAATTTGGTGTATTTTCTAATTTTGAATTTTGCTCGTTTCGCTTCGTTTGAACGTTTCTTTTTATTTTTGAAAAAAAAAATCCCTTGAATTGTGGGGAATTGAACCGGAATACATGTTTTTTAAACTACCCTATCTTAAGTTATTTTCATTATAAAAAAAAAAAAGTCTTTTCTGTCCATTTGACCGAATTTGATAGAATTTTTGAAGGATGTTGGAATGCAGTCTAGTACAGCTGCCATCAGAAAATACTAGAATCAAGCTTTGAGATGCTTTACCACACATTTGTTGGTCCAGGTACGGTGGCTACAAATTCCTAGCTATAAACTGCTTCTGCTTTGTCTAACCTGTTTTTTGTTAGAAGAACTAATCTTGATTACTGAATAAAATTGTTTTATTTCTGTTTGCAGACATCAAAGAGTTTCTTAATGATTTCAAACCAACACTACTAAGTGCATTTGACGCTTAATATGAGAAAAATCCTTTGAGGTACATTTGCATAAATTTTCTTTTGGATTTCTTGTTGTTATATATATTCCGTTCATCAGGGGTCTGCGGCTACAGAGTGAGTTAGTAAGACGATGGTTTCGATGTCAACTACTGCTTAGCTTTGCTAGAATGACTATATGTCTCTTAACGGAATGCATTTTTGAAGACAGTCTTTGATCAATTTGATGGTCTTTCCGTTTTCCCTCGTACTGAGGGTTTTGTTAGACTTGTTCTAACTTTTTCTATGGGTAAGGGCTTGGTCAAGTTTTCCTTTGACCCTATCTCCTATCTCTTTAGGTTTTTTCCTCTTAATGTTGTTGTTGTAGTCGTCGTTGAGTTTTCAGTTCCGGCTCTTTTATATGTAGCATCCTCTTCTAGTGGAGTGTCAACAAGGATAGTCTCATTCATTCATCTCATAA
Source organism: Camelina neglecta (assembly GCA_023864065.1). Lineage (NCBI taxonomy): Eukaryota > Viridiplantae > Streptophyta > Magnoliopsida > Brassicales > Brassicaceae > Camelina > Camelina neglecta. Next base: position 31,370,287 of record CM043456.1, read on the forward strand.
CAGATGGGCTTCTACTGGATTTTTCCAATGTCATAAACTGATAATTTTGGACTTGTTATGAATGTTCCGATAGTTATGACGGGAGAGCCCATTACATACATGTCATCTGCAGTCCGGGTATTTCGTCGGGTGTTTTAAAGACGATTCCAATAAAATGATGTATGTGTTGTTGTGGACCTTGTGTTGTGTGGGTCATGTGAGCAGTGAGCAGTGAGCGTTTGATTTAGCAATGATTAGACAAATAAATAATACAGTGTGAAATTACTATTTTAGTAGATTGTGATCTGATTTTCTGTGAAGTTGGTGAGACGACCACCCACCAAAAGAAAAAACGTAATTCAATTCCAACTTGTGATTCCAATTATTTTGTTCTAATCTTGTCGGCGGACGAGATGGAGACATTTATACATATCATATCCGAGAAGTTTTGGAAACTGTTGTTGGTCAATTACTAGACAAAGTATTTAAGGTTTTGACTTGGGACTAAATTTTCGATTTTCAGAAAATGTAAAAAATTCCAGTTTTTTTTTGTTTGTTTTTTTTTTGTTGTTGTTGAAAATAATGTAAAACTAGTCGAAAATCTTGCATGAATAATAAAAGTAAGTTAAATTTCAAAACTTAAATAATGTAAAACTAGTTTTTTGTTTGTTTTTTTTTAGTGCAATTTTTAAATTTCACATATTTTTTGGAGCATTAAATCAAATAATCTTTATAATTTTTGGGTAACCATCTAAAACTACTTTATTATATTTATTTTAGAAAGGAAGATAAATCACAATAATCATAAATATAATCAAATACACTCTAAAACCTAAGGTACAAGTATCACTTGATTGGACGTGATGGGAAGATCTCACACCTCGTCTCGTCTCGTCTCGCCTCGTTACAATCGTTATCTATCGAAGATATAGCAAGACAAACTTACTTAACTCACGGAATCTTATTCTTTCTCGGTTTGGTAACGAAGGGAAAACAACCAACTAGACAACGAGAGGTCCTCTTTCAATCTTTACTCATTTTCCAATACCTACCTACTATAATACCATCAACTGAAATGACTTTTTTTAGTCTTTGTTTTATTAGGTGGATACTACAAAATAAAAACTAACCTCAAGAGAGGCTTTGAGACCCGAATAAGTCTTTTTTTTCTCGGCAAAGAAGTTGTAGAATCAATGTTTTGACGAGAAAATTTTCAAAATCTATTTCTAATATATACTCATCCGTTTCTAGTTAATAGATGCTTTTTTATTTTCCACACATATTAAGTAAATAAATTAAAATTTGATTATAACTTTTTGTGGTTAACAATTCTTTTTTATAATTCTAACCAATAGTAATTTAACTAATTCAATTACTTTTCTTGAAATTTAGTTTCATCATCATTAACTATAATAAAAAATGCACAGAAAACTTAAATTTGGAAACCTTTTTAAAAAAAAATAAAACATCTATCAATTTGGATAGGGAGGGAGTATAATACTCAAGGTATTTGTTAAACCTCAGTAAGATTCATATTGGAAAAATGAAAAACAAAAGAACTAAATGGACTAGTTAAGCTTTATTTTGAGTTATATACTTACATGTGTACAATTTGTAAAGAACTGATTATATCTTAATTAATTGTTGGTGAATCACTGAATCACATCATTGTCCAATCGGTTTACCATTTGATATAGCAATATACTATATGTCATTCACCAAGCACTATTTTTGATAAATCGGTTTAGCATTCATTGGTTAATCATGGGAAGGATAATCCCAAAGGAAAATACCTAATCATGTTACCATTCTAGGCCATCGTCGATTCGTCATCACCTACCCCCTAAGCCATGAAGAAAAATGATAAACAAGAAGCAAAAATGGTCCCATAAGCTTTCATTTTTGTCATGGACCACATTTATATCGTTATGTAACTTTAAGATGGTTAATGAACACTCTATCAACTAATTTGACCCCAAATAAATTTTTGTTGCTAGGGCCAAAACTTATTATCCACATTTATCGAGTCAAGACCCTCATGGGCTCTACTTTTGACGTTGCTCCTTTTATATACCTTTGTTGTTTTCTCTATTAAACTTTGCGACTTTTCCCGTTGCTTGTTAAATATTATATATATAGTAGGCAGATTTGACAATTTCTCAAACGGTAGACCAAAATATTACACGTTTCTTACATGTACATACGTATATATAGTAATAGTAAACAATATCTGAAGACACACACGAGAACCAAGAAAAATGAAAACTTTTACCAGTTTCGTAGTTATCATCTTCCTACAAAGCTTATTATTTCATATTTTTGGTCTTCATCAAACTTCTTCAAATGGCATTTTACAAGATTCATCTTCCATTTTTCCTTCTGATTTTCTCTTTGGTACAGCTTCTTCCGCTTACCAGGTACTTCTTTATCTTCCCTTTGGTTTTTAATAATAATTTTAAAAATAAACTTCTAAATTCAATTATTTCTTTAATTTCTTTTGTTGTTGTAATTTGATATAATAGTATGAAGGTGCGTTCTCGACCGATGGTAAAAGTTTGAACAATTGGGATGTCTTTACCCATGAAAACCCTGGTATATATTTTATTTTGATATTTTTTTTTTATTAGTACTTTAACGTTTGCTTAGAATTTAGTTTCAGAAGCATAGAATTTTGGTTACTCACTTATTCGATTGACAACTATGTATTTTATTTTGGTTCCCATGATTTATCTTTCGTTTAAAATAGTTTTAGATCAGCTTAGAAATTTTTACATATATGGGAATTGCAGGTATAATACGTGACGAGAACAATGGAGATATAGCTGTGGATCAATATCATCGATTTATGGTTATTTCTCTTATGAATAATTCTTTTTATTTCATTCTTGTCAACTACTTTTTATCTTATTATATTCTGAAATGTTTTGATGTTATTATTTTATATTATCTACTATAATATGCTTAGGAGGACATCCGGTTGATGACTTTCCTTGGCGTGAACAGTTATAGGTTTTCAATTTCGTGGAGTAGAGTATTACCTAGTAAGTCCTAATTGACTTAACCAGTACTTAATATTACATTGCATTGCTTGGTAATAATAATAATAAATTCGATGTATCAAGAGATGATAGATTTAAAGATCGAAACTAAATCTAACTATTCGGGAATAAAGTAACTTATCTATTTTTGGACAAATCGGGAATAAAGTAACTAAAGTTTATTATTTGTGAGACAGGAGGGAAACTTGGAGGGATCAATTATTTGGGAATAAAGTATTACAACATATTGATCGACACTCTTTTTAGTAGAGGTTAGTATTCATCTCTTCCATGATAATTACTCAACCCGTTTTATATTTTTATTTTGTAAAAAATGTTGTTTTGTGTTTTTAATGCAAATTTTTAAATTAAATTTCAGTGTTGTTCCTATTAATTATGTGATCTTATTCATTAGAGAAAGAATATTATTTTGTGTATTAAAAACACTCTTTATTAAACTCATAGAGAGTATTAGTTTAATTGAGTACTGTAATCTCAGAAATTGATTGCCGAAAATATGAACTCAGAGATTAATTAATTATCCTTCGTACATATAATTTCACTTTTAAAAAAAAACTTGTTTTCCACTAATGAATCCAGGGATCAAACCATTCGTGACGTTGAACCATATGGACTATCCTCAAGAGCTCGAGAACCGGTTTCAAAGTTGGTTAAACCCCAAGATGCAGTGAGTAATTATTTATTTATCAATCCTAATTACTACAACTACAATGGATTTATGAACAATTTTTTTTCCTTTTGCCTGTAATTTTAATAGGAATGAATTTGGTTATTTAGCTGATATATGTTTCAAGCATTTTGGGAACCGAGTTAAATACTGGACCACGCTAAATGAACCAAATCAACAAGTAATCTTAGGCTATATAACGGGTAGATTTCCACCGTCTCGCTGCTCCTCACCGTACGGAAATTGTAGCCGGGGGAATTCAGAAACCGAACCTTTCCTAGCCGCGCATAACATGATCCTCGCACACGCAAAAGCGGTTAACATATACAAGACCAAATATCAGGTAATAAACTTATGTGTATATATATATATATACATAAAACCTGACTTTCGTAAGTTATCGATATAAATAGCATTTTTTTTTGTAGAAAGAACAAAAGGGAAGCATTGGCATTGTGGTACAAACATCATGGTTTGAACCCATTAGTGATTCCATTGCGGATAAAGAAGCTGCTGAGAGAGCTCAGTCATTTTACTCGAATTGGTATGTTAATATATTACTAAATATGAGATCTTATTTCTAGATATTAAGTATAGTTCACTCATATATATTATCTTATCTATTTGTATTATAACACACTAGGATTTTAGATCCCGTCATATATGGGAAATATCCAAAAGAAATGGTAAATATTCTTGGAACAGCCTTGCCGCGATTTTCAAGCAATCAAGTGAAGAACTTAAACAACTCAAGAGTAGATTTTATTGGTATTAATCACTATACAAGTTACTTCATTCAAGATTGTTTGACCTCTTCTTGTAATGCCGGATATGGAGCTTTTAAGGCCGAAGGATTTGCTCTCAAATTAGACCGGATAGGCAATATTTCTATTGGAGAACTTGTAAGTACATTCATTCGTAGATTCTTATATTCAATATTCGCGACTATATTCTAACTCCTTTAGCAATTAAGTTTTATTGTTTCAGTAACAATTTTTATTATATGTTATATAGACCGATGTAGATTGGCAACATATTGATCCGGAAGGATTCCACAAGATGTTGAATTATTTAACAGATAGGTACCCAAACATACCGATGTTCATAACCGAAAACGGTACGGGACCTCAAGATTTAATCAATGCTCAAGTCATTATTTATTTTTTAAAACATCGTGAATGACTACTATTAATGGTTTGAAGGTTTTGGAGACTTGCAAAAACCTGAAACAACGGATAAAGAACTTCTACATGATACAAAAAGGATCCAATACATCAGTGGATACTTGGAAGCTTTACAAGCAGCAATGAGGTAAATAATTATATTTACGTAAAGTTCAGGCAACGATCCAGTTCTGAATTTTGATCAATGCATTTTTAGTTAGTTTTTTAACCATTTTATCTAATGCCAATTTACTAATTCTAATATAAGTTGTGATTTTTGTTTTTTGGTAGGGATGGAGCAAATGTGAAGGGTTATTTTGTGTGGTCACTATTAGATAATTTTGAGTGGTTGGACGGATACAAGCTTCGATTTGGTCTATTCCACGTTGATTATACAACTCTTAAAAGGACACCAAAAGAATCAGCTTCATGGTACAAGAAATTTATCGAAGAACACGTGAATAAAAGAGAACTCGTTGATAATTAACAAATACATTAACATTTATTTATTCGTATTCATTGTCAAGGAAAGTCAAACCACTTGAGTATTTAAAGTTTAAAACTTATCATTGTTGAATGATTGAAGTTTGTTTTTTTCTTCTAAAAGTAAAATGTTTGATGTGTTACATGATTATTTGTGTAATCTTGTACGATAACTGAAGAACACGTGAGTGGAAGAGAACTATACAATTTAATTATTGAAGATTTCTTCTTTGTAACATATTGAAGAACACGTAAAGGAAATAATATATTACTTTGGGTCAACACTAATTCCAATTCATTTCACTCTCAGAACTTTTTAATTTACAAAAGTACCCATACACGTTTATTGGTTGGAAAGAAAACTGTTGAACATTTCTATTTTGAAATATTAATCATCGACGTAATGTCTAACTGTGAGGTATTGCTTAAAGATAAAAAGTTAGTAAATTACAGATAGACTATCGATTTAGTTAAACAAACTAAAGAAAAAGACACTGGAACAAATGATAACGTAAATTTGGCAACATATATTAATATGGTTGCGTGGTTGATGTATTCCTCTGGTCTTTTTACGACAAGATCGTTTCTAGGTACATAGAAGTCAACTTCTCTGCCATATAAACTGTATAACAGTTATTCGGGACAAATCAGGTTTAATAATCAATTTTTTATTTTAAATTAAAAAGTATAAGTTTATTTGCAACATTTTAATGGAGAATTAAAATTTTAAAATGTTTGCGTGGATGAGTTAATCGTATAGTCCCCATCGTTGATATCTTCAAATTTTATAGATATATATACTAGAGATCTAAATTCAACAGAAAAAAATAGCTAAAGAGTTGAATAAGAAGAAGAAGATGTCAATTTATAAATCTATTGTGATTATCATTTTTTCTCTCCTACTTTTCGTATTTCTTGCAGTATACGTTACCTTGTTCTGTGAAAAAATTTCAGACACTGGAAACTTCAAAAGAAGTAAGTTGAGATACGAAACGTCAGACGATAGCTATGAAGCTAAGGGAAGCCACGTAACTGATCCTATCCACAGCCGCCGGACCACCAACTCCTTAACCAAACTGGTCAACATTCTCGGCCGCACCACCACTTCTTGTTCGAAACCGTAAGTTTTTTTTTTTTTTTTTTTTACTTGCATTTAGATCTCCCAATTCTTAGTATGTTGCAAAGGAATTGAGTAATTGTAGAAAAAGGTTAGTTTTGAATTAGTCGTGTCATAGAATCGTAAATTATGGCGACGAATGTTAAAATATTTAACACGCGAGTAATATTATAAGATTTTTTCAATGAACACGTTTGTTGTTAACAAGTTGGATAACATTAATTGATAAATATTTTAGGCTGTCAATAACATGAAATATTGAGTTTTTAATCTTAAACCATGAACAGTGTCAGCATTTATTACAAACTACTAAACTATAAATCATATTTTCACGTTGTAAAGTTACAAATTTTAAAATCTATGTTATCCCACAAAATTACAATTTTTTAAAAAATAAATTATAATATGAATTTTGTGAAAGAGAAGAAGTATTTAATAATGACACGTTTTGTGAAAGATAAGAAGTATTTTATATGAAAAAACATGATGTAGAAAAAAACAATAGTATATCTAATTAAAGTAATAATATTTGTGGAAAATAAAATCCGTAAATTATTAACGTACGAAACTAGATGGAGTTGGTAGGCACGAGTTCTTATCTTAAATTTTAATGATTTCTATTGAACTTTATGATAATGCATGTAAAAATACCTTTTGATTATAATATACTGTAAAATACGGTATGCTTTATCTTTATTTTACTATTTGTAACCAAATTGATGTATAGTTTATGATATTTAACAGTTTGAATATATTCAGTAGGTAGAAATTGGGGAATTTTAAATAAGTAGACAAGACTGCCCCAAATGTTCAATAATGCATTAAAGATATTCTGCAATTTTCATATAAATATAGACACGTATAGAAAGGAGTAGCTACGTACCAAACCACAGAAATAAACACGAGAAGAAGAAAAAAATATGAAAATTTCTGTCAACTTTGCAATTATATTTTTATTACAAAGCTTATTGTTTCCTCTTTACAGTTCATGTCTTCAGCAAACTTCAGATGATTCATCTCCATTTCCTTCTGATTTCTTCTTTGGCACAGCTTCTTCTGCTTTCCAAGTACTTTTTTTTCGTTCTCTTTTTATAGATGCTTCTGTAATCAGATTTTTAGAGTCAGTTCATACTTTTAGTTTTCTAATCTTTGTGGTTCTTATTTGGTGTATTTAGTATGAAGGTGCGTACTTAACTGATGGAAAAGGTCTAAACAATTGGGATGTCTTTGCCCATGAAAACCCTGGTATGTATTTTGTATTGGATTCTTTTGATATATATTTTCTTTTTCTTTTCATCCAATATGATTTTTATGTTTTGAATGAATCTTGTTGTTTAGTTCTGGGTTCGAAGTAAGTTTGTGTGTTTCTATGTTAATTTGTAATTATTTATGTATTCATGCATATTTTCATTTAATTACAGTTTTTGCTTTTGTTTTATATTTTGTCGGCAAAGTTGTAATTAATCTTGTAAATGCTATCATGCATGCTGATTTTATTGACAATATTATATTGAAAATGCAGAGAAGATAGTTGATGGGAGCAATGGAGACATAGCTGCGGATCAATATCATCGATATATGGTTAAGAAGAATTTCGTTATAATATTTTTGTGCCTTTATCTTAAATATATATACTTAAAAACCGTTGTTCATTTTTATTATTATTTTAGATATACTTTATACGTTTTGACACCTAGCTACTTTATATGATCAGGAAGATGTCCAATCAATGTCCTTTCTAGGAGTCAACAGTTACAGATTATCAATTTCTTGGTCGAGAGTCTTACCTAGTAAGTCTTTTGTTTCTTAGTCATGATTGTAATAATTAATTTCAGTTTAAACTTAATATTCTACCATCAAATCGATCGGTTCAGATATCTAAAGTTCTAAACCAATCTCTTTGCTTGGTTGAAAATTAAAACAAATTGTTTATCTTATCTTATGAAATACAAATGTATGTACCTTTTGTATTTGGGAAAAAAACAGAAGGGAGATTTGGAGGTATTAATTATAAGGGAATAAAGTATTACAACAATTTGATCAATGCTCTCATTGGGAAAGGTAATTTTCGACTTTTTAAAAAAAATTCTTGGTTTATTATATACTGTATGATGCTTATATAGAAATTCAACTTCGAGATATTAAATTATTTCATGTAAATGTTTCCAGGGATTACACCATTTGTGACGTTGAATCACTTCGACTATCCTCAAGAACTCGAGAACCGGTTCAAAAGTTGGTTAAGCTCCGAGATGGTGTAAGTTGTTAAATTAAGCCTCTAACTAAATTAACCATAACTAACTTCTAAAACTAATTTACTTAGTTATTTTTTATCAGGAAAGATTTCGGGTACTTAGCTGATATATGTTTTAAACATTTTGGAGACCGAGTTAAACACTGGATGACACTAAACGAACCAAACCAACAAATCACCTTAGCCTATCGTTCAGGTTTATTTCCACCAGCTCGGTGCTCCATGCCATACGGAAATTGTAGTCAAGGGAACTCGGAAACTGAGCCTTTCATAGCCGCACATAACATGATCCTTGCACACTCGAAGGCGGTTCAAATATACCAAACCAAATATCAGGTAACAAACCAATATAATATCCATATATATGACTTAATTTTCACTATTTTGTATATAATTATAACGTTATGGTTTGTAGAAAGAACAAAGGGGAACAATTGGCATTGTGGTACAAACATCATGGTTTGAACCAGTAAGTGATTCCATTGCGGATAAAAAAGCGGCAGAGAGAGCTCAATCCTTTTATTCGAACTGGTATGTTATGTTACAATTATGCAGAACATAAAAAATTCATATACGAGTAGGTATAATATTCACATACTCATTTTTTTCTGATATGATGTGTTCAAAAATATGTCAGGATCCTAGATCCTGTTGTATTCGGGAAATATCCGGAAGAAATGGTGAATATACTTGGATCAGCTTTACCAGAATTTTCGAGCAATGAAATGAATAACCTCAAGAACTATAAATCAGATTTTTTGGGTATTAATCATTATACAAGTTACTTCATCCAAGATTGTATGATCACCGCTTGTAATTCTGGAGATGGAGCTTCTAAAACCGAAGGGTTCGCCCTCAAATTAGATCTGAAAGGCAATGTCTCAATCGGAGAACTTGTAAGTATATTTGTATATATTAGTTTTTTTTTTTTTTTTTTTTTTTTTTTTTTTTTTGGATTCCTTATTATATTATAGTGTTTTCTAACATAATTTTTGAATTCCTTGGTTTTTTTTTTGGCACACTATAGACCGACGTAAATTGGCAACATATTGATCCTGATGGATTCAAAAAGATGTTGAATTACCTTAAAAATAGGTACCACAACATTCCAATGTACATCACGGAAAATGGTACATTTACCTCATTTTCTTGGGTTACGTCCATTTTTTTTTAATGGATTCGAACAAATTATTAACGATAGTTTTACAGGTTTCGGACAGTTGCAGAAACCCGAGACGACGGTTAAAGAACTTCTGCATGATACAAAAAGGATACAGTACTTGAGTGGATATTTGGATGCTTTGAAAGCAGCAATGAGGTATGCGACTTGTATATATACTATGGATCTCAAACATATAGAGATGTTGAATGCAAGATATATACCAATTAGGCAATTACTAATTCCTAATAAGTTAATCGCAAACACTTATATAGGGATGGAGCAAATGTGAAGGGATATTTCGCGTGGTCACTACTAGATAATTTCGAATGGTTGTACGGATACAAGCTTCGATTTGGGCTATTCCACGTTGATTATGCAACTCTGAAAAGAACGCCAAAGCAATCCGCTTCATGGTACAAGAACTTCATTGAACAGCACGTGAATATAGAAGATCACATAGATAAATATCTAAAATGAAAATTAATTAAGACTTAATTAGTGTTCTTGATGAACAAAAGAAGTCAAAACTAGGAAGGCTTCATTAATAATCTTCGTATTGTTGTTTTATTTTGAATGTGTATTGTATTGTGTATCTTATACACATCTATTTCGCTAATCTTGAACTAGAATTTTTATACAAATTCGTGTTTACGAAAAGTTTGGGGTACACATCTATTAAGATTATTTTATGGAAATAATAATTAATTATTGTTAGAATAATTTCAAACTCGCCCATATTTTTAGCATTAAATTTGAAAATTTGTTCTTTGTTTCGAATATTGTTTTAATATCCGCCATGATATATGAATGCAAACATACATACCAAACTGTGTTAAAACATAAATAATCAATTATTGTATTAGAAACTTATTATTCTTACATTATAGGTGAACATCAAAGTGATTACTTTATCAAGAAAATATATATATTTTGAAGTGATTACATTAATTAAGAGCCACAAGAAACCATAGATGCAAACATATCAAAGTGTGTTAAAATGTTATAAGTTAGTAACTATTGTAGAAACTAGCAAGGGAAACGAAATCGTCATCAACTTGGTGGTCAAAAAGTGTTAGGCCACATATGGCCATGAATTCAAAGCAATGTTCATCTCTAATTAGTGTCAGTTTGTCTATATCTATATAGCCATAGACATCATGATCATCAAGAAGTTTCATGGCGAATTGATACTGAAAAACCAAAATGAAAGACAAGAGTGGATAAATTAAAAGAAGCAATGACATTTAAATATTGCACAAACAATGAGCTAGTTAGTCAATTATAGACGAGGCAACACCATCATCGATTTAATCTAAACTAAGCAAAATAAATTAAACAGAAACATATACATATTGTATATAGTTGAATAGGTCGCCATCAAGAATAAAAAATACAAAGGTCTATTGGTCACTACTATTGCTTAGCTGATGAATTGTTTTAACAAAAGAAATACAAAAAGGAAGAGATTTACTTTTTTTTAGCCAAGAAATTTTATCATGGCTTACCTCTTATATACATATTGTAGAGAAGAAAAAAATTAGTTACATGCAATTTATCATGAAAAGGTGAGGAAAAAACTAAAAATATGTAAAAGTACACCTACTGAATTATGTTTGTATTGCAAATTTCACTACAACGATAAGTATGAAATGAAAAAGTTTAGTTGTTGATGATGACTATTGAATGAAAAACAAACTGTGCCGCTTATAGCTTAATTATTGTTGTTGCTGTCACTACCGTTGTCGCTAATCATATCGATATCGACTGTTACTGAATAAATAAAAAAACTAAGCATTAAAACTTGTTTTTTTCGTTTTTTATAAAGGTGATAGCATTCAACTCAATTTTTCTAGATTATTGCTTTACATCATATATGTATATGTGGAACTTTAATATCAAAAGACAGAACTCATTCAAATCGATGGAGTATGTGGCATGCATCCAGAATAACGAAGCTTAGTGGTTGAGCATTTCCTATGTTATGCATTTACAGTTGATGGCATGCATCCTTTGATTATTTCTCTTTGTGGCGTGAGTTATTTATATATTGTATATTCATAGTTTACATAAGTCGAACCTATTCTTTATGGTCACAAAATAAGAAAAATATTTTAAAGCCAAAATAATCAAAGTTAAAAGTAATATCTTAATCATGGAAGAAGATGTAACCTATAAAGATATACAAAACAAAGCAATAACTAGTCAAAAGTATGTAAATCTCCACTAAAAGAAGATGTAACCTATAAAAATATAGATAATCAAATCAATAAGGTTCTTGTTTTGATTAATATTTTGCTACTATAGTACTATATATAATTATAGTGCATTTCCACAGAAAAGACAACACCAAAAGTCAGAAGACAAACATAAACACGAGAGAGCCAGAGAAAATGGGAAATTTAGCAATCTTCGTATTGATCATCTCATTACAAAGCTTAATGTGTAATGTATATTGTTCATGTCTTAATCAAAGTTCTTCAGAGAACATTTTAGAAGATTCTTTTTCATTTCCTTCTGATTTCCTCTTTGGCACGGCTTCTTCTGCTTATCAGGTACTTCCTTTTATCTCTTTCGTATATGTGTTCTTGAGTTCATCTTATTACAAAACTTCATGACTTGTTTTACATTTTTTTTGTTTTTATAATAATTTTGGTATATTTGATGTAAATAGTATGAAGGTGCATTCCTGGCCGAAGGAAAAGGATTGAACAATTGGGACATATTTACGCATGAATATCCTGGTATGTAAAGATTTCTGGTTTAGTTAAGATTGTTGAGTTTGAAGAAAATCAAGAGCAAAATGTAAAATACAACTAATCGAAATTAAATTGTTCTGGTATAGAGGTATTTGGATTAGCTACATCGATGTAATATCCATTTCCTAACAAGAAATTAATTATTTTATTATGTTTTGTATTCGAGTTTGGTTTATTTGGCTATAATATAATATGTGTATACAAAGTTGCTCATATAATTAGATCAGGTCCTCAGCACAACTAGTCTTCTATATATATGTATATATGTGTGTATGTTGTTGATAAAAGTACTACAGTAGCTACACATATCTCTATATGTATATATGTGTGAATATTATAGCAATTAGGTACTTGATTAAAAAACATTAATCGCCATCGTTATATTCTGTTGACAAAATTTATGTTTTAGGTAAAATACGTGATGCGAACAATGGAGACATGGCTGTCGATCAATATCATCGATTTATGGTCAATCAATTTATAAATAATAAATTTGTATTTATATTATGTATACTTTGAAAACGTGATTAATTACTTTTAATTGTCTATATGGTTACTGCAGGAGGACATCCAATTAATGACTTCGCTTGGGGTCAACAGTTATAGATTTTCGATTTCTTGGTCTAGAGTTTTACCAAGTATGAAGTTATTATTTACCATTTTTATAACCAATAGAATTTTTTCTTCTCGTGATTTAAAAATATAATGTGATATATATCATATAAAATAGCATGATATCTATTACATACACACAAAATATATGAACCAATTCATCTACGATTTTTAATATGTTTAAAAATACCGAATCGGTTATTCAGTAAAAAAAATTATTACTTGGGAGACAGGAGGAAGATTTGGAAGTATTAATTATTCGGGAATAACGTATTACAACAGATTAATCGACGCTCTCATTAGTAGAGGTAAAAATGTTTGTATTTAGCTATCCTTACTTGTAATTTCTATTTGAACCAATAAACTTAGCAAATATATTTTGAAGTTTAACTAACTGGTAAATGTATCTAGGGATCAAACCATTTGTGACGTTGAACCATTTGGACTATCCTCAAGAACTCGAGAACCGGTTTCAAAGTTGGCTAAGCCCTGAGATGCAGTGAGTAGTTAAATAAAATCTCTTATATCAGTCAATCAATCCTTCAATTAAGACCAATAAATATATCAATTTTAACTAATTAATCTCTAATTTCATCTTTTGAATTTTGAAGGAAAGATTTCCTGTACTTGGCTAATATATGTTTTAAACATTTTGGTGACCGAGTTAAACTCTGGACCACGTTAAATGAACCGAACAACCAAATAATTTTGAGCCATCTAAGAGGCACATTTCCACCATCTCGATGCTCCTTACCGTACGGAAACTGTAGTCAAGGGAACTCGGAAACCGAGCCTTTCATAGCCGCGCATAACGTAATCCTCGCTCATGCAAAGGCAGTTCAATTATATCGAACTAAGTATAAGGTAACTAACAAACCGGTCGATATAATACGTCTATAAACTTATTAGTTATTTCGGTCTAAATATTGATTAAAATATGATGCGTTTTAGGAAGAACAAAAGGGAATAATCGGCATTGTAGTGCAAACATCATGGTTTGAACCCATCAGTGATTCCATTGCAGATAAAGCAGCTGCAGAGAGAGCTCAAGCTTTTTATTCGAATTGGTATGTTCCATAATGATTACTAAGATTTAACAATCACATACTAAACATAATTGTTTATACCAGGATTCTAGATCCAGTTATATATGGAAAGTATCCAAAAGAAATGGTGAATATACTTGGGTCGGCCTTACCGAGATTTTCAAGAAAGGAAGTCGAGTACTTAAAAGAGTCACAATCAGATTTTGTGGGCATTAATCACTATACAAGTTACTTCATTCAAGATTGCTTGCTATCATCTTGTAATATTGGAGTCGGAGCTTCGAAAGTGGAAGGATATGCACTCAAGTTAGACCGAAAGGGCAATCTTACCATTGGAGAACTTGTAAGTACATTTCCATCATTTTATTTTCTAAATTATTTTCGCACTCGGGATAATAGTATAACCACTTGAAATGTATTTTTCCTTTTATGATAGACCGATATAAATTGGCAGCACATTCATCCTGAAGGATTCCGGAAAATGTTGAATTACCTAAAAGATAGATACCATAACATACCAATGTTCATTACTGAAAACGGTACAAGACCTCACGGCTCAATCAATGATCAAGTCATGATTATATGTATTTGGAATGTACATTTGACCGAGGATACAAATTGGTGTTTACAGGTTTCGGAGACCTGCAAAAACCCGAGACAACCGTAAAAGAACTTTTAAATGATGCAAAAAGGATACAATACATGAGTGGATACTTGGATGCTTTGCAGTCAGCGATGAGGTAAAGAGACTGTGAATTGTGCAGTGAGCCAACTTGGGATTTTATTTGCATATATTTAACCCTTGAACAAATTTATATATACCAAACTGATATTTCCATCGATATATTTTGTGACTTTTCATGTAGGGATGGAGCAAATGTGAAGGGCTATTTCGCATGGTCGCTATTAGATAATTTTGAGTGGTTGTATGGATACAAGCTTCGATTTGGCCTATATCACGTGGATCCCGTAACTCTCAAAAGGACACCGAAACGTTCAGCTTCATGGTACAGAAACTACATTGGAGAGAACATTAGAAGAAGATATGATTAGATATAAAAACATATGACTATATGTGTCTATATAACATTATCTCCTTACCATCTTGTGCTAAATATAGAGCAGACAATAATCTCCTTACCACCTTGAAATAATTAGTTGAGATATATGGTCTTCTTTCAAACAGCGTCCTTCGAACTGATGACTTATAGAGCTAAAAAGTCTTTATCAGTTGAACTATTAAAGCTTAGTACAATAACATAAATTATTGTTAGAGTGGATCGATCGTCTTCTTTATAAAATTTAAATGTAGTTAGTTAGTCATAACTCATGAACATCCTTTTAAGCTAAAGTCAATTCATGAGTCATAAGCTAAACTCATGAACATCCTTTTAAGATTGGTTCTAATCTTCCAGCTGTAATTTGTGTGATGCAGCTTATTATTCTCAGTTAATCATTGACCTGCGCACTTCTTTACTATAATTAATTAATCAATTGATACAGCGTTACTAGACAGCGAGTGATGCGTACAATACTAAAATGCTCACGACTAGAACAAATCTCAAATGCATTCTTTATCTTCGCATCTTTTGTTAAAATATTTGGATATATTATAATTTTGCACGACGTAAAAAAAAAAAAAGGAATATTGTAGAGTCTTATATACTTTTTTTTCTTCTAATTATCACTGAATCAATAAAAACTGATTTATAAATATGCATAACTTTATTTTTGACTTATTTTTTTTTTAAATAAGGGTAAATAGTCATTACAAACAAAAAAGGATAAAATTGAATCATATGTAAAAAAAAAATCATTTTTGGAAAAAAATATCTCGAATATTTTTGGGAATTTGAAGACTATGCAATGAACTATATATACGGTTGTGGTGAGTGTATTTTACATCAAAGTTTGTTAAATGTCAAAAAGAATCAAATTATAGTAAGTGGTGGAAATTAACTATACTATAAAGGTAAAAAAACCAAATGCCAATGATATTTAAATCTCAAATAGCTCAATTATTTCACTAAAATTGTATATACGTAGTATGGCAAGTTGGCAACTATAAAATATAAGACAATGATATTTATTACGAAATAAATTAATAATTAAAGCCTGATCGAAAGCAATTTTAGAAAAGAAACTACATGCAAGACATGAAGACAAGTTGACTTTTATTTGTTTGTGTATATGTGGGAGAAGCAGGAGACGAACATCATCCCAACCAAAAAAGTCTTTCACCTAAAAGAAAAAAGAGCAAAAAGCAATCAAAATTACTGGTGGAGTAGCCATGGATTCCATCGGTGGATTTCACGAGGTGCAAAACGATGATAAGCTATCTCAGCTGGTATATTATCACTCAAAATACCAACCCATACCAAAAACAAAAAAACCAACCTTGTTCGATAAAGCAGCAAGCCGCGACCACCCTTCTCCACCCCTTTTTTTATGTCCTCTTCTACGAATTTCAAAAGATGACTCCGATTCTCTCACTTATAAAGTTAGTTATTCCCCGGACTACGTCGGCTCTACAACAAGAAGTGACAAGTCTTATGAAGATCCACTACTCCCTCTGTTTTGGAGCAACAATAAAGAATTTGATGCCGATGGTGGGTGTGACATATGCAGCGGCTCAAATTTTGGCACGGACTACTATTTATGTGTCAAATGTGATAAAATTTTCCACAGAGAATGTGTCCAGTCTCCATTTAAAATCAAACACCCTTACCATTCTGAGCATTTTCTCCAACTTTCCTACCGTCATCCTAGTTCTCCCGATATAAAGTGTTTATGTTGTCGAAGAAGAGCAACTGACCTGGTATATTATTGTACCATATGTGATGTTGTTATGCATACAGTCTGTGCCATGAAGTCGATACCTTTGGGAGGATTTCATGAGGTGGAGAACGATGGTAAACTATCTCAGCTAGTATATCATCACCCGAAATACCAACCCATACCACAAACACACAGCCCAACCTCCGACGATGAAGCACCCAGCCACGATCACACTTCTCAACCACTTTTTTTATGTCCTTATCCACGATGTACAAAAAAAACATCCAATTCTATCACTTATGAGGTTAGTCATTCCCCTGAATATGTCTCTACAAAAAGAACTGATGAAGATCATTCAGTAGTCCCGTTATTTTGGTGCAACAATCAAGTCTTCGATGTTAATGGTGGGTGCCAGATATGCGGGGGTTCACATTCTGGCACAGACTATTATTTTTGTGAGCTCTCTTCTACAATTTACCACAAAGAATGCGTCCAATCTCCATTTATAATCAATCACCCTTATCATCCGGAGCATTCTCTACAACTCTCTTATCGTGAGGCTAGTGCTCCTAGTATTGAGTGTTCATGTTGTGGACGAAGAGCAGTAAATCTGGTGTATTCTTGTACTACATGTGATGCTGTAATGCATACAATCTGTGCGATGAAGTCAATACCCTTCGTTGTAGACCAACCAAAAACCCATGACCATGCCCTCACATTGTTTCCCAGACAAGCTTCCTTAACTTGCAACGTATGTGGTTTCCTCAGAAAAAACCATCCCACCTACGTTTGTCTCAGATGTAACTTTGTTGCTCATAAAGATTGTATGTATTCTCCACGCATCATCAAGATTTCACGTCACCACCATCGCATCTCCTACGTTTCTTCTCTCCAGTCTGAAGAATTGTCTTGTGGAGTTTGTCGTAAAAGCATCGACGATGATTATAGTGCATATACTTGTGACAAATGTGATGATTATGCTGTTCATGTAAGATGTGCTCTACGGCAAGATGTGTGGGATGGAGTTGAACTCGAAGATGTACCAGAACAAGATGATATAACACAAGATGTTGGGCCGTTCGAGATTATATTTGAAGGAGTGATACTTCATTTTCTTCATGACCACTATCTTCAGCTCGAGGTTAGCATAATTTGTGATGAGAACAAGTTTTGCCAAGTGTGTGTTATGCCTATCTTTGAAGGTAACTTCTATTCTTGTATGGAGTGTGAATTCATCCTCCATGAAACATGCGCAAGCTCTCCCCGCAGAATACAACATGTGTTACATCCTCATCCACTTAACTTGATCCCAATGAGCAGTAGTAAATATGATAAGGATAACTTCTATTGCGATGCCTGTTACCGTTATTGTGGCGACTTTATGTATTCATGTCCTGTAGCGGAATGCGATTTCGGTGTAGATGTAAGGTGTGCTGCAATATCTGAGCCATTTGATTTCCAGGGTCATGAACATCCCTTGTTCCTAGCTTTACACCCAAACGTCAAGCCAATATGTGAGGTTTGTAAATCAGAATGTTATAAACAATTTAATTGCATCAAATGCGATTTCATTGTTTGTATCAAGTGTGCTACCTTACCATACAAAGCAAGGTATAAGCACGACAAACACTTTCTTAAACTTTTATGGGGGAAAGAGGTGTGTGAAAAAGATTGGTGTGAAGTTTGTGAGCGTAATTTGAGAGACACAAACACAAAATTCTTCTATTGGTGCAACGTTTGCTGCACTACTCTTCACACTGCCTGCTTGTTTGATGACGACCTTTACCTTAAACCTGGTCAAATTTTAGATGTAAGAGAAGGGAATGAGGTGAAACAGGTCAAAGTTCTTGCAAGAAGAAATCTTTCTCGACCACTATGTGATTCTTGTGAATACCCTTGCCAGGGCAGACTATTTACGATAGACAACATCACAACATGTTCTATGAAATGTGCTCGTGATATTATATAAATTATCTTTCTAGCTATATCAATGTCATTTTGTATTTTGTTTTCTTTTGTTATCAAAGATGTAATTTGCATCTTCTTTAATTCATATATCAGACTCTGTGGTTTGTTAATCTTCGACAATGCGATTGTTTTTTTTTTCTTTTCTTATTTTCATGATTTTGATTAATGTATTGACATGTGGTCGATCTAGGTAAACTCGATAATTCAAGGATAATCCGGTCGAGATTTAACTACATGTTTCTTTGTGTTAATTACGAACGTTATAAAAGTTTTAAAAATTACTTCAAATTATTTTAGAAGGAACGCCGACGTTTCGTAGTGTCTCATAGATTCTTATGTATCAAGTTAACCAACCAAATTCAGACGAGAGATCAGAAACAAAGTGATGGATGAGTACTCTCCTCTGATCATATTTTGTTTCTCTCCTCTGATCATATTTTGTTTTGCTCGTGATATTGTATTAGGCCTTGATTGGAAAGCAAAAGTTCAAAAACGCTTTTAGTCCACCAATCAACAAAAACATTGTGTAATTTGCGTTTTCTGAAAAAAAAAAAAAAAAAAAAGATTTGCGGTTTTTGAAATGGAAATATACAGTAGACCACAATTCCATTCAAGAACAATGAATTATCCAGCGGTTTTGGGGAAAAACCGCGATGACTAGTGGTTAAAAGCTCTTTTTTTCTTTTTCTGAATTTGCTATATATAGATTAAATCTATATTTAAAAAAAAACATATACAAAGGCAAATAAAACAATTCTTAAACTGTTTTCTCATAGATTAATTATTTAATTTATGTATACATATAGCTAATAAATTATAATCACACTTTTGTAGAATTTCAAGACATCCATTAAAAATATGTTTCTCTATATTTTGAATCATTTATTAATAATACAAAGTGGCCATGTGGTTTAATGTTTATTCAACTATTCTTTTAATTCAAAAATTTCCTACTAATTGTATTGTAATAAAAGTATAATTTAATAACATCTACAAAAAATTTACTAATTCATTCATACAAATGTTATTATAATAGATAAAGTATATAAATCCGTTTTTCTGTCAAAAAAGAATATAAAGTATACAAATCCATATAAGATGTAATTTTATTGATTAACACAAACCAAAAAATAATAATTTACAATTACACTAAATATATGTTTTAACATATTTATCTATAATATTTAATTTATATCTGTTTTTAATAAAATGTACCGCAAATTATTTTTCACCAATCAACCATTATTATGCACTGCTTATTTGTATGAACCGCACTTGTTCCACAAATATATTTGTCCCGCAGTTAAACCGTACCGTGTTATCAAACTGCTTGTTCTGCACAACCAAATCCGCTATCACAATTCGGACCCTTAGCTTCCACTGAAAATGAGAATCCAGTAAATTAATTATATTGATATCTCTCTATATTAATGTTATTTTTTTTCTCTTTTCTTTTGTTTTAAAAGATGTAGTTTGTTTCTACTTTTTTTTTGAATTTAATGTTAAATTATATTCAAAAGAAAAATAAATATTTTACAATGCAAGAGCAAAACTGTTTTCTTAATGTTGTTCTTCTTAATACATTGCTAAAAGGATTATGCTATGACCTTAATATGATCTTGTCGCAAACCAAATATAATATAATTTCATACTTTCATATCATATAATTTATTTTTCAAAGTCACGACGATCCCTTGTTCCTAGCTTTAGACCCAGAAGTGAAGCCAATATGTAAGATCTGCGAATCAGAATGTCGTAAACAATTTAATTGCATCGCATGCGATTTTATTGTTTGTATAGAGTGTGCTACCTTATCATAGAAAGCAAGGTATAAGCACAAGCACAACAAACACTCTCTTACACTATTATGGGGAAAGAGGTGTCTGAAAAAGATTGGTGCGAGCTCTGCGAATGTAATTTAAAAGATACAAGCACTAAGTTATTCTATTGGTGCAATGTTTGTTGCACTACTCTTCACATTACCTGCTTATTTGATGACGACCTATATGTGAAACCTTGTCAAATTTTGAAAGTAGGAGGGAAAGAGATCAAAGTTCTTGCCAAGAGAAATCTTTCTCGACCACTTTGTGATTCTTGTAAGTATCCTTTTGACCAAATTTTGTCCAAAAAAAAAAAGAGAGTTGAGACCAATAGGTTGATTGGTTCTAAGCTTCTAGTTGTAACTTCTATGATGCAGCTTATATTATTCTCAGTTAATCTGATTGACTTGCGCACTTCTTTACTTAAATTAATTAATCAACTAGGTTTTACTCCGTGGTACACCACAGGTCTATTATTTTGTTGATATATATACTGTTAACGGTTGTAGGTAGAGTTTTGTAGAAACTCTTGATTCGCAAGTTGAGAATATACATTTTACGATTTGTTAGTTATGATTTAGGAATGAATGATCTGGCATGTTCTTATTATGATTCTCAATTGATATTATTGGATTAATAGTGTACATTTAAAGCTAATAAGATCTTACCAAATATGTAATCGTTTATTAAACGCAAATTAGATATTTCCTAAGATGTATACATCTTGAATTAGTTGTTATATTATAGGGATGTGATTAAGAGGATGTGATTACATAAATTGGGTTATCAATTCTTTTTGTCAAACTCGGTCCTAAAAATTCTACATGCAAATTAGATATTTTCTAAGATACAATGGACATTAATTGGCATTAATTGGATGTAAATAAGTATGATACGGATTAAAAACCGGCCCAAAATATTCGGCAATCTTAAGGAGGATCCGGATAATTGAATCGGTTATATTTTTAGTTAAAAACCCGACCCAAAATTGGCAAAAAGTGATGGCACCATATTGTACTCAAAAAATGTATTCCGAGCTCTATATGTGGATATACTTGTTTGGTTACAAATATCCTAAGACAATTTTTAATATATATCCGATTATAAAAATTCAAATCACATTATATGCTGAAAAAAATCTAAAATTTTATTAACTTTATGTATTGAATAGTAATTAAAATAATTAAATATAAGATTAAATAAAAATGAAAGGAGAATTATATTTTAACCTAACATATTTATTTAAATTAGATATATATATTTAAGGAAATTAATATTATTAAATAAGGAAATGATTGTGTTTGGTTGTAAGGATTGTAGAGAATTTAGTTGAGACTTGTTTAGATACAAAAATAAGAGATGATCGCACAAAAATGTATTTAAAAAATGTTAGGATAGATTGATACAACGTTACTAGACAGCGAGTGATGCGTACAATACTAAAATGCTCACGACTAAAACAAATCTCAAATGCATTCTTTATCTGCGCATCTTTTGTTAAAATATTTGGATATATTATAATTTTGCATAACGTAAAAAAAAAAAAAGGATATATTGTAGAGTCTTATATACTTATAACTCACACGTTAGAAAACTTAACAAGTTAGAAAATTAACTTAATACCCTGGTTTTTTTTTTTGGACAAACTTATTACCGTGGGTCAGCACTACTTTCAAGTCAAGCTTTCAATGTGGGAGTTCTTTATTATTTTGTTAAAAATTGATTAGGTTGGAGTATGATTTAATTAATTAAATTTTATTTGATTGTATATATAGAAATTATAAGTAAAGTAAAAACTTCTGTAAATTAATACTCTATAAATTATTAAATACCATAAAATAATACCTTTCAATTATTTGTAAAATGCTACCTTAAGACTTACCTTTCAATTTTATTTTGTAATAAATAATTTTAGTAATTTGAAGACTACACAATTGTAAGTGTGGTAAATACACTTACCAGAAAATGCAAATTAATCATGTACAGTAACATGGAAAAAAAAAGTCGTGAACTTCCACTTATCACGTAAATGCAAATTAAGCTAAAGTCAAACTATCAGTATGTCTTTCGTAATTTTAA
Source organism: Camelina neglecta (assembly GCA_023864065.1). Classification (NCBI taxonomy): domain Eukaryota; kingdom Viridiplantae; phylum Streptophyta; class Magnoliopsida; order Brassicales; family Brassicaceae; genus Camelina; species Camelina neglecta. The sequence continues at coordinate 31,393,230 of CM043456.1, forward strand.
ACCCCTAGAAACCAAATTGGTTGATTGGTTCTAAGCTTCCCTTCAGCTGTAACATGTAACATGTAATGCTCCGAACATAAAGGCTCCGAACAACATTGGATTTTTAAGTAATATTTATAAATAAATGATAGAATCAATACCACATCATTTTGATGAAGATTTGAAAATCTATGATTGAATAACCTATATTCTTTAAAAAAATTTGAATTCTATCTAAATCAATTAATAACCAAAAAAAAGCCAACACCTCAACTAATAAAGATCTTTGACAAAAGGCGTAGAAGTTGTTGGTTTAAGTAACTCTTGGGGTTAAACCATATAACCTACTGAAAAAAAATATACAGATCTAAGTTTAGAACCCTTTACTAAGTTACTAAAAAGTAATTGTATCTATGCGAACTATGATAAAAAGGCACGATACTTTTTATATATGAAACGATTATAAAAGATCATAGCTAATTTTTCTGCTAGCTGTCGACGTAAGTCTGCTGGCAGCCCTAATTTATATATATGAAACAATTCAATAAATTAAAGACCTGATTTTTATATTTGAAACAATTATAAAAGACCAGAACTCAGATCTAATTTAAAAGAAAGACTGCATCGAGTTTTACTTGTAAACAGCGAATGGACAGAATTTTAATACAAGTGTCTCAAGTTGACAGAAAAACAAAACAATACAATAAATAAAGCCAGATCGAAAGTAGTAATTTAAGAACAGAACAGATGAAAACACCTTTCAACAGTATAGTTGACTTTATTTGTTCGTGTATATATATATATATATATATATATATATATATATGTGGGATAAGCCGGAAACGAATATCATCACAACCAACAAATCATTCACCTAAAAGAGAAGAGAAAAAACTATCACAATTACAAACGATGGAGCCCATAGGTGGATTTCATGAGGCGGAACTATCTCAGCTGGTATATCATCACACAAAATACCAACCCATACCCAAAACACAAAGCCAAACCTCCTCCGATAAACATAAACCCCAACCTTTTCAACCATTTTTTTATTGCCCTTCTACACGAATTATATATGATTATTCCCACTTTATCTATCCGGTCCGTTATTCCCCCGAATATGTTGAGTCTACAACAAGTAGTGATGACAGTGATGACGCTTATGAAGAACATTCAATACTCCCTTTGTCTTGGTGCAACAACAAAGAATTCGATGTCAATGGTGGGTGTTACATATGCAGCGGCTCAAATTTCGGCACAGACTATTATTTTTGTGACATATGTGATCAAACATACCACAAAGAATGCGTCCAATCTCCATTCAAAATCAAACACCCTCATCACCCTAAACATTCTCTCCAACTTTCATATCTTCGGCCTAATGCTCCTGATATATAGTGTTTATGTTGTGGAAAAAGAGCAATGGGTCTGGTATATAATTGTACCAGGTGTGATGTTGCAATGCATACAGTCTGTGCGATGAAGTCAATACCCTTCGGTGGATTTCATGAGGTGGAAACTGATGGTAAACAATATCTGGTATATCATCACCCGAAATACCAACCCATACCACAAGCACAAACCCCAGTCTCCTCCTTCGGTGAAGTAGTCAACGATGCCCTTTTCGTTTGCCCTGTGTCACGATGTCTAAAAGACGGTAATCAAAACTCTCACCCGCTGACTTCCTCCCCGGAATACATCGTTCCTAAAACAAGAACTTCGCGAAACAAAACAAGATGTGCGCATCAGAAAATTCATTCAGTACTCCCGTTGTTTTGGTGCAACAATAAAGAGTTTGATGACGATGGTGAACGCGGCATATGCAGCGGAGCAAAGTTTGGCACAGACTATTATTTCTGTGTCGAATGTGATACAATTTTACACAGAGAATGCGTCAAGGCTCCACTTAAAATCAAACACCCTTACCATCCTAAGCATTCTCTCCAACTTTACTATTATCGTCCAACTCAAGATGCAGAGTGTTTCTGTTGCGGAAGAGGAGCAAGCGATATGTTATATTATTGTACCATATGTGATGTTGTTATGCATACAACATGTGCGATGACGTCGATAACTTCGTTGTAGACCAACCAAAAACCCATGATCATCCCCTCACTCTTTTCCCCAAACAGGCTTCTTTAACTTGCAACGTTTGTGGTCTAATCAGAGAAGGTAAACCAACCTACGTTTGTCTCAAATGCAGCTTTGTTGCTCACAACGACTGTATGTATTCTCCACGTATCATCAAGATATCACGTCATAACCATCGTATCTCCTACACCGCTTCTCTACAATCCCAAGAATGTTATTGTGGAGTTTGTCGTAAAAGTATTGATGGTGATTATGGTTCATATACTTGTGACAAATGTGATGACGACTTTGCTGTTCACGTAAGATGTGCTCTACGGAGAGATGTGTGTGATGGAGTGGAACTCGAAGGTGTACCAGAAGAAGATGATATAACACAAGATGATGAGCCGTTTGAGATGATATCTAAAGGAGTGATACTTCATTTTCTTCATGACCATTATCTTCGGCTCGAGGTTAGCATAATTTATGACGAAAACAAGCTTTGTCAAGCATGTGTTATGCCTATCATTAAGGAGGAGTTCTATTCTTTTATGGAGTGTGAGTTCTATTCTTGTATGGAGTGTGAGTTCATGCTCCATAAAACATGCGCAAACTCTCCCCACAGAATACAACATTTGTTACATCCTTATCCATTTAAATTAATCCCTGTGAGTATGGTAACCGTGTCTACTATTGCGATGCTTGTTATCGTTACTGTGGTGGCTTTATGTATTTTTGTCCCATAGTGGAATGCGATTTCTGTGTAGATGTACGGTGTGCTGCAATATCGGAGCCGTTTGTCTTTCAAGGTCACGACGATCCCTTGTTCCTAGCTTTAGACCCAGAAGTGAAGCCAATATGTAAGGTCTGCAAATCAGAATGTTGTAAACAATTTAATTGCATCAAATGCGATTTTATTGTTTGTATAGAGTGTGCTACCTTACCGTACAAAGCAAGGTATAAGCACGACAAACACTCTCTTACACTATTATGGGGGAAAGAGGTGTCTGAAAAAGATTGGTGCGAGCTATGCGAACGTAATTTAAAAGATACAAGCACTAAGTTAATCTATTGGTGCAATGTTTGTTGCACTACTCTTCACATTGCCTGCTTATTTGATGACGACCTATATGTGAAACCTGGTCAAATTTTGAAAGTAGGAGGGAAAGAGATCAAAGTTCTTTCCAAGAGAAATCTTTCTCGACCATTTTGTGATTCTTGTAAGTATCCTTGTCAGGGCAGAGTATTTACGACAGACAACCAAAGAGCGTGTTCTATCAAATGTGCTCGTGATATTGTATTAGCTTCCACTGAAAACGAGAATCCAGTAAATTAATTATATCGATATCTCTCTATATTAATGTTATTATTATTTTTTTCTCTTTTCTATTGTTTTAAAAGATGTGATTTGTGGTTTGTTAAGCTTCGACTCTATTGGAATTGTTTTACTTTTGTTTTTTATGATTTGATTGATCTATTGACATGTGGTCTATCTAGCTTAACCCGATCGATATTCATCATATACAAATTTTGATTTATACTGTTTCACACTAATTTTGATGTAATTTGTAATGCATAGTTTTTTTTTTTTTTTTTTTTTTTTTTGCAAACCAGTTTTTCTGTCAAACGTTATTAATCATTTTTATTTCCAAAATCTTATAAATTCACCTTTCGAATGAAAGACACGGTTTCGTAGCGTCTCATAGATGATTGTGTATCATCATCAAGTTAAACAAACTCAGGCGAGAGAGATCAGAGAAAGTGATGAATGAGTATTCTCCTCTGATCATCACTTCTTCAACATCATCGACCATTGATCGGATTACATTTTGTTTCTCTTCTCACAATCGAATCTTCAAATCCACGATTACCGATTCTGATTCGAGTTTCTCCGATTTTGATTTCACCCTCCCAGCGGTGATCGGAGAAATTAGCCATGTCGTGGGGATTAGGATGGAAGAGATCATTAGAGAGTTTCCGATTGAGTCTCAGTTACGGAGCCGATGATCTAAACGACGATCCGATTCAATTACCGTCGGCATCTCCGTTCAGATCTCCAACTTGGATTTTTTCGAGTCTGATTAGTTCCAACTGCGGTTTATGTTTTAAATATAACTTTCATAGTTCAGCATCTTATAATCAATTTTTAATTCTCCTCAACTGTATCCCTAAAGGACCCAAATTTTAAAGGTCAATATATAGTACATAATAATCGGAACTGTAAAAAAAATTGCAATAAATCACTCTAAACCACGCTACACATACACGTGATCAAGACTACATCGAGATGTAAATCGCGACTAATACGGAACTTCTATTTAAGTAAAAGACAACCGTTAATTTTATGAAGGACAAAAAAACATGAGTGAAGGCAGACATGCATACATACGATGAGAATCACATTTTGTTTCTCCTGCCCATACATGTCCCAACAAAAAAAGATGGATTTAGCGTATTTTATGCGCAACTACACAATGTTTTAATATGCGAAACAATCTTAAAAGACCATAACCAAGATCAAATTAATAAAGAAAGACTGCATCGAGTTGTGAAAAGCGAATGAAAATAATTTTTTAACGAAGCTAAATGTCCCAGGACCCAAGTTGATAGAAATAAAATAGAAAAAAATTTCCACCGGTTCAACTATTAATCACAAAATAAATTATGGAAAATGCCTGGTCGACAAGATAATTTTGGGAAGGGCGAAAACCATGTGGACGAAGCAGGAAACGAGCATCATCACGACCTACTAATCTTTCACCGAAAAGAAAATAGACAGAAGAAAAAAACTATCAAAATTAGTAGCCAAAACGATGGATTCCATCGGTGGATTTCATGAAGTGGAAACCGATGGTAAACTATCTCAGCTTGTATATCATCAACCAAAATACCAACCTATATCACAAACACAAACCCCAACCAGCCTCAACAACCTCCCTTTTCAACCACTTTTTTTATGCCCTCTTTTACGAGTTGCGAAAGGACGAGATGAACAAGGACACTCCGATTCTCTCACTTTCCCTCTCAGTCATTCCGCAGAATGCGTCGTCTCTACAACAAGTGATCACCCGTATGAAAACCAGTCAGCACTCTCCTTGTTTTGGTGCAATAATAAGCAAATCGATGTTGAAGGTGGGTGCAAGATATGCAGCGGCTCAAATTTTGGCACAGACTATTATTTCTGTGAAGTCTGTGATAAAAGTTTCCACCGAGAATGCATCCAATCTCCATTGAAAATCAAACATCCTTACCATCTTGAGCATTTTCTCAAACTTTTCTATCGCCCTTATATTGCTCTCCCTTTAAAGTGTTTATGTTGTGGAAGAAGAGCAGCAAATCTGGTATATTATTGTACCATATGTGATGTTGTAATGCATACAGTATGTGCCATGAAGACGATAACCATCGGGGGATTTCATAAGGTGGAAAACGATGGTAAACTATCTCAGCTTGTATATCATCACCCAAAATACCAACCCATACCAAAAACACAAAGCTCAACCTGCTCTAACGAAGTAGCCAACCACGACCACACTTTTCAACCACTTTTTTTTTGCCCTTATCGACGACAAAAAAAAGCATACTCTGATTCTGAGATTTGTCTACTCAGTCATTCCCCTGAATATGACGTCTCTACAACAAGAAGTGATCATTCAGTACTCCCATTGTTTTGGGTCAACAATAAAGAATTCGGTTTTGCTGGTGGGTGTAACGTATGCAGCGGCTCAAATTTTGGCACAGACTATTATTTTTGCGAAGTCTGTGATAAAACTTACCACAGAGAATGCGTCCAATCTCCATTTATACTCAAACACCATTACCATCCTGAGCATTTTCTCCAAGCTTCCTATGTGTTTCCTAGCACTCCCGATATAGAGTGTTTCTGCTGTGGAAGAGGAGCAGTAGGTCTGGTATATTATTGTACCAGATGTAATGTTGCAATGCATACCATCTGTGCGATGAAGTCGATACCCTTCGTTGTAGACCAACCAAAACGTCATAACCATCCCCTCACTCTTTTTCCTAAACATGCTTCCTTAACTTGCAACGTTTGTGGTCTAATCAGAAATGGTAATCCCACCTACGTTTGTCTCAAATGCAGCTTTGTTGCTCATAATGATTGTATGTATTCTCCACGCATCATCAAGATTTCACGTCACCACCATCGCATTTCCTACACTTCTTCTCTCCAAACGGAAGAATGGTCTTGTGGAGTTTGTCGTAAAAGCATCGACGGTGATTATGGTGCATATTTTTGTGGCAATTGTGATTGTTATGTTGTTCACGTAAGATGTGCTCTACGAAAAGATGTGTGGGATGGAGTTGAACTCGAAGGTGTACCAAAAGAAGATGATATAACACAAGATGCTAAGCCTTACAAGATGATATCGGAAGGAGTGATACTCCATTTTCTTCATGGCCATCATCTCCGACTCGAGGTCGACATTCATTACAACGAAGAAAAGCTTTGTGAAGCATGTGTTATGCCTATCTCTGAAGGTAACTTCTATTCTTGCATGGTGTGTGAGTTCATCCTCCATAAATTGTGCGCAGATTCTCCCCGCAGGATACAACATCCATTACATCCTCATCCACTTACACTGAAGATTGGGTGTAGATATGATACAAATTACTTCCGTTGCGATGCGTGTGATCGTGCTTGTGCGGGATTTGTCTATAAGTGTCGCATAGGAGAATGCGAATTCAATCTAGATATACGATGTGCATCAATTTCTGAGCCGTTTGATTTCAAAGGTCACGAACATTCTGTATTTTTGGCGTTACACCCCGACGTCACTCCTGTATGTGAGGTCTGCAAATTAGAATGTTATAAACAATTTAATTGCATCAAATGCGATTTTATTGTTTGTATCAAGTGCGCTACCTTACCATACAAAGCAAGGTATAAGCACGACAAACACTTGCTTACATTATTGTGGGGGACAGAGGTGTGTGAAAAAGATTGGTGCGAGGTATGCGAACGTAATCTACAAGATACAAGCACTAAGTTATTCTATTGGTGCAACGACTGCTGCACTACTCTTCACATTGCCTGCTTATTTGATGACGACCTATATGCGAAACCTGGTCAAATTTTGAAAGTAAGAGGGAAGGAGGTCAAAGTTATTGCCAAAAGAAATCTTTCTCGACCACTTTGTGATTTTTGTAAGTATCCTTGTCAGGGTAGAATATTTACGACAGACAACTACAAAGCGTGTTCTATAAAATGTGCTCGTGGTATTGTTGTGTTATTCAATCATTGATTTTAAAATACTCAAGGATAAAACATATTATTTCAAATATATGTGTTTTGATTTTTAGGATTTACAATTCAATATGAATTTATTGTTAAGTTAACCAAACTCAAGGCGAGAGATCAGAGAAACTGATGAAAGAGTATTCTCCTCTAATCATCACTTCATCATCATCATCATGAATTCATGACCCATTGATCGGATCACACATTTTGTTTCTCTTCTCGCAATCGAATTTTCAAATCCACGATTACCGATTCTGATTCGAGGTTTCTCCGATTTTGATTTCACCCTCCCAACGGTGATCGGAGAATTTAGCCATGTCGTGGGGATTAGGATGGAAGAGATCATCGGAGAGTTTCCGATTGAGTCTCAGTTACGGATCAACGATCCGATTCAATCACCGTCCGCGTCTCCGTTCGGATCTCCAACTTCGATGTCTTCGTCGTGTTCATCTCCATCCGCTGTGGAGGATCCTGAATTAGGGTTCCGGATTGATTAAGTTTTCTATTGTGATGCCTGTTACCGTTATTGTGGCGACTTTATGTATTCATGGCTGCAATATCTGAGCCATTTGATTTCCAAGGTCATGAACATCCCTTGTTCCTTGCTTTACACCCTGACGTCAAGCCTGTATGTGAGGTCTGCAAATCAGAATGTTATAAACAATTTAATTGCATCAAATGTGATTTTATTGTTTGTATCAATGTTTTCACGCCGGCCTGGAGGATAGAGGATGTTGATGGAGGCATGGAGCAGAACCATATTGATCATTACAATTACTCTGGAATAGAAGATAATTATAATACATTTACCAAAAAATTTCCTTATTTTTTTCTTAAATAAATTTTTGTAACATTTATAAAATACATCATCATTACATTTTAGTTTTTGCGATCTAAAGATAATTGTATAAATATTATTATAATATTTATTTTATTTAAGGTTTTCAGTTTTTCGAAAATTATATACTTCTTTTTTATCTCAAATAGTTTTTTTGTAACATTTTTAATATATTAATCATTACATTTATTTATCTTGAACTTTATCTGAGATATATTAAATAGAAAAACGGGTCGGATTTTTTCAGATGATAACTGCTATTTACAAAGATCAAAGTTTTTGTAAAATTTATAAGGTTTTATAAAGTATGTTAAAATGTTTTTAAAAATATTTTTACATATATATAAGATAGTTATAAGTCTTTTATATTAAGATAGGTTTTTTTAAAAAAATTTAATATTAAATTATATTCAAAGAAAAAATAAACGTTTTACAAAAGTTTGTGGTGTAACTTTTCTTAAAGTTTGTAGAAACTTTTTTAAAAACTATGTAAAAAAAAAGGGTTTGTTTGGGTTTTAGTACGTTTTGATAACTTAAATAGATTTAAAGTCATTTTACTATTCAAAATTTGGAAAACAGTCCGTGTGTCACTGTTACACTAATAGAATGAATTGTGTAATACAGTTTTGAGTGTGTTGTAAAAATGACCAAAGAGGGCTTTTGTGTTTCTCTCCCCATCCGATCTCTCTCTCTTATCGTCTCTCTTACAAAGCTTAAGTATTTGTTTCTCTGACTTCCTTCTCTCTTGTTTTTTTTCTCCATTGTCTTACTCATTTAGTCACCGAGGAAGCGCTAGACGAAGGTGGCCAGTCGTGATTTGGTTTTAGACGATAAATAAAATCAGAAAAATTGAAACCACTTAAAACTTGTTTTGGTTATTGTTATGAATTCTCTGATTATTGGTAGATTTATGTTATTTTGGTTAAAATTACACAAGAAAACAATAGAAAAATGGAAGCAAAACAAAAAATCTGAGTTTAGGAAACGCAGACTTCGTGGTGGCTATTCGGTTTTGGGAAGAAAATGACTTAACCGGAAATTACTATTTTGCCCCTCTTTGTTTAGAAAAAAAAGAGAAATATGAACATTGGAATGATCGAGCCGTGGGCTATTGGAAGTTGAACATATTTGTCAGACCACTGGACTAAAGTAATTTTACAAATAAGTCGTTCACAATAATATATATTTACATGATTGTTTTTGATAATTCTTTGTAACGCCCAGTTTAATTTATGTCTAAGCCAACTACTGTTAGTTTGAGTTTTAATGGTGGGATTAAGATTTCAACATCTACTTTGTAATTTAGGGAATGCTGTGAGAGAAAAATTGGTATTTATTAGACAGAGACAAAAAAACGTAAAAAATTATCTTTACGTATTTGTTTTTTTGCCAAGGTTTCTAAGCTCAAAAACCTTATCACTATGCTAGATATACAGAAGCCTTAGATGGTTTTAGTTTGTACACATTTATTGTTAGATAGTTTTTAATCTTTATATGTTTATTGTAAATGGTTTTAATCCATATCAGTTTATTGTTGGATGGTTTTTAGTCCGTACACGTTTATTGTTAGATGTTTTAATGTGTACACATTTAATGCTGGATAGTTTTTTTATCTGTACACGTTTATTGTTGGATGGTTTTTAGTTCGTACACGTTTATTGTTAGATGTTTTAATGTGTACACATTTAATGTTGGATAGTTTTTTATCTGTACACGTTTATTGTTGGATGGTTTGAATCCGTACACATTTATTATTGGATTGTTTTTTAATCCGTACACGTTTATTGTTGGATGATTTTTAATCCATACACGTTTAATGTTGGATGGTTTTTAATCCGTATACGTTTATTGTTGGATGGTTTTTAATCCGTATACGTTTATTGTTGGATGGTTTTTTAATCCGTGCACATTTATTGTTGGATGGTTTTTAATCTGCACACGTTTATTGCTAGATGATTTTAATTTGTCCAATACATATACATCTTACTGACTAATGACCATTCTAGAATCTAAACTGAAAAATACGTACCTGGGCTTTTGGAATTTAAGGCTATGAATGGAGACATTTTATTTGCGGAATTGAGAGAAGATTTATGAATAACGCACATCCTTCACCAATCACAACAATTGTTATTAATTTGTGGTTTTACAAAAAAAAAAAAACAAAAAGAGGTGGGTGCGGTTTTTGAGAAGGCAAAATGCTTTGGACCGCTGTAACAACTCAAACATGTTTATTACCCAGCGGTCAGAAGAAAAACGCAGTAGATTATTTTTTATATATTTTATTATTTTGATTATAATTAAAAATAGTGTATAGTTGTTGTTTTATCTCCCACATATATATGTCTATGATTCTATCTAGGTTATATATTCTCCCTCTTCTTTTCCATTTTAGATCATTGTTATATAAAAGTTTGCAATCCAGTTTTTTATATTAAAAACATAAAAAAAAAAACAGATAAGAAAAAAAGATTAATTTGTAATCCAATTTATTTATGTTTAAAGCAGAAATTTTTATTTTGAAGAAAAACATATGTTTAAAATATTTCTGATTAACAACTGAAAAATTTCATATTAACAATACCGCTAATAGTTTTTTCACCAATCAAACATCATTGTGTACCACTTATTTTGCATAAACCACACTTATACCACAAATACTTTTATCCCGTACGTACCGCAGTTGAACCGTACCGCACTTTCAAATCATTAGTTCCGCATTACAAAATCCTGCCGTTACCATTCAGACCTTAAGTCTTGAACCACAACGCGTGAATCCTTGGCCAATTGATATAAGGAATGTACTATAACCGTCATTAGAAGTTCAAGGTGTTATAACAGGATTAAATCCGGTGAAGTGGACTCATATCTCTATCTATCTAGTTTCTCCAATGGCAATTTCAACATATTTTAAGTTTCTATTGTCCGATGAAGTAAGACCAAACGGAATTATCGACTAGTTTTTATATTTTTATAATTAATTATATTTGCAATTTTGGTAATTATATATTTCAGTTGCGTGTAAGTCACTAGAAATAGAGACAGCATAGTTGGTTAATAACCCGGTTGCAATGATAGGGATCATGAGTTCGACTCTTGAGAAGTCTATTTTGTGTTTTTTTTTAAAATTTTATTAATGAAGGGCAAAATCGTCAATTCCAGATTTTCATCTCCACCCGATTTCTCTGAACCTGCAACCCTAATTCATAGCCGCCGATCATTAAATTACTTGTTTTCCATCGATTTCTTCTTTATTTCAACTGTTTTTGATAACTAAATGTTAGATCCAACATCAAGCATCATATTTTCTGCAAAAGAAATATCATTTTTCCGTTTTTTCGATTTTACTTCCGATTTGGGTAAAATTTCGGAGGAGTACCGCCCCCAAACGATTGATCGGTGGCTGTGTTTTTAAACATGAAGTAAATTTAAGAAAACACACATCGACTTCACAAATATTGAAGAAAACTAAAATAATTTAGTTTTGTTTTTTTGGATTTGTCGATAAACATGTCTCAATGGCAAGTTATGTAAATATCAAATATATTTGGGGGACAGAGAGTCTTGTAAACAGTGGTCACAAAGATTTTGCTAATAATAAATAGTGAATATATTAGTTTGACAATTATGTTTCAAAAACGTACCAAAACGCTAAATACCTCAAAAAAAAAATAGTAAAATCTTGCCACAAACCACCTTTGCATGTTTGTACCATCGCTAATGGTACTGAGCCTGTTTCTAATGTTTTTATCAATGAGTTGTATTAGCCTCACCTCCGTAGCTGGTTGTTCACCATGATGTCGTGCATTTTTCTCCAGCCAGATAGAATGTATGGTGTTTTGAAAAACATAGCCGATGATAAGCTTTGTGGTCTTGTCAAGGTCCTCACCTCCAAGTAATACCATAATCTCTTGCCAGTCGGCGTGATACTTGTTCAGAAGAAGCTTCTTCACTAGCGTCTCCCAGATATGTTGCGAGTAAGGAGTATTAAGATAGTTTATGTAATGATTTTATAATATTAAACACTTATTCCAATATAGATTTTTTCTTTTCATGATCGCTGATCCAACAATCATCGACTCAAAAATACAAGTAACTTGAGACCCAAGTTTGTAGATAGTATACCATCAACACCGTAAAAGCAGTTGCAGGGACACTTTTCCGTCTTTCTAACAGTCGCTAGTAAAATGAGCGAAACCGGTGACACTAAATGAAATGAACAAAAAATTAAAGCGGCAAAAAATAAGAAAGAAACCAGCAACTGGAAACGAAAAAGTCAGTGTAATTTGTTGGTCACGGAAGTGTCGCAGCGATCATGAAAAGAACAAAGCCTATATCTTAAATTTTTTAGAGCATTTTGAAAAGGACATTTTTGAAATTTCATTTATCTATAATTAACTTACATATTAATTAATGTCTAGCTCCTATAAATTTAAATCAAGTTAGAAATGCCTACTAAATAATTAGAAAAATATCACTCACCCCCACTAAAATATTTTTACAATTTGACTAAAATCATATTGACTAATTTACATAATTTTCCTACTAATTCTACAAAAATAGTAATTCCATTAATGTATTTATGTTTGAAATATAATTTTCCTAACTCATCATCCTATGAATAATCAATTTTTAATTCTTCTCCACTATATCCATAATTTTTAATATATACATAATAATCGGACTTGTTACAAAAAAAAAAAATGCACCAAATCACTCTAAACCACGCTACACATACACGTGATCAAGACTTCATCGAGATGTAAACCGCGACTAATACGGAGTTTCACTTTGCAACTTGATCAAGTAGCTCAATATTTAATTTCAAAGATAACAGTTAACTTTATAGAGGACAAAAAAAAACATGTGGGGAGGCAAACATGCGTACCTAGATACGATGAGAATCACATTTTGTTTCTCCTGCCCATACAAAAAGATGGATTCAGCGTATTTTATGCGCACACTACTCAATGGTTTCATATACGAAACAATCTTAAAGAAAGACTGTATCGAGTTGAAAACAGCGAATGAAAAAAATACTCAACTACTCACAGAAATAAATAAATAAAAAAGCCTGATCGACAAGAAAATTTCTGGGAAGGACGAAAGCCATGTGCAAAGACTAGTTTGGCGAAAACTAGTTGATAAAAACTATGTGGGGAAACGAGCATCATCACAAGCAACAAATATTTCACCCAAAAAGAAAAGAGAGAGAGAGCTATCAAAAGTACACAAAACAATGGATTCCATCGGTGGATTTCATGAAGTGGAAACTGATGGTGAACTTTCTCAGCTTGTATATCGTCACCCAAAATACCAACCCATACCACAAAGAAAAAGCCCAACCTCCTCCGTTGAAGCAGCCAGCCACAAATACACTTTTCAACCACTTTTTGTATGCCTAATTGCACGAGTTTTGAAAGGATACTCTGATTCTCTGAGTTATCCTGTCAGCCATTCCCCGGAATACGTCGTCCCTACAACAAAAAGTGATAAGCCGTATGATGATCATTCAATACTTCCTCTGTTTTGGTGCAACAATAAGGAATTCGATATTGACGGTGGGTGCGACGCATGCAGCAACTCTTATTTTGGCACAGACTACTATTTCTGTGTCAAATGTGATAAAATGTTTCACAAAGAATGCGTCCAATCTCCGTTTAACATCAAACATCCTTACCATACAGAGCATCTTTTCCAACTTTTCTATCGTGAGGCTACTGCTCCCAGGATAGAGTGTTTATGCTGTGGAAGAAGAGCAATAGATCTGGTATATTATTGTACCATATGTAATGTTGTAATGCATTCAATGTGTGCGATGAAGTCGATACTCATCGGTGGGTTTCATAAGGTGGAAATCGATGGTAAACTATCCCAGCTGGTATATCATCACCCAAAATACCAACCCATACCACAAACACAAAACCTAACCTCCTCCAATGAAGCAGCCAACCACAAGAACCCTTTTCAGCCCCTTTTTTTATGTCCTCTTCCACGAGTTTTGAATATATGTTCCGATTATAGCATTTTCCTAGTCACATATTCACCGGAATATGTCGACTCTACAACAAGAATTGATAAGCTATATGAAGATCATTCAGTACTCCCTTTGTTTTGGTGCAACAATAAAGAATTTGGTGTTAATGGTGGGTGTCAGATATGCAACGGCTCAAATATTGGCGCAGACTATTATTTTTGTGAACTATGTGACCAAGTATAGCACAAAGAATGCGTCCAATCTCCATTACTAATCAAACACCCATACCATCCCCAACATTCTCTCCAACTTGCGTTTTGTGATGTCAAGCCTCCCAAAATAGAGTGTTTATGTTGTGGAAGAATAGCAACATCTATGGTATACTATTGTATCATATGTGATGTTGTAATGCATCCAACATGTGCCATGAAATCGATACCTTTTGTTGTTGACCAACCAAAAAGCCATGACCATCCTCTCACTTTTTTTCCCAGACAAGCTTCCTTAACTTGCAACGTTTGTGGTTTCCTCAGAAGTAACTATCCCACCTACGTTTGTCTTAGATGCAACTTTGCTGCCCATAATGATTGTATGTATTCTCCACGGGTCATCAAGATATCACGTCACCACCATCGCATCTCCTACACTTTTCCGCTGCAATTCGGAGAATGGTCTTGTGGAGTTTGTCGTAAAAGTATTGAGGTTGATTATGGTGGATATACATGTGACAAATGTGATGATTATGCTGTTCACGTAAGATGTGCTCTACGGAAAGATGTGTGGGATGGAGTTGAACTCAGAAGGTTTACCAGAAGAAGATGACATAGCACAAGATGCTAAGCCTTACAAGATGATATCGGAAGGAGTGATACTCCATTTTCTTCATGAACATCATCTCCGACTAGAGGTCGACATACTTTACGACGAAAAAAAGCTTTGTGAAGCTTGTGTTATGCCTATCTCTGAAGGTAACTTCTATTCTTGTATGGAGTGTGAGTTCAACCTCCATAAAACATGCGCAAAATCTCCACGCAGGATACAACATCCATTACATCCTCATCTACTTACATTGAAGATTGGGGGTAGATATGATATAAATTACTTTCGTTGCGATGCGTGTGATCGTGCTTGTGCGGGATTTGTCTATGAGTGTCACATAGGAGAATGCGAATTCGATCTAGATATACGATGTGCATCAATTTCCGAGCCGTTTGATTTCAAAGGTCATGAACATTCCGTGTTTCTGGCTTTACACCCCGATGTCAAGCCCGTATGTGAGGTATGCAAATTAGAATGTTTTAAACAATTTAATTGCATCGAATGCGATTTTATTGTTGGTATCAAGTGTGCTACCTTACCATACAAAGCAAGGTATAAACACGACAAACACTTTCTTACATTATTATGGGGGAACGAGGTGTGTGAAAATGATTGGTGCGAGGTATGTGAATGTAATCTAAAAGATACAAGCACTAAGTTATTCTATTGGTGCAACGACTGCTGCACTACTCTTCACATTGCCTGCTTATTTAATGACGACCTATATGTGAAACCTGGTCAAATTTTGAAAGTGAAAGGGAAGGAGGTCAAAGTTATTGCCAAGAGAAATCTTTCTCGACCACTTTGTAATTCTTGTAAGTATCCTTGTCAGGGCAGAGTACTTACGACAGACAACAACAAAGCGTGTTCTATGAAATGTGTTCGTGATATTGTCACTGAAGATGATGAGAATCCAGTAAGTTAATTATATAGTTCCATCTCTATTATTAATGTAATTTTTTTTTTTTTTTTTTTTTTTTTTTGTTAAAGATGTAATTTGTTTCTACTCTCATTCATATATCCGACTTTGTGGTTTGTTAAGCTTTGACTCTATTCCCATTGTTTTTATTTATTTTTTCATGATTTGATTAAATTTATTGATATGTGGTTGTCTGGTTGATCTAGGTTAACCCTATAATATTATTAACCCAATGATCGCATTGTCCGGATTTAAGAACATATGGGGGATAGATACTTCTGTAATGTAAATTATGTAATCTGTAATGCATAACTTTTTAATTATTTCGAAAATACATGTTAATGTAAATTATGTAATCTGTTGTAATGCATACTTTTTTTTTTCTTCTTTTTTCGTCAAACAAATCATTTTAATTTCAATAATTTTAAATTCACCTTCCAAGGAACGACGACGTTTCGTAGCGTCTCTTAGATTATTTTGTGTATCAGGCGAGAGAGATCAGAGAAAGTGATGAATGAGTATCCTCCTCTGATCATCAATCACTTCTTCATCATCAACCATTGATCGGATCACATTTTGTTTCTCTTCTCACAATCGAATCTTCAAATCCACGATTACCGAATCTGATTCGAGGTTTCTCCGATTTTGATTTCACCCTCCCAGCGGTGATCGGAGAATTTAACCATGTCGTGGGGATTAGGATGGAAGAAATTATCGGAGAGTTTCCGGTTGAGTCTCAGTTACTTTTATGGGGGAAAGAGGTGTGTGAAAAAGATTGGTGTGAAGTCTGCGAGCGTAATTTGAGAGACACAAACACAAAATTCTTCTATTGGTGCAACGTTTGCTGCACTACTCTTCATACTACCTGCTTATTTGATGACGACCTTTATCTGAAACCTGGTCAAATTTGGAAAGTACGAGGGAAGGAGTTCAAGGTTCTTGGCAAAGATAACCTTTCCCGGCCACTTTGTGATTCGTGTAAGTACACTTGTCAGGGCAGAATATTTAAGAAAGACAACAAGAGAGCGTGTTCTATCAAATGTTCTCGTGATATTGTCTTAGTTTCAACTGAAGATGAGAATCCAGTAAGTTAATCATATCGATATCTCCCAATATTAGTGTAATTTTTTTTTTTTTTCTCTTTTCTTTTGTTTTAAAAGATGTAGAAGAGATCATCGGAGAGTTTCTGTCGCTGATGATCTAAACGACGAAATCTAATCTAACACAGCTACGGCATGCCCATGAAATTCGCTTTTTGAAATACGAAAACTCAGCTAAGACGATTCCACTCGTCCTCGGCGTCTCCATTAGAATATATCCAATCTTGGGCAACAAAACAAAAGGTGGAGAGCAACAAACATTGATTAAGAAAATGTCATATCTTAAATTTTAGCAATTGAGGTATATTATAATGACACTCTCTGTGCTACGTTACGTATACTTGTTTCTTGGATATATATCTCAACTAATTATTTCAAGACAAGCCATTTTTTTTTTTCCATGTTCTGTTTTTAATGCTCTGTTAGATTAGATTTCTTTTTTAGCTGATCTTGGCTGAAACTCTTGTGAAGTGGCTGACCTAAGACAATTTGTTGGTCTTGTTGAATTATCATTAGAACACATTATTAAACTCGCCTGGCCTCTTATTGATTTCAGATCACTATGGGAGAGAGCTGGTATTATTGTTTTGCTTTCAAGTTATTAATAGATCCTATCTTTTAAACTAGTTATTGGTTAAGACTTATTCATTATTTGATTGAAGTGCAACTTATGTAATGGCACCAAGGCTTTTTAGTAATCCCTTTAGAATCCTTCCAGAAGCTTTATCCTTACTTCAGCTGTAAAAATTGTGTTGCACTGCAGATGAGAATCGAAAATCATATAGGGGTAAGTAGAAAACTCATCACGCAATCTGTCTTTTACGTTTCATTCTCTAATTAAGATACTTAAGTTTTTATGCTCAAGTGAGATAGGTTCAATCTTCGGAAACTAGCTAACTTCATAATTCAAAACCCCAAGATAGAAAAAAGAAAAATAAATCTTACATTTTACAATATGAACATAATATTTAACCAAAAAAAACGTGAATTTAAACATTAAACGTGTTGCAAAGAAAATACATAAATATTTACTTTCAAAACAATAACTAGTTATTGGTTAGGACACATTTTCAGATAATGTCTCATAACATATAATCTTCTCTTCTTAATTAATAAATGTTTCATAATTACAGAAATTATTTTTAGAGTGGATCGATCGTCGTTTTTATAAAATTCAAAAGTAGTTTGCTAGTCATAAATCATGAACGTTCCTTATCTGCACGTCTTTTGTAAAAATTTAATCCCTAGGGAGTATAGAGACCACCAATAGGTTAATTGGTTCGAAGCTTCCAGCTGTAACTTGTGTGATGCTTATATTATTCTCAGTTAATCAAAGACCTGCGCACTTCTTTACTTTAATTAATTAATCGATTGATACAGCGTTACTAGACAGCGAGTGATGCGTACAATACTAAAATGCTCACGACTAAAACAAATCTCAAATGCATTCTTTATCTTCGCTCTTTTGTTAAAATATTTGGGTATATTATAATTTTGCATAACGTTATATAAAAACAGAGGATATATTGTAGAGTCTTATATACTTATAACTCACACCTCCTCACACGCTAGAAAACTTAACAAGTTAGAAAATTAACTTAATACCCTAGTTTTTTTTTTTTTGACAAACTTATAACTGTGGGTCAGCACTACGTTCAAGTCAAGCTTTCAAAGTGGGAGTTCCTTATTATTTTGTTAAAAATTGATTAGGTTGGAGTATGATTTAATTAATTAAATTTTATTTGATTGTATATATAGAAATTACAAGTAAAGTAAAAACTTCTGATAAATTAATACTCTATAAATTAATAAAAAAATATAAAATAATAAATTTCTCCAGTTTAAAGTTGGATTGGTATAAAAATTAACCAAATTTGATAAAATAACAAAACAATATTGTCTTAGAGTTTTTCTATAAATATATGGTCCACTAATAATATAAATTAATAATCATAAAAATTTACATAATATATATATATATATAATTTGATATATTAATGTACGTTTTGATTTTTCTTCTAAAATATTTTAATTATAATTCATCTCTATAAATCAATATTTATGTTGTACTTTCAAACTATAACATGTCATAAAAATTGTCAAAATTTTCGTAATTTTTCAATTTATAAATATGCATTACCTTTTTTTTTACTTATTTATTTTTTAAATAAAGGTAAAATAGTCATTACAAATAAAAAGAGAATAAAATTGAATCATATGTAAAAAAATTGAACCATTTAAAAAAAAAAAAAAAATCTCAAATATTTTTAGTCATTTGAAGATTATGCAATATAATATACATTACCGTTTGTGTTAAGTGTATTTTACATCAAAGTTTGTTAAATGTGAAACAGAAACAAATTACAGTAGTGGTGGATGGAGATAACTATATTACAAAACCAAATGCCAATGATATTTAAATCCCAAATAGCTCAATTATTTTCACAAAAATTGTACTACATACACGTATGTATGTGAACTATATATAAGACGCAATGATTTTTGTAGACGAAATAATATTAAAAGACTGCATCGAGTTGTAAACAGCTAATGAGACAATAATATATTTTAAAGTGTCAACTGGGTTAGTAATTTAATCACAAAATAAAATAACAATTAAAGCCTGATCGAAAGCAATTTTAGAAAAGACGAGAATCATGTGCAAGACAAGTTGACAATTATTTGTTTATTGTATTTCTTTGGCGACCGTGAAGTCACCGGATGAATTGCCGAGACCGAGTAGATAATGTGGGAGAAGCAGGAGACGAACATCATCCCAACCAAAAAAGTCTTTCACCTAAGCTATCAAAATAACTGGTGGAGTAGCCATGGATTCCATGGGTGGATTTCACGAGGTGCAAAACGATGATAGGCTATCTCAGCTGGTATATTATCACCCAAAATACCAACCCATACCAAAAACAAAAAAACCAACCTTGTTCAATAAAGCAGCAAGCCGCGACCACCCTTCTGATCTACCCCTTTTCTTATGTCCTCTTCTACGAATTTCAGAAGATAACTCCGATTCTTTCACTTATAAAGTTAGTTATTCCCCGGAATACGTCGGCTCTACAACAAGAAGTGGCAAGTCTTATGACCATCCACTACTCCCTCTGTTTTGGAGCAACAATAAAGAATTTGATGCTGATGGTGGGTGTGACATATGCAGCGGCTCAAATTTTGGCACAGACTATTATTTCTGTGTCAAATGTGATAAAGTTTTCCACAAAGAATGTGTCCGATCTCCGTTCAAAATCAAGCACCCTTACCATTCTGACCATTTTCTCCAACTTTCCTACCGTCTTCCTAGTTCTCCTGATAAACAGTGTTTATGTTGTCGAAGAAGAGCAACAGACCTGGTATATTATTGTACCATATGTGATGTTGTTATGCATACAGTCTGCGCCATGAAGTCGATACCTTTGGGAGGATTTCATGAGGTGGAGAACGATGGTAAGCTATCTCAGCTAGTATATCACCACCCGCAATACCACCCCATACCACAAACACAAAGCCCAACATCTTCCTCCGGTGAAGCAGCTAGCCACGACCTCCCTTTTCAAGAACGTTTTTTGTGTCCTTATCGACGAACTTTAAGAGAACCCTCTGATCCTCCTCTCATTTATCCGATTTGTTATCCCCTCGAATACCTCGGCTCTACAATAAGCAGTGATGATCCGTATGAACCTCATTCATTAATCCCTTTGTTTTGGTGCAACAATAAAGAATTCGATGCTGATGGTGGGTGCGACATATGCAGCGGCTCAAATCTTGGTACAAATTATTATTTTTGTGTCATATGTGATAAATCTTTCCACAAAGAATGCGTAAAGTCTCCACTGCAAATCAAACACCCTTATCATCCCGAGCATTATCTTCGGCTTTACTATCGTGATCCTACTGCTGCCAGTATAGAGTGTTTTTGTTGTGGAAGAATAGCAAAAGATTTGGTATATTATTGTATCATATGTGATGCTGTAATGCATACAGTCTGTGCAATGAAGTCAATACCCTTCGTTGTAGACCAACCGAAACGTCATGACCATCCCCTCACTCTTTTTCCCGAACAGGCGCTCTTAACTTGCAACATTTGTGGTATAATCAGAAAAAACTATCCCACATACGTTTGTCTCAGATGCAGATTTGTTGCTCATAATGATTGTATGTATTCTCCATCCATCATCAAGATTTCACGTCACCACCATCGCATCTCCTACACTTCTTCTCTCCAATCCGAAGAATGGTCTTGTGGAGTTTGTCGTAAAGGTATTGACGGTGATTATGGTGCATATACTTGTGACAAATGTGATGAATATGCTGTTCACGTAAGATGTGCTCTACGGAAAGATGTGTGGGATGGAGTTGAACTCGAAGGTGTACCAGAAGAAGATGATATAACACAAGATGTTGGGCCGTTCGAGATTATATCTGAAGGAGTGATACTTCATTTTCTTCATGACCACTATCTTCAGCTCGAGGTTAGCATAATTTGTGATGAGAACAAGTTTTGCCAAATGTGTGTTATGCCTATCTTTGAAGTTAACTTCTATTCTTGTATGGAGTGTGAATTCATCCTCCATGAAACATGCGCAAGCTCTCCCCGCAGAATACAACATGTGTTACATCCTCATCCACTTAACTTGATCCCAATGAGCAGTAGTAAATATGATAAGGATAACTTCTATTGCGATGCCTGTTACCGTTATTGTGGCGACTTTATGTATTGTTGTCCCATAGTGGAATGCGAGTTTGGTGTAGATGTACGGTGTGCTGCAATATCTGAGCCATTTGATTTCCAAGGTCATGAACATCCCTTGTTCCTAGCTTTACACCCAGACGTCAAGCCCATATGTGAGGTTTGTAAATCAGAATGTTATAAACAATTTAATTGCATCAAATGTGATTTTATTGTTTGTATCAAGTGTGCTACCTTACCATACAAAGCAAGGTATAAGCACGACAAACACTTTCTTAAACTTTTATGGGGGAAAGAGATGTGTGAAAAAGATTGGTGTGAAGTCTGCGAGCGTAATTTGAGAGACACCAACACAAAATCCTTCTATTGGTGCAACGTTTGCTGCACTACTCTTCACACTGCCTGCTTATTTGATGATGACCTTTATCTGAAACCTGGTCAAATCTTGGATGTATATGGGAAGGAGGTAAAACAGGTCAAAGTTCTTGCGAGAAGAAATCTTTGTCGACCACTTTGTGATTCTTGTGAGTACCCTTGCCAGGGCAGACTATTTACGACAGACAACTTCACAACTTGTTCTATAAAATGTGCTCGTGATATTATATAAATTATCTTTCTATATCAATGTTATTTTGTTTTTTGTTTTCTTTTGTCATCAAAGATGTAATTTGTATTCATATATCAGACTTTGTGGTTTGTTAATCTTCAACGATGCGATTGTTTTTCTTTTTCTTTTCTTATCTTCATGATTTGATTAATCTATTGACATGTGGTCGATCTAGGTAAACCCGATAATTCAAGGATAATCCGGTCGAGATTTAACTACATGTTTCTTTGTGTTAATTACGAACGTTATAAAAGTTATAGAAAGAATTTCAAATTATTTTAGAAGGAACGCCGACGTTTCGTAGTGTCACGTAGATCAAAGTAACAGACTATGATATCAAGTTTAACCAACCAAATTCAGACGAGAGATCAGAAACAAAGTGATGGATGAGTACTATATTTTGTTATCTTCTCTCAATCGTATTTTTCAATCAGTGGCAAAAAAAAAAAAAAAAAAAGCTCCTTAATCTATTAAAAGACTTATTGATTTTTTTGTGGTCTATTTGGTTTATATAATTTTTTTTTGTGCCCTTTCTAGATTACAAATTTTTTTTTTTGTACATTTTTAACTTACAAATTTTTTTTGTGCTCATTTAACTTACAAAAAAAACATTTTCTTATATGTATATACCCTTTAATCTATGTACCCGAGGCGGTCGCCCCCTAGTTAAGCCTCAATCATCCAGTTCGATCCACGATTACTGATTTTGATTTCGAGGTTTGATCTCCGGTTGTGATTTCTCCGGAGGGTTTCCGTTTGAGTCTCAGCTACGGCGCCGATGATCTAAACGACGATCCGATTCAATCACCATCGGCGTCTCCGACTTCGTGATGTTCTTCTCCATTCTGAATTAGGGTTCCCGATTGATTTATCAAACTGGAATTTACTCTAATCGCAAAAAAAAAGTAAACGAGATTTCATGATAAAGGGAAGTAGCCTGTAGCATTGGTTCCCTTTAATAAAACTATCTTAGTCTTTGTAAACCCTTAGCCCAAACAACTTGAGTGAAGGGACAATGTAAGAAGATATGGTCTTGTGTCTCTACAGCTACAGAGCAAAGGCAGCAGATTTCCGAGACTTGTAAGCCCCCATGATGCAAGTTATGCCATCATTGAGAGTCTATCAAGATTTGCAATCCAAAAGTTCAGAAGTTGAAAGCATCAACACAATATTTTTGTATTATTTAAAATTACTTAAAAATTTTGAATTAGTTCGGAAATACATGTTAATGTAAATCATATAATCTGTAATGCATTTTTTTTTTTTCGAACCAGTTTTTCTGTCAAACGTTATAAAACATTTTTATTTCCATAATCTTAAATTCACCTTTACAAGGAACGACGCCGTTTCGTAGCGTCTCATAGATTTATTGTGTATCATCCATCATCAAGTTAACCAAACTCAGGCGAGAGAGATCAGAGAAAGTGATGAATGAGTATTCTCCTCTGATCATCACTTCTTCATCATCATCATCACCCATTGATCTGGTCACATTTTGTTTCTCTTCTCACAATCGAATTTTCAAATCCACGATTGCCGATTCTAATTCGAGTTTCTCCGATTTTGATTTCACCCTCCCAGCGGTGATAGGACAATTTAGCCATGTCGTGGGGATTAGGATGGAAGAGATCATCGGAGAGTTTCCGATTGAGTCTCAGCTACGGAGCCGATGATCTAAACGACGATCCGATTCAATCACCGTCGGCGTCTCCGTTCGGATCTCCAACTTCGTCATGTTCTTCTCCATCCGCTGTGGAGGATCCTGAATTAGGGTTCCGGATTGATTTAGACTGGACCGCTGGCGATTCGGAGGATCAGGTAGCGTTGAGATTGGAATCGCAGTTAATGGTGGCTTTGCCTGCGCCGCATGATACAGTTGTTGTTGAATTGAAAGGATATGGAGACGGCGATGAAGGTGGTATAGAGAATGTTGGAATAGAGATGAGAGTTGAGAAACGGAGAGAGCCTTTGCGAGCAGTTACATTGATGAAAGCTGCTGGTTCGGGTCAGCAGTACGACGGTGTAGGCATCTTGACTAGGCTGATGCGTTCTGATATGATGCCTGCAGCTATTCCTGCGCCGGCTATCGACGTTGCGTCATCTTGTGGGGTGCATTGGAAGACTGTCACCTCGTTGAGTCTATCTGGTTGTGGTTTATTGGTAACGTTTCTTTAACGTTTTAGAATTCTGGATTCTCTGCTGCTGTATAGTTTGGTGCTCATTTGGATAATTGCTTTTCAAATTGGATTATGCTGTTCTGTTTCTAATGCTTTGCGACGTTGGGCAGGTAATGCCAGTTGAAGTGACTGAGTTACCTCTCCTTGAGAAGCTGTGCCTTGAGCACAATAAACTGTCAGTTTTGCCACCTGAGATAAGGAAGCTGAAAAACCTTAAGGTTCTTAGAGTCGACAATAACATGCTTATATCGGTTCCTGGTGAGCGTAACTTGTCAATTCCTTAATACTTGTTAATAGCATTTTAATGGTAACATAAAACATGTTGGTGGAATAATTAGATGAGATTAGATTTTTCAGCTTATGTTGGTTGAAACTCTTGTGCAGTGGAACTAAGACAGTGTGTGGGTCTTGTTGAATTATCGTTGGAACACAATAAACTGGTCCGGCCTCTTCTTGATTTCAGGTCATTGTTGCGGAGAGCTGGCATTACTGTTTTGCTTCTTTTTTTGTTCTTGAATTTAGTACGAGGCTGATTAGTTATTCGATTGAAATGCAGGGCGATGTCTGGGCTACGAATACTACGGCTTTTTGGTAATCCCCTTGAATTCCTCCCAGAAATTTTACCCTTGCATCAGCTTCGCCACTTGTCTCTTGTAAATATCAGAATTGTGTCTGATGAGAATCTAAGATCAGTAAATGTACAGATTGAGGTAAAAAGAAAACTCATCACACAATATGTCTGCTAGTTCATTCTCTAGATCATTAAGTTTTATGCTAAGGGTGACTTTCCATGATGCCAGACTGAAAACACTTCCTATTTTGGAGCCTCTAGGCACAAGCTAAGTGCCTTCTCTCCCCTTATATTCCGTTCCTCGTCTTGTCACCATCCTCTTCTAGCATCTACATTGGTGAAGATAATGCAAGATGAAGGAAATCGTTCTGTCATTGGTAAAGATGAAAATGCGGTGAGGCAGCTTATAAGTATGATAACAAGTGACAATCGCCATGTGGTATGTTGGTTTTTTTTTTCTATGCTATGGGTTGAGAAAAAGTCTACTTTTTTTTTGGAACAATCACTGTAACTATTGGTTTGATAGGTTGAGCAAGCTTGTGTTGCTCTATCATCTCTTGCTCGAGATGTTGGCGTAGCAATGCAGCTGATGAAGTGTGATATCATGAAGCCAACTGAAACTGTTCTGAAATCTTCGACCCCAGACGAAGTTATATCCGTTTTACAAGTGGTGGTCACCTTAGCTTTTGTATCTGATTCCGTTTCTCAGAAGATGCTCACCAAGGATATGCTGAAAGCCTTAAAATCCTTGTGTGCCCATAAGAATCCTGAAGTAAGATAGCTGCAATTTTGGCTTCCTAATAAGAAAATTCTATAGTTTCTTCGACTGAGTTTCCTTTCTCTTAGGTTCAAAGACAAGCCTTATTAGCAGTTGGGAACTTGGCCTTCTGTTTGGAAAATCGTCGAATTCTGATTACTTCAGAGAGTTTGAGGGAGTTATTGATGCGGTTAACTGTTACACCTGAACCACGAGTCAACAAAGCTGCGGCTCGAGCTTTGGCAATTCTTGGTGTGTGTCTTGTGTATCAAATCGTCATTTTTGCTAGATACTCTAGTTGGGCATTACATAAAACGTTTTTCTTCTGATGACAGGAGAAAATGAAATTCTGCGACGTTCCATAAAAGGCAGGCAAGTACCGAAACAGGGACTGCGCATACTCACCATGGATGGAGGTGGAATGAAAGGTCTTGCAACGGTGCAGATTCTTAAGGAGATTGAGAAGGGAAGTGGCAAGCCTATACATGAACTATTCGACCTTATATGTGGCACATCAACAGGAGGAATGCTAGCTATTGCCCTTGGTGTCAAGCTTATGACACTGGAACAATGTGAAGAAATTTACAAGAATCTAGGTGTGTAGAATTCCCTTTGAGCTCTACAGCTTCGTTGATGTATTGGTTCTGGACTTTAATTTGGATGATTTTTCTTTAGGAAAGCTTGTTTTTGCTGAATCTGTCCCAAAGGACAATGAAGCTGCAAGTTGGCGGGAAAAGTTGGATCAGCTATATAAAAGTTCATCACAAAGTTTCAGAGTTGTTATCCATGGTTCTAAGGTATATACAACTCTGTTGGTTCTTCTCTAGCGACATAAAATCAAAGAGCTAAACTTTCTGATTATGGTTTTAAGGAATCATCATTTTTTATTTTATTTATCGTCTTGAATTTTAAATGTAATTCTTAACCGGTGCTGCTGAAGCCGCATAAAAATTAAAAAGATTATGTCCACTAAGGATTGTAAATAGATATGCTTGATAAAACCTAATCTTCTTGGTTCAGACATAACTTGGAATGTGGTTTTATAATATACTGTCTTGCAGCACAGTGCAAACGAGTTCGAGAGACTGTTAAAGGAAATGTGTGCTGATGAGGATGGAGATCTACTAATAGAGTCAGCTGTGAAGAATGTTCCAAAAGTCTTTGTCGTATCTACTCTTGTTAGTGTGATGCCTGCGCAGCCATTTATATTTCGAAACTACCAGGTACAAAACTACACCCTTTTTCTTTTGCTTTATTCTTGATTCTCTGTTAACTGGCGACGAAGTGTTAACCATTTCACATTCGCCTATCATGATCTCCCTCTATTTCGGCGCATTTAGCTTTCCTTTCTATTTGCAGTATTCTGTTGGAACACCGGAAATGTCATATGCATTTTCAGATCACTCAGGCGGCAGTACATTAACTTCATCAACTGCCAGTGATCAAGCTGGTTACTACAGGCAAAGTGCTTTTATGGGAAGTTGTAAGCATCAGGTTTGGCAAGCGATACGAGCATCATCAGCTGCCCCATATTATCTTGATGATTTTTCAGTCGGTAAAAGTCAACTATCTCCCTTCTCAATCCTTATCCTCGATACTTTATAGTAAGCTTTTACACTGATATTGTAAAAAAAAAATTCTTTTTTCTTCTTTTCCAAATCACTTAAGACTCGTACCGCTGGCAAGATGGTGCAATAGTGGCAAACAATCCTACAATATTTGCCATCAGAGAAGCACAGCTTCTATGGCCTGACACAAAAATTGACTGCTTGGTTTCGATTGGCTCTGGCTCTGTACCAACCAGGGTAATTCCCGTCTTTTCTCTTATGTGGAACTTAGTTGATGGAACTGTGGCTCCAAATGACAATTACACATGGTCAAATAGTGAAAAAGAAAACTTTTTTTGTATAAGAAAAATCGCTGAAGTACATAATTTGAATAAAAGCTAGACGTCCTTGTAAAGTTTAAGTAGTTATTTCAATGTCAATCTAACTGTCTTGTAGGTACGGAAAGGTGGATGGCGTTATTTAGATACTGGACAAGTACTGATTGAGAGTGCATGCTCAGTCGAAAGGGTTGAAGAAGCTCTAAGCACATTGCTCCCTTTGTTGCCAGAAATACAATATTTTCGTTTCAACCCAGGTAGGTAACACACACAGCATTTTACAACATACAAGAACATGCTATCCTCTTGAACACCTAGGAAATCTTAATTTTATAATCTATGTCAATTATCATAATGCATAATTGTTTGATGTCGAATATAGTTAAGTCTTTAAATATCTGGTCTATGCAGTTGATGATCGCTGTGGAATGGAGTTGGATGAGACTGATCCAGCGATCTGGCTAAAATTGGAAGCTGCGATTGAAGAATACATACAAAGCAATTCCCAAGTACTTAAAAACGCCTGCGAGAGATTAACACTCCCCTTCCTAAACGATGAGAAGTGGTGTGAGAATTTGAAACCACGGTTTATGAATGGAAAGCTACCAAATAGCAGAGGTATCTATTTCAAAATTTATTTGCTTTTTAGAAAAACCTTCTCAAACTGTTAGCTTAGTAACTTAATATCATTTTTCTTTCATTCCTAAACAGTAGAGAGCAGTCCTTCTCTAGGATGGAGACGCAATGTTTTGCTTGTGGAGGCTCAGCATAGTCCTGACTCAGGGAGAGTAAAGTATCATGCTCGTGCGCTGGAGTCATTTTGTTCGAATAATGGAATAAAGTTATCTTCATTACATGCTACTGCTACTCCTGGATGCCAGAAACCATCTCCAGGGACTGCTTTTCCCACACCATTTTCCTCTCCTCTTATAACTGGAAGCTTGCCTCCGAGTCCCCTTCTATTCACTCCTGATCATGGCCCACAAAAGTTCAATAGGTTGATTGATATGGTTCCACCACTTAGCTTGGACGGGGGTCATGCGGGAAAGACGGTTATGTCGCCTCCATCATCTCCTCCAAGACAAAGACAACTCTATCTTCCATTACGACAGATGCATGAAAAGTTACAGAATTTACCCCAAGTGGGGATCATACATCTCTCACTTCAAAATGATTCTAATGGTTCGATACTGAGGTCAGTCCAAACTTTTCCATTTCCATCACATCACACTCAAGTCTAAATAAGGTGATTCTAGTTAATTGATGATATTTGCGTTCTGGTTTCATTTAGTTGGCAAAATGATGTATTTGTGGTTGCTGAACCTGGAGATCTCGCTGATAAGTTTCTCCAAAGCGTCAAAGTTAGTATATTGTCAGTCATGCAAAGTAATCGCCGTAAGGCTGCATCGGTTCTTTCCAACATTTGTTCAATCTCGGATTTGGTGCGTATCAAGAAATGCTTCCAGGTTGGAAATATCATCCATCGTTATATCGGACGCCAAACCCAAGTGAGGATATGCTTTTCATATTGACTTCTTTGTGGTGTTAGTCTTATAGCTTTGGAAGGTTTATTTTGTTTTTGATGTTACTTGTTAATATATTGTAAAGGTGATGGAAGATGATCAAGAAATCGCATCATTTATGTTCCGCAGAACTGTCCCTTCCGCACACTTGACTCCTGATGATATTCGCTGGATGGTAATGTCACTTGACTTTTATACATTCAAAATCTCCTGCTAGTTTCATGTTCACATATTTTTACTCTTGCATTTCTGAAAAGGTTTAGCTTCTACGAATATATTGTCCATATGCTTATGTGCAGTTTGGTTGGCTGGTACAAAACTCAAACTGTAAAAGCTAGTGATAAGCGCAAGGCTGATAAGAAGATGGCCACATGTTCTCTTTTCAGGTTAAGCTAGATTTTGTCTTATGTTTTGAACATGTTATCTGAAACAGGTAGGAGCATGGAGAGATAGGATAATAGTCTTCTCAGGAACATTTGGACCAACACAAGCTGTAGTTAAAGCCTTTTTGGACTCTGGTGCCAAAGCTGTGATTGGTCCATCGAACGAGCCGCAAGAGACGCCACTAATAACATCCCAAGGCTCATCTGAGTACAACATTGGAGACCAAAACGGAAAATTTGAGATTGGAGAAGAAGAAGACGAAGAAGAAGAAGAAAACACAGTAACAGAAAGGGAAGAGATCGGACCACCAACACCGACAAGTGACTGGGAAGATAGCGACCACGAGAAAATGGACAGAGGCGATAAGTGTTGTGGTCTTTGGGAAGATGATGAAGAGGAAGTGTCTGAGTTTGTTTGCCAGTTATATGATCAATTGTTCAGAGAGAATTCAAGAGTTGATGTTGCTCTTCAAAAAGCTCTTGCCTCGCATCGAAAGCTCAGGTACACTTGTCATCTTCCTAATGTATAGAAAAAAGTACAAATTTTATTAACTTTATACCTTTTTTGACCCGGGAGGAAAAGAAAACTTGAGAGAGAAAAAAACAACAGTATCAAAGTTTTGTTCGTTTCTGCAAATAAGAGTATCAAATAAGTTTATCGCTTTTGAAGCATTTAAGAGGTATGAGAAAGATAATTGTTACTACTTTTTTAAGGAAATATAGATTCAAACTCATTTAGTGTTATACTACTCTGTCTCTGGAATTTGAAGTCAGACAAAACAAACATCCCAAGTAGAAAAACTGAGAAACCTTAGATTAAAAAAAAAACTTCATGTATCATAACAAGAAACTGTGGAATCTATGTTGAAGACGGTGAATTGTTGCTCACGGCAACGCATGTGAGACAAATGCTTAAAGACGAATCTAGGCTCTGGGATTATGTTTCCCACTGCTTGCAAGTGTAAATTAATCGTAAAAGAGATCTAGCTGGAACCCATGACAGTATCTCCTCTACCAAATCAGACAGAAGCTCCATAAGTGAATGAACACCACGGAATTGCACTTGGGACATAGATTCTGGTAGTAACTTTGTTACTCCAAACTTATTTTTGTAGGTTTTTTTTTTTCTCTGTCTTTTTGGAATGTAAATCAAAAAGATAACGATTTCACATTAATCAAACATACAAACAAAAAAAGTTTAGTATGAGATTAACACTGTGATTCACAGATGATGCGATCTCCCCACAATGCCAAATTACATCAAATTACAAAGAATTGTTTGCATCCGACTTGACTTCGAACTCTAACCCTAATTACTTTCTTGGGTTTTACGTTAAAAGAAAAAAAAAAATGAAAAGAAAAATTAATGGTTTCAAGGATTGGAAAATGTATTCTTATGAATCAGATGATGATGTCTGAGTAGCAGAGGCAGGAGTAGGATCAGTATTAGTGTTATCAATGACCTCTATAGGCTTAGCTAAGAACTCAAGTGCCGTGACCACATCCCCCATCAATGGCCTAGTCTCTGCTTCTTCTTGCAAACACATAGCTGCAATCGCTAAAGCTTGATGCAACCCTTTTACTGGGTAATTCCCTTCTAGATTTGGATCCACAATATGTGCAAACATCCTTCTATCTTTCAACAACGGTTCCGCCTGCAAAAAAAAAAAAAAAAAGGACTTTAATCAGTTCCTTCCTTCTCAAGCAACAACAAAAACATGGTAACAAGACTCTTGTTTGATTAAGTACCCAAGAGATCAAGTTTTGTTCTTCGGTTGGTCTATCACCATCAATAGCTCGTCTTCCGGAAATGATCTCAAGGAGGACAACGCCGAAGCTGTAGACATCGGATTTAGCCGTGAGTTGACCAGTCATTGCATATTCAGGAGCACAGTATCCGTATGTTCCCATGACTCTAGTGGACACATGATCTTTGCCTTCAGTTGGTCCAAGCCTAGCTAACCCAAAATCCGATAGCTTTGAGTTAAAATCAGATTGTAACAATATGTTTGAAGCTTTGAAATCGCGATAGATCACAGGAGGATCTGCGTAGTCGTGCAAATACTCTAGCCCTTTAGCTGCACCGTGCACTATCCGCATTCTCGTGAACCAGTCTAGACTTGGTGCCCCTTCTGGTAAGTCTATATAATGAAGAAAGATTAAAAACATTAGATTAAATTGTAAAAGCTTGATGATATAACAATGAAAAGGTCACAGCTTATACCAAACAAATGATCTTCCAAAGATCCGTTGGGCATGAATTCATAAACGAGGACTCGTTGCTCGTCTTCTACACAATAGCCAATGAGATTGACAAGGTTTGGATGTTGAGCCAGACTCAATACCATCACTTCAGCAAAGAACTCCCTTGTTCCTTGCAAACCGTTCCTGTCAAGTCTCTTTACAGCCACCACCTAAACTTCTCATCATCCAAATCAAATAAAAATTAGCAAACATTTTCGCCAAATCATACGTAAGATAAATTGATAGATGGAGAAAGGACCTGATTGAGGCTGCTAAGGAATCCTTTGTAAACTCTTCCGAAACCGCCTTCTCCAATCATACAATCCATACTGAAATTGTCCGTTGCAGCTATTAGTTCCTTGAACTTGAAGATTCTGCCACAGTTCTTGACGTTCCCATACTTCTTTATCTCGTCCGTTATATACTTCTGCCTGCAGCTTCCTGCATTTATCAACATTTCCATTTTTAGAAACTAAAGAATGATACAAATTTTGAAAAGATTGAGAGGAGAACGTTTATGATGAGTACCTTTTCGGCGTGAACGAAATGTGAAGATAGCGAAAAGTTTTCGGCTATGGCCTCTATAAGCTGTAAGACCTTCATCAAAAGAATCTCTAGGGGAATTAGGTCCAAGATGTTGTGGATTGATGAAACAAGGACAAAGCTTCAACATTTTTCTTCTTTTTCTTTTTTTTTTCTTTTGTGTTCTTGATCTCTTCAGACAAAAACAAATCCTTTGAAATGAAAATCCCCCAAGGAAAGATTCGATCTTGTCTCTCTATACCGATCCTTTCAGATCCAAACCCTGTCTGGGCAATAAGAATCTGAAAGAAAGATCAGATCTTTCCTAGGAAAATGATGTCGCATGACAGGAGGTTCACAAAGTTTTGCTGTCTCTTGTTGTTGTTATATATAAATGTTTCCCATGTTTGGATGTCTCTCAAATTTGGATAAAAAGGATTATTCTTCTTCTCTCTTATTTTTAGAGGGTTTCTTTCTTCTCTGTTCGTTTATTTGGAATAAGCCAACGCGTCTGTCTCTTCTCTTACTTTTTTAACAAACTTCCAATCATATCTTTACTAGTTCGTGGTAAGCATGTAGAGATATTAAACTTTGTATATATTTATATATAGTCAGTCATCATACTATATAGTATAAATAAACATAGGACGACACTAAAAATATACATAAAAATAGAGATATACGGTTTGAGTTTTGACCATTGAAGACAGGCTACAATAGCTTCAAAGCATTGACCAATCTTACAGATAAAAATGTTTAAGATCTCTCTGATTCCAACACCAAAACTAACAGGATAAACCTAATTAACCAAGTTCATGACTTGATAATATCTGAGATTCAAACATGAGCCAGCACAAAAACAGAACTTATCTAATAGCTACCATGATGATCAAAAGATTACTATCATCTAAGAAGCTAAGAACTTATTTCATTGCTGACAAAATGAAGAAAGAGAATTCATTAATTCGAAAGTACCAATCTCGGAACGGTTAACACCGTGAATATCATTTGATTCATTGAGGCAATGCAGCTTCGACTTCATTCCACAACTCAACATTTCTAGTGAACTTCTCTTTAACTTGCGCAATAAGCACCTTAGCTTCTTCGACTTTCGAATCTTTAGCTAATCCGTTAACAAGCGACTTCATGATACTGAAACTAGGAACCCAATTCTTCTCCATACTCTCTTTACAAAGACTCAAAGCCGTCTCAAAGTTACCTCCTTTGCACAAGTAATAAATGAGAGTGAAGTAACACTCACTATCAGGCTTACATCCTCTGTTCACCATAACCTTAAACAACTTCTTGGCCTCTTCCAAATCATCTTCGTTACAAAACCCTCGAATCAAATGGCTATAAGTCACCGTATTAGGCTTCATCCCTGCAGACAACATCCCATCAAGCAAAGCCTTTGCTTCTTTAGCTTTCTTCCTCTTACACAAACTCTGAATCCTAATGTTGTAAGTCGAAACACCAATGTTAGCACCACGATCTTTCATCATCGCCAACACTTTCCCAACTTCATCATTCTTATCCTCTGCATAAAACCCTGAAATCATCAGACCAAAGCTAGAGCTGTTCGGCTTTATCCCTTTCCTCTCCATCTCCGCAACGATGGAGTAAGCAGAACTAGCTGAACCGGATTCACAGAACACTTTGATCATACGGTTATAAGTCTCAAGATCAGGCTCAATCCCATACATCTTAGGCATCTCAATATAAACTCGTTTCGCTTCTTTATAATCCTTAGCTACTAAACAAGCAAAGAGAAGAGCGTTCAAAGACTTAACCGTACGAGGGATCCCAAGTTTCTCAAGATCACTAAAGACCCTTAAAGAGTGATCAAGCATATTAGCTTGAGCATACAAAACAATGGCGTGAGCAGCGAAACGCTCCGATTTGAGATCAGGTCTGTTCTCGATGAACCCGTCGAGAAGATTCGAGACGGCGGTGAAATGTTTCTTCTCGGCGAGATTCTCGACGGCGGCGGAGAAAGCGATACGATCAATGTGGCAATCTGGTGTCAAGGAAGCAGCACGGCAGATCTCGAGGATACGATCTGGATCTTTCTCGGATTTGAGAAGAGAGAGAGCTGCTTTGCTTTTTTCTCTGCTTGTGAGAGGAGTTTTCGAATCTGGTGAGAGGATTGATGAAGCGGAGGAGGAGGAGGAGGAGAGTGATCGGATTTGAGGAGATGCGTTGAGGTAACGGAAGAGAGATGTTGATGAACGGATTCGAGAGAGTAACGCCATTGTTGTTGTTTTAGGGTTTGTAGATGTTGAAGAAGAAGAAGAGAGACTGTGGAAATGGAGAAGACGAAGACGGAGAGTGAAGAATTTGGGATTTTTAGGGTTTTTGGTATGTGTTAATCTAATCGTAGCCGTTGATAGTTTTTTTTTAAAAAGTCGTCATAATGGACGGTTGAGATGAGTTTGTGATGGAAATAAAAATTAAAAAAGTGAAGGATCCGACTAAACCGGGGGATTGAACCCGACGTGAATCGAACACGCAACCTTCTGATCTGGAGTCAGACGCGCTACCATTGCGCCACGGATCCGGTGAACAATAGTCACTAAAACTTATTTATATTCGATAAGAAATGAAAATCTCTATAAAAAGCAATCAAAGACATATTCATTTTATCTTTTTAAAGAATCTATCACCAAACTATTTGTTACATAACAACAACGGTATTTGACATCTTGTGAAGTTTGGTTGGACTGTAATGCTGCTTTTGCTGTGTTGATATCACCTTCACACTGGCTGAAATATCGTTCTGCAGTTGACAGAATCACAGAAACAATACAGGTGATAGGGAAAGTTTCTTTTCACCTCTCTTCACCAAAAGCCAATGTGTTGACTAGGGCTATTGCTTCTAGTGTATCACGCGAGGGACGTTTCCATTTTTACCTTGCGCTTGGAGGTCCATCTTGGTTACATGACAAAATTGAACAGGATCGCCGGGGTTAGAAGTTGGTCTAATTTAGATTATCTTTTTCGAAAAATTTTCTTGCAAATACTGTTCTTTCTGTTTCCGATATTGTACTGAATCTTCCTTTGATTTCAATGAATAAGTGTTATAAAAAAAAACAACAACGGTATTTTTTTGAAGAGTCACTAAATTTATTCGTTTAATTAAACATTTAACAGAATTTTAATCAATATTGTTTAAGATTTTGAATAATACGTAAAAAAAGAGGCCACAAAACAAAAACAAAAATGATATGGACTACCATTTTTGTTGGACTGGCCCTAAGTAGAATTTGAAACTTCACTAGAAAAAAAATGATTTAAAATCTCCAAAGTTGAATTGAAGAACATATACAAACTCATGTTGTTGTTTTTTTGTAGATTATTGTAGTCATCGTTACCAAAAAATGATTATAATTTCGGGTAATCTCTCAAAATCATTGAGTAATATTTTTTAAATGTTAATTTTAAAATAAACTGTATATTTGATATGACTTTTGTAAATAATTCAATGAATGACAAAAGACTGAAAATTATTTTAGATGAATTCCAAGTTTGATAACATATGATTTGATAAGAGACTTAGAAATCAATATTTGAGCAACATGTCATTTTGGGAAAAATCCAAATCTCCCGAAATTCTAGTTAGAAATATATCAGATCCTTAACATAAACCTTATTAAACAGCAATAAGCATAGTTTATAACCGAATCAATAATAACATGACACACAAAAGTGTGGCAGTAGACGTTGACATGAGACCATGTTTATATCTAAACCATCACTAATAACATTATTCATACCTTCTTGAGAAACTCAATGATGTGAATACCGAAGGCATTGCAGACAACTTTAATGGCATGAAAGCCGGACCCTTTAGCCAGTGTCTCAAACTCTTTCTCAGTCCGTTCTATACCTCCGCGGCTGTGTGCCAACATTATGCAGTCTACATGGAGTGCTTGTTTGGTCATAAGGCTTGAGTCTAGAGTCTCTGGAAGTACACACTCAGCTACTATCACTTTTCCATTTTCTGGAAGCGCGTCGTAGCAATTCTTTAAGAATTGAAGACATTGTTCATCGCTCCGAGCGTGGCATATCCACTGTTACAAGGTATAAAGAATGAAAATGTTTTGAGATTTCATTTCCTTGCTGAACTTATAATGATCTCAATATGGTCTTGACTCTAGTAATTACTAACCTTCATGAACATGGCATCACCTTTGGGGACACTTACAAACATATCTCCTCCAACATGCTTAATACCTGTATTATTTAGTAATATATAGGACATTCTATCAATCAAATTTTGAACAAATGATGTAAGAATATCGGGGTTTTTGAAATGCCGGGAAAAATGTATACAAACCGGGATATGAAGGAGCGTCTTTGATTACATGAGGGAGATCAAAGTTGATGCCTTTAAGGTTGGGGTATTTTGAGACAATCATCTTGAGAGTAGCACCACTCCCGCCACCAACATCAACCAGAGAATTCAAGCCATCAAAACCCTTATAGGTCTCGAGAATCTTCTTCATGGATATTGTGGAATGGTTTGACATTCCATCGTTGACGACTGTGTTGAATCTAGTGTCAGTCCTTTGGTACTCTAACACACTCATGCCATAAGCCTTGTTAAATGGAGTCTCACCAATAAGAATTGCATCCTTCAAATGGTACCTGCAAGTGTCTTTGGCATGAGATGATTGGACTAAAGAAAATCCAAAACCAGAGATGTTGATTAATTCTTCTTCTCTATCATTTTGTTGGTCAAATAATCCAAAGACACAGATTATCTTCCTATTCTGTTCCTTTTCTTATTGCTCAATAACCAAATAATGAACTATTAAGAAAAAATTTAATAGAATCAAATAGCTGTTAAACTATTTAAGTAGTTGTATTACTGTACATATGAGAAAACCATGCATCTTCCCAAATATCAAATATGATGAGCATATTGTTTGTTTTCTAGCATTAATATGCTCCTTTTTCAATAACCATGCATGGCTGCATCCACCACTTCATTATTCAATGCAACACCAGTAATATGACGGCCAAGGCTCATTACAGAAATTGGCTTGGAAGTAATTAACCAAAGGACTGACATTGCATGGGCTACTACAGTGCATGGGCACTTTATGCAATTGAAGGACTAATCGAAGAAAAAAACATTAAAGGATCCAAAACTGTCGTAGCATATATTACAATATCAACTCGTATCATATGTACTCATCTCTAGTCTTCAATTCATACGAGAAAACTAACTTCTCTATAATAAAGATTCCATCTTCTCTAATCTCCCTTCAAAGTCGTGCACGATAACTTTTTTTTTTATAAGTATTTTCTAAAAAGAATGTTTCTTTCTAGCTCTAGATTGGATTTTTTTTTTAAAATACAACCTCCGTTTTGTTTCTAGAACTTTGGCTAGAAAAAAAAAATGCTGTGTCGTCTAGCAATTCGACCGCTTACCCTTACCACATAAATTAGTTGTATTTTAGATATAAAAATATCGTTTCCTAGGTAGTATATGACGTCAAACGTTATCGTTTTATGTTTTTGTCTCATTTTTCTTCAACACTATCCTAACTCTCTCTCTCTCTCGCTCTCTCGTTCACCATTGCAATTGCATTTGACATCAATCAAGAAGCATAGGTTTTAACGACATAGTTTATTACTTATTTAAGTGCGATATATCCTAAAATATGAAATCATATGATAATATCAGAAATACCAGCTCTCCATGAAGATCTTATCTTGGTTCATGAGGCAAAGAGGAGCAATCGAGACGCTGTCTTCGTTTTTGGTCAAGTACTTGCACACCGGACCAAGCCCGTAAACCCGCTCGACGCCATCGCCGCCTGGAAGCGTACGGACGGAGCAGGTGAGAATGGAGTAAGCCGCAAGAAGCCGAAGGATACGGTCGAGTAAGAGTGCAGCTTCCGGGTTTTTGGTCGGGAGATGGGAAGTGATCTCAGCCGGAGACATCGGAGAAACGTTTTTTGCCATGACTTCGATAAGTTCGAGCTGTAAAGCTGCTTGTAAAACCATTGGAAGAACGGAACAGCTGGCTAGCTGCATGGCGAAGAGGTTAGCTTCGTCGTTGGTGACTTGCACCGGAGTTATTTGTGTCTCTGGTGCTGAGTCCATTTTGGTTAGAGTTTTTTTTTCTTCTTTTCTTTATTGTGTTTTGGGTTTCTCTGCGTTGAGCTTTGTGTTTTTATGATGGGTGATAGTATATATGGCTGAGGTTTATTCATTTTATTGGGATTTTTTTTGCTTTATTGGGATTTTATTGGTAAAAAAAGTGTACCAATAATTGCTTTTCTATGTGTTGAGTCTATTTATTGCTTTTCTATGTGTCTGGTGTTGAGTCTACTTATTGCTTTTCTATGTCAAAACCCATCATTCGATCCAATTAATCATTTACGTTATTTACTTCAACCTTTACGTTATTTACTTCAACCTTCTTTCTTTTTTTTTTTGAAAGATTTATATACTTGTCCATGTTACTATGTTTGTCTTTCTTTCCGTTTTTAGCTGTATTTGAGAAGAGTAGACATTTTTAAAAAAGATATCACAAAATATGAGTTTTGTTTTGTATATTTGAATGTGAGATAGAGAAGACAGAATTGTGTGGTAGAGTGTCCTCGAAGAGAGAATCTCTATTTCACACTCAAAAATTCTATATTTCTCAAATATACAAAACAAAACAACTTTATTATATCTTTGATCTTTCTAAGAAGTGTTTACTTCTCAAATATAAAAAATTTAATGGCTTAATACATAAAACACTTATAAAGGAAATTTCTTTTCCATCTTAGACAAACTTTTTTCAACCCACATAAACTTCTAACATGGAAAAGAAATTTGCTTTATAAATGTTTTGCAATATATCGAAATTTATCAGATAACCTGCTATTTAATTTGCCTTTGTTTAGCATGGGTGTATGAATTTGGTGATTTCAATTTACCTTGTATTGAGATCTTTGTTTACAAGTTCTAACCTTTTCTGTTGCTAAGGGCTTAATCATGATTTTACAATTAGTGTCTATATAGTTTTTAGATGTTGTGTGGAAGCACAAAGTTTGTTTAAACCTGAGTCTCGTCCTAGGCATTGGCTGTCAGTTTTTTTTTTCAAAATTTTTTTGTTGTGATGAAGTGGTTTGGATGATCAAGTGTCGTCGGTTTCATAACTATGACAGATTCATTGACTGGACCACTGTTGGTCCGACCTGCTTACATATTTATTGTCGTCGAAACCAATAATGCTTGTGCATGACTCTATTTTGCTTGTAAGAAAAATTAAGAACTCAATCTCTTTGCTATAAAATATATTCAACTCTTACACTGAATTACAAACTTTGCTTTCTTATCTAAATCCCACCCTTCAAACAAAAACCAATCCAAATTTTTTCACTTTTGAACTCCACACAACAACAACACTCGCAAAACCTCAAATTTTTCGAATCATATTATATAATCAACAAAGCGACATACATTTTTCGATTGAAAAACGAGAGTTTAACAATTGATTCTGCATCTTTCATGTGTTCCTCTATCGCCAAATTTTGGGGGAAAATAAAATTTTTGATTTCATTTTGACCTCAAAACTCCCAGAAAAGTACAACAAATAAAATCATTTTTTAAAATTTATTGCTTCAAAAGCGGCTCACGGCTCTCTTCCCACTGGTCCAATCTGCTCGAAGCTTTCGCAACCTAAACATATAAAATTAATCAAATTAATAATACTAAACGATTCGATGAATCCTTCCATTAATTTGTGCTTAACGCTTTTCATTATAAAACATAAAGTGTTTAATTCTTTTCTTATTTTTGAGTATTAATTTACCTCTTTGTCCCAGTCAGTTCGGAAAGTGACAATAACTAAGATTATCGTCTGCATTAATGTACCACCAATCATCCCTGTCCATATACCCTGCATCATATCATACATACATATTAAATATTACAAATCTTTATCATTAAATACAGTATGTAACCATTATTGCAAACCAAATTTAATACAGTATTTATTAATTCACCTTAGCTCCCATATCATAAGTGAACCCAAGAACAAAGCCAATTGGTATCCCCACAACGTAGTAACATCCAATGTTAACGTACGCCACAAATGCTTGCCATCCACATCCAACCGCAACACCTAATATAGATTTTGAGTAGTACAAAAGAATTAAAATCTTCATTCCTAATATAGATTTTGAGTAGTACAAAAGAATTAAATTGAATTTTGATAATTAAGAGTACTACTCCAAATCTTTATTGATGTGAAATGTGGGGTTTCTTTTTTTACCTGACAAAACAGGCTGAATCCCGTTGAGGACAATTGTGATGGCTAGAAAGGGAGATAAATCCGCAACAGCCTCGGCCACCGCGGGACTATCAGTAAAGGCATAGCTGATGACATTTCGCCACGATAAGACCACGATGGCTTCGAATATCGCTAGTAAGAAAGATACTCCCGTCGTAACAACTGTGGAAAACGCGGCTGCTCTCGGGTTTCCAGCTCCTAATTCATTGCTTACTCTCACACTATGCATAAATAAATTGATGAGGAAAAATAATAACAATTAGTATCGTTTTATCTCTGAATTGTAAATAAAATTAATGTTGGTACCAACCTTGCAGCTGCATTGAATCCAACGGAGACCATGAACGAGATCGCAGAAATTGACATGCTGCAAACACACAGAACAAGGAAGAAAAATGTGAGTGTTTGATCTTTGGTATGTGCAAGTGTGTGCCGTTTTTGCTAATTGAAAACGACAAAATGAAGACAAAACAAAACAAAAGCTTAGAGATCTTCGACTGAATAAGAAAGAGACATGACGAGGTTGAGGAATAGGACTTAGGTAGGAGTCGTCATTTTCAACTCGTCAGAAAGAAAGAAATCATAAAGAACTTTAATTATTTAACCACTACAATTATTACAGTTTAATGTCAGACCATAACGCGACAAGTTATATATATGTCCCATGTTCACAGTATATCAAACATGGAAATAAATAAATTTACAGCTAATTTACTAGTTTTAGACATATTCATTCTCTCTTCTTCCAAATCGTGGTGTTAAGTATCAGAAGGTAAACAATAAAGTTGTTAAAACAAACAAAGAAAGAAATCAAATTATTTTAGTGAAACATATATACTCCGTTAAATTAAAATACAAAATTTTGAACAGAGATACTTTAAATAATTAACCACTACAATATTAATTTTTGTCACATTAATACGACAAATTATACTATAGTATTATTTTTTGGTTAAAGCTACAACAAATTATTTGTCTTTATCGTTAATTATATGAAACTGGGAATAATTAAAGATCCACTTTACGACTTTAACAGCAATAATTACTGCTAAATTTCGTGGACAATTTTACTAGATTTTCGACTTTATTCAAAAATAATTTCCTCTTTCTTTTTTTATTCGCTAAAGCAAGTTATGCCTGCATGTTGTTAGGTCTCAAAAAATAAGAAATGTTTTTTTTTTTTAAGTGCAAACATTAGAATTAAAGAAATTGAACTAAAGGTCTAAAGAAATCGCAAAATATCAAACTAAAATTTCGTGGACACTTTTAATTGATTTTAGACGTTACTCAAATTAATTTTCTACTTTTGGCAATATATTTCCTATGCTGGTTACGTCTCAAAAAAGTGAGAAATATAATTGTTTTTAATAAAAGCATAAAGTTCTTGGAAAAAAACAAAAATCTAAAATTAAGAAAAAAGAAAGTTAGAAACATTTACCAGATAGCTAGAGAATCCAAAGCAAGCTCAGGGTCCTTGAGAAGTCCGGCGAGCAAAACAAGAATCTGTGAGTACCAAGATTCAAGACAAAGCATGACCGCAGAAGCTGCCGATAACCGGAAAAAATCCCAAAGACCTTTAAAAGCTTTCCAACTAAAACCTTCCCAAGTCCGACGACACCTCGGACTCATCTTAATATAAACAATCTGAGCCACCACAATGATCCACCACGAGAAGCTATGAATCAAGGACAAAGCCAAGAGA
This sequence comes from Camelina neglecta, assembly GCA_023864065.1. Taxonomy (NCBI): domain Eukaryota; kingdom Viridiplantae; phylum Streptophyta; class Magnoliopsida; order Brassicales; family Brassicaceae; genus Camelina; species Camelina neglecta. The sequence goes on from CM043456.1 coordinate 31,435,555, forward strand.
CCGTAACCAAGACGGTACACAGCTATCCACGAGAGAACGAGATGGATCACGAGCGTTGCGGCTGAGATGTAAGCGCTTGGAGTGACGATACTCTGCGCTTGGAGAAACTTCTGGATCGGGAAATTAACCGCGTAAGCAAAGATCACTGGGATCATACCGTAGACGAACACTGAAGCCAATGTTGCGACTTGTTCCGGCTCTCCGAGTGAAGTGAGGATTGGATTCGAGAAGAGGAAGAGAAATGACATTGGTAGACATGTTATGATTAGAACCAACGTTGATCTTTGAAGGTAAACTCCAAGCATTTCGTATCTATGTGCTCCATGTGCTTGACCACATAACGTCTCTACTGCACTTCCCATTCCAAGCTATCTCACCAAAAACAAAAACAAACAAAAAAATAGATTAGATTTTATTTAAATTTCAAGAAATTTTCATTAGGCCTAGGAAAAAAATTAATGTTAGAATTTAGTCTTCAAGGCTTTTCAGTATATAATATACAATACAACTGTAATAATTTTTTAAAAAAAAAGAGATAAGAGATACTATATATTACCAAAAGACCGTACGTAAACATATTGAATCCGCTGTTACCAAGCGAAGCGGCGGCGAGTTCGAAGCTACCAACGTGACCGGCGAAGATACGTGTGAGAATCGACATACCGTTGTTGATAACGTAAACAAAGATGGCCGGAGCAGCCAAATGAAAGAGAAACTTCATCTCGATCATCATCGCCAGATAAATCCTTCGAAAATACGGTAACTCTCGATCCGTCAACACAGTCTCGAGACGATAATCAACGAACGATCTCGATGATTCGATCAGTGGACGGTGCAGGTTTTCCAACGATTCTGAATTCATCTTTTTCAAGAATCTTCGAGAAAAATAAAAAAATGAAAAATATTATTATTGGGAGTATCGAAAATAAATCTGAAGAACGATTATAGTGTTTCTCTCTCTCTCTCTGTCTTTAACTTTTTTTTGTTTTTTGGTTTCTGTGTGTTGTTTGTGTGAGAGTCTCTGCAACTATGGCAGAGTTATATAATGTGAGAGCTTTTGCCGTGTTGTGCTGACGGAAATAAATAATAATATATATATTTTTTTTTTTGACTACACCAATTATTATGTTAATATATATGGAAATGAAGTAACGAGGAAAGAGTTGTTTTTACCAATTTTAACCCTTTTAGATTTTCTTTTGGAATTATTTGTTACCAATCGTACTTCATTAAAAATTCTATGATTCTACATTAATCATATATTAACTCCTCCTATCAATATCTTATTTAATGATTAATTCTATGATTCTACATTAATCATATATTCATATTGACAATAACTTTCTTAAATCAAAGAAAGAATAATTAAACTCCTTCTATTAATATCTTATTTAATAATAAAAAAACATATTCAAAATCACTGCTGTAAAAAATCGTTTTCTGTAATTAAATTAAGATTCTTTTTATTGTTATTAATATTCTGTTATAAACTACATATATAACTATTTTTCGTGACATTTTGACAATTTTAAAAAAGTTTAATGATAAATAAAACTGAGCAGTGAGCACACAGAAAATTGGTCACAACTTCACAAGAATTGGGATTTTGGTAACTCACACCATTTGAATCTAGATTAACACTTCAACTACTGATTATTATTCAGTTGTATCAAACATAAGGTCCAAGGGAAACTCAATACAAAAAACTACTGATTATTATTCATAGTCGATTTAGTTCTGAATATTAAAAATATTAGAAAATTATATAAATGACTAAATATAAATAAAACTTGGTTAAATTTTAACAAATATAATTAAGAACTTCATATATTTAGTTATTTTGAGTATTTTTGTTATTCTTGTCTATAAATAACTAATATCTTCAAAAGAAGAAATGATAGGATTATTCTATATTTAGAGTAAACTCTATTCTTAACTCTATTTTTTCACACTAACTCTATTTTAGAATAAAAAATAGAATGATAAATTACACAAAAACTATTTTTATTTTAGAGTGATTCTATTTTAGAGTAAAAAAATAAAAATATAAATTGGAAATGGTCTTAACTATTTAGTGATGTGTTTTAGAGAAAAGAGTAATTTTTACATTTTATACAAAACTAATTAATTAATATTTATGTGTTGTGCATTTTTTATTCTACAGTTTGTTTTATTATTGGTTGAACTTTTTTATAGATAGATTGATAGTAAAATTTAAAATAATCTGTGTAATATTTTATTATTATTATTTTGATAAAGAAGAGTATCAAAGATGACGCAAATTATGGTTGGAACAATTTGCATGGTCAGTGAGTGCAACTTTAATTTCTACTATTCAAATTATGTATTTATGAAAAAGGAAAATTAGGTAATATAAAATATATACGAAAATGACATATAACGTGGGGGATGTGTATGCTTATTTATTTTGGCCTCGTGATTTCTCGCGCTGATCTCCTAATGAAAACATACTATGAATATCCATTTTTTTGTTTTGGATAAACGATCTATGAATATCCATTTCTTATTCTTCTATTTTAAAAATAATAATATAAATATATAGAAAGGAAAAACATATCCACTTCTTTTTAAACAAGATTCAAATTAACATATTTTTAGAGTAAAGTATCATGCATTTGAGAATCCGTAAAGACGTGGAAATAATAGACCGGTTGCGTTTATGCTACTAATTGCTACAATGCGACAATACATCAGTGACTCATCCCACTCAATATTTATTATGACCGTTAATTACATAATATCTACTAGTATTAGTTTAATTACTGTGGAGGTCTCAACAATTAAAGTGAGCAAAGCAAACCATCCAAGTCGCATCGTCGTAAACAGTGACAATTTTGGATTTTCTTTAGAATTCATATTATCAAGCTGTGTTACTTCTTTTAAGCAGATTATATATCCGAAAAGCAAAATATAATTGTGTGAGTGAGTGAGAGTAGTCAACAAGACACGACACGAGGGACCATTTATAGAACGTTCAACTGTATCTTTTTTTTTTTTTTTGGAACAAAACGTTCAACTGTATCTCTGACCTTATTATTATTATGGACCATGGTGCTTAGAAATTTAGGCTAGGAATTTACTAAGAGCAGCAAAAAGATAAACTAGACAAAAAGAAAAGGTGATATCTCCAGCCAAACTTTATTTATTTTGCTTCCTTTTGTCTCAAAATATATGATAGTCTTTTTTACATAAAAATTTCACTAACATTGAAATATACTGCATGACACAAATACTTTAAAGGTTGTTAATTTTCCATTTTTTTGAAACTTATGGGTAAAGAACACTCAAAGTGAGGATAACATCACTAAAATATATCTTTTGTCAATTTAATAAGTATTAAATTCTTATCATTAATATAAGACCATCTCCAATACATTCATTATTTTTTTTACTAAGTAATTTCAAAATATATCAATTTTTTCTCTAATATTTTATTCTATTTTTTTTTTAAGGAGTATAGTGTATCGTTCCAATTTTATCGGAGTGTAACGAAAAAAAGAGTGTAGTGTAAAAAATGTAATAACTCTAATTATAAAGTAATTAATCATATCATTCCTTTATTTTATAGTGGAATTTAGAGTAGAATCAGAAAGTATTTTATCTATGATAAAGTTTTTAAAAAAATTAGACGGAAAATGATACTTTTAATTAGTGGTGTTCCAACTAAAAATAAAAATACTTGTCGTCCATTATATTTCACTTCGATTAATACTGAAAGTTAAAACACTCATATATCAGGTTTTAACTTTTAAGATAGAATAATATTCAACTTAGATAACACAACAGAAATAAAAATAGATTTGTAATTTTTTTTTTTTTTTTTTTTTTTTTGTAGTACGAAATAAACAAATATAGGATCCCCACATAAAAGATTCGAAAGTGATTACAATATTACAACAAATCACAAAATTCGTTTTGTATACTAACCCATCAATACTCAAGAACTGTTACTTGATATTATTATTTATGGTCGATATTGATTCACCCCTGCACATGTAAAACTAATGAAATCACATAATTTGCACTAGAGACTCCAAGATAATTTTTGGAATACCACCACTACACATATTGTAATTCGAGTCTAATCGATGACAAGGTTTTGGAATATACTATACAAGATTCTAGAAAACCTACCGTTAACTTAGCTAGATACTGAATCTGGTCACTTAGCTAGATAGAAATATTGAATACTCTTACTTTTATTCTTTGCCCTGGACTATATATTTTTTTTTTAAATCCCCAACAACAAATGCATAATACGCAAAATCATTTTACATGTTTGGTATGCCTCAAAGGAAATACCAGAAAAGGGGAAAATGACAACTATTTGGTAAGCAAAAGAACTTTACTTTATCAATTTAGTTGTTACGAAAAGTTGAGGTAGTAATAACTGATACGTGTCTGTCACAGTATCATTGGATCTTTGATCATTGAGTTGCATGTAGATTTGCGTCTCCAGAAACATGTGTCAGTACGTATTTGTATATATAAGCGTTGGCGTATTGTGCATATAAATGCCAAAAAAATTATCGAACTTATCGTCTAAATCACCAAATTATAAACTTGTTTATGGTCTAGTGCATGACACCTAATAAAGTAATAAACTAAACTTGTGCCTAACTCTTCTTGATCGACAATATCGATCTATGTCCAACCTAACCGGTATGGCAGTATCTAATAATGTATATCAAGTTCAATATGTGTAACCAGAACCGGCTCTCGGACCAAGCAGAGGTGTGAAAGATCTGAGTTTTCATGTTAAAACAAAAAAATGAATTTTAATTTCGTATTATATGGAAAATAATTTGTTTGTATTTTTTGATGATTAGTCCAAAATATGAAAAAGTATGATTCAACACGGAATCTGCTTCCATTATTTTCGGAGAAGAGAGAAGTGACCGAGAGCCAATAGCTTAACTCGTAAAGATGTTTGGCAAAAAGTCTAGAGACCCCTAGTTCGAGTGGTGTTTGGGACGAGATTATAAAACCTGATTTGGTCACGGTCTAAAAAGATGTATGGATTTAATTATTAGAAAAAAAAGTGAGTAAAATTCTGCTGCAAATGCAAACCAAACAGCTAGTAGTTTCATAAAAGTTTATAATATGCTGATAATTATTTTTCATTCCTATCCATATTTCTTACAAACCAAATATTATGTAAATTTACTATTTTAGTTAGTTTAATTATAGATTAAATTTTTACTCTATGAATACATTTCTAGTGGTCACAAAACATGGTTTTGCGATTTAAACAATTCAGTGATTGGTTAAAGTAAAGAAAAAGTATAAAACAAAATTAAAACTCCAAAAAAAAGATATGTGAGCCATCTGTAGTTATTTTTAGTTACTTAGGTCCGAATGTTTTGTAGTTTTTAAATGGTTTTTAGTTTTTAGTTTTTAGTTTTTGGCTTTTGGCTTTTAGTTTTTGGTTTTTTGAGTTTTTGATTTTTGGTATAGATTTTAGTTTTTGCAAAAAAATTGAATGGTAAGTTGATTAGTTTTTGGTTTTTATATATAATTATTTTTAAAGAAAGTTTTATTGAATTTATTATATTTTTATATTAGGAAAAAACAAAATAGAAAAAAAGAAAATAAAAAGTTATGTAATGTTTTCTTAAAGATTCTATGAAGGAATTGGTAAAATTCACCAAAATCTAATTTTCTTGTTATTTAGGAAATCTATTTTTTAAAAATTTCGGAATGACTGAAAAAATGGATTTTGCATAATCAAAAGCTAAATCTGATATAAAATAATGCCATTTAAGATCTTAATGTTTAGTTTTATACTCGTTATTTCACGAAAATGTCTAACTAGTACTTTCTACAGGCAAATATACAAATTTCAATTTTATTTTTCATTAACTGAGTAAAAAAACAACTATAAAATAATATTTTCTTATAAAATGGAAAAATAATTAATAAGTTTATAAATAAAGAAAAAGGTTAATACATTTTAATACACTTTTGTTTGTTATGTTTTCATTTAAGTTCTTATTTACGTTACGTCATTTTAAATATTTCTTTATAATTTGATGTTTACTATAATTCGGAACATGGGGTTAAGTTTCAGTGGGTTTAATTAACCTTTGGAAGTATAGGTTAAAAGCATGAATAATTTTAAAATAGGCATTAAATATTGAGTTTTACAAAAAAAAAAAAAAAAAAAAAAAAACTACAAAGCTACGAAAGTATTTTACAGAAAGAAAGGGCATTATTGACAATAACAAAAATTGGCGACAGCAGCTTCGAGGCGTTACTTAGAAAAAAACTACTTTACGAGAGAATGCCACGTCGGAAAATAATAATAATAAGCCAATAAAATAAAAAAACACGCCAAACTCGTGGTGCTTAGAGAGAGACACATTTGGTCAACCCGTTTTTTTGGAACAAAAGATTGAATCTAATTAGATTAAGTGATTATGACTTAATTTGAAGTGGTAGTAAAATAAAGTTGGTGTAATTTTTTTTAAATAGCATTTTCCTTTTGTGATTAATAGAGAGGCAAAAAGGTTTGAGAACTTTATTAGTGTGAGAATGTAAAAAAAGCAACATAACAAGAGAAATAAAACTGCGGCTAAAGTTGACACATCCCTAACAGTAACAACTAACATCAAAACTGCAGCAAAGAAGGAAAAAAGTTCTCGATTCTTCAGTTAGTCTACTTTCAAATGTTAAACAACTAAAAATATTCACACACTTAATATTTTTGCTCACTTTTTCTAGTTTCAAAGTTTAAATAGTAAAAAAATTAATATATATATACATATTTATGTATCTATATGTTTTTATTTTTATGGAATTATTTTACTTGAAATGACATTCTTAAGGTTTTTATAAAGTCTTACTAAAAAGTTTAAGTTTTTTTACAAGGTATTTGTAAGGTTCTTATAAAGTAGATTTTTTTTTTTTTTTTTTTTTTTTTTGTCGTCTAATAGAAGTTCGAAAAATGTTTGAAACATTACAAAAACCAAAGAATAAAAAAGAAAATAAAACAACTAAGCCGCCTCAATCCTCATTTGATTGTGGAGCCTAGAAGGTCCTCCAAGTGAAAGATAAGACTGAAGTCTACCATCTCTCGTTACACTCTTCGCAATTGTCAAGGCAACAGTGTTTGCAGAACTCGCAACAGCAGAAGCTCTCCAAGATGTGAAATTGGATAAGTTCTCGTGTATAGTACTCAGTAGAATACTGAACCGCGGCCAATCAACAGGGTTGTTAACCGCCTCTATAACCATGCAATTATCCAGAGCAAATTCCACTCTATCAATCTGGAGTATCACTAGAGCTTCCATTGCCCATAGGAAACATTGTAGCGCGGCTACAAAACGTGATTCAGCGGCTGGGATTGCATCCCTCGCGTGATAGAGTACCTGGCCATTAGCATCCCGTAGAATCCATGAGCCACCCGATAGCCTCGAAGAACTATACCACGATGAGCCAATATTGCATTTAACAAAACCATCTAAAGGTTTGGACCATTTTCTTTCCAGAGTACCCTGCTTCGTGTGACCTTGTAGCGTAGAGTCTACCGGCCTAGACTGGGCCGTCTGCCATTGAATTGTATCCTCTTGCGCTTTGAGAACTAATTCTCGTATATCTCTGTTTTTTCCTTGGAACACCAGGCATTTTTATGTTTCCAAATTGTCCATAATATCCATGGAATAGCAAGCCTCACTGAGCCGGAATCTCCTCATTCTGCATAATATCCATGGAATAGTAGTTATATAGTATTTTTAAAGTACTTATAAAATTTTGTATACGTATAAAGGTAGTTTGTGTATGCTTTTACAAAATTACACACTTATTTCAATGTATTTCAAATTTTTAGAAACATTTTTGATAAATTGTTTTTAAAATTTTATTTTAAAAAGTGGTTTGTGAAAGAAAAAACATTTTTTTAATTGTCGGAAAACAAAAGCAAACCTAACCCAGACCCACTTGGTGTTGTTCGTCAATCAACTTTTGGTCTGGGAGAGATTCTTTTTTTTTTTTTTTTTTTTTTGTTCAAAGGTCTGGGAGAGATTCTTCAAAAGACAAATAACATTGTGTTTTTTTGGCAAACCAGCCTCACGGCTATTCATTCATTCAAGGGTAAAGATTACAGCTTTTAGAGGTTTAGCCAACACAAGGCGTGAATCAAAGAAACTACAAGCATAGGTTAAGGCAGATAAAAGAGATAGAAATATCGACAACAAGACCAATAGAAGTTGTAAACATGGGCTAAAGGGCACCAAATCACAAGCAGATCCAGAGGGTGTCGAAAACACATTCACGGTGATAGCGGGAACATGATGGGTTGTCCTTATCAATAGACATTGGGACGTTACGAAGGGTTCCATAGCCGAGAATCTCGATGGATGATCATCGGCAAGGAAGAGGGTGGTTGTGGGTTTCATGACGGTTAGAGTTTGCTTAAGAGGTTGTCGGTAACCGCAGTTCCTTGGACTTGAGGTCATAATGCCGAAACTCTTCAAACTTTGGATTAAGGTGATACACTCCTTGGCTTTGATGATAAACGGTTGACAAAGTTCAGGGCACAGGAGGGATGTGGATAGAAGATTAAGGAAGTTCCGGTAATCACCTCTTCTTTGAGAAGTGATCATAATGCCGGTCTCCTTGACACTTCAGGTAGCTGGACAGATGGTGCACATGAGGAATTGTAGTGTCTCAGGTTCCAGATTCAACAGGTAGAACATATTAGAGAAGTTTTGGTAACCACAGCTCCATAGGGCTGAGATCATAATGCCAATCTTCTGTAAACTATGGCAGTCATGGGGGTTAAGCCTAGATAGCTCTAAAGGCAGGGTTCTCAAAAACCTTTTGTAACCACATAGCAACAATGATTGATACTGATTCAACTGCAGTCTTCGGACAGTTGGTTTCAAGTATCGGCACAGAGGTATACTAATTGGGAACAAAAGAAGATTTGGGACAGACCTGATTTGATGAAGCACAATACTCGACTCGTAGAGCTTCGTCTCGATCTTACGCAGCTCCGGCGTCATCACAGAGCTCCTGTCCAACTGCACCCAAGTAAAACACTTGGTGAGGGGAACTAAATCCGAGGAACAAGGAGATGTTGGGGATGACTTCAAGGGAGGTTGGTAAGAGCGACAGAGACCAAGGCTAAAAGCGGGTTCAGGGATCTCAGATTTGACATTGGGTGGCTGAGGGCTCGATAGAGGCAGACCGTCGAGGATACTCACCGGTTGAGGAAGGGAGGAAAGGGGAGGATGAAGCTGGAGCATGGCCGGAATAGCGATTGTTGACCCTCCGGTGAAGTCGAAACAGAACCAAACCAAGACTAGTGAGCAGAGAAGAGGATGAGGGTGACAGATCGAAGTCCCAGCGGCGCCGATCGGATTTGACACTGTCGGAGAAGAATGTCTAGTAAATCGTGCCAGAGAGGAGCGGCTAGGGCGAACCCATCTTCTCATTCTAAACTTTGCTATACTTTTTTTTTTTTTTTTTGACAAATAACATTGTGTATGGTTGGTAAACACAAACAAAGCTTTACAAATGGTACAATTTTGATTTTTACCAATCACAAAAACTTTACCAACAACTTTATTAAAAGTTTTACTCTCAGTTTTTTTTATACAGCTTTCATATACAGCTTTACACTATTCCATAAAAGCTTACAGCTTCATTTTACAGCTTTTCTGTACAGTTTTAGCTACGTTACCAATCAGACCCATTACTTCTTACTTTCGTGTCCGTCAATGATATTGGTTCGTTAATTACTGATCACTAGAAGACTGTACGGTACGTACATTTTGCATATGTATTTTTATTTGTTAGATTAGAGGATTTCTTACAAATTGATAAAAGTTAAATGTTGATTTAATTGATAGTGTCAATCTAAATGTGTTTTAACATCTGAAATAATATAATATGCTTACAAATATATTCAAATTATATATATATATATATATATATACTTTAGCTTAAATTTTGATTTTCAAAAAATATTGTTCAGGACAGCTTTGCATTCTTCTTATGTGCCTAATCTAAATGATAAATATATCTTTTGGCTAATAGAAAGTCTAATGCCAATTCCATCATGGGGAATACATGCATAGTATCTCCAACTATCAATGGACCGTGGAAAAACTACTACTATCAATCCAAACGTTTTGAGTTTTGACATACACGCTTTCTATACACATACTAGATTTGGATCCGTGCTAATACATTTCATTATTTTTAAAATATTATATATGTAATTGATTATAATATTATTTGGATGCAACTCATGCAAACAACTTTTATAGTAAATATTATTCATGTAATGTAAATATATTATGTAAGTCTTATATTGTTAATTTTAACCCGTGCTAGAATATATAAAATTATTAACATGTGCTAGAGTGTGTCCAACAGTTTTTGTGCTAGAATATATAAAAATTTAACCCGTGCTAGAGTATGTAAGTCTTAAAATTATAATATATATAAAAAATCAATATGTGCTCTAGCACGGGTCTAATTTTTATTGAACGTTGGGGTTTATCAATAAAATCTGTGGAAAATAAGTTTGTAATATTGTGTTTAAAGATCTTTGGAAACAACTTGATATAAGACTAAAATCTTCCGAAAATACAGTTTGGAATATCCATGATTTTATTTGTTACCATTAATATATCAATTATCAATTTGGAATATCCCCAATTAAGATTGCACCTAATATTTAAGTGTAATCATTAATATATAAATTAATCTATAACTTATCTATAACCTATTTGTAATCATTTATTAAAAATATAAAATTTACAAAAACTATGTTGTGTACTTCCCTTTTATTAAAAAGGATACTTCAATACAATGGATTTTTCAATTCGGATCTTGGTAAAATTTTAATTTTCTATAATTTTGTGAAAATTAACATTGACATACATGTATATCAATTAACTATTAATTTTCGCCGACTAATCCGTCACAAGACAGTTAAAATGACACATGGTTAATACAATACAGCACCATTTGGCTATGCATAGACTCAAAACAGTGTTGTTTTAAATATAAAATATATTTTAAACAAGTACATCTAAAAATTAATTTTTAAAAAAAAGAATGAAAAAGTATATTTTTTTTCTTCATGATCATTGTCGATCATCATCATGGTCCATTTCTAATATGTATGACTTTGGTATTTATCTTTGTTGCATTAGTTCGGCGTTTATATGAACTATATTAGTGTTTTTTGTCAGGATCTCTCTCAATTTTAATGGACCACAATACTAAGATTCGTGTATCATATCAACCACAATGTTAAGATTCTTCTATCATATCAACGTTCAATGTAGTTAAAGCATATCCAACGGTATCTTATGAGTATTACACTAATATTTTTTTAATATAATTTGGTTATTTATAAAATTTTAAGTATAAATCAAATTTAGCCAATCATATTAGGACAAATGCACTTTTTATACATGTATTTCAATACAATACATATTTCAACCCGAACTTTTGTGAAGGTCAAATTTTATCATGTGAAGACTAACATTGATCTATATATGTTAGTCAACCGTTAGTTTTCGATGACTAAACTGCCATAAGATGGATGACATGACACATGACTGATTCAATATGATGCCTTTTTGGAACCAAAACAACGTCGTTTTGAATATGAAATAAATAATTTTAAACTTAATTTTAAACAAAAGAGAATAAATAACTAAATAGTTTTATTTATCTCCAACCTCATTGTGATCCATTTCCAATGTATGAAACTTTTTGTATTTACCTTTGTTGCATTAGTACGACATTTATATGAACTATACTAGTATTCTTTGTCGGATATCTCTCTATAGTACTACTGGACTTCAAATTTTTAATTAATCGATCATATAGAAACTGTAAACTTATGTGTAATTGTAAATAAATTAATGTTTTTTTTTTTGTTTTTTTTGCATCGATAATAAAAGTACTTAGTCTTTGATTCGTCAAATAATTTTCCGAACAAACAACATAATAAATTATGTATCGTTATTGAAAACCAAAAAAATATCATTGTGAACGGGTGTGTCCATTCTTTTCCTAGATTGAAAAATTGATATATATATTATGATATTTGATGAGTTTGGACTTTTGGACGCATCGACACTCTCCAATTACATTAGAATCTAGATATTTTATTGTGTTTGATGCATAAATGAAAGATCAAAGACGAGAAGTTAATTCTATTAGTATCTGACATGCCACATGGGGGACTTTTATACTCTCACATTATATATATTAACCGTCTTTCTTAATCAAATACTAATTAAATTCTTATTACTACTAAAGTTGCATATTATCCAAATACATCACGATGATATCACATAGTTAACAACTTAACATCACTTTGTCTCTAATTAAATAATAATTTCAGTCCAATACGGAATGATGGAAGTATCGAATGTCCTACTTTATTCTAGATTTTTCTTTTTTGTATGAATGTAAAATTATATTCAACAAAAAAGACTGTTTTACAATAAATGCAACTTCAAGCTGAAATTTTAGAAAATAGTTACTAGAAGTTCAATAACTAGTAGCTGTGATGTTGGAACCAAAAAAGGAGGCCATCAGCATAAGCCGGAAAGCTTGTCAGGGTGTTCAAACGGTTCCGGACATGTTTATCAATCATGGCAGTGAGAGTACGGTGCGGAGTCGCAGTGTCTCCATGGCGTCGGCGATTCCGTTCGGTCCAAAGACTGTGTATGGTGAGCTGAAAAGTGTATCGTAGCACAAAAACGGGTAGACGTGGAGCTGAAGCAACAAGTATGGTGAGAAGTGAGTCCCAACTTACTGTGTATCGGCTTCCTAGAATTCTTTCTGTAAGAGCTGACCAAAGCTGAGAGGAGTACGGGCAGGAGAAGAATAGGTGGTCTCGTGTTTCAACAGCCGCCGCACAAAACACACATGTTCCATTGGCAGAGCTATTCCATTTTAACATTCTAGATTATTTTTAGCAATGAAGATTTATAACTATAGGATTTCTCGCCTAGATAAAAGATTTTTAAAATGTGATTTTAACTGTATAAAGGAATTAAGAAAGCATAAATTTTAGATAAGATTAACTTTATCTTACCAAAGAGTCTAGTGACTCTAGTCAAACTTTGTCCAGTTAAAGGAAAAGATATAGAATTTGCTAATGAGTTGTCACTACAAGTAAAACAATGATTAAACCATAATTCAATTATTAATCATCAGATTTAAATCAGAATCTTGGATTCGTCAGCGTTATAAATTTAAAGTGAATGCATCAACCATAAACTATCATTTTTTCCATAGATAAACCAGAACATTATGATTGTAGGTTGCTATATTTAGTAGCCTACGTTGTTATAAATGCATACATATGCGGACTTGGAATTATGTAAGCTGTATTCATATCTATTCATGTGAGACCAAGAACTCGAGAATCTCGTGGCGTTGTTGTGTCCACGTTGTATTGAATAAGAATGAATATGGATAAGTTTCCGAGTAGAAAAGTGGAACTTTTTATCGTCTATAAAATAAGTAATTGAGTTGTTTTATTGCACAATTGTGGATAAGCTAAGTCTCGAGTAGAAAATTGGAACTTTGTATCGTTTTGTAAGAAGTGGTTGAGGTTTTTCTTTTTGCCACCTCACCAGGCTTATATTAGTATAATCCAAGTGTCAAAACATAGGAAAAAAACAATAAACCCATTAGTACAATTTCGTAAAGATAAGAATTTGTATTTGTTTTGATGAGATTTTTCATAATATTTAAGAAAAGTAAATTTCATTTTAAAATGATTTACTCAAGCCCACTTATCCTCTAATGAATGAATCTAACCAATAAAAAACACGACTAAAAACACTGTCAAAATTCAAAAACAAACTTTAAAAAAAAACATGACTAAACCAATAGATTTGATTGTGATAAAAAAAAAACCCCCCAATAATTTGCATGCCAAGAATATCAAAAACAAAAAGAGGCCCACATAGCCCCATATTTACTCCAGAGTCTAGACTAAGGCATCCAATTATGGGCTTTTTGACCAATGCCACTATATACATATTTTTGCTATTCTATTTAATGAGAAATACGCCAATGGTTAAAAGTTAAAAAAACTTTAAAGTCTTGGCTATGGAGTATGGACGACAACAAATCATATATAAACTATTATCCCTAGCACAAGTGAGTCCATAATTTACCCAAAGTAAAAACCAAAAACAATGTGATTGAAAGCTTTTTCGTACACGATCTAGTCGATGACTAGTATAAAGTATTGGGCCTATCCAAAACGTGTATGATTGGCATGCTTATCTTTCAAACATAAAGTATTCACATTGAGAGTTGGTACCACCGTGTCGTAATGGATGTAACATTCATCACCGTCCCGAAACTAACGGTATGTGCATCGATGGGATTGTCCGGTTGTGAATTATGGTGGTTTCCCAGGCACTAGGATGAGTGATTGGTGGTTAGCAAAAGATTCGATGTGAGATCTGAACCGTTTAATCAAGGAGTACAAATGTTTTTGGGTCCATATTTGTTAAACTATCATCAACCATCTTTCTTAAACTATTCACCGTACCCATTGAATTTATACAAAACAATTGAATTGTGTGGGTCTTAAAAGAGATGCTAAGAAACATGAATGGTCTTACTCGTACGAGTGAGTTTATTTATGTATATCATTGCCGAGAAGACTACCACTATACATATTATCGAATTCAATCATCTTAGGCCAGGCTTTTATATGCACCATTTAAAGTCGACTTTTTCACAAAATTACTGCATAGACAAATTCTCAGAACAATGTATTTAGTAAACAAATTATTCAAGTCTATAATTAAATAAAAATTACAATGTAGAGAAAATAATAAATATATAATAAAGCTTACGATAAACCCTACACGACCTTTCTCTTTACATTAAAAAGGTTTTTCAAGAATCATGAATCAATAAAAAGATAAAAACTTCCGAAACTTATACCTCAACAACCCAAACACTTGAACCGATCATGTCAACATACGACTTCCGCAGTGACTGTACCGGTTTGATCTACAAAAGAACAGCTATTGACTAGTGAACCGGTCTGATATAGGACTCGATCCGGTTTGGTTCTGGTACTATGACAGAAACATCACAAGAACCATTACAGAGATCACCAAACGTTTCACTCCCTCATCATAGAGACCTGAGAGATAAAAAAAAGAAGAGAATACACAACTCAGATTACTCGAAAGAACAGACAAAGTTCTTCTCTTTATGCAGTATGTAAGATGGAAAAAAACTTACGGGGTTGCGAGGATGCAGCAGCAGGAAGAGCCGGGATTCTAACAGCTGTAAAAAGAACCAAACAACATTGCATCCAAGATTAGAAAAAAAAAAGAGAGCAAAATGTCAGAAATCAAGAAGCTGAATATGATAACTACGCACGTTTTTTACAGGTAGAGGCTGAGGATTGAGAAGATGAAGGCCACGGAGCAGGAATGTTGTCATTAAGGTCACATGTAAAGCTTATTCCAGTATCTTGATCATATATCGCATCAGATGGTAAGCTTGGTAACAAACAACCAGATTCTTTAAACAAAAAAAGAACCAAAATATTCAAGTTAAAAAAATGGTTTTCAGGTTTTTGAGATGATGAACAAGAAAATAAAAATCCAAGAAATCAATTCTCACCTTGGTTTCCAACTGTTTGTAATCCAACCACAAAGCATCATCAAGAACGGAAGATTAACAAACGGGTTAAAGATGTATTATGAACTTTAAGGAGCGTGTTAAAAAAAAAGAGAGAAGCTGAGGGAATAAAGTAAAAACCTTGAAGAGAGAAGTCCTTGAGACTGATATGACAAACACTGAATATATTTTTAGTGATGTTAAGCTTCTGTAGCTTAGTCCCAAGGCTGGTTGCACAATCTAAAGCTTGCAAATTGGTCATAAGTGTTTGCTTTTGCAAGTGAGACACATAACTCTCCATTGCATGGCAACAACCCGTTTGATTACTCAACTCGTTACTACAGTTACCGCCAACATGCCTCATGTGAGGAAAGACAAGTGGACAAACTGAAACCAAATATACACAACAATGTGAAAATGTTCACCCACAATCAAAAAGTTAAAAAGTAAAATTCAAATTGCTTTTTACCTTTATTGATTTTGCAGTTTGCTAATCCTCTGAGAGTTTCCTTAGTCCGAGAAGGGTCAATTTTAGTAGCGAGCCAGCGGTGTACTATGCTCTTGCAATCATTGATCCTATCTGAGTTATCGGTTAAAGGTTCAGATGCTTTAAGAGATATATTCGTAGCAGCATCGAGTATCGCATTTTGGCAAACCTCTTCACAACATTCCTTCACAGGATCGATTTTTTCACAAGCCAAAAGAAGTTTTGCTGTATCTACCGTGCTTTCAAACTCATCAACACTGATTACAGGGCACGAAGAAGAGGTGAGATTCGACGAGTGAACAGAACAGATCTTATTAAGCTGACTTGAACCGCCTTTGCCCACCAAGATTTGCTCTAAATCAGATATACAGTACTTAGACTGGGTTCTGTTTAGAGCAAGCAGACCGGTTTCTTTGCTCGCTTTACCAAGGATTATGGTGAGTGTAGCATCAAGCTGAGGACAACACATCACATTGGCTAACAAAGGAGCAAACACAGTCCAACAGTTGTGTGAAGTTGTCTGAATCAAACTCTCGGAAGCAGTAAAATTCAGCGAGCAAAGCCCTGAAAAATATCCAAACCAGACCGGTTACTAAAGAGCGTTTACACATAGATACCAAAGGTAAATCACAATAGAGGGATGTGATCAGGTTATAAAACAAGAACAAAACCTGATAGTTTGGGCATGGTACTGTTTATGTATGGAACCATTGGAGAAGGTGCAATGAAAGGAAGAAACGGTTGAGGGGAAGTATCTGGTGATATCTCAGGTAAGAACTCCTCAGGTTTCTCAGATGAACCTAAACCAATAAAAAGGTAATCAAAACCATCACACTTCTTCTACTAAATTTGTGTTTAACCTAAACTAGATCAAAACCCCTGAAGAATTAGAGCATCTATAAACCCTAATCTAAGTAACCTAACCTAAACATGGTGAAGCTTGTAAACCCCAACTAAGTTCAACATTTTCACCACAAATTCAATCAATTTCTACATAAAGGAGGTAAATTTAACAATGACCCATCACAATAAACAAGTAGATTGTTCCAAAACAAGCGAAATCTGATTCGAGTCAGGATAAAAATACAAACTTTTATCTATCAAACAGAAACATAATTAGAAAACTTTTCGTAAAACCCCAAATTGAAAGAAATAAAAAAGCAAAGAGAAATCAAAACTCACATAGAGAGAAGAGAAGCATGGATTGAAGAAGAAGAACCACGAACAAACCCATCTCAAATTCAGCCCTTCTCTTCATTATTTACTCCCTTCTTCCTCGAGCCCCCAAAAGAGAGAGAGAGAGATCACAAGGCTCTGTCTCTTATGGTCTCTTTCAAAAAGCTTTGGACTTTGGACAAATGAAGACTTTATTTTGAGATTCTGTCTTTTTCCCACTAATGAGAAAGTCCGAGAAACAGAACAAAGAAGAAGAACAAATTTGGACACACCCAAAAAAAAAAAAAAAAAAAACTTGGGTTGAGAGAAGAAGAAGAAGAAGATAAACACAAAAACAAAGTGGGAACCTTTTAGAAACAGCTGTCTTCTTCTTCGTCTTCACAGAGAAATAGAGAGAGAGAGAAGACCCCACAAGCAATGAACACAGTCTGTTGTGAAAGAAGCAAAGAGAGAAGAGAGAAGAGAGCGCTTGCTTGAGAGCATTTATTATTTACTCCTCCCACCCCATTTAATTCCTCCCCAACCTTTTCCTCTCTCTCTCCTCGGATTTTAATAACCGGAAATTAAACCCGAACCGGAATCTTAACCGGATTTTTCACTAATTAGAAAACCGGAATCAATTTAATGTAGCTACTAGAGTCATCTATGATCTATCACTATCATCTATGTACTGGATTGAAATGTTCATAACGAGCCAAACCAGTGGATCTGTTTTTTTTTTTGGGGTTGACAAACCAGTGGAGTTTGAAGCTGTAATTAAACATGTTGTTGGTTTAGATCGGTTCAAACTGGTTTTCTTGTGTAATGTAGCATTTATAACTTGGTGACTTTGGGACATGAAAGATATGTGATATATATAAAGTAAGGCTATTATTGTGGTTGTATTTAATTTCAACTAAATATGTTGTTACATTAAATATATAACTTTTTTACATTCTTGCCCATAATTTTCAGTTTTAAATTTTTTGGTCCATAACTTTAAGGAATAACTGTAACCAGTATAATAAACTAATCGATTCTACAAAGTACAAAAGTTAATTAGTACTAGTGTAGATGAAATAGTGTTTAGTATTGATTTCAGACATTTTAGGATCTAGCTCTAATGTAATAGAGTTATGGGCAAAAGTCATACACGATTATCTGGAGTGTATTTATTTCAAAATCTTAATCAAAAGTCAACTTTTAAATTACGAAATTCAAAAAATATAGGTCGTTTAGGGAAAAATATACGAAGAAAAAATAATCGGTAAATTATAGTAGTTGACACAAAGAAAAAAAAAACTGTAAATTAATAAATACGACTAGCTTTCTTTTTCATACAGAATATCTTAATATATTTATTGAGGTTTTTTACTTTCTGATAGTTTTCGTCGTGCTGAAGAAATGGAACACTGATGGCATGTGACTGTGCTTAAGGCGTAGGGTATGGCACGTGAGTGGAGCCGTGCTTTGCTGCTTTTGGTAAGATAAGAGCATTTGTGCTGGAGCTGGACTATTAATGGGCTTAACAATGCCCACAATTTGATAAGTGAGACATTTCAGACATTTTTAGCCAAAAACAATCTTGTAAAATGAGACAAAGGAGTATTTGTTTTTCAAAATCAAAATCATAACATATATGCAAAAACAGATGAGAGCGCGGATTGGAGATGAAAGCAAAAATGATGTGAACTTAGAGTCTTTTATCTTGAAAGTTATAATTGGCATCACACACTTCAATCTTATTACCATCATCCTAAAAAGGGCTAGTCTGCTCATTTATATGGTTTTCTATGATTAGCGAACTAATTAATAGTATTTTATGATGTGATGTCAATATTATAGACAAAGTGTATAACTTCAATGTACTATTTTAATTTTGTCATTTTGAAATGATTGGATTTGGTTATGGCAGTTGAGATTATGATTCTTTTTCGAACATACATAGACATGTAAGATTGTGAGTGAGCTAAGATGTTGTCATTTTTTTCTCGCTTATAAAAGTTACTTTTAAAAATCACATATGTTTTCGCTTTGCCCTCGACAAGTTTTGGAAGATTTTGAAGAATTAATATGATTATGATTATACTTACATTTGATATCCTCATTGTCACAAAGTTGGGTAACGAGCATGACCTTCCCGCACCCGAGAGCACTAAACACGACAAGGCTGTCCATGCATGGAATTGTCAAGAAGTCTTTCTTTAGCTCCATCAGTTGCCAGTCCAATCCAACATGAGCTATATTATCCACAAATAAAAACCTAAATCCATCATCTATGTTATTTTTCAAACAGAAAGAAAAGTGGAAAAAAAAAAAATCGATCAAGCAAAAAATATTTGGGCCGATGGGTGAGTGGCAGAGAAAACTCCCCAAAACCTAAAGAAATAAGAAGTTCAGTTTTCAGATCCCTTAAAGAAAAGAATCCCAATACTAATGGAGACAAGGACATTGCTAGTAAATTTGATTGGTCATAAAAAGAAAAATCTTAGGCAAGGTTTAAACTTAATCTTAAAATTTCAGATTTGAAAATCTTAGTCTCTATACTATTAAATGATATCACGATCGAAAATGTTGTCAATCTGAGTCAAAATCGCAAATTACCGATCAGGCTCATGGGTTGTTCCAACTTTGTTGGATGTCTTCTTTCTTTCCCCCAAAGATGTCTCTTTTATAAAATAGTGGAGTACACTTTATTAAAAATAAAATTATTCATCTATATTATATATTTTTTTGTATGTTTCTCATGCATACATAATATGTAATCTCTAAGTTTGTTTGTTCATTGGTTGGCTAATGATCGAGGGAATCTACAGATCCAATCTTGGCCTGCCTTACGGCTTTGCACATGGCCAATCATTTTCTCTTTATAGTTCTTGACAACCAATGCTTATAGCTTAAGAGATAGCAAAAAACTATATCATGGTAATCCAATTAATCATTAAATATTTATTAGGTATCTTAAAAAATACTAGTGATCGACATTTACTAGTCGACTAGAGTTCAAACTTTTAATTGTGATTTTGGTGGTTGATGGTTTCTGTTAATAAAAGTGGTAAAAGCGGTAGCATATCACAAGTTTAACATGATCATGAGTCTCCTTTAAATATTTTAGTTATGAATAAGCAAAATATTAGTAAGTAAGATTCTTTATTACATGATAAAAGATTAATTTATTAGTTGCATTCATTAAAGGAATCATTCATTCATTGAACTAAAACAGTGGGATTAGTGAGCTTTATTTGGCCACCTAAATTAGCTAACATTGTAAACTAATAAAGGATTCGTGTCTGCGTAAAGTACTTTTAACGTTTGTTATACGGTGTTTTCTGTTCTCACTTAGACCATGTGCAATGGCGTAGTTTTGGGCCGTTTCTGGCATTTGTTGTTTAAAGTTAAATAAAAAATAATCCAATACTGAAGAAACGACACTTTAAACAGGACGTTTTTCGTCCGTCTATTTGGACACGTGGAAAGTGGTGATTGGGAGAAGATTTTGGGTAGGGTTAACACAAAACACTTTCTCGAGAGAAAGTTCTCGAATTCTCTCTTCTATCTCGACGGCGACGAATTCCCGTCGTGTCTTTCTTCCTCTTTTCCACTGATTTCAAGCCGAAAACGATCTTCTATGTCTCCCGAAGCTTGTCCAGCGGTTCAATCGTGCGAAATAAGGTTTGTCATCTTCCTTCAATTTGAGATTTCGCTGATTTGCTTCAGGGTTATCAATTAGTCTCTGTGTATAGGGTTATCGAAATAAGGTTTGTCTCTGTGTATATGGTCTTTGTGTTTGTGTGTATGGTCGATTAGTCTCTGTGTATAAGGTCGATTAGTCTCTGTGTATATGGTCTCTGTGTATAGGGTTATCGAAATAAAGGTTTGTCATCTTTCGCTGATTTGCTTCAGGGTTATCGATTTGTCTTCTTCCTCCAATTTGAGATTTCGCTGATTTCGCTGATTTGCTTCAGGGTTAGTCTCTGTGTATAGCTTGTTCCAATTGTTCTGTGTAGGATTATCGATTTAGCTATAGTTTATTCTCCGGTAGTAACTCAACAAAAGTAGTTGTAACTCATAAAAAAGTTGAATCCCTTTAGCTCAGATTCAGATTTGGTAATAACTCATACGAACTAGCTGTGTAATGTATAGGGAAAGAGACTAGTAATGTCTAGTTAAATAGCCTGGTTAATTGCTATGCTTGCTGTGTAATGTATACGAACTAGCTGTGTAATGTATACGAACTAGCTGGTCCTGGTTGGTGACATTTTGGTCTGGTTTGTTCATAGTTTCTTGTTTAGTCACATAAATTGAATGCTTTTGTGAAGTGTACTTCTCATAAATTGTGATTAGACTGTGGTTGTTAGCTCATTATGAATTGTTACTTATTGCAAGTTACCTTTTAACCTATTAAACCCCAACCATCTTCTTTCTATTTCCATCATAAATCTCTTTCATTTTGTAACCCCTTTTCAGTTCTAATCGCGTCTCTTATCTAATCCATTCTCTTATCTAATCCCTTCTCTTCTCTACTCATTCTCTAAGATTCTTCATATGGATTCTACGAATCCCTTTTATCAGTCTTCTTCTTACTTAAACCTGCTTAACAGTCAAGAAGAAGATGGTATAAATGAAAACTTTCGTTGGGAAAGTTATCCACCTTCTGGACAGAACAACTCACAAATGCCTCCTCACAGCTCCCAACCTTCTGAGGCGCCAACTCTTTCTCAAGAAACACCATTGGAGCGCAAGGAGAGAAAGACATGGGCACCTGCTGATGATGAAGTCTTGATCTCCGCATGGCTCAACACTTCAAAAGATGCCATTGTTGCAAATCAACAAAAGAGAGGAAGCTTCTGGCAAAGGATTAGCCGGTACTATGCTGACTCTCCTCATGCTAGAAATGGTGGTGAACAGATGCTGGTGACACATTGCAAGCAGCGTTGGCACAAGATAAATGACCAAACTAACAAGCTCTGTGCGGCAATCGCAGCTGCAGAGAGACTGAACAGCTCTGGTCATTCTGAAAATGATATCTTAAAGAATGCACATGATATCTACTTCGCTGACCATAAGAAGAGGTTTAACCTTGAACATTGTTGGTGTCTGTTAAGGTTTGAGCAGAAATGGCTCAGCCTTAACACTATTAACATGCCTCCATCTCAGCCTGCAACAAAGAGGAAACCAGCTGCTGAAGGTTCACAAGCATCAAGCTGCAATGTTGAGGACTATGAGAAAATGCCAGAAGGGATCAAGGCTGCAAAGGCAAAGAGGAACAATGCTCAGTCCACAAACATGAAGACTCTCACTGAGTATAAGAGCATGTGGGATGTCAAGAAAAAGGAATTGACTGAAAAGGAGAAACTACAAAAGCTGGCCATCCTAGACACTCTGTTAGCCAAAAAGGAACCCTTGAATGCGAGTGAAGAAGTTATCATGAACAAGATAGTGTCCCAGTATTTCTGATATTAACTATGTGTTTGTTGTTTGTATTTCTTGCTTAATTTCTATGCATTGTATTTCCTGTTTTATTTGTATTTCATGTTCTAGTAACTCGGCTTTTGTATTCCATGTTTTAATCTGAATCTATATAAGTCTATTTCATGTTCTAGTGACTCGGCTTTTGTATTCCATGTTTTAATCTGAATCTATATAAGTCTATTTCATGTTTTAGTAACTCGGCTTTTGTATTAACTCACTTAATCAGATTGTGATTTCTTTTTAACATTTGTTCTATTAAGTCTAATCTGCTTCTTCTTGTTTATCTTCAGGTTAACTCAGAAATGGGCCAAGACTATAGCTACTCTCAGCCTGAGTCATCCGATCAGTATGATAGGTACTCAGAGGACACTGCAGAGAGAGAAATAGAAGCTTTGATTCTTATGGATGAAGCAGAGAGTACGTTCATCAATGCTGAGTCGAGGCAATACCCACCTCAACCTGAGGTTGAGCATGGATTCCCCAAGGTATGCTACTGTGGTGCTCAGCCTATTCTATCCAACTGCTACAACATAAGGTATGTGATTTTAGCTGTTCTGTTTTTAATGTTATTGAAGTTTAAGTTTTACTATATATGATAAATCTGTTACTTATTGCAGGTTCTTCACATGTCCAAATGTCGATGATGGAGAGATGCATATTCACAAGTGGTGGGATGTGGCTGTAATGGAGGAGCTGAGAGACAGTGATAGACGATATGAAGTGATGGCTGAGAAGGTAGATTACTTAACCTTCTTCAATGACTATGAATCAGACATCAATCAGGTTAGAGATCAGAGTTATGCAACTGAACAGAAGATGGTATGTTAGAGAATGTAGTTTCTGAGCTACGTAAGGAAAATAGGTTTAGAAATGTAACTGATTTGCTGGTTGTTGGTGTAATGGCTATTTTCGTAGGTCTTCTAGGTATCTTGTTCATGTCTACTTAAATCAGATTGGAGACATTTAGTTAGGGTGCTCATGTAATGTAATTACTCGGATGTTCTGCTATGCCTTTTTAATGACTCTGCTTTTGTAATGGCCTTTGTGTTTGTTTGGATAATCTAATTTTCTGTTTTGTAATGACTTTCTCTTTGCATTAGGTACTTGTTGTTACACTATAGAGTCACATATTCTTCATTATAAAGTTGAGGCTCACGGGTTCTCACAGGATGTACTATGTTTCTTGGCAGTATTTATTTTTAATGTCACGGGTTACACAATTGCAAGCAGACCATAATGCAACACCAATTTATAATATCACGGGTTACACATTGAAGCTCACTAGTCTTCCATTATATATATGCGACCATAATGAAACACCAAACAATATCAAAGCAACAAAACATTCACACGAGCAATCATTGTTTTCTCAATACAAGTTATTTCTTCCTTTCTCTTCAATACAAGATATCTCTTTCTCCTCAATACAAGATCTCTCCTCAATACAAGATCTCTCTTCCTTTCTCTTTTTTTTTTTTATTATTTGAAATGGGATCATCTTCAAACCATTATCACTACCAAGGAGATGATGATCATTATCACTTCCAAGGAGATGATGGTGATAATTTTGATGCTTATTTACAAAATATTTATGATGTTTCGCATATTATTCCAGAACCAAAGGAGCCAAACGAAAGGATTTTTATCGAGAGAAACCGGGAAGAAGGCCACAATAATCTTTGGAATGATTATTTCAGTGACACTCCAACATTTCCAGAATATTTATTCCGGCGACGGTTTCGCATGCACAAGCCATTGTTCATGCGTATTGTGCAACGTCTCTCTACCGAAGTCGAATATTTCCGCCAAACCCAGGATGCAACCGGACGGGCTGGTCTATCACCTATACAAAAATGTACTGCAGCAATTCGTCAATTGGCATATGGTAGTTCCTCTGACAGTGTTGACGAGTATGTACGAATTGGTGCTTCAACAGCTCGGAAATGTTTGCACGAGTTTACCGCCGGCATCATCCAAGTGTTTGGAGATGAATACCTAAGACGTCCTACACCGGAGGACCTAGAAAGACTACTCTATCAGAATGAACAGCGTGGATTTCCCGGGATGGTTGGGAGCATTGACTGTATGCATTGGAGGTGGAAGAATTGTCCCACGGCTTGGAAAGGCATGTATTCACGATCAACCGGAAAACCTACAATCGTGTTGGAAGCGGTAGCTTCGTATGACCTCTGAATATGGCATGCTTTTTTTGGAGCTCCAGGTACTATGAACGATCTTAATATTCTTGATCAATCTAATGTTTTTGATGACATAATAACCGGTCAAGCTCCGGAAGTCAACTTCGTTGTCAACGGAAGGGAATACATTTTGGTGTACTATCTCACTGATGGTATTTATCCGAATTGGGCCACTTTTATTCAATCTATCCGACTTCCACAAGGTATGAAAAAATCTCTCTTTTCTAAAAAACAAGAAGCTGTGCGGAAAGATGTTGAGCGTGCCTTTGGAGTCTTGCAAGCTAGATTCACCGTTATTAAAAATCCGTCTCGTTTATGGGATAAATACAGAATGACAAATGTTATAAGAGCATGCATAATACTCCATAATATGATTGTCGAAGATGAACGACATACATACAGTTTTCGAAACATTGTTTCTGAATTTCAACACGGAGAATATGTGGATCAAACATTTACCGTTGGTGCCGCCGGTGTGGGTTCAAATATCAGCACTACGATTACTCATTAAACAAGACTTCGGGATAAACAAGCCCATGACCAACTAAAACATGATTTGATTGAGCATATTTGGACTAACTTTGGACATCTTCCGGATAATAAAGATTAATTTTAAAATTTTTATGAATTGAATAAAATGTTTGTTTTTACTTCTGATGTTTTTATGTTTTATGTTTTCTGTTTTTAATGTCTTAATTGTATGTTTTTGTTTTTCAACTTTTTGTAACTTTGTAATTTTTTTATTTTATCAATGTTAATGTTATATGTTTTATTTTTATTAAATCTTTACTGTAAATTTACTTTTTAATTTAAATAATAATGTTTAAACTTTCAAAATATTATTATTTTATTCGGGAGATCAAATACAAATAGACAACAATGCTCGTACTAAAAATAAGAACCTTTCAAAATAATAATATTAAATTTTGGGGACCAAAAACCAGTGGACACCAATGTCAATGGTCTTAATATAGTTATTAGACATTCAATTTGAAAGTGCATGAGGAAAAAACTATATTTTTGCAGGTCACTCGAGATGGTATTACTATTAACATGAAGATGAAATTCTACAAACAAAATTCATAAAGAATTGTAGGTCACGCAAAAAAAAAATATTTAATAGAAAATGGTGTCTTTTCATTAATTGCACTTGCAACCACTTTTGTACTTTAAATTTACGACTATTAATGAATAGAATAAAGCAATGCAAGATGGAGGGACTAGGATCCCTACCTACGCCTTTCTAATTTCTACAAAATGTGGGATAAAGAGGACAAAGATGTTATGTTTTCTTTTGAAAAATAAACTGTGAATTAATTGAAAATGTAAGATGAGCATCAATGCAAAAAGGAAAATTAAAACCAAAGGTACAGTATATAGTAAAGATTTGTTTTCTTGAATTGAAATAAAGATTATTTATGGTTTCCTTCAAAAATATTCATGAGCCTATATATGATCAAGAATTCAAGATCAATTCAATTGTTTGGTATATTAAGAAAAGAGTATTATCATATCACCTATGATTACTCAAATCCCATATATTACTCTAATATACATTAATTATATTATTCTATGTAATCTTTTTAATTATGTCTTTTAAAACAAAAAATATATATAAAAAAAGAAGCACTTGGTTTAGATTCAGAGGTTTAAAAAGGTAGACTTGAATAAAAAAAATTCGATGGCGTAGATTCAGAGGTTCATGATGAACTTGATTGTGGAAACACTTGGATTAAAAACAAAAATAAACAAAAGAAATACATAGCTTAGAAACAGGAAATGGACCGATCGTTAGATTGTGGCTTAGGTTTGTATTATTATTGTTATTATATTATCAAAAATGAAATGATACAACTTATATATAAACACAAACCATAAGTTAATCAACTTAGTTAATTAATTTGCTTTTGCATAACTTTTCTAATGTTAAAATAAATATACAATTGTGGAAATGTCTAAATTAAGTTGTTGCATCGAATAATTCGCCGTGTTGTATGTAATTTTGCACACATGCAAATAGATGATTGTTCTTCAGTTTGTGTATTACGAGATAATTGGCCACAACAATTGATGATATAATTAATGAGAAAAAAACCCTATATATAAATAATGTGTAATTTGTCAACATTTGTAGTGTAGTTGTTTTTGTTAATATTTTTTTTTAACTATATACTTAAATTGAAATTTTTCTGATTGCTACTTTTGGATAGAGTATATAAAAAATAAAATAATGTGCAAGTTTGTAAGTTAACTGCTATTTTACTAAAACCTGTCTGATACTATTGTCTCTCATTCTCAGCCGTTCAATGTGGCCAGAGTGGGGTCTCTATATTTTGTACAAAGTACGTCGCAGAATTTTACAAGTGGAGCTCTCTTGCTTTTGTTATTCAATAATTCTATTAATACACCAAATGCTTATTAACTTTTGAAGTTGCCTAAACACACATATATATATAGATTCCACTTTTGATTTGACCAAAATACAAAAAAAAACAGATGGTTGAAGTTAAAATTCGATTTGTGTAAGATGACCGAATATTAAGGACATTTATTGAGCGCAACATATTCCTTCCAACATATTCCATGGTTTGTTTATGCAAAACTTCATATTTTCATTAATTTTCTTACACTTGATCTCAAATCAATATGAAATTTTAATTCTTTAAGTTTTGCGAATGTTACATGAATTTCATACAAAAAAATACAGTTTTTACATAAATGTTGTGTTAGAATAATATACAATTTAAAAGACTATGATTTCAATATAATTGTAGACAAGTCCCTAATTTATGTTAATAGAAATATGAAACATAAAGAAGTTTCAAATTAATAAGTAAACTTTGTGTGAAAAGTGTAAAAATAAAACCGAAAATAAAACATAGAATATTTGGAATAAATCCTCAGCATAGAAAATAAAAAAGTATTGCCTTCTAACTTAGTTATATTTTTACTAAATGTAGCTATACGATCATCCAAGAATATATTTTTGTTTTTTTGGAAAAAGACGAATATTGGGTTTTAAATCTCTATATATTAAATATAGGGGATACTTTTGTAAGAAATACATAACATAGGTGCCGTATTTAAAAAAGTTATTTTCTGTATTCTGTCACATTCTTTTGTAGTCTTCTGCTCAAAGATGCTATATATACTCCTCCATTTCACTCGGTGTGAACCTTATAGCAAAATCTCTAATTAATTAATCCCTAAACTAACGGTTAATTTTTTTATTAAGTAATTAAAATTGAAACTTAATCAGTGATTAAGTTTAGAGATTAAGAGGAGGGTGAAGCAGTTGCATGGCAAAGGGTCGTAAGCCGACGACGACGATGAGCAGAAGCGATCGATACCTTGGAAGCTACGGCTACGGTGACAGTCACGGTGCTTCCGTCACCGACGAACTAGAGCTCGCCGAGGAAGACATCTGGTCACCGGCCGTCATTCACGACACCACCGCCGAGACAGACGAGGCATACCATGCGTGGAACTTACGCGCTACCTTGGGAAAAAAGGGGCGCGTGGGAGGGTTGTCGCTAGCTTTCGAGGGCTCTTTAGCTGCGCCGCCGCCGTCTTCGTCTCCGATCATCGTGCATCAGATAAACGACGGAGGAGATGAAAACCGGAGGAAGCTGGCGTCGTCGGCGCCGGTAAACGTGCCGGACTGGAGTAAGATATACCGAGTCGACTCGGTTGAGTCGATACACGAGTTGGACGAGGACGATGATGAAGAGGAGTCTAGGATGATGATGCCGCCGCACGAGTACGTTGCTAAGAGCCAAGCACGACGGAGCAGGAAGATCGGAGGTGTAGACGTCGGCGCGTCGGTGTTTGAAGGCGTCGGAAGGACTCTCAAAGGCAGAGAACTAAGACGCGTTCGCGATGCGATTTGGAGCCAAACAGGGTTCTACGGCTAAGTATAAATTAATTAATATTTTAGATTTCAATTAAAATTACTTGTTTTTTTTTTTTGGTAATAATTAAAATTACTTGTTTTTGTCAGTATAGAAGTAATTTTGTGATTTTGCATATTTTTTTTTTTTGTAATGAACGAGGCCGAAATTTCAAGTTCCTCGTATGTTGTTGTTTTTGTCTATAAGTATATATTGAATTGCAGAAATAATTTTGTCTTTAATTAGTTTAATTAGCTGGGAGTTACATAAATTATTTTAAGTGCAACATGAGTTTTAAAAAACATAGAAGAAAACGACATATAAAAGATATATAAAATCATCTGGACTAAAGTAATAAGTAGTTTTTATTTTATTCCCACAATTATAATTCCATGATTTAAATTCAGATTTATGAAGATCAGATGCTGTCTTCAAATATTGTAACGCTCCAGGCTTACTTAGATATAAATTTAATAATCTGATTAATAAATGTTAGATTATTAATGAGCCTTTAGGTATAAAATATAAATAATCAAATTAAGTAATTGATATCATGTGGAAAGGGAAGTTGTATAATAACAAGAACAGATGTGTCCTTGAAACATAATTTATGTAAACAGTCCAAAGAATCCACTCCAAAGTGGGCACTTCACGAGCCAGAAGAAGACACTATTTTTTTTTTTTAGTTTTATTTGTCTTTTTATCAGCAAAGACCATGATGGTGAATCAATGGCTTAGCATATACATTGAAAATAATAATTTTTAATGGATCACTAATTAATGAATTTTGACATTTTTGTTGTTAAGTAGATCATTATGATATTAAAAAAAATAATAATTTGAGAATACCGCTTTCAGTAAATTTGCGATGCACGAACATTACCATATTATCTAAACATTTCATATATCAAATGGAGTTGTTTATAATATGAATAAGACGAATCAATGTAAGTTACAAAAATGTATTTTCATCATATATGTCTAACTGTAGAAATTGTAAAGCTTTGAGTTTGAGGGTACATTTTATAAATCTTCATTTGGAAAAGATGACGTACATAATTAAAATGGTAACGTGTTTTGTTAACTTTTTTTGTCAACTAAATACTAATGTGTAATGTTTAGTGTGTGAAAATGGCAATGCATGGTGTCATATTCTCTCCTTCCTCAGTTCCTCCATTTCTTTTCTCCAATCTTTTGTTATCTTACCCAAAAAAGAAAACTATTAAAGAGAAAAAACTAATATGATATGAGATGATGGTGAGAGGAAAATCGATGATTTACACAATTTTTAAAGGGTTTGATTAGTAATCCTATACTATTGTAGTATGGAATATACTGTTTTGTGTTACCAATCAAACCCAACATACCAAAACATTTATATGAATATGGTAT
This sequence comes from Camelina neglecta, assembly GCA_023864065.1. Lineage (NCBI taxonomy): Eukaryota > Viridiplantae > Streptophyta > Magnoliopsida > Brassicales > Brassicaceae > Camelina > Camelina neglecta. The sequence goes on from CM043456.1 coordinate 31,465,809, forward strand.
TCAAACTTCTAGTTTCTAGACAACAATAAAAAATGGCTAAAAAATGTATTATGCTTGTATATTATTAAAAATAAGTAAAAAAAATATCATAATCAATATTAATATAATAAAAATATCTCTAAATTACATAATTACACAAATTTGTTTCCTTCATTTTATTTGACTAATTTTATTTAATTGAATATCTTTAAAATATTGTAGTGAGATGCATATATAAATTAATAGCAACATATGGTTTGATTATGACAAGACAACCAATATTCTGGGAATATGCCAATTATCCTTACAATAAGAAAAAAATATGATGTAGAACTCAGTAGCCCACTAAGTTTAAATGAATCTTTTAATGTTACAATAAGAAGATAAGCAAAAAGAAAAAAAGTTCTGTATTTTTGTTAGGTTATATGAGAAGAAGAATATTATTTTGTCCAAATATGCGCAACTCCTCCAGTCCCCCACATACACAAACCGACCCAACATTCACTTTTGACTAAATGAGTTACATATGCAAAGTAAAGTGGATATTTATGCTTACAAACATTACGTGTAACTATATCATACGGTCACTTGATCCTACAACGTAGTTTTGATTAGTACGCTTTGATTATTATAAGTTCCAGGTGATTTCTAAATCAACTATAGTTGATCAATGTCTCTCCTTGAAGCGTATTTCAATGGGTACTATAGATTCAAGACTTGCCAATTATAATATGTGTGAAATGCATACATTGTTTCTTTAACGTATACTCGAACCATAAATAATGGGAGTTCATTTCTTTTCATAAACAATTGTTTGCATAAAAAAATCGAAACCTTATCGAATCGTATATCAATACCTAATAATGTTAAGGAAGACAATGAATGGAGTAATGTGTATAATAGTGAATTAGTGATCAATGAGAGTGAGTGACATGAGTTTGGAGACTGTTGTGTCAAAGTATATAATAGAGGCAAGTTTGTCGAAAATGTTTTGGGGTCTCTTTGGCTCTTTTGGCACTCTGCCTTTATTCAGAAAAAGTCCCTTTGAATAGAGAGTTCTCTTCATGCTCTCATGTCTCTTCCCAACCTCTCTATTCACCGTTCATTTAATAATAATTTAGAATCTTTAATTATATTTTTTTTTGCCGACATGTTTCTGTTGAAAATATTATGTTTTAGAAAAGAAAACTGATGAGAGATCAATTACATCCCACAAATGTATATGACAGAAAAAAAAAACACCTACAGAAAATTAGATGACCCTTTTTTTGACAAGTGTCAGGGCCAAAAAATAGAGATTTCCGAAAGTGAAACTACTTAATTTAAGAAAAGAGAAAATAAACGCTCTAGAGTTTCTCTTTATAGTCTTTTAGCAATAGTAATGGATTACAATTAGGTCCATCAATTTCACTATTACATTACTTTTTTTTTTTGGTTAAAATTATTGCATTACTTACAAAGCTAAAAAATAGTACATTTTTATAGTAAGATATTTTAGTGTTTGATATGATTCTCTATAATAACAATTATACGTTCATTGACTTGATGCTTTATAGTTGTAATTAGATTCTCGAAGAACTATATATAGTTACTTAAACTGCATCTTGTTGGGAAAAAATTATTCTAAACATACATTATACATCCGAATTATAAGAGTATCTTTACAAGGAGCCAATGGTTTTCGATCCTCAAATATTGTCACATCTAAAGCTTCAACAAAGCTCCTTATGCTTTGTATTCTATATATCATTTTTTTCAGTGCAAAAACCTTTTTTTTTTAATATATTATTCACCACCAAAACCAATTTCTTAAATTACTGTGCTGCAGGTTTGTCACGAGAAGACACATTAAGAGAATGGTTTCAAGATGTGAAGAAGAACCTCCCATTCTGTTAGAGAGTTAGAGGGTTTCAAACACAGACACTTCTCTTGTGCCTAAACCGGAATTAAGACATAAAGTGAACCCTTGTGAGCGCTCCATTACCATATCTCCTTCAGATGATTATATGACAAGATAATGGTCTTGAGCAGCGACAGTGTTTTACGTTTAGATACAACAACGATGAATCTGGCTAAAGGCTAATCTGATTCTGAGTATGAATCTAGATAGGTTGTACTTTTGAGCAAACAGTCAAAAAGACTATATCCTTTTTCAAATATGAATCCGAATTGAAGTTTTTGTTTGTTTGTTTGTTAAGCGTTAATATTGATGTTACATATTTGGATTTAAACATATTGTAAAGATTTGTGGAGATGAAACAAAGAGTAGTTACAACTCCAAGCAATATATGTTGCATCTCTCCTTCTCCAAGCCAACTCTTTATATTATTAATCCAAGGTTAGTCCCCACCACAAGAACCCTCTGATTTTTGTGTTTTCATGTCTCAATGTTCAATACCTTAAGAGACATCTTGGACCACACTGTTTAAAATCTTAATAGGGAACTGGAGGACGCTACATTGGTGGTTTCTTTTCTGGATTTACAGACATGATATATATATGTGAAAAAGAAAAACTCACAAAACCAATATTTCTAGAAGTTAAAAGACCAAAACACCAAAATAGAAAACCAAATGTCATGTTTGAGACTTCCTGCGATGATAACATGCCTGCCACTTAAAAAGGCGCCATTAAATTGTTCGTTTTGTATAAACATTAGACTATTTTATTTTCTTGGTGGCCATGGAAATTTTCAAAGACACCACACGAAAATAATTTTAATATAGAGAACGAAATAACAAATAAGAATAAAATTATGCAAGCTGTTAAAATTTATATTCTTTTTGGTTTTATAAAATTTATATCTAACATTTGACTTATAGAACATATTACACTAACGTGCTTAGGTGTCCTTATTAAATCCAACAAATAGCTTAAACGCATCATCTAGCTAAGGCTATGTCCTAAAAATTTCCTTCTTCAATACAACATAAAAATGGCATGTCTTTGCATCAATCTGAAGAAGAAGCTCAAGAAACCAAAACAAGACAACAAAGAAGAACAAAACACAGAGTTACAGAGCAGAGAAATAACACCAAAACAACAACCTCGTCAAAGACAAACAGCTCCAAGAGCCACTTTCCAAATCGTGGTGCAGCCTCATAAACTACCACTTCCACTTCCAATTTCTCAGCCTCAAGAAAAACAAAAGGTAATGAATCATCCAAAACAAAGCAACTTGCAGCAACCAGAGCCGATCTTAGGGAAACCATTTGAAGACATTAAGGAGAAGTACAGTCTCGGTCGTGAACTAGGTCGTGGCCAATTCGGTATAACGTATATTTGTACAGAGATCTCTTCAGGCAAGAACTTTGCTTGTAAATCCATCTTGAAGAGGAAACTCATCAGAACTCAGGCAAGAATCTTATAAACCCTCACATTTTTACATTACTTTGATTTGAATAAGAGTACTAATTTCCAGAGATTTGATTAAATTTTTGACTTGACAGGACAGAGAGGATGTAAGAAGGGAGATACAGATAATGCATTACTTATCAGGACAACCAAACATTGTTGAGATCAAAGGAGCTTATGAAGACAGACAAAGTGTTCATCTAGTAATGGAGCTTTGCGAAGGGGGTGAGCTCTTTGATAAGATCACTAAACGAGGGCATTACTCAGAGAAAGCAGCCGCAGAGATCACTAGAAGTGTGGTTAAAGTAGTACAGATATGTCATTTCATGGGTGTGATTCATCGCGACCTTAAACCCGAAAACTTCTTGTTATCTGGTAAAGATGAAGCTTCCTCAATGCTCAAGGCTACTGATTTTGGTGTCTCAGTTTTCATCGAAGAAGGTATATATAGCCAAAATGGGGAAATATGCTTATCATAAATGGATAAACTTTCTTTCTTGCAACCTAAGAAACGATCTTTATGCTGTTTCTTCCTGTTCAAGAAACTATTACTCTGGTTCTGTTTTGCCTCTTTCTTCAACTGCTATCTGATTTTGAATGAATCTAAACCGATCCGTTGTTTTCAGGGAAAGTGTACGAAGACATTGTCGGAAGTGCATATTACGTTGCACCAGAAGTTCTGAAGAGAAATTACGGCAAAGCAATAGATATATGGAGCGCCGGAGTTATTCTCTACATTCTTCTCTGCGGCACTCCTCCATTTTGGGCCGGTAAAGTGATCTTTGCTTACCTTTGTGCCTTGACGAAACTGAACCACACTTGGTTTGGTTTTGTGATTTCTCTAGTTTAGTACGAGTTCTTACATTTTTGGTTATTGTGTGCAGAGAGTGATAAGGGGATATTTGCGGAGATTTTGAGAGGGGAGATAGATTTTGAGTCGGAACCATGGCCATCGATTTCCGAGAGTGCTAAGGATTTGGTGAGGAACATGTTAAAACATGATCCAACAGAACGGTTTACTGCAGCTCAAGTCTTAGGTTAAGCCTTACTAGTACATATATTACTCGGTTTTGTTTCGGTTAACTGTTTAAAATCAGGGAAATTGAACCGGTTTTGGTTCTTTTCTTTAGAACATCCGTGGATACGAGAAGGTGGAGAAGCTTCTGATAAGCCAATTGATAGCGCGGTTTTGTCGCGGATGAAGCAACTCCGAGCTATGAATAAGCTCAAGAAGCTTGCACTAAAAGTAAGTATTTTCGAAGAACTCGGTTTAGTGGTGAAGTTAGACCGGTTTTTTTGATTCATTGGTTTGATTTGGTTTGGTTTTAGTTTATTGCGCAAAATCTAAAAGAAGAGGAACTCAAAGGTCTCAAGACAATGTTTGCAAACATGGACACTGATAAGAGCGGTACAATCACATACGACGAATTGAAATCCGGACTGGAAAAACTCGGTTCGAGGTTAACCGAAACCGAAGTTAAACAACTCTTGGAAGATGTAAGGGTTTTGTGAATTTTTTTTCCTAACTTGTTTAATAAACCGGTTTAGATTAATTTGGTTAATGTGTTTCGGTTTAGGCTGATGTCGATGGGAACGGTACGATTGATTACATTGAATTCATCTCAGCTACGATGAACCGGTTCAGAGTAGAAAGAGAGGAGAATTTGTTCAAAGCTTTCCAACATTTCGATAAAGATAACAGCGGGTATGTAAAACCGATATGTACCAAACTCATAAATCAGACTTTAACCGGATTAACCAAGTATGTACATGTATTTTGTAGGTTTATTTCAAGACATGAACTAGAAACAGCAATGAAAGAGTATAATATGGGAGATGATGCCATGATCAAAGAGATTATCTCAGAAGTTGATGCTGATAATGTAAGTCAAATTTTATGAAATATTTAATATATAATTTGATAATTTAATGATATTTTTAAAAATTTCTAATTCATTATTGTTTGTTTTTTTTTAAAAAAGGATGGAAGTATTAATTATCAAGAGTTTTGCAATATGATGAAGAAGAGCTGCTCATCAAAATCACAACAATCGAAATTGGTTCAATCCATTTGAGGAGGACCATATATTCCTAAAGTCTTTTTTTTTGTTTTTTTTGGTGTGAAAATTATAAAATTTGTTTAGTACATAAATTTTCCAGTGTAATTTGGATAATAATAAACTTTCCAAAATTGATAATAATACTCCACATAAATTTTTTGGGGTTTTTTTTTTTCCCTAAATTAACCAAATTCCATAGATGATTTTGTAGACCAATTTCGGTTTACACTTAACCGGTTTGTTATTGCGATTTTAAGGTTTTCGCTTCGTCTGGCTCATTCACTAAACAAGGGTACAGTTTTGACTTTTGAGATTTATCGAATCGAAGAGAGAAGAAGGTCGAATCTTTTTCAATACAGTTTGATAATCGCATTGCCTTGTCTTTGTTATGTATTATTTACTTCTCCATAGAAGAGGGTTGGTACAGTTGAAGAAATGGCTTAATTTGAGTGTTGTTACAGTCCAGAGAACCTTGTGCAAAAGGCAACTGCTTTGTCCAATTCGTTCTCTTCTGTTGCTAGTGCTGCTGCTGATGTTGTGAGTCTTCAAAAAGGTAAGAACCTTACAGTCTCTTACCTCGTTGGTTCACTTGGTTTCACTACAAAGCTCGCTGAATCAATCTCAAGGAAGGTTAGCTTTGAGGACAAGGCTAATCCGTGTTCTGTTTTGGGTCTTCTTAAAATTCATGGGTTCACTGATTCTCAGATCTCAAGCATTATTAGTGATTATCCAAAATTGCTTATAGCAGATGCTGAGAAGTCAGTTGCTCCCAAGCTTAAGTTTTTGCAGTCAAGTGGAGCTTCAAGCTCTGAGCTCACTGAGACTGTTTCAAAAGGTCCTAAAATCTTAGCAATGAAAGGAGACAAAACTATCAGTGTATACTATGATTTCGTCAAAGAGATTGTGGAAGCTGATAAGAGTTCCAAGTACAAAAAGTTGTGTCATTCTTTGCCAGAGGGTAGTAGGCAGGAGAATAAAGTCAGGAATATATTGGTTTTGAGAGACTTGGACGTGCCTCAGAGATTGTTATTCCCTTTGCTCATCTCTGATGGCCAACCTGTATGTGGGAAACATGGAGACATGTGATGATTTGGTTAGTTAGGTAGCTTAGGATAATATACTAGTCCACAGTGTAAGTGTTTCCACCAGAGTTGAGCTTATAAGGCAGAGAAAGATAGAACACAAATATATACAGCTTAAGAACAGAGTTCAAATAAGATCAAGGCAAAGAAATATATTCAAGTGGGTTTAATATGTCCTGATAGATTGAAATAAAACAAACTGCAAGATATAAAAACATGTTAGCATTAGGCAGATGAAAAAAAAAAAAAAACAAAAATAGTTAAAGAGCAGGGATCGAGAAGATGAGAATTTCAGATATTGACGGAAGCAGAATGTAAGACCTGAACGCTATATGAGTGTGAGAGAGGATCAAGTTTGTAGACAGCACCGGACCACACAACCTTCCCCCAAACCTCGTCTCCCTGGCGTCTCTCCATTGAAATCTCGGCAGACCAAAGCTCCAAACTCTCAGGATCTCCGAGATGGGCGTTCCAGAAGATGACAATGTTCCCAGCAGAGTTGCTACCGAGTCTGCTTATATCATATTTGACCTTGGTTGGTACAGAGTGCAAGCAAAGCAGTATCGAACCAGAGAGAGACCTTTGAAACTCTTCCAAACCTTTCACCTCTTTCCAATCCAACTCATCTGGCTCACACCATAGTATTCTCCCACGAGTACCACGACAGTACAACAAGTTCCCAATGGCACACCAATCGTTTCTGTTTCCTGACTTAGAATCCTGTTTCTTCCCTTTTCTCCATGTACCTTCACTTGGCAAGAAGTATAAGCTTTGATCCTCCTCATCAACAGCGTAAACCTTCTGCTCGATCACCACACTTTGGTGGATACCGTGGGGTATCTCTGGGATTGTCAAAGTACTCCAATTTTGAGTCTTTAGGTTAAATACCTCAGCCCAGTTTGAACCAAACTCCTCACAACCTCCAAAAACATATATTTTCCCGTTGAGCAAGCTTGCTGTTGGGGAAGCACGAGCCACCTTCAAGGATGGGACACGGTGCCATGTCTTAGAGAAACAATCGAGGAACCAGACATCAGAAGTGGGTTTGCCTTTTAGTACCCCACCGATCACGTAGAGTCCCCAATCCACCACCACGAAAGAGGATGACTCCGGAGCCTGATAAGGGTTCGATGGGATCGGCCTCAGCCGGCGAGTACGGGTGAGGAGGATGAACCAGCGTGGGTTTGGATCAGGAGAGATGCGTAAGCAGACGTAAAAAGATGCCTCGGTGCAACGAATAAGCGATCGTGCGCTACAGAGCTCATGGGAAAGTACGAGAGAGCGGTGTCTCTTGGAGACGAGGGATAAGTTCGCGTGGTCCAATCTTGAGACGCGAGCCATGCAACTCAAAGCCACCGCGTCTGGCAACGACGACCATGGCGTCGTCATCTTCCTCCTTTTACTCTGTGGTGGCATTCCGGTCATAGCTAATTGTAAATCACTTTAGAACAACTATGGAACTACAACTACTTTATATAATGGTTCTATGGTTCATGTTCCGAAAGCATGTCCTATTGTGACTTGTAAAAATTTAAAGTTTTCTTTTTGTTTACTTATTATTAATTATTAAATATGAACTAAATCCTTTTTCAAATATGAATCTGTTACGGGAGTTTTCTCGTTTGTTTGTTGAGCGTTAATAGCCGGTCTCTTAACATCGACTTAGGTATATATTTGCACAATTTGATGAGTTGGGTTTGTGAATTTGAATTTTATTTATCTTAGCGTATGGATTCACACAATGTTAAACATATGTAGAAATTGAACATACCCTCAAATTACCGAATTTTCACAAAAAGATATTGTCGTTGCAAATTATATGGCAATGATTTAATTTAATGTTTGGGACCTTTGGGTTATAATTTGTTTGAGAATTCAACCGAAAAAAATCCAAACTTTCCATAATTTGCCAAAAAAAACATGACTTTATGGTCTAGCCAAATAAATACTCAACTTTTGTTGATTTTCAAATATAATAACAAACTTTTCATTGACTTACCAAATTAGCACGCTGTTTATAAAATTAACAGAAAAATTTAACGTCATTAACAACACACGTTAACTGTTGGGCTTAAATCATACGACGTCGTTTTCAAATTCTTAATTTAAAAAAAAAATGCATCACCAAGGGTCGAACTCGTGTTCTGAGGGTACATAGGGAAAAATTATACCACTGAACCAACAGTAACTTTCAAATAATATTACAACTTACTTGTTTTTATTATATGAGTATACGGAATTAAAAAATAAAAATAATCAGAGTTTATCGACGTCGAGAGAGAAGAAAATCTTGCCGTAAAGCAAGCAGGTCGAACTTTTTTTTTTCTTTTCAACCTTCAATTCATAGATGACATAAATCTACTCGATTGATTTTTTTGTTGAAACTAATTTCTATTTGTACTCTTTTCCAGAACTTAAAATTGTTCAGATTAAACCTGCAATTTAGTACCAAAATCTGGAAATTAACTAACAAAAACCTGCAAACTAACCAACTACAATAAGGAAAAACTGCAATTTCTATTCACTTACAAAACCAAAACTTAGAATTGTTCAAACCAAACCTGCAAGTAAGTTCCAAAATCTGAAAATTAACCTGTTTGTTCTATACCGCGGTCTTCTTCTCTCTCTCGACGACAAAGTCTGGTAAAGTCGATAAACTCCGATTATTATTATTTTTTTTTAATTCTGTGTACTCATATAATAAAAACAAGTAAGTTGCAATATTGTTTGAAAGTTGCCGCTGGTTCAGTGGTATAATCCTCCCTTATTTACCCTCAGAACACGAGTTCGACCCTTAGTGATGATTTTTTTTTAAATTAAGAATTTGAAAACGACGTCGTATGATTTAAGCCCAACAGTTAACATGTGTTGTTAATGACGTTAAATTTTTTTGTTAACTTTATAAACAGCGTGCTAATTTGGTAAGTCAATGAAAAGTTTGTTATCTATATTAACATTTTCACATCAGTTTTGTGAAAGAAGGCTTGGTCTTCTAACATATTTACAAGTATGCCATTGTCATTTATTATTAAATTTATAAATAATTTTAATAATATTCTTTCGTTAAATATCTTCCTATATTCATTATATCCACTTGATTTTGAGTTTCCTTTCCAATGAGATTCGATTCTTCTGCAAACAAATAAAACAACATTCAATTATTTTCCGATATAGAAACAAAAATATCTTAACGATTTATACTAATTGATTTTGCAGCTTTCCTTTCAAAATGCATGGATTTTGCATTAACTCAAACACCGTAAAACACACAATAATATCTTATAAACCATAATTCTATCCTAGCATATTTCATAAGCTCCTAACAAAAATTTACTCACCTTCCGAAATTGTGATATTTCCAAAGATATTACCTACTTGCTCACCAAGCTTATTTCTAAGCACTCACATAACACCCTACTTTCTCATTAACACTATAAATAGTTCTCTTTCACGGCAGCTCATAACAAAAGCAAAACCAAAAGCTTAGTTCCTATCAATTGTTTTGTTTCTTATACAATTTGTACTTATTTATTTTTGTTTATAACTATCGTGATTCAAGATCCAAAAGCATTGTAATGGTCATGTCACAACAATGTAAGTATCTAGACTAAAGGTTTGGCTTATTCGTATATTCTATTAAACTATTATAATTTGTTTCTTGATTTTAATTTGCAGGCTCCAAAACAAAAGACTATCAAGAAAACAACATAAGGCTGAAGAAGTTTCTTTTTAATGGCTATTATATTTTCTAAAAGATGTTTTTCGTTAGTCTTATTCTCAGTTCTAAAGGAAAGATGACATAAAGGTTTAATGATTGTGTGTATTCCACATGTTTAAGAACATAAGCTAATCTACAGAGTAAAGTACCTATGAATTTTTCATGTTAAAAGTATGATACAGTGAAGTGTATTTTTACCAACCTGTGATTAATTACAAAGCAAACAAATGATTATTTACTTTATAAAGTACAAAATGAGCCAGCGTACTGTTTTGATTTTGAAAGTGAATCTTATCATTGTCTTGAATCTGACAAACACAAATACCATGTTTGAATAGAAAACCGAAAACCATATAGTGAAAGGAGATTCAAAGTTGTTTACCTCTGTTACAGAGGCTCTGTATCGACTCCGAAGATTAATCTACAAAATTTGGATGAAGAATTTTTTGGTATCTATATAAACTGATGAAATTGTGCATGGATAAGCGATTTGGAAATCAAATCGACGAGAGGTAAGAGTCGAACGAAACAATGAAAGAAATCGTTGATTTGGATCTAGAGAGGCTTTCCTTTCTGATTTTTTTTTTTTTTCATTCGGCGGATGTTTCAAAAGTAACTCACTTTTTTTTTTTTTTTTTTGGCAATATTAACCCACTTTTCCTTTCTTATTCATGTAATCACTTTTTTTTTTGTAATAATAATTATTTCCATGTGTTTATATCTCTCTCTTTTTTTATTTTTTATTTATTATTATTACTTTTTTTTAAACAACAGACTACTATATATCTCTCTTTTATGTTAAAAATGTACATATCAAATATTTTTCAGTTTCTAATTGATTTTTTTGGTTTCACGGTTTTGTGGTTTATAGTTTTTATTTTTTTACAATTGACTTTAGTTCTTGGGATATAGTCTTGAATGTGTACCACATGATAAATATATTACTAGAATACACATGTAGGTGTAGCATGAGTTAAATTTTGAAAACACTAGAAAAAGTCCTAGAATTTTAATACTAAGATTAAAAATCTGTAAAATCTTATAAATTTAAATATAAGATTTTAAAAATTATCCTGGAGATTAAATTATAGAATAAAAGCCTTCCAAGATAAATGAATAAATTAATTATAAACTAATTTCATAAATTATATTATTGGCATATGAGTTTGGAATTTATTCACTTACACATTTATATATACACACTACATAGTAACATGATCTGTTTACTTTTACAACAACTAATTTTAGTTGATCAAATTCCAAATGAAAACAATTAATTTGTATTTACATCAAAACAATAAAATTACTTATACTTCCTACATATCTCTAAATTATTATATATATAAAAAATACACTAATGTGTTCTACTGCGGGTCAAAACCTAGATAAACATTATAACATCTATATTAAAAGTCAAAAAAATAATCATTTTATTAAAAATCATAAAAAATTGTTATAAAAGAAAAAATTTGTTTCATGGTAAACTACATGATAAATCCAATAACTTTTTATAATTATACAAGGTCAAAATTAATAAACAACCACAAAATAACAAACAAATATAACATAATTTTTCAATTTAAAAAATATAGTCCCGCGGGTTAAAATCTAGTTATATTTGAAAATCAACAAAAGTTGAGTATTTATTTGGTTAGACCAGAAATTCATGTTTTTTTTTGGCAAATTCTGGAAAGTTTGGATTTTTTTTGGTTGAATTCTCTAATTTGTTTCCATAAGTTGCAGCGGACATATTTAATTTTTTCATTTTTCACTTTTTCATATATTTAAAAACTAAATTTCCTAAATGTTACCAAGATAATTTGGCAAAAGCCAAAAAATAATTTAATTGGACATCCTGAATTGAACAGATGACCTTAGATATTCTTAACCATTTCTTTGACCATAAGACCAGCAAAACATTTTCTAGAGGAAGTCCAAAGTTTAATTTTTATAGGCAATGAAGCAGACTCATCAAAATTGAAACATTAAAATCCACGCGTTTATCCGTTTGGAATATAAAATAACTGTTTTACCCCTAACACAAATAAATTAATTTATCTTTTTCCAATAGTATTTTGATGTAATTGTTTTACAAAACTAATGTTGTTTTGTTAAAATACCTTTCAATTAATATGAGGGATCTTACCAAGCAAAACAATTATTAATAAACTACAACTTTTTTAATCATGGTTTTAAACGAAAACTATCTTATTAAAAAAAACTTAATTTTATTTGCGTAAAAAAAAAGAACTTAATTTTATTTAAGATTTTCTCAATGTAATATTATTATATGTAATATGTGAGATATTGACAAACTAATAATATTTCTTAAGAGAAAAAATGTATTTAATTAAATCATATATTTGTCAAATCCTTTGTATCCCATTTATACATAAACTTAAAAGTTTCTGCTGCATTATTTCGTACATATATTCCATCTTCTTGCGCTTGCGAAAAACATACGTTCGGTTTTCTACCCCCACATATGTTATGTATAAAACTTTCTTTTCCGATAAATGCGTTAAACGTTGCATGCTGCACATAATTAGGTCCCTGAAAATAATATGATGACAAAAAGTATATGTATTTCAAATCTACCATGTAAATATAAAAACGAGAAAGTATTATAAAAATAAAATTTGAAATTAATTACCTTCCATAAATTGCACCATATCAAAATTGTTGGAAATACTTTAAATTTGATTATCCATTCGGTATTGGAAGGAAGAAACGTAACTTTGGTCGATTTGTCTTGGCCAGATCTACAATTGACCATAAGTTTATTGTTATTTGCAAGATGATTTGAAATTTCGATGTTAAAATTTTTAAATATAAGAAGAGAATTTGTTTTTTGGATGGAGATGAAAAATAAGAATATGAAACAAATTAGAACTTTCTCCATCTTGTTATTTTATTTTATTCTCCTTACATGAATATGTAATTCATATACTTTTCACATACACATGTATTTAGGTATCTTCATTAATAATTTGTTGACTTCATACATTTGTATGTATGACTTAATTTTGTTAACTTCATAGCTCATACATTTATGGTCTTTTTCATAGTCTTTCCATTTCATATTTAATTATATAACTAAATTTTTATAAGGTTATTCTATAGATTTAGTATATATATATATATATATATATATATATATATATATATATATATATATATATATATATATTAGAAAATTTTCATTTGCATCTCTAACATTTTAACGTATTAAAAGTTACAACTATATAACTATTTTAAATCCCATTTATATTTTTACAAAATAACTATAGAATAATAAGAAAAATCAGATTTTGTAGAAGAATGCTTTTTTTTTTTTTTTTTTTTTTTTTTTTTTTTATCTACATCATCTTATATTTTCTTTATTGTAGTGAATTACACCTAATATAATGGACTTTTTTAATGTTTAATATATATATTTAGATTTAAGAATGTGATAGAAGTAAAAAAATAAATTGCACAAAATAATTTACCTTCCAAGACAACTTTTAATTTAAAGTTCAATGTTTCATTTCAATATCTGTCCGTGCAATTGTCTTCAAGGCTCATAAACCCTAGTTTTTTTTTTCCCCATCGTCAAATTTTTTATTTTTGTGAATTTGGGGTTTCGAACTCGAACACTCATCGATCTTTGCCAGGACTCGCGCGTCTACTCTTTCGTCTTCTCCCTAAGTTTGGAGAAAGCTTTGAGATTGCTTCAAACTGTGGCTTTTCTTACTTCTCTTCCACTCATTTACTTGTTCGGTGATTAGCTTTTCCCTTGTTGTCATGTATTCTATGATTCTCCATGGAAGAAGATTGGCCCAGTTGCAGAAATGGCCTAATTTTAGTGTTTCACTTCAAAAGGCAACAGCTTTGTCCAATTCCTTCTCTTCTTCTGCTAGTGCTGCTGCTGATGTTGTGAGTCTTCAAGATGGTCGTAAAGGTAAGAACTTTACAGTCTCTTACCTCGTTGGTTCATTGGGTTTAACTACAAAAGTCGCTGAATCAATCTCAAGCAAAGTTAGTTTCGAGGATAAGGTCAATCCTGATTCTGTTCTGAGTCTTTTGAAAAGTTATGGGTTTACTAAGTCTCAGATCTCCAGCATCATTACGGTTTACCCACGATTGCTTGTATTAGATGCTGAGAAGTCCGTTGCTCCCAAGCTTCAGTCTTTGCAGTCTAGAGGAGCTTCAAGCTCTGAGCTCACTGAGATTGTTTCTAAAGTTCCTAAGATCTTGGGGAAGAGAGGGCACAAAGCTACAAGTGTGTACTATGATTTCGTCAAAGACGTCATTGAAGCTGATAAGAGTTCCAATTATGAAAAGTTATGTCATTCTTTCCCACAGGGTAACAAGGAGAACAAGATTAGAAACATTTCGGTTTTGAGAGAATTGGGTGTGGCTCAGAGGTTTTTATTCCCTTTGCTCATCTCTGATAGCCAACCTGTATGTGGTAAAGAAAGATTTGAAGAATCGCTCAAGAAGGTTATTGAGATGGGGTTTGATCCGGAGACATCAAAGTTTGTTGAAGCTCTGCGTGTTATTTACAGAATGAGTGATAAAACTATAGAGGAGAAAGTTAATGTCTACAAAAGGTTAGGCTTTGGTGTGGCTGATGTATGGACGATCTTCAAGAAGTGGCCTTCTTTTTTATCATACTCAGAGAAGAAGATAACTCATACGTTTGAAACTCTTAAAGGGTGCGGTCTTCTCAAACATGAGGTTCTGTCACTGTTGAAGAAGCATCCAAAATGCATTTGTTCTTCAGAGCAGAAGATAGTAAACTCCATTGAAACATTTTTAAGCCTAGGATTCACCAGAGACGAGTTTGTTATGATGGTCAAGCGGTATCCCCAGTGCATCGACTATACTCCAGAGACGGTGAAGAAGAAAACTGAGTTTATTGTGAAGAAGATGAATTGGCCACTTGAGGCTTTGGTTTTGATCCCTCAGGTTTATGGATACAGTCTGGAGAAGAGGACTGTCCCAAGGTGTAATGTTATCAAAACTCTCATGTCAAAAGGACTGATGAAATACGGAAGTGAAGCACCTCCAATGTCATCTGTTTTGACAAGTACCGATCAGGTGTTTATAAAGAGGTATGTGATGAAGCACGACAAACTGGTGCCTGAGTTGATGGAAATATTCACTGGAGAAAATGGGAAAAAGTCAGAAGTCCTACGGCCAATCCTACAATGAGCAGTATTAAGGTCTGTATTTGTGTTAGTTTTAGATTCGTTAATGAATCTTTATGAGGAAGTGAAATGAGGAGCTTTATTTATAGACTTCTGTAATCTCAATTTGATGTGGATCTGACTCGTTTTAATATGCAATCCAACTTGGAAAATAACAAAAAGTTAGTTTCAATCTTTTTTGAGTCCTTGAACTCTTTTAGCGGCTTACAAACTATAGAGATATGTGTTTCTTTGCATTCACATTCTTATCTGAAATGCAGAAGCAAGGCAACTTAGCTAGTCAGGTAACTTACGATCAATCCTATGAGCAAGTTTTCGAAGATAATGGTGTTGTGATTCGAGACTTGATATCATAAAGAACCCTGGTTAGTAGTATTTTTCAGTTAAGGTTGCAGCCAAGGAGATTAACTTTTTGAGCTCCATCTTTAATCAAAAGAATATGACCCTTGTCCCTCTACATGGTTGTTAGATGATCGTCAGTTACAGTTTCATTAGCATTGCATGTTCTTAACACCTGAATTTATCCATGAGGAAGAGGTCCCCTTGCAAGTGCAGGTACAGATTTGTTTATAGTTAACCCACGCTTTTCATCTGATTTGTATTTTATTATTAGTTTAGCATATTTTTAAAAACAGAGGAATCCAAATTTCTTAAAACTAGGGTTTCACAATTGACTTCTGAATCAATCAAAACATGCGTAAGTGATTCCACTGATCATGCATCCTGTGGTACTACGGTGCACTGAGTTACAAAAATGGCCTAGTTTGAGAGTTTCAGTGAAAAATGCTTTTTCTAACTCATTCTCTTCTGCTGCTAATAGAGATGGTCGAAAAGGAAGATTTTTACAGTGCCTAACTTCGTTGATTCATTGGGTTTGATTACAGAACCGATCTCATCTCAAGAAAAGTTAGCTTCGAGGGCAAGGTCACTCCTGATTCCGTTCTGAAGCTTTTTACAAGTCATGGCTTCACAGATTCTCAAATCTCCAACATCATTAGGACTTATCCACGATTGCTTATACTAGAGATGCTGAGAAATCACTTGCTCCCAAGCTTCAGTTTTTGCAGTCAAGAGGAGCTTCGAGCTCTGAGCTCACTGAGGTTGTTTCGTCAGTTCCTGAAATCTTGGGAAAGAAAGCGGGTAAAAGTATAAGCAGATACTATGATTTCATCAAAGAGGTTTTAGAAGCTGATAAGAAGTGTTCCAAGTTGGAAAAGTTGTGTCATTCTTTGCCGGAGGGTAGTAAGCAGGAGAATAAAATCAGAAATCTTTTGGTTTTGAGAGAACTGGGTGTGCCTCAGAGGTTGTTATTCCCTTTGCTCATCTCTGATAGGCAACATGTATCTTGAAAAGAAAGATTTGAAGAATCCCTCAAGAAGCTCGTTGAAATAGGTTTTAATCCAACCACCTCAAAGTTTATCGATGCTCTATGTGTTATTCAAGGATTATGCGACAAAACAATAAAAGAATAGATCAATGTCTAAAAAAAGTTAGGCTTTTCTGTGGGAGATATATGGGCAATGTTCAAGAAGTATCCAATGTTTCTAGGAGTCTCGGAGAAGAAAATATTGAACTCTGTAGAAACATTTCTAGGCCTAGCATTCAACCGAGATGAGTTCATGGCAATGGTCAAATGCCATCCTGCATGCTTTGGGATATTCTGCAGAGTTGGTGAAGAAGAAAACTGAGTTTGTGGTTAAGAAGATGAATTGGCCGCTAAAGGCTGTGCCTTTGTTCCCACATGTATTTTCATACAGCATGGAGAAGAGGATTGTAGCAAGGTGTAAAGTAATCAAAACTCTCATTTCCAAAGGATTGCTCGGAGGAGACAAAGGAAGTGAACTCCCTTCAATGCAGTCTTGTCTTGATAGCAGTACACACCACTCATGATAACGTTAAGGAGTGTAGTTTTGATAATCACTTGTCTGATATCAGTTTATGCTTACATTGTAATTCAAATTCTTCCTTTTTTGTCTTTGAGGGGAGGAGAGTTTATTTGCTGCAGATATTGATTGTAATGATGCAATGCACCTCCTGTGTTCTTGCGAATTGGTCATAAAAAGGCCTTCTTTGTTCCTTAACCTTTGGTTTCCTGAGAGGCTAGTAATAAATTGTGTAATCCACTATTTTTAGTTTTTTACACAAGAGTAGTCAGTCACCAATGCAATGCTTGCCTAAGTTTTAGAGACCTGGGTTCGAATCCCAGCAGCCACACACAGAGTCACACACTGAGACTTTTTGTCTTTATTTATTTCATTGTGAGAAACGAGAAATCCTAGTTAATGAAATTAGGGTTTAAGGGGGTTGGTTAGCACTTAGCAACATCATACTGTATTTCTTCCTCATCAAAGTTTTGATTTTTCTGCGATTTAGGGTCTGACGGGCGAATAAAATGTAGAGTTGTTCTTCTCTGTTTTGTTTTTGTTGGGAGATTCTGATTCTAATCGTGAGAGAGAGAGAGAGAGTGTGCTTCGTATTCGAATTTCGTGGTGGTTAATCTCATCATCATGTATTCTCTGATACTCCATGGAAGACGATCCATTGAGTTGCAAAAATGGACTGATTCAGTGAAGCTTTTGCAAAATGCGTTTGCTTTTTCCTCTGCTCGTGCCGCTGCTGATGTGAGCCTTAGAGATGGTCGAAAAGGTAAGAACTTTACAGTCTCTTACCTCGTTGGTTCATTGGGTTTAACTACAAAGCTTGCTGAATCCATTTCAAGGAGAGTAAGCTTCGAGGTCAATGGAAATGCTGATTCTGTTCTGAGTCTTTTTAGAAGTCATGGGTTCACAGATCCTCAGATCTCTAGCATCATTATGAATTATCCAAGATTGCTTATGGTAGATGCTGAGAAATCACTTGGTCCCAAGCTTAAGTTTTTGCTGTCCAGAGGAGCTTCAAGCTCTGAGCTCACAGAGATTGTTTCTGAAGTTCCTAAAATATTGGGAAAGAAAGGGGTGAAAACTCTAGGCAGATACTATGATTTCGTCAAAGTCGTTATAGAAGCAGATAAGAGTTCCAATTTGAAAAAGATATGTCATTCTTTGCCACAGGGTAGTAAGCAGGAGAACAAAATCAGAAACGTTTTGCTTTTGAGAGAATTAGGTGTGCCTAAGAGGTTGTTATTCCCATTGCTCATCTCTGATGCTCAAGCTGTTTGTGGGAAAGAAAAGTTTGAAGAATCACTCAAGAAGGTTGTTGAGTTGGGTTTTGATCCCACCACTGCAAAGTTTGTCCAAGCTCTGCGCATTGTTCAGGGATTGAGCGACAAAACAATGCAAGAAAAAGTCAATGTTTATACAAGGTTAGGCTTTGATGGATGGGAGATGTTCAACAGGTATCCGATCTTTCTTGCACTCTCTGAGAAGAACATATTGAACTCCGTTGAAACGTTTCTAAGTCTAGGGTTCAGCAGAGATGAGTTTGCCAAGATGGTCAAGCATTTTCCTCCGTGCATTGGATTATCCGCGGAGATGGTTAAGAAGAAGGCTGGATTTCTGGTGAAGAAGATGAACTGGCCACGTACGGCTCTGGTTTCACACCCTGCAGTACTTGGATACGATATGGAGAAGAGGATTGTACCAAGGTGTAACGTAATCAAAACTCTCATGTCCAAAGGACTGCTCGGAGAAACAGGAAAGGAACTCCCTCCAATTGGGTGTGTTTTAAAGAATACTGATAAGGAGTTCTTAAATAGGTTTGTGAGGAAGTTTGATGACCAAGAGCTTGTGGCTGAGTTGATGACTATATTCACTGGAGATCATGCTTCATAGATCAGAAAGGCTAGCTAGTCATAGGATCTAAATGTTAATTTATGGTTTCTTGGTGAATCGTTTGGTGTTGAAGAAGTTTTGAATCTATTTGTTATGGCCTTTGTAAACACAATTATTTACTTCTCTTTGTTCATTATGAGAAGAAGGTAGTTTTCTCTTTGGTTATTAACCAAATTTTGTTCACAGCTTATGTCAAACATAAAGAGAGAGAGATAAAAGCAATTGGAACCGTTAGATTGATATGTTTTGAACAACTGGTAACCGTTGGATTCCTTTTTTTTTTTTGTTGGTCTTATTAAAAAATGATGCCATCACAGCAGAGCAGACCCTAGTAAAATCAATTTGATATCATAAACCCTAAAAAAAATCGTTTTTTTTGTTTTCTGTTCTTCCCCCTAACCTAAATTTGAATCCTTGAAAGATGAATGAGTCTTTTGTTCTTCTTCCGCACTCATCAGTAAGTTTGGAGAAATTTTGGGATTTAGTCTCCTCGAATTGAGTTAAGATTGATTAGTCTAATTGCTTCAAAGATTGAGGCTTTTGTTTGTTGGTTTTGTAATTGCCTTCTCTTTTGCATTGAATTGTCATGTATTCTCTGATACTCCATGGAAGAAGGTCAGTGGAGTTGCATAAATGGCGTAACTTGAGTGTTTCATTGCAAAAGGCATCTTCTTTATTCAATTCCTTCTCCTCTGTTGCTTCTACTGTGAGTCCTAGAGTAGGTGGGAAAGGAAAGAACTTTACAGTCTCTTACCTCGTTGGTTCATTGGGTTTCACTACAAAAACAGCTGAATCGATTTCAAAGAGAGTAAGCTTCGAGGAAAAGGCCAATCCTGATTCTGTTCTGAATCTTTTGAGAAGGCATGGGTTCACAGATTCTCAGATCTCCAGCATCATTACTGATTATCCAAAACTGCTTATAGCTGATGCTGAGAAATCAGTTGCTCCCAAGCTTCAGTTTTTGCAGTCCAGAGGAGCTTCAAGCTCTGAGCTCACTCAGATTGTTTCTACAGTTCCGAAACTCTTGGGAAAGAAAGGGCACAAAACTATTAGCGTATACTATGATTTCGTCAAGGAAACTTTACTTGATAAGAGTTGTTCTTCCAGTTATGAAAAGTTATGTCATTCATTTCCACAGGGTAATCTAGAGAACAAGATCAGAAACGTTTCGGTTCTGAGAGAGTTAGGTGTGCCTCAGAGGTTTTTATTCTCCTTGCTCATCTCTGATCGTCAACCTGTATGTGGAAAAGAAAAATTTGAAGAAACACTCAAGAAGGTTGTTGAGATGGGTTTTGTTCCAACCACTGGAAAGTTTGTTGAAGCTCTAAATGTTATTTACGGATTGAGTGAGAAATCAATCGAAGCAAAAGTCAATCTCTATAAAAGGTTAGGCTTTGATGTGGGAGATGTATGGAAAAGTTTCAAGAAGTGTCCTGTCTCTCTGAGAGTAACGGAGAAGAAGATGTTGGACTCCATTGAAACATTTCTTGGCTTAGGATTCAGTAAAGATGAGTTTGCGATGATGGTCAAGCAATTTCCTCCGTGCATTGGGTTATCTGCAGAGATGGTGAAGAAAAAGGCTGACTTTTTGATGAAGAAGATGAATTGGCCAATACAGGTTGTGGTCTCAAACCCTACGGTGCTTGGATATAGTCTGGAGAAGAGGACTGTTCCAAGGTGTAACGTAATCAAAGTTCTCATGTCTAAAGGACTTATTGGAAGTAAACTACCTCCAATGGCGTCTGTCTTGGCGTATACCAATCAGGAATTCTTAAGAAGATATGTGAAGAAACACGAGGACAAGCAGCTGGTGGCTCAGTTGATGGATATCTATCTTGCTTCATAGATCATAAGGCTTGTCAAGGATCTTGGATTTATCTGAAAAGCCTCCACTGAATCCTTTCCCTCCATATGCTTACAATTGTCATTTTGAATCTCTTTAGGTTTGTAGCTTAGAAACAGAAACTCAGCCAAATAAATAGCTGAAGGGGACATATGAATCCAAATTACAAATTTGTTGATCCCATTTTATTTTTCTTGTGCCCGTTTTAGTCTGGACCATTGAAAGTTTAAACCCTTAGCAGTGTCTCAGAGACAGAGTCAATTTCCAAGTAGAGTGTTCTTTATTTATATGTTAAGGACAGATAAGAAGATTCTTGTAAGTTGAAGTTTGATTGATAACCTAAAAAGCCAAAAAAGGTTCCTTTTTCCAATTCTGTTGTATCACTGTGATCTCTTCCATCATAACCCTGCTTCTCCATTTGATCACTGTGATTTGGATAATCAAGTGGTTTATTCAGTACATGCTTACCATGATTTAAAATTCAGATATGGATTGGAATGATGCAGTGCAGGTCCTGAGTTCTTGGATTGGTCATGTAAAGCCTTTTTGGCTCCTTAATTATTGTTTGTTCTTTGGTTTCACTAAATTCTTTAATGTTTGGGGATTGGAGGTACTTACAACAACTAGTCATGTAAGCCTTTCAATATCTTGCTCTGTGGTTACTTTATATATATATTCTTCCATCATATATGAAAAGATGCCAAATTCAACTCTATTTGATCGTTCTTGATAGAAACTTGAGACCTGTCAGTTTGCTTCTTATAAGCTAGAAAAATGGGTAAGCTTTGAGTTTCTTGAAATGTTTTTATTTGGAGAAGAATGATCCACACTCCTGTTTAGTTGTTTATCATAATGCTTGATTGATGCAGCTCTTAAACCCTTAACCGAACTAACCTAATTTAACCCATGGAATCCGAGTTTCTAGAGAATTTCGGTTCAACTTAGGCAACAAAATTCAAAATACTCGAATTTGTCTATAACCGAACCGAACCGAACCGTATTATGTTTCGATTGTTTTCGACAAGAATTTCAAAATCAAAATTAAAAGAGGGGTTTTGGTTTTGCCTAAACCCTAAAGATCTCTGCTTTTTCTTTTCTTATCTGCAACTGCAACTGATCGATGTGAGTGAATCGTTCTTCCTTCGCTTCACTATCCGCGTTGGGTAGCGATCGCTTCTAAACTATTGGGGGATTTGCTGGGTTCTGTTCTTCCTGCTCTTCTGCGTCTTTAGGTAATTTTTGAATTTGTCTTTGGTCATGTATTCTTCTCTGATACTCCATGGCAAAAAGTTGCAGAAATGGCGTCATTTGAGTTTTGCAGTGCAAAATTCATCGTCTTTTTCCAATTCCTTCTCCTCTGTGTCTGTCGCTACTGCTGCTAATAGAGATGGTCGTAAAGGTAAGAACTTTACAGTCTCTTACCTCGTTGATTCATTGGGTTTGACTAGAAAAATAGCTGAATCGATCTCAATGAGAGTCAGTTTCGAGGATAAGGACAATCCTGATTCTGTTCTGAGTCTTTTTAGAAGTCATGGGTTCATTGATTCTCAGATCTCAAGCATCGTTACGGATTATCCAACATTGCTTGTATTAGATGCTGAGAAAACACTTGCTCCAAAGCTTCAGTTTTTGCGGTCAAGAGGAGCTTCAAGCTCTGAGTTCACTGAGATTGTTTCAAAAGTTCCTGAAATCTTGGGAAAGAAAGCTGCCAAAGCTATAAGCAGATACTATGGTTTCATCAAAGAGATTATAGAGGCAGATAAGAGTTCCAATTATGAAAAGTTATGTCAGTCTTTGCCAGAGGGTAATAGACAAGGGAATAAAATCAGGAATGTTTTGGTTCTGAGAGAATTGGGAGTGCCTCAGAGGTTTTTATTCTCTTTGCTCATCTCTGATGCCCAACCTGTCTGTGGAAAAGAAAATTTCGAAGAATCACTCAAGAAGGTTGTTGAGATGGGTTTTGATCCAACCTCTTCAAAGTTTGTCCAAGCTCTTAAGGTTGTTTATAGATACAGCGACAAAACAATAGAAGAAAAAGTCAATGTCTGTAAAGGGTTAGGCTTTTCTGTGGGAGATGTATGGGAAATGTTCAAGAAGTGTCCCACCTTTCTGAATAACTCGGAGAAGAAGATAGTTCAGATCTTTGAAACCCTGAAGAAGTGTGGACTACTCGAAGACGAGGTCATCTCATTGTTGAAGAAGTTTCCGCAATGCGTTGGTGCTTCAGAGAAGAAGATATTGAACTCCATTGAAACATTTCTTTGCCTCGGATTCAGCAGAGATGAGTTTGTTATACTAGCCAAGCGCTTTCCTCAATGTCTTATTTTATCTGCAGAGACTGTGACAAAGAAGACTGAGTTTGTGGTGAAGAAGATGAACTGGCCTCTAAAGTCTGTGATTACAACCCCTGCGATTCTTGGATACAGCATGGAGAAGAGGACTGTCCCAAGGTGTAATGTAATTAAAGCTCTCATGTCAAAAGGATTGCTCGAAAGTGAACTCCCTCCAATGTCGTCTGTTTTGGTATGTACCAATGAAGAGTTCTTAAACAAGTACGTGAGGAACCATGATGATAAGGAGCTTGTGCTTGAGTTGATGGGTATTTTCACCGGAGATCGTGTTTCATAGATCAGAAGGCTTGTCAAGGATTTTGCTTTTATTATTCTGAAACCTTGATCTTTGACTTCAAAAGCAATCCGATTTGGAAAAATTAACTTACAGACGTCTGACTATATATTTGTTGATTTTATTTTTCTCTTCCCTTCACTTTGCTTTGTATCATTGAGCTCCTCCCCATCAAAAGCCATTTCTCATTTAAAAACAAAGAACACACATATTTACTATTCTAGCTTCAGAGTCAAGCCAATATAATAATATTATACAAGTCTATGAAAACTACTAATATTAATATTTCATTTATTAGCCATATGAATGAATATCTTAAGACATTATTGCTCTACTCACAATAAACAAGACCACAAAACTTAGCTTTCGATTGTGATTAAGTAACCAAAAAGAAAGTGAACAAATTAGACGATGATGAGGACTTTAACAACAACAACAACAAAAAACAATGAGGAATGGTCCCAATGGCAATGGAACAAACATATTTGAAATGAAAAGGAAAAAGTTTAGGATAAGAATGAGATACGATGAATGGTAACTAGAATAAATAGTTAGTAAACAAAATTTACAAAAATTAATTAATTTGACATTTGATTCTAAACTATAAAATTTGAATTAAATATCTATATTTCATTTTAAAAATTTAAATATTAATTAATAATATTATTTATAGCAGTAATTTAAAATATATTCTTTTATTTTTAATATAGACATAAATTAAATTTATTTCACCATTAATATAATTCTCAAATAAAATTTAAAGATTAATATAACAGAAAATGCATACCATGCATATGTTTATATAAAGATTTGAATATTATTAAGAGAAACTATTTAATATTTATTATAAAATAAAATGATATTTTAATATCTGTTCACTTTTTGTTCCATTTTATTCATCATCAATTGTTGAAGAGGAACAAACATATTTCATTGTTCCCGTTTAATGAAGAATGTAAAAGAATGGTGTGGACAAGTCACAAGATATTACTTTGAAATAGTTAAAAATTTGAAAAATAAAGATGAATAGCATATTATCCTCTTTTTCGATTCAAGTGGTTCATCTTCTGGATAAACAATCATCCAAAAGGCTGCAGTGAAGGCTCCAAAAAATACCATCATTGTAAGCCAAAGTAAAATCCAACCTATCATGATCTTTCTCTTTAATGCCTTGCTCTTGTGTTCTTGCTCCTCCAACGGTTTGTGAGTTTGTGCACAATTTGCATATGAAAGCACAAATGCAAGATTGCTGAAGATGACATACTACATATTGCAAACGCGCCCAGTTCAGCAATGGCTGCTACAGTCCTTGATGTCTCTACGATTGGCGCCACAATCTCATTTTCTGTGTTGCGAAGAAATCTAAGGATATATAAGATTTAACGAAAAAGTTCAATGATATATATGATTTAAAATTATTTCAGATTCAACTTTATATGAGATAGTGTAATGCTTTGGATGTGGATTTATGCCCTCACACTCAGCACATTTTTCCTATATTTTCTAGAGTTAAATCTAAAAGAAGTAACACACCGTATAAAAAATTAATTAACCAAATGAACATTATTTTGATGGATGGCGTAGACATTACAACTTATCACAAAATCATCAGTTACGGTTCTGATTTATCATAATTTGTATAAAAACCAATTTAGATCGCAAAACAGAACTAACCAAATTTATCCAAATTAACCTAGTCTAAACAATATTATACGAGATTCTAAAAAAATTTGGTTGAACTTTGGCAAAACTCAAAATAACTGAAATACACATGTCTATTACTGAACAGAACCGTTTTATGTTTCGGTTATCTTCGGTAATATTTTCAAAATTGAAATTAACTAAAGCGAACCAAAAAACCAAACCAAAGTCTCATGACTCTAATAGTTGAATGAAAAACGGTTCCATGCGTAAATCCAAAATTCAACCCAGGAGGGTTTATCATAGAATCCCCAAATTTTGATTCTTTCGTTTTCTTGTTCTTAATTTCGGAGAAAGTTTTCGACTTTATGCTGTGACTCAATCGCTTTCAACACTCCTTTTCCGGGTTCTGTTATTCGCATTGCCTTAGTTTTTGTTATGTGTTCTCTGATACTCCATGGGAAAAGGTTTGGTGAGTTGCAGAAATGGCGTAATCTGAGATTTGTTATGCAAAGTAATGCATTTGCTTTTTCTAATTCGTT
This sequence comes from Camelina neglecta, assembly GCA_023864065.1. Classification (NCBI taxonomy): domain Eukaryota; kingdom Viridiplantae; phylum Streptophyta; class Magnoliopsida; order Brassicales; family Brassicaceae; genus Camelina; species Camelina neglecta. The sequence goes on from CM043456.1 coordinate 31,491,618, forward strand.
CTCCTCTGCTACTGCTAGTGCTGCTGATACTGATGATGTGAGCCTTGTTAGTGTTGGTCGAAAAGGTAAGAACTTTACAGTCTCTTACCTCGTTGGTTCATTGGGTTTACCTAAAAACCACGCAGAATCGATTTCGAAGAAGGTCAGGTTCGAGGACAAGTCAAATCCTGATTCTGTTCTGAAACTTTTGAGAAAGCATGGGTTTACAGATACTCAGATCTCCAGCATCGTTACGAGTTATCCACGATTGCTTTTAACTGATGTTAAGAAATCACTTGGTCCAAAGCTTCAGTTTTTACAGTCTAGAGGAGGTTCAAGCTCTGAGCTCACTCAGATTGTTTCTTCAGTTCCGAGAATCTTGGGAACGAGAGGGCAAAAAACCATCAGTGTGTACTATGATTTCATCAAAGACACTTTACTTGATACGAGTTGTTCCAAGTACGAGACTTCATGTCAATCTTTTCCACAGGGTAATCTTGAGAACAAGATCAGAAATGTATCGGTTTTGAGAGAGTTGGGAATGCCTAGGAAGTTGTTATTCCGCTTGCTTATCTCTGGTGATGGACCTGTCTTTGGTAAAGAAAAATTTGAAGAATCCCTCAAGAAAGTTGTTGAGATGGGTTTTAATCCAACCTCTGCAAAGTTTCTTGAAGCGCTAACCATTGTTCAAGGGTTGAGCGACAAGACAATAGAAGAAAAGGTCAATGCGTATAAAAGGTTAGGCTTTGATGTGGGAGATGTATGGACAGTGTTCAAGAGGTGGCCAAATTTTCTGACTCCCTCTGAGAAGAAGATATTGAACACTGTTGAAACATATTTAGGCCTAGGATTCAGTAGAGATGAGTTTGCAATGTTGGTTAGGCGCTTTCCTCAGGGGATTGGATTGTCTGCTGAGACGATTAAAAAGAAGACTGAGTTACTGGTTAAGAAGATGAATTGGCCTCTAAAGGCTCTGGTTTCAAACCCTGCGGTACTTGGATATAGCATGGAGAAGAGGATTGTACCAAGGTGTAACGTAATCAACGCTCTCATACCCAAAGGATTGATAGGAAGTGAACTCCCTTCGATATCATATGTCTTCATATGTAGCAATGAGGTGTTCTTAGACAGGTATGTTAAGAAGCACGAGGACAAGAAGCTGGTGACTGAGTTGATGAGTATCTATAGTGCTTCATAGATCACAAGGCATGTCAAGGATTCTTATTCTATTTTTGGATATCTTAAAACCTCAATTTTGAGACTTTTTTGAATATCAATTTGATCCTGATCCAACTGTTTTCTCTCTAAATGCTTTAAATTTGTAATTCGGAGTCTCTTTTCTGATATATTACAACAGCAGTTAGTTTCCAAATTTCTCTTTAGTTTTTGGCTTCCTGATAAGCTTGATTTCACTTTTTTTGTTAAGAGTTTTGGATTGAAGTACTAAAATCATAGCTAGTGATACCAAAACCCTCTTATGATACCAAAATCATTGGCTCGTAGATTGGTCATGTGTGCTCTGCCGTTGCTTTATATATTCTTTGATCATATGATTCATCTGATTAGTGGAATGATTTTATTATCAGATTGGTGATCTTGGTCTTTAGTTGCTACGTCGTTTCATACATGTTTTCTGTGAGGCTTTATGGTACATTGCCTTGAATATCTTCAGGGGCACTAGAAAGCTATCCTACATTAGGACTCATATATCAGGTTATCACCCAGTCCAAGTTGGTAAAATCTAATATCTGGTTTTTACTATTTTTACTGAATACGCCTGGGCTTTTGCGATGACTAACGACCACAGGAGTGAGCATACTCAAGTTTTCTCTCTTTGACTCGCAAGGTAATATACTTATTACTATACAGTACAAAGCAATCTACAAATATACCATGGTACGTCAAAACTAGGTTAGGTTTCTTCTATCTTTGAATAATTCGGAATCTAGTCCCGTATCAGCTTTCACCTTAGTTAACAGTTAACTCTGTTAGCTAGTACTTTTGGCAATTGAGTCTCTTTAATATTTGAAAAAAATATATATTCAACTCTGTTTGTTCATTCTTGATAGGAACTTGAGATGGCGCAGAACAGAGTCTCAGAGTACTTTTCTTTGGTTTGTGATTCTCGTATGTTTTTTTCAGTGATGAATCCAGAAAAGCATTGTAGAGAGCTATTTGCCTGTGTACTTTAATTATGTAGGATCACATTTGGTTTTGAAAGTAACGTAGTCTAGTGTACATATATGATACATTGGTTGGTGATCAATAATTCAATCCAATAGAATAGTAAGTAACCAGACCAAAATTATTCTTCTGGTTCTGCTTGGTTAATAGTTAGTACTGAGTCTTTTTGAGTTCATGATGACTTGAGTAGAAATGAGGCTAAAATATGAAAAAAATTCGGGTTTGTAGTTGTGTATCTTTAATGAGAAAAGGCTATAGGCCTAGGAAGATGGGTTGACTATGTTTGACTTTGATAATTTCCTTCTAAAGTGAAACGTCAACCACAGGAGAAGACTGATACGGCACAAGCAAAGTAGGAAGCTTAGAAGAGACGAGAAATGTTTCAAAACAGCTCTTCGAAAAGCTGAAATATTGCTTGGAAATGCTTGGTATATAGAAGCGAGCTCGGTCTTAAGGGTAAAGATAAAGTCAAGCTACATTAGTAACATTACAATAAAAATGTCAGGTCTTTATTGCTATATGTAGGGTTTTAATATTTGGCTGATGGATTATCTGTTACTGAAAAGCTTGGTGGTCTTATTGAACTTTGTACACAGTTTCTTATACTGTCACATATTCTCATTGATGAACTTATTCTGTTAGAGTAGGTACTGGTGTTCTCTAATTTTCTTTGTATTCTGAAATAGGTAAAGGAGGTGCAATATAGCAAAAGGTGTCGCTGGGGAGGAACCAAAAATCAAAGCGGTGCAATGGAAAAATCGAAGGCCTTTTACTTCACTCCTCGGAGCCAGAAAAATGGGTAAGTTTTGTCTGCCCTGCATTTGCGAATTTCTTGAAATGTTTGTTTCCAGAAACCTTTGTTAGCACTCGGTATTTTTTGTATAATATAGTCTTAAGAGGGAGTGAAGAAGTTTATGTTGTTGCTTGACTGACATTAAATCACTGTCACGACTTAGCCAGTGTTCTATAAAAGGTTAGGCTTTGATGTGGGGGATGTTTGGGCAATGTTCAATAAGTATCCTTCTTTTCTGACTTTTTCAGAGATGAAGATAGCCAACTCCATTGAAACATTTAGAGGCTTAGGTATCTCCAGAGATGAGTTTGCGGCGATGGTCAAGCGTTTTCCTCCATCTTTCAAGTTATCGGCTGAGTCGGCCAAGAAGAAGACTGATCTCTGGTGAGGAAGATGAATTGGCCATTAAAGGTTGTTGTTTCAAACCCTTCGATACTTGGATACAGCATGGAGAAGAGGATGGTCTCTAAGTGCTCTTATGTCAAAAGGATTGCTTGGAGACAGAGGAAGCGAACTCCCACCAATGCGGTCTGTTTTGATGAGTACCAATCAGGATTTCTTTGTATATGACGATTCACGACGACAAGAAGCTTGTCGCTGAGTTGATGGCTATCTTTCACCGGAGATCATGCTACATAGAACTTAAGGCACACTCACAACAACGACCAGTGTCAATATATTTGTCGTGAAGAGTTTTCTTTAAATTTTCTATAAGAATCTATTGACTTTTGTAATTCTGTTTCGAGTTCTTGACCAAAAATCTATCATAACCAAGAGCGTAATAAACAAACTCTAACAATCTCTCCTTCACGTATGTGGAAAGAGAGAGATTGAATCAACCCCTCAGCAAAACCATGATGAAAAAGTTTGGATCTTTCACTCATACAAGTTAAAAGTTTGAATCTTCGCCTCATACAAGTTAAAAGTCTGGCTCATATCATACTTAAAAAAATAAAAATATAAAAAAAAATTATATGGAACTCACTGACCACAATTTTTAACAGCTTCGTCATAAACCCTAATTTTGTTTCCTCCCCAAAAGTTTTTTCTTTTGACAGATTCTTCAGAAGCCGCACAACTCATGAGTCTTTGCCGGCGCTCGATGAGTCACTGATCGGTTGAGTCGGTTTCACATGCTCTTCCATGTTCCCTTGTTAGTTTAGTATAGAGGTTTAGAGATAGTATCCTCCATACTCCAATTTGAGATTCGTTTTCTCGATTAGAGTAGGCATGAATTCTCTGTTACGTAATGGAAGAAGGTCTCTTGTGTTACACAAAGGGCTTAATTTGGGATTTGTTGTGCAAAAGGAATCTGCTTTTTTCAACTCTTACTCCTCCTCTGCTAATGGGAGCTCAAGAGATGGTCGAAAAGGCAAGAACTTTACTGTCTCTTACCTCGTTACTTCATTGGGTTTATCTAAAAACCTCGCGGAATCGATCTCAAGGAAAGTTAATTTCACGGACAAGACAAATCCGGATTCAGTTCTGAGTCTTTTTAGAAGTCATGGGTTCATAGATTCTCAGATCTCCTTCATCATTACTGATTATCCAGAATTGCTTATGGTAGATGCTAAGAACTCACTTGGTCCAAAGCTTAACTCTCTCAAGTCCAGAGGAGCTTCAAGCTCTGAGCTCACTCAGATTATTTCTACAGTTCCAAGAATCTTAGGAAAGAAGTCTATCAGTGTATACTATGATTCTGTCAAAGATATTATAGTAGCTGATCAAAGTTCTAATTATGAGTTCCCACAGGGTCATCAGGGGAATAAAATCCGAAATGTATCGGCTTTGAGAGGTTTAGGCATGCCTCAGAGGTTGTTGTTACCTTTGCTCGTCTCCAAATCGCAGCCTGTGTGTGGGAAAGAAAACTTTGATGCATCACTCAAGAAGGTTGTTGAGATGGGTTTTGATCCAACTACCTCAAAGTTTGTTCTGGCTTTGCGTATGCTTTACCAAATGAGCGAGAAAACGATTGGAGAAAAAGTTGAAGTCTATAGAAGTGTAGGTTTTAGCGTTGATGATGTATGGGAAATTTTCAAGAAGACTCCTTCGGTTTTGAAAGTCTCGAAGAAGAAGATACTGAACTCTTTTGAGACATTTCTAGGGTTAGGATATAGCAGAGCTGAGTTTCTGATGATGGTCAAGCGTTATCCTCCTTGCATTGAATATTCTCTAGAGTCAATTAAAAGGAAGAGTGAGTTTCTGGTGAAGAAGATGAATTGGCCACTAAGTTCCTTGGTTTTGCACCCTCAGGTGTTTGGATACAGCATGGAGAAGAGGATTATACCAAGGTGTAACGTACTCAAAGCTCTCTTGTCGAAAGGACTGCTCAAAAAGGGAAGTGAACTACCTTCAGTGTCCTCTGTTTTGTCATGTACCGATGAAATATTTATACACAGATATGTGACGAAGCACAACGAGCTGGTGCCTGTGCTGATGGCTATCTTCAATGAAGGTCGCAGTGCTCCATAGATCAGAACAGAAGGCACATCTACAACAATGAGAAATACCAAGGTTTGTTCTTATTCTGTTGTTGTCAGCTTTAGGATTGTCAATGAATATTTTGATGTAGCAATGGGAGGCAAATGAAAAGCTTTTGTTAATGTATCTATGAAACTCCAATTTTGTACTTTTGTCATCTCAGTTTGACCTGGATCCAACGTGTTAATCTCTTTACAATTAAGAAGCTTTAGCTGGAATAAAAGTGGACCCTAATTGAAAATTTGAATGGTCGTTGTTAGAACCTTTCTTGTAATTGGTGGATTGTTAAAAAAAAAGTTTATTTCAGGTAACAAAATAGGCATTTCTTAATCTCTAGATTGAGAGTCAGAAGTTGGAAAAATGAATTTGGTTCTTTGCATTGAGATCAAGTATTTTGAGGCCTTAAGATGTACGCGTTTGAGTTCAAATAAGACATCAAAGCTCATAATAATATAATATTGTTACGAGGGTTACTGTATGTCTCTTTGCGGTATGGTTTGAGGTATAAATGGTGAAACTTCAGCTTGTTATACCTTTTGGTGTTGTTATATGTAAATGTTCCTTGGTTGTGTGTTTTGTAAGAACATGACTCGCAGAAACGAAAGGGTTTTGTTGTCTCGTGATAGGATTCTTCCTTAGGAATTAGAAATTGTTTTATAGCAAGTAACAGAGAAGTAATTTCATCATAGGCTGAAGAGTCCAGTTAATTAAGTAGCTTTGCTTAAACTCAAGGTAAATCCTAATTATGGATTATAAGTTATGTCGCTGTGATGACCTTTCTTGTAGCTGGTGGATTAAGTAACGAGAATTCAACCAAAAAAAACCCAAACTTTTCAGAATTTGCCAAAAAAAGCATGAATATCTGGTAAGTTGATTTTCAAATATAATAACAAACTTTTCATTGACTTGCCAAATTAGCACGCTGTTTATAAAGTTAATTAAATGTCATTAACCCAATCATACATAATTCTTAATTTAAAAAAATTAATGCATCACTAAGGGTCGAACTCGGGTTATGAGAATACATAAGGGAGGATTATACCACTGGACCAGCGGCAACTTTCAAACAATATTGCAACATACTTATATTTATTATATGCGTACACGGAATTAAAAAAAAGAATATAATCAGAGTTTATCGACTTTATCGTCTCGAGAGAGAAGAAAACGCAAGCAGGTCGATTTTTTTTTTTTTTTTTTCTGTTCAATCTTTAATTCACAGATGACATAGATCTACTCATTGATTTTTTTGTTGAAACTAATTTCTCTCGATTTGTACTCTTTTCCAGAACTTAAAATTGTTCAGATTAAACCTGCAATTTAGTACCAAAATCTGGAAATTAACTAACAAAAACCTGCAAACTAACCAACTACAATAAGGAAAAACTGCAATTTCTATTCACTTGCAAAACCAAAACTTAGAATTGTTCAAACTAAACCTGCAACTTAGTTCCAAAATCTGAAAATTAACTAACAAAAACCTGCAACTTAAAATGGACTAAACAACAGAACATAAAACAGGGTTGAGCTTATGCCATCTAGGATAACCAACTACCCCATCCGCTTGCTTGTGAGGCTTGGTATTGTGAACTTTGGTCCCATCTTGAGGAATGTGAGGATTGAGCTTGGGAGGACTGATCTTGTGGAAAGGAGAATTGTGACGCATCAAATTGAAGTCCCTAAAACAAAATGAAACAACAAACACAATTTTAATAACTATGAAACAACAAACATAATCAAATAGCTATGAAACTCATACACTAACCTGATTCTTCTTTGGTCTTCCTTTTGGTTTCTTAGGTGGAATTTCAACAGTTTGATTCGAACAGGTTGTCTTGTTATGCCCTTCCTCTTTGCAGTTTGAGCATGTGATGATTATGTTTGCACGGCTTAACTTGGTCTTAGAGCCTGTTTCATGCTTAGACTTCATCCTATCATAGTTTCTAGGCCTACCAGGATTACCAGTTCGATTAGGTGGTGGAATCACACCTGCTTGCGTTTTCTTCTCTCTCTCGACGATAAAGTCGATAAACTCTGATTATATTCTTTTTTTTTTAATTCCGTGTACGTATATAATAAATACAAATATGTTGCAATATTGTTTGAAAGTTGCCGTATGTACTCTAATAACCCGAGTTCAACTCTTGGTGATGCATTTTTTTTTTAAATTAAGAATTATGTATGATTTAATCCCAACAATTAACGGTGTTGTTAATGACGTTTAATTTATCTGTTAACTTTATAAACAGCGTGCTAATTTGGCAAATCAATGAAAAATTTGTTATTATATTTAAAAATCAACAAAAGTTGAATATTTATTTGGCTAGACAAGAAATTTATGTTTTTTTTGGCAAATTCTAAAAAATTTGGGTTTTTTTTGGTTGAATTCTCATTAAGTAACTCAAATTAGAAGTTGGAAAATGAATGTAGTTCATTTGCTTTTAAAATAAGAGATTTAGAGGCGTAAGAGAGTCCTTTCGAGTTATAATAATATATCACAAAAATAGTATAGTATTAATCGGATATCACAATCCATCCACAGTACTAGCCTACTAGGTGGTTAGATAAAATTGCAATTGATTCTCGCAAGAGGTTAATATAGTATCATGTTGACATCTTGGTATGACCATTAGTTGTAATTTGACTAATGCATTTAAGCATGTATATTTCTTGTAAGATATGCTCACATATCTTAATAAATGCATGCGTATCGAGTGTGTGTATATATAGAGGCTATGATTTGGTTAGAAGAACACAGCACAACTCACCACAAACAACACACAATTCAATCCAAAAAAAAAAACACAGATGAATGCCACAACGTTTGTTGTGCTTCTCGTGATTGGCGTTTTGTGCGCCAATGTCAGGGCAAGGGTGGACGTAGATGAGTCCAAAGAGACCAAATTAGGCACCTCTGTCAAAATCTGCTACTAAAGGCATTGGAACTGAGCTTTCTGTAACGGCCCAAACTAACAGCAACTCTTATGGCAATGGCTTTGCTAGTGTTACTAGGAGTCGCAAAGGTCCAAGCGCCTTTTCAGACGGAAACGGCTACACAAATACCAATGGAGCTGTCTCAGCGCAAGGTCGCAACGCAGACGCTTCTTCTACCAGTGGTTCTGCCGCTCGAGGTAGTGCTGCAGCTGCAGCGGATCGCAAAGGTGCTGCTGCCCGTGGAGACGGTTCCGCAGGTTCCGCTTCCACTGCGAGGGGCCGCACCACTGACAAGAAGAAGAAGAAGAAGAAGGACGGCAAAGGAAAAAAGAAGGATTGAGCGTGAGGTGATCATAATGCTCATTGCTCAAACCTATTATATATATTGCACAAACTCACAATCTCTCTAGTATTCATAAATAAAACAGAGATTGATCATTGTCACCTTTAATTACATTATGAAATGCTACTTTTCCTGTGTAATGTCTTATCATATAAATAAAATAAATGCAGTTAATTACGACCTTTATATAAATCTTCTTCAATCCTAAGTACTGGTAGCAAAAAAAAAAAAAAAAAACAGAACACTATGTACAATTGTGGTAATGTGAATGTGGTATTTGTTGAATAAAGAGGTTCTGGAACGTTGTAATGTGAATAGTTGGTTTTAAGCATCCAAAGAAACAGGCCAATGGCATAGTTGGAGATGATTAATCAACTTTGGAAAATTTCAAAAGGGACACCATATTTTATTTTTAACCATAAAGAGTAAGTGAACCGAGCCAAAGCCTATATATCCCCTCAGACATGGAATCCTAGCATGTTATATGGTTCGAGTCAATCGAACAAGCTACTTCTAAACATTTGCCTAAGATCTTTTACTAGTTGAGCTATTGGCTTTTGGTCAAAGAAAAGAGTTTCATTAAGGACTAAAGTTGTTTTCCCCTTTGTCGTACAACATTGGAGATTCTTTAAGGGAAACGTTGCAAACAAATTACAAACATCGTAGAGATCAATGTCAGACGCAAATTTAAATCAAGCAACAATGACAGAATTTAACGGAACAAAAAACACGTGAGTAAAGAAAACAAAACAAAACACACACATGGAGAATTCGCATAACAGAGATTACCTTTGGAATAAACAGTGATATTATCAACTTCCAACTTGCTGACTGAGAAGAAGACGGCCATTTACCTTGTGGGTATTATCAAATCTGACAAACATAAAAAGAGACAAAAGTCATTATTAAAGATGGAAGCAGTTCTAAATCCGGAAAAAAGAAAAGAAAGAAAAAGAGAGTCCTTCAATTTCAAATAATAGAAGAGGAGAAATCTTAGACCTTAAGGCAAGAAGCGGGTTTTGGTAGCTTCGTCCTCCCATTCCAGACCTTTAATCCAATCATTATATGGTTTACGTACGAAGAGTACATTTTCACCATACTTGCCACTTTTGGAATCGAGTGGAAGCTTTCTCATATTTGGACAATACGATACATCGAGTTGCTCTAGACATGGAAAGGGTAGAGGACTCCAATAGATACTCTCCAGCTTTGGTAGATAATGTAAATGAAGTTTATTCAGCTTTGAAAAAGGAACAATCCCGGATTCTTCAACTTCAGAAGCCTTCTCTTTGTTTATTATATCTTCAAGTTGATCTAGTCTTTCAACACGAAGAAATCTAAGATTTGGAGCGAACATCAGAAACGTCAATTCCCTTAGACCTTCACAAAGATCTATATGCACTTTGACGAGGCTCAAGAAGCTGCATATCCTTCCCATCTTTATCTCAGAGATATTGCATTCATAACCAGTGATGATGAGTTCAAGAAGCTTGTCCATAGTTGATGGAAGGGATATTCCAGATGATTCCAGATTGATGGTATCCGAGATTTTCAGAAATCGTGTACAACTCATCAACCTATGTGAGGTTAAAAATTGTTCCGGATATTTAGAAGGAGTTGTCATTGTTAAAGCCGCCGAGTGGGATTTAATCTGCCACTGTGTGGACAAAGCAACAAAATGGATTATTATGGTAATAACTTCTAAGTGTTCCAAAGCTTCCAATTCCTTCAGTGTTGTGTTGTGCCAATGAAAAGAAGAACCAGCCAACTTTAAAACTTTCAAATTACGCAGTCTTGATATCTCATCAATATTCCTAAGAGAACGTGTTTCCTCCAAGTCGAAGTAAATTAGTTTCTTCAAGTTTTGTAGATCCTCAGGCAATTCCCTTATACTAGTACGTGACAAGTTGAGATATTGCAAGGAACCTAATCTTGATATTTCTTCCGGCAGTTCACGGAGATGACTGTTACACGATAGATCCAAAACAGCAAGCTTTGGCATGGAGTTGAAGAATTCACTCGAGATCTTGTTCAGCCACCCTTTTTGCAAAAGCAAAGTTGTGAGTTCCACACATTCAGGGCTGCCAGCAAGACGAGAAATCTCGTTACACATCAATGACATCCTTCTCACTACGTTCCAATTCTTAACCTTTGGAATTTCAGGTAACCCAACACCTGCACGCACAATGAAGGCCTCTTTTTGTTTTCCCAGATCAGATGCAATCCACAAGGCCATTTCACGAACAACATCATGCATAATCACAAAAGATTTTCCATCATCATCATCAACCCCATTCATCAATAGTGATGCACAAACAAGACTACCAATTATCTCATAACCCATATACTCAGCCTCTTCAACACCTTTACTTATATCTATAATTCCTTCGCCTAACCAATACTCTATCAGTTTTTCTTTTGCAACTCTAGCATCTTCTGGAAATAAAGCGCAATATAGCAAACACGATTTGACCTGATCCCCCTCAAGACTATCGTAGCTATACTTCAAAAGCGGAAGGATCTTATCATCCATCCCAGCAAACTCTGCGGCATATGATGTCAAAACATATATCGCACGCTTCCATTCTTGTTTCGTCCTTTTGGATGACATGGTATCGCCTATCACGTTGAGAGCCAATGGTAGACCACAACATTTTTTAGCGACTATCTTGGCAAGGTCGGGGATCTCGGGGTCGCTTCCTAGTGTTATCTCTCCAACCTTTTTTTTGAACAAATCAAATGCGTCATCGTCTGCCAAACATCCGACTTCCATTGGTTTTCCAACCCCCATGCTGGTGCATACATTTAGGGACCGAGTGGTGAATGCCAATCTACATCCTTTGTGTGATGTTGGATCCGGGATTCCGATCTTGTCTAATTCCACTGTCTCCCATATGTCATCTAAAAACAACACAAATCTCTTTGTCTTCAACTTACTGTATAAATGAAGGCGCTTTTGACTTTCACCTTTTTTGTTCCACTCTTCACTATCAAGACCAATTTTCTCAGCGATTTCATCTTGAATCTTGTGTATATGCAGCTCTTTAGAGACCACAACCCAAATCACAAAGTCAAATCCACACATATCGTTACTGAACTTATTGTTGATTTGGGTGAGAATAGTTGTCTTTCCTACTCCGCCCATACCGTACATACCCATAATACCAGCTCCATCTTCAATGAGATGTTTCCATGCGTCATCTAGTATTGTCTCTTGACCAACAACTATCCGTGGAAGAGGCCTTTCTTGCACCTTGGATGTTTGAGCTTGATCAGCAACCACATCGAAATCTCTAGTTTTGAGCTCCTTAACCTCCGTTAACATCAAGAAAACCCTTTTCCCATAATAATAGCCGGTTTTTAATTTCTTAGAGCAAAACCCACAAAGACAGAGTCTTTGAAGTTGAACATCTCTATCACTAAGAAGATCAATGACTTTGTTTTCGATAGTCTCAACTTTTTCAAGCCATACCTGGATTTCGGAAAGCCTTTGTAGACCTCTATTCTCCTCTCTTGTGATCCTTCTTAATAAATCATCACGCTTGGCCTTGAGCTCTTCCATGGTTGTCTCCAGAGCCACAAGATTCTCTTGGAGATCGTGAGTATAACTTCCTTTCTTGTCTAACCAACGAGAGACTTTATTTACACTCTGATCAAAGGGTATCGAGATACCGATACCCATTATTATACTGAAAGGAAGATATCTGAAATTTAAAATTTATAGACCTGAGCAAACCAGAGAGGATGCAAAGAACAAGATAAGGTAGTCTTTCTTTTTGCTCAAGAAGAAAAAAAGAAGAAAATATAATATCTTCTATAAAACGAGTCCAAAGAAGAAGTGACCATACCCCTGTTTTTAAAATAGCTAGGCGCTAATTGGTTGAGGTGGACGTAGCGATTAATCAATTAATTAGAAATTATACAGAGATTAATCGAGAACTAGTTTTAGGGTTTATATCTAAGTTTATAAAGTATATATATTAATTCATGTGTAATAATACAGAAATTCTCCGTTGGTGCAATGGTTCCACTTTTTATTATTGAGTAACACGTGATGGGTTCGATCCATATCAGTATGTTTTTACTCACTTTAATAGAGGGTAACATTGGTATTTTCTATTCATCTTCTTCCTCTATACTGCGCAGCCGTAACCTAAAACGCGAAACAGATTTTTTTTTTTTTCTTTTCATCATTTTGTCTTCGACTTATAGTATACTTTATACAATATCTTTAGATCTAATCATAAATAATCAGATTTCCATCAATAATTTAGCAAAAAAGTGAATTTTCTTTCACAAATCCGATTTATAGGCCGAAAATACTAAAATCGCGGCGGTTGAGTGCTGCCGAGCACTTTTCCGGCGAATAATCGGCCGCAAAGGCCGATTTTTTTAACAGAGGACCATACATACAAAAAAGGTATATCTACTTAAAATAATTTATTTGATTCCAATTATTGAATTTATTTGATTTAATTTATTTTGTTAGTTTTGGATTTACAATTTTAAATTTAGAATATAGTCTTTGGAGATTGGGTTTAATGTTTAGGATTTAATAGTTAGTTTCTAATATTAATTTACAATTTTTTTTCCAAAAAAACACAAAAGTTTTTTTTCTTTTTTTAAATAACACAAACACAAATAATACATTAAACACTACTGGTACACTCAATCCAGATGATACACCAAAATAAAATTTTATACATTACAATATTTTAAATTAATATTTAGATATTTGTTTTTATGTTTGGGTTCTCTACTTTACATTTATGATATAGATTTGAAAGGCTACGATTTAGTATTTAGTGTGTAGGATTTAATTTTGAAAAATTAATTAGATGGTATACCAAACTTGGATGGAAAACCAAACTTAAATGGTACACTAAACTCAGATGATACACTAAACCTAGATAGTATACTAGACCTAGATGGTACACAAGATTCAGATGGTACACTAGACCATAATGGTATACTAGAGTCAGATGATACACTAGATCAAGATGATACACCAGACATAGATAGTATATACAGATGGGACATCAGACTCATATGGTATACCAGACACAGATGGTACACCAGATTCAGACTGGACACCAGACACATATGGTACACCAAACATAGATGGTACACTAAACATAGATGTATACTAGACTCAGATGGTACACCAGACCCAGATGGTACACCAGACCCAGATGGTACATCAGACCCAGATGGTACACAAGACCGAGATGGTACACTATATTTAGACTGTACACCAGACCCAGATGGTAAATTAAAGTCAGATGGTACACTAGACTCATATGGTACACCAGACATAGATGGTATACTAGACTCAGATGGTACACCAGACCCATATGGTACACCAGACCCAAATGGTACACCAGACCTATATTGTACATCAAACCTAGATTGTAAAGTAAAACCAGATGGTACACCAAACTCATATAGTGCCTCAAACCATATGGTACACCAAACTCTGATTGTACTCTAAATCCAGATTGTACACTTAACCAAGATGGTACACCAAACCTAAATGGTACACCAAACCTAAATGCTACACCAAAATAGCATTATTTGACACATTACAATATTTTAAAATAATTTTTTAGTTGGGTTCTCTATTTTATATTTAATGTATAATTTTGAGGGGTATAATTTTAGTATCTAGAGTTTAGGGTTTAATTTTAGAATTAAATTTTTAAAATTAAATCTTGTTTTTAAAATTTTATAGTGCTAAATTTGAAAATAAAATTTATTTGATGTTATTTAAGAGAATTTTCTCAATTTAAGTGGACCATAAAACATTAGTTTTTTTTATCTAATACTTCAAAATCGGGTCCCACATTTTTTCTTTGTCATATTTCATATCTCATTTCCTCTAAAACTGGGACCACAAATAAAACTCTTATATTGTGACACATGGTCATGGATAGATTGGTCTTTTTATTTGCTTTTGTCTTATCTCTTTCTCACAAACGTAAAAAAGTGTATATTCTTCAAATTTCTAACAAAAATTGCCTACTTTTCCAATTACTTTTCAGAAAGTGTCTAATACACTAATGGATTCTTTGAATTTATTTGATTGTTTAAATGACTATTTTGATTCCAAAACTGTCTGCTTAAAAAATTGACTATTTTGTGCGGATATTTGATTGTTTCTTTCTATTTATTAATTTCAATAATTATAGTTCAAGCATATATAATCTCCTATATAATAAAACGGAAGTACACAACCTTTTTTTGTAAACTATATAATTTTTATAAGTTAGTTACAAAATAGGTTATAGATTAAATATAGGTTGATTACAAAAAAAGGTTATAGATTAATTGGTAAATCTGTGGTCAATATGAATACACGTAAGAATATCCCAAAGAATCCATTTAAAGAGAATATTCCAATGATTTATACAATTTCCAAAATAAAATCTTTAGTATTTCATGTATTGTTACAAAATATATACTGTTAGACATAAAAAGAAATAAAATTTTGGCAATTTATTACACTTAATCGTGATTTCTCAGATCTTATTATGCAGTTAAAAATAAAATATTACCTAACCACGGGTCATATTAAAACACTTTCATCAAACATGTTCAGAAATTTAAATAAAAACAAACAACAAACATAACCATTTCTCATACATAAAATTACAAAATTAACAATATAAAACATACAAAATATGTATTTTTTTCAAGCCATCATATTTAGCATATGATTTTATTGCATAATATTTTATCAATGAAAAACTTTTAAAAACAATCATATAAATTATATTTTATTCTAAAATTATAATATAAATAAAAGAAATTTCAACCCGTAATCTAGCACGGATCTAAATCTAGTTTATTTATTAATTATCCACCGAATAGTAATCGAATTTGTTGACTTCATTTATATAATCACAACTAGATTTAAAATACCACGGACCTATATTTTTAAAAAATTATTTTAATTATTTATAATTTAGGTGTATGTTGTGTTTGTTTGTGAGAATTTGATTTTAACAAGGAGCAATGCCAAGGTTTGTTCTTTTTTTTGGTCGTTGTCAGTTTTAGATTTGCCGATGAATCTTTTAACGTGACAACGTAAAGCAAAAGAAGGGCTTATGTTGATCTATGTAGTCTTTAACGTTAGTAGAAGAAACAGAAACGCAGCTAGGGAACTAGTGATCATGATATGTCTAAAATATGTTGCACAGATACATTGGCACTTCAGTTCTTGTTACAAGCTCCTAAGAGAATCGGGTTAAGGTCAATACTTTTCCTTGTCATATCCATACTCACGTTTATGTGCCCGCAAGTTTAGTAGCTTTGATTGAACTCAAGGTGAATCCTAATTAAGGTACACAACCTTCGCTGTGAGAACCTTTCTTTTAGTAGGTGGATTGTAACTCAAATCAGAAGTTGGAAAATGAATGTAGTTCATTTGCATTAAAAATAAGGGATTTATAGGCATAAGAGATTCCTTTCAAGTTTGTATAATATATCACAAAAATAGTATAGTATTAATAGGATATCACAGTCCATCCATAGTACTAGCCTACTAGGTGGTTAGATAAAATTGCAATTGATTCTCGCAAGAGTTGTTGACATCTTGGCATGACCATTAGTTGTAATTTGACTAATGCATTTAAGCATGTATATTTCTTGTAAGAAATGCACACGTATCTTAATTAATGCATGCGTATCGAGTGTATGTATATATAGAAGCTATGATTTGGGAAGAAGAACACAACACAACTCACCACAAACAAACACTCAATTTAATTCAAAATATATATTAAAAAAACAAAGATGAATGTCACAACGTTTGTTGTGCTTCTCGTGATTGGTGTTTTGTGCGCCAATGTCAGGGCAAGGGTGGACGTAGATGAGTCCAAAGAGACCAAATTAGGCACCTCTATGTCAAAATCTGCTACCAAAGGCATTGGAGCTGAGCTTTCTGTAACGGCCCAAACTAACAGCAACTCTTATGCCAATGGCTTTGCTAGTGTTACTAGGAGTCGCAAAGGTTCAAGCGCCTTTTCTGACGGAAACGGCTACACAAATACCGATGGAGCTGTCGCAGCGCGAGGTCGCAACGCAGACGCTTCTTCTAACAGTGGTTCTGCCGCTCGAGGTAGTGCTGCAGCTGCAGCGGATCGCAAAGGTGCTGCTGCCCGTGGAAACGGTTCCGCAGGTTCCTCTTCCACTGCGAGGGGCCGCACCACTGACAAGAAGAAGAAGAAGAAGAAGTGCGACAAAGGAAAAAAACGATGTTGATCGTGAGGTGATCATAATGCTCATTGCTCAAACCTATTATATATATCGCACAAACTCACAATCTCTCTTGTATTCATAAATAAAACAGAGATTGATCATTGTCACCTTTAATTACATCATGAAATGCTACTTTTACTGTGTAATGTCTTATCATATAAATAAAATAAATGCAGTTAATTACGACCTTATATAATAATCTTCTTCAATCTTAAGTAATGGTAGCAACAACAAAGAAAAAATAGAACACTATGTACAATTGTGGTATTTGTTGAATAAAGAGGTTTCAATTTGGAATGTGGTAATGTGAATAGTTTTAAGCATCCAAAGAAACAAGCCAATGGCATAGTTCGAGATATTTAATCAACTTTGAAAATTTTCAAAAGGAGGGACACTATATTTTATTTTACTTAAAACCATAAACGGATAACAGAAAACTGAAAAATTGATGAGAGTAAACAAGCTTTGTTACAAAAAAATCTCAGAACTTATAAAAGTCATGATGATGAAGAAGACCCTTCCATAAGGAGCTTCACACTCACATCCTCTACATGGTCTGGAAAGGTGTAAAGGATGGAATAACACTCAAACGCTTCCAATCCTTGTATTTCGACTCTTCTGATTGTGTTCCTCTCGGCATTGTAGTAGAAAACGTAGAAAGGCTTCTCTATATAGGAAAATGAAAACACAATTTCGTTTGTGCGAGTCACTCCAACAACGCGTAAACTTGTGAATGACCCAACAGTATTCGACCAAAAAGCAGGCAATTGATATATATGCTCCGACCACTCATGCTTTTCAACATCTTGTAGAACCCGCAGCTTAATACTTGTACAACTTCCATTGAGACGATTATTATTCCATTGATGAGACCCAAGTGAAGCTAATTTACCATTGTAGTTAATTAGATGTGAACAATCTGAGTTAGTGTCTTCAAAAAATCTGAACTTCTCTGATTTCAAATCAAAGAGAACGATTATGCATTGGCTTGAAAACGTACGGAAGGCTGGATAATACAGAACACCGTCGATGCATACATGGTTATATTCATGATAAAGATGATAGGGTATGCAACATTTGATCACTTTCCATGAGGGTTCTCGAGTTCCTAATGTCAGAACTTGATGCTCCTCCGAGCTTTTCATTCCATAATCATTCTTCCAGGTCATGGACAAGACCTTGTACTGTTTATCTATAGGCTCATACCCTAAATAGCTCATCGTTCCAGTCCCCTTACTCGTCTTGAGTTTGATTTTGGGTAAGGGCAAAGATTTTCCCGTGCTGGGGTTACATATCACCGAGACATTATGCTCCTTTCCCATTAAAATCCGATCATCTCCAAGAAACATCAATCCTCTGACAGAACTACATCTTTCAAATAAAGTTGCATAATACGGAACTTTCATAAGATAACTGGCGGCTAAAGGAGAGGAGGAGTTGTTGTCATCAAGATTTTGAGGCTGAGGTGAGGAGAAGAAGAACACATGTTTGTTTTTTCGGCAAGCAAACAATAGCTTCGGGCGAGCCAAAGATCTCGTCAAGAACAACTCCGTGAAGTAAGGGAGGCAAAGACTGGAAGCCCAGAGCTTCGATACGCAGCGACATCTTGATATAGATTTCGCCGGCAGTCTCGAACATATCTCGACAATTAGGTCAACTGGTAACGGTTCTCCTCCACCATTGCTTGAGGTCTTGGCTCGCGTATTGCGTCCGGTGACGACGACAAGATCCTCCTCCGAGACGTTTTGCTGCTCTGTTTTCATGGCGGAGGTCACTCTAGTTAAAAACCCTAGATTGCTAATCACAGTCAAATCCCGGCTCCACAGGGATACCAGATGACGAAGCAATCTTCACAAGTGAAAACCCTAGAGTGCGCGTTACACGGGCTTCTTTTAAAGTTCTTCTTCCTTTTTTGTTCGTGATCAATTTGTTAGATGAATTGAATTTGAGAAATTATATATAGTAGAAAGATATTATATACTTTTTTTTTTTAATTTAATTTAAATATCCCGAAGGTGATGAAAAAGTGTAATGTACTCAAAGCTCTTAAGTCGAAAGGACTGCTTAGAAAGGGAAGTGAACTACCGTCAGTGTCCTCTGTTTTGTACTTTTGTCATGTACCGATGGCTATCTTCAATGAAGGTCGTAGTGCTTCATAGATCAGAACAGAAGGCACATCTACAACAATGAGAAATACCAAGGTTTGTTCTTATTTTGTTGTTGTTAGCTTTAGATTTGTCAATAAATATTTTGATGTGGCAATTGGATTCAAAAGAAAAGCTTTTGTTAATATATCTATGAAGCCCCACTTTGTGTGTTTTTTTTTTTTTAATTCTCATTTTGACCTGGAGCCTACCTGTTAATCTATTTTCCGAGTCATTGGACTCTTCAACGTTATTACTAAAAACAAAAACGCCAGCTAGGTGTAAGTGAATGAGTTCATGATATGTCTTAAGTGCTCCATGGATACATTGGCACTTCTTGTTACGAGCTGCTAAGAGAGTCGTGCCACGTTCAATATCCTTGTAATATATGAGAGTGTCTGTGCCTGCGAGTATAAAGATACAACAATTTTCCGCTGCTCTTTTGGGTTCAATTAAGAAGCTTTAGTTGGAATCAGAGGAGTTTAATGGTTGTTGTTAGAACCTTTCTTATAGTTGGTAAACTGTAAAAAAATGAGTTGTTTTCAGGTTAAAAAAAAAAAAAAAAAAAGGGGGCATTTCTTGACCTCTAGAGTAGATCTACACTGAGAGTCCGATGTTGGAAAATGATTTTTGGTCATTTGCATTAAAAATTAGGGATTTAGAGGCCTAATAGATTCGCTTTCAAGTTTGTATAATAATAGTATAGTATTAATCGGATATCACAATCTATCCATAATACTAGGTGGTTAGATAAAATTGTAATTGATCTTCGCAAGAGGTGTTGTTGATATTGACATCTTGGTATGACTATTAGTTGTAATTTGACTAATGCATTTAAGCATGTATATATTTCTTGTAAGAAATGCTCACGTATCCTAATAAATGCATGCGCTGTGTGTGTATATATAGAGGCTATGATTTGGTTAGAAGAACACAACACAAATCACTACAAACAACACACAATTTAATCCAAAACATATAATAAAAAACCAGAGATGAATGCCACAAAGTTTTATGTGCTTCTCGTGATTGGCATTTTGTTTGCCATTGTCACCGCAAGGCAGGTTGAAGAAGTCTCCAAAGAGAACAAATTAGGCACTTCTGCTCCGAAAACTGCTACCAAAGGTATTGGAGCTGAGCTTTCTGTTGATGCCCAAACTGATAGCACCTCTTCGGGAAATAGCTTTGCCAGTGCTACTAAGAGTCCCAAAGGTCCAAGGGCCTTTTCGACCGGAAATGGCTTCACAAGTACCAGGGGAAATGTCTCTGCTCGGGGTCGCAACGCAGACGCTGCTTCTTCCAGCGGTTCTAGCGCTCAAGGCAATGCTGCAGCTGCAGCAAATCGCAATGGTGCTGCTGCCCGTGGAGACGGTTCTGCAGGTTCCGGTTCCACTGTGAGGGGCCGCACCACTGATAAGAAGAAGAAGAAGAAGAAGAAGAAGAAGGACGGCAAAGGAAAAAAGAACTGAGCGTGAGGTGATCTCATCATGCTTATTGCTCAATATTATATATATTCTAAAAAGTCACAATATCTCTTTTGTATTCATAAATAAAACCAGAGACTGTCACCTTTAATTTTCATGAGACTACTACTCTTTCTGTGTAATGCCTATTTTATAAATAAAAATAAATGCAATAATTACGACCTTGAATTAATCTTCTTCAATCTTAATTAAGTAATGGTAGGAAAAATATACATATATAAGTATATAGAACAGTTAATATTATGTTGGAGAAACGTCAAGAAAATGAGAAGAGAAGAGAATATCCTAGTTATATATATATATATATATATATATATATATATATATATATATATATATAACTTTTCGAATCTCAGAAAAGTTTGATCTTTTATTTGTTGAAAAACCATAAACTCACTAATATAAACTTTGGTAATTAGGAAAAGTCTAGTGTTCGAGTTCAGTTAAGGGAACATAACTGATCGTCAGCTTTGTAAACTGAGTTCGGGTTTGTCCGTGGGAGATTACTTACTACTATTACAAAAAACAAGTACCATGCTCTTGCTATGTAAAACTTGAAATCAGATAATGTAATGTTTAATTATGTTTAATATGTTATGAATCTTTTGTCATACACTCATACTATTGCTCTAATACCATTGTTATTAATATTCAGATTTGAATATATTATGAAATTAATATTCATGAAGACACAGATTGGTAATTTATAAACAGAAAAAATAGAAAAATAAAAAATTGAAAAGATATAAATGTTAAATAGACAAATTGTTAGCAAAATATATATGCATGCTGACACTTTCTAAATAAGCGGTTATATATAATGTTATTCGAGGTGAGTGGTTTCTTCTAACAAGAAATCTTTCTAGCTCTCCGACAAAGATGCCAAAATTGCGTCTATATGAAATGTGGAAGGAACAGAACAGGAGGTATCATCACTGTCTTACACTTCCTCCACTCCAGATTGGCCATAAAGTTCTATCGATTGTCGAGAACAAAAATCTCTTGCTTTACACGTGTGGGTTCCAATTAAGTAGGGTTCTCCAATTCTAAGTTGTTGGTCCAGGCCATAATATCTTCTCACTTTCTAAGAGAAAAACTGAAAAAGTATTATAGAAACTAGAATTATGAAAAAGATATGTGACCCTAGCTCGAAAACATTTTCTAGGATTGTAGAAAAGGGTATAATATGTGAGAACGAAACGAAGTTATGATAAATAACTTTTCATAATATTTTCTAGTTCAAATTGATAGAAGAAACTGTAAAAGATAAAAGCGACGCCACCTGCCAGACTTGTATACAGCCTGCATAAGAGGGTTTGTTTCAAAGTGTAATGTAATCAAAACTCTCATGTCCAAAAGATTGCTCGGAGTGTAATGTAATCAAACTGTTTTGACAATCACCGATCAAGTATTTTTAAACTGGTATGTGATGAAGAAGGAACAACCGACAAGCAGCTTGTGCCTCTGAGTTATGGTAATTTGAATAGCTTTAAGCGTCCAAAGAAGCTAATGGCATATTTGGAGATGAAATCAATTTTGGAAAAATTCAAAGGGACACCATATTTGATTTTTAACCGTAAAGAGTAACGTAATGGATATATTATAACACAAAACTGAAAAATAGATGAGAGTGAAGAGTAAGGGCCAAACTATAGCCTTGTTAAAAAAATCTCAAAAATTATAAAAACCATGATTAAAGAAACCCTTCCATAAGCTTCACATTGACATCCTCTATATGGTCTTGATAGGCGTAAACGGAATGACACGCAAACGCTTCCAATCCTTGTATTTCTACTCTTCTGATTGCGTTTTGCTCGGTAGTACAAAATGGTCTTGTAGTACAAAATGTAGAAAGACGTGGATTTACAGAAAACTAAAAACACAATTTCGTTTGTCCGAGTCACTCCAACAACGCGTAGTCCCAAGTGAACCTAATTTACCATTGTAGTTTGTCAGACGTGAACAATAAAATGATACATTGAGAGGGTCTCTGGAGTTTTCAACAAATCTGAACTTCTCCGACCTAAGGTCAAAGCGAACAATTATGTAATCCCTTGAAGACGTATGGAACGCTTGATAATACAGAACACCATCGATGCATACATGGTCAACATAATAACCCTCGTTAACAGAATGGGGTATGCAACATTCGACCCTTCTCCATGACGATTCTCCACCAGTTCCGAATGTCAGAACTTGATGGTCCACAGAGACCGAGCTTCGTATTCCCCAGGCCATGGACAACACCTTGTATAGTTTCTCGATAGGCTCATACCCAAGATAGCTCCTCATTCCAAACCTCTTCCTCGTCTTGAGTTTGGGTAAGGTCACAGATTGTCCCGTGTTGGGGTTACATATGACCGAGACCTTACGCTCCTTTCCCTCTGAACCCCGCATATCATCCACTAACATCAATCCTCTGACAGAACTACGTATCAAATAGATACACTTATGATAATTCGGAATTTTCATATGATAACTGGCGGCTAAAACAGAGGAGTTGTTATCATCTGCAAGAATCTGATGAGGCTGAGGTGAGGAGAAGAAGAACACGTGGCTGTCTTTTCGGCAAGCGAACAATAGCTTCGGGCGAGCCAAAGATCTGGTCAAGAACAACTCCGTGAAATATGGGAGGCGAGGAATGGAAGCCCATAGCTTCGATACGCAGCGACATCTTGATATAGATTTCGCCGGCAGTCTCGAACATATCTCGACAATTAGGGCAACTGGGATCGGTTCTCCTCCACCATTGCTTGAGGTCTTGGCTCGCGTATTGCGTTCGGTGACGGCGACAAGATCCTCCTCCGAGACGTTTTGCTGCTCTGTTTTCATGGAGGAGACACCCTAGATTGCTAATTACAGGGACACCAACTTACGACGCAATCGATACTATAGAAACCCTAGATTTTGGCTCGCGTTTAATTTTTTTTTTATTTTTATTTTTTTATTTTTATTTTTTATGTATTTTACATTTAGTCATTTACATCAAATATCATTATTGTTCTTTTGTTTTAACATTATTTTAAAAAATTTCATTAAAGATAAAAATATAAAGTATGTTTTAAACTAATAAATTCTTTTAAGTAATTATTAGTTTTCACAAAAACTAATTCACTTTTTCATATTATACCATTTGAATAGTTTTTAATTATTATATTTGAATTTTTTTTGTTAAGATTATAAACTATGATTCATTATCATCTTTTTTTTCATTTAAATATATAATACATAGTATAGGATTATTGAGGCTTTCCTCGGTATCTTGATTTTTTTATCTGCAGACACAATGACGAAGATTATTGAGTTTTTGGTGAAAGCTTTCATGTCTAGAAGGATTGCTAATAAGAAACAGAGAAAACAAATCAAGAAGTAACGATAAAACAACAACGGGTAAATATTTTGGCAGGGTCACTTTGAAATAAACCAATTAAATCAGTTTTTGTCTTTTTGATTTGTCCTTAAACCGGTTCAGAACTAGACCGGGTTTATTAAACCCTAAAAACCTTGGTCTTTCCTCCCCAAATTTGGATGGCTCTGTGCGATTCTGAGTCCCGCAAGTCGTAAGCGGTAATGTTAGTAAAGCGAATAGGTGAACTCAGTCAAGTCTTTCGTTGTGAAAGCTTATTGTTATGCCTCACCAAGGAGGTCAACACAATTACACAAGACTCGTCGTAGTTACAAAGAGATGTTTACTATTATTGATGCTCTGTTCTGTATTCTATCGCCTAAAATGCTCAAGCATCTGACGTTTCTCCCAAAATTGGAGTGCTCGAAGCAGTGGATTATCCTCGGAAATTCTCTGTCTTTCGCTCCTTGTCGCAGACGACTCTATTTGTGCGCTCACTGTATTCGGTGTCATCTTCAAACGCTTAGCTGGGTTCAACTTATCAATTTCGTCATCAAACACTTGGTCTGATCCAGATTCATAGGTCCCTTTGATGCTCTCTTCAATCAAGATCTTGGCACCGCATTCAATAACATCCAAGTCTTGTTCTCTTCTGCTCAATTCTATAACTATCTCTTTGCTCATATTCGAGGTGCGAGTCCCTTTGATGCTCTCGTCCGTCAAGATCTTGGCACCACATTCAATAACGTCGAAGTCGTGGTATTTGCTGCTGAATTCGAAAACCATCTCTCTGCTCGTTTCAGTAGATAGCCAGCGATGATGAAATATAAGTAGATGTTCCGTTCGAAATTTGGAGACATTGCCTACGTAGAATAAGCCCTCATCAACTGGATTGTCGTCGTCTATGTGACGGCACACTATTTTGGAAAGATCTTCTTCTGTGATTCGCTGGTTAGGGGAAATCACGACGCAAACCAAAATGCCGGTGTAAGCCTTACTGATGGAAGAACCACTTCAACCGCTGTCTTTGTGATATGCATAGATGTAATGTTCGTTGACATACTTGGAATATACCTTAATCTTGAGCATCCGGTCATATAAACTCTTTTTAGAGATGCCAAATTCATATGAGTTGGAATTACCTCTAGGTTTATGCAGCCATCCACCCACAAGACAATTAGTTTATGAAGATGTGTACAAGAAGATGGAATCTCTACCAAACTCGTGCAATCACTTAGTTTCAAATACTTCAGTTTTGTAGCATTTGAAAGATCTGGGACTTCCTTCAAATGAAAAGACCCTGACAAATCCATCTTCTTGAGATTCTTAAGAGGCTGAATATATAAGAAAAACCATACAATAATAGAGAGAAATAGAATCATTTAACTTGAAAACATATTACATAAATATTAATATATTTAAAAGTATAACACCAACCTGGGCTCCTTGCCAGAGGCACTCGAGCTTGCTACACTTCATATCAAGCTCAACAAGATGTTCAACATGAAATTTAGGAGGAAGACTCTTGCTTGGGTATGCCTCCCAATTTAGTAATCTTAGACTACGTGGAAACTCCATTTCCCCATGTATATGCATTCTATCATCCCCGTCATCTTTACCTTTGTAAACTCTGACGAATCGAAGATTAGGCATTCTTTTAAAAGCTTTCTTGCTTATAGATACTTCATTGATACCACATATATCAAATGATATACCAACAACGTTCCTGGTACCCTTAACCAAATCCCATATAGAAAATTTCCTAACTTCAACAAATGCCTAATTTATAGATAAATTAATGAACGAAGTAGATAAAAAGATACAAGAGAAATAACTAACTTTGGCTTCTTCAAGAACGTCACAAATCTCATTAGCATCCATTAAGATTTGACGTTTCCAAGGCTCTTGTTTATGAATGACCATTTTACCCACTTGTTGTAGTAATCTATGCATCACTATTCTTTTCCCGTTTGTAGATATCCTTATCTCTATGAGAGATCTAGTATCAAGGACTTGCAACCCATGTATGACATTTAAACCACTGTCTGCGAACATGGTTTCCACTAGATTATCATCTCTGGTAGTTGAAGAAGACTGCAATGTGGAGAAATAGTGTTTTCTCATTATCATCTAAACTTTCATAGCCAACTCTTAGTATGTCCTCGATGTCTGGATCAAGTTTAGTTTCTAGCTTGAGTATTACTTTTTCCCACTCCTCTTCATTCTTCCCACGTAAAGATGAACCCACCACTGGGAGACCCAATGGAAGGTAATCACAAAGTTGTGTTACTCTTTGTACAAGCTTCTCATAACCATGATGATAAGAGTGGTATATTCTAAAAGCATATTTACATAAGATCTTGAAAGCTTGTTCATCGGATGGAAAACCCACATGGTATGTATTGTTGATGCCATGTTGCTGCAAAAGCTCTTTGTTTTCTGTGGTAACTACAATCCTACTTCCTGGACCAAACCATGTTTTTTCATTAGCCAACGCCATTAATTGCATAATATTGTTCACATCATCAAGAATGATGAGGACTCTCTGCTTGCACAACCTTTCTTCTATCACCCCTGAATGGTGTATCTTTAAACCATCTTGGTTCAAAACATTTGAAAGAAATTGTTCTTGTAAATGCAACTCATCTAGACCACGAAGATAACTTCCCCTTAGATTGTCCACAAAACAAGTAAGCTGAAACCTATTAGAGAGCCGACTATGCAAAGCTCTGGCTATGGTTGTCTTACCAATGCCTGCGGGACCAAAGATTCCAACCCTTTTGACTTCATCATTATCTAAATCTAGCAAAGACTCCATTTCTCTCAAGTGAGTTTCGATACCCACCATACCATCAAAATCCCTAGATGGTGTAGCATTCAGTTTACCTGAAACATCTCTGGCAATCTTTTCTATCATGTTGGCTTCATTATCCCTAACAAAAGAGAAAGAAATGAAAGCATTATTTCCACCAAATATTCAAAAAGATAGCATCATTAGTTCCGTAATTTATGACATGTATTTGTTATTTTCTAGTATTCATTCAACAAAAACATTAATTCTCTTATTCATTTTAATTCCAGCAACTCTAATTCCTCATATTGATCATTAAAAACCAAAATTTGTTAAAAAAAAAATTCTCTGGTGATTACCACTTTAGAACCTAAGAAATGAAAAATCAGATTAAATAAAGACCAACCATCTTGAGAAGTCTTCTCCAGCAATGTTTCCCACATCCTTCAAAGCTTTGCTCCAATTCTGCTTGTCCTTGTCCGTCCCAAGTGCACAAGTTTCATTGAAATGGACCCCGAGTTCCCCGGTATGCTTCCGTACATCAGATGGATCTACTCCATAGAAGATGGTCATCACTATCTTTCCCATGGATTGTTTGTACTCCAAGATCTCCACCAATTCGTTCAAACACCATCTCGATGATGCATATTTATTGGAGAGAATAACGATTGAGATCCTCGATTCTTTGATAGCCTTCTTGAGTGAAGGGGCAGTCTCTTCGCTTCTCTCAATCCCTTGATCATCAAACATACTGATTCCGTTGAAGTTAAATTGTCTGCGCATGTGACTAAGAAGTGTTTTACGGACGTCCGGCCCGTGGAAGCTCGAGAAGACATTAAATTTGTAGTTGCAAGTAGAAAAAGAGGAAGAAGCAATGAGAGAAATGCTCAGAGATATTGAAAAGGGATAATGAGAAGTGGAAGAAGATAAGTGAAAATCTGATAATGTATGTTGAAATCATTTTTGGAAAGCTATATGAAAGCAAACAGAAACAAAAAAAAGGGTCCTTCTGTATGTAAACGCGTTATAAAAGTCAAATAATCAATAATGCATGCTCTGAGCAGCCTCGCTTAACAAAACTACAAACGATATCAATATTTGTAGTTACGTGCTGTAACCTTTTCTTCAAACCTTCTTTTGTAATCTCTTAAACAGGACAAAATTACACATCGCTTCAAAAGCACTCTCATTAGTCAGCTTTACACATTTCTCCAAGTCATCCTCATCAGCTTGATTTACTCGGAAAGGAAAAAAACATAGAAGAGATGGACTACACTTTTTTCTATCGGCTCAACTTAAGGAATAGGTATTGAATTAAACCGATGGTCACGTCATCATCATCTTCCCCAACCCAAGCTTCCGTTTATTTCGTCACAATTAAACCGATGGTCACGTCATCATCATCTTCCCCAACATAGTATACGAAATTTTCCATTTTTTTAGCAAAAGTATTTCCTTTTTTTTTTCTTCTATCTATAAAATCCTAGGGAGAGTTAGAAACCACATCCTATCAACGTGAAGTTAAAATCCAAAATAAAAACACGTAACCTAACCTAAACTACCTTATTTGAGTGGATAAGCGTGAAAGTTATAAAACCCTAGTTCCTATTATACAGCCCTTGGACGTTGGAAACTTGTAACAATGACGATGGTGTCTGATCTTTCGAAGGGTTTGGTAAAGGAGATTCTCTCTCGGGTTCCTATACCATCTCTTAGAGCTGTGAGATCTACTTGCAAACAATGGAACAGTTTATCCAAAGATCCGAGCTTTACAAACAAGCAATGTGCTAAAGCAGCCAAGGATTTGATGGTGATCATGCTTAATGATTTCAAGGTCTGTTTGATGAGCGTTGATCTCTACGGAGTCCATAACCACAAAGACGACTTGGTTGATCCATCTATAAAGCGAATAGGTGAACTTAATCAAGTCAAGATATTTAACGTCTTCTATTGTGATGGCTTATTGTTATGCCTCACCAAGGAGAAGGAGAGCAACACTACTAGCCTCGTGGTTTGGAATCCGTACTCGTGTCAAACACGTTGGATCAAACCTCGATCCACTTACGGCAGATCAGATATGTTTGGTATCGGATACGACAAGAACAACAACCTTAAGATTTTGAGGCTTTTCTTTGAGTTTGGCTATAATTTAGAGTACGAAATATACGATTTTAAGTCTAACTCATGGAGGGCTCTCACCATCTCATCTACTGTAGTATTATACAAACGAGGCGTGTCATTGAAAGGGAACACTTACTTTTTTGCTCAAGAAAGAATCAAAGTTGAAGAAGTAGATAAAGAATGTGTTTTACTTTGTTTTGATTTCACAAGAGAGAGATTTGGACCGGCTCTGCATCTTCCGTTTCACTGTGATGTTAGATACGATGACATGGTTCTATCTGCAGTTAGAGAAGAGAAGCTTTCAGTGTTGTTTCAGCGCTTAGATACATATAAGTTGGAGATATGGATTACAACCAAGATCGAGCCCAATGCGGTGTCATGGAACCAGTTCTTAGCCGTTGATACGGAGACAATCATCAGTGGTCTTAAGTTTGTGGTTGAGCCTAGGAGTTTCTTTGTTGACGAGGATAAGAAAGTTGCAGTGATTTGTGATATAGATAGATTTGAACCGACCAAAACCGGTCACTATAAAACTGCTTGCATCATTGGGGAGGATGGATACTTGAAAGAAGTGGATCTCGGAGAAGCTGTGAGTGTTGAAGAATCTCCATATAGCTGCCCACTTGTGTGCTCTTATTATGTTCCAAGGTTTGAGCATAATCAACCAAGGTCTAGTACTAAAGGGGGAAAGGAAAGGATGAGACGATTGATTAGTCCATATTACAATACATCTTATGTTTCGTGGATATCTTTTTTTCTTTTGTTTTCTTTGCTTTTCTTTTCTTTTGTAAAGATTGTTCTGTGAACAAGAGTGACTAGTAGTTATAGTTGAAAAACTTAAAATTAAGGGAGGTTCGTTTTTAAGGTAACATCATTCAAATCAACACTTCTGTCTCATTCCCTTCAACACTTAAGGAATTCATTGCCTTTGTCATGTAGTCCTTTAAACAGCTCTCTTTGATGCAGTCTTTGCTATAGTTAACCCTCTACTTTATGTAGAGTCTTCACTCCTACTTCTTTATGGTTATACCAACACCAAAACTGTTGTTTAAGTAAAAGTATTGGAGATTTACTATTTTGCTCCAAGAGATGTCAAGCATTGTTCATCTGCCTAATCGGATCTTAAACTCGATCACTATGGTGACAGACATCGTTTTTTTAGGTTTATTTCTTTCTTTTTTTATATGGTATTTTTCATGTGATACATTTTTTTTTCCCACTTATGTTCAACAATATATATATATATATATATATATATATTTTTTTTTGTTAAAGTATGTTCAACAATATTAAAAGTTAAGAAAAATACTCACCTTTTATATGAAGTAAAAAAAAAAAGAAAAATCAAAATTGTATCATTCGACCAATAATATTAGAACTCATCCTTTTATTTTTACTTTCTTAAGGTATCTTTTTTGTAACATCAAATCAATTATATATTATATCACTTAAGGTATTTTCTAAAGGTATTTTTTTAGAAACATCATTAGACCAATAATCAAAACTTTCGTGTCTAATTTTTTCTTTTATTGTTTGAGTGAAATTACATCTTAATTTTAATCTAGTCAAAGGTTTCTAAAATTTGAGCAAAAAAACAAAAAAATTAATAGCTTATTTTTTCGTTTTGCAGGAAATAGTTACAAGAGAAATTTTATTCTTTGGACTTGGATATTAAAGTTAATTTAAAAAAAAAAAAAAATTGCATCATTAGACCAATAACATCAATCCTTTTCGTAAAAAGGGTATATTATGGAATTCATCCCTCAATATAAGTTTTTATCCCAAATTAACGCAAAAGAGAGAATTCGAGATCTGTCTGGCCTCTCCTCTCTAGGCATAGCGACTCACTCAGATCTACACCTTCTTCTTCTTCCTCCTCCTCTTCTCCTTCTTCGTTTCGTTTCCGAACTCATCTGATCTGTGGTAATCACCATTGTTTCTCTCTTTACGATTTCTAATTTCTCAGTCCATTGCTGCAATTTAGATCTATTTCTGCAAAATCTCATATGAATGGTTCGTGATTTCGTTTTTGTTTTTTTGTTGTGTGATCTGTTTTTTTTTTGTATGTAGAGTGCATTATCGGGAGATTATTATGTTGACAAAGTTCGAGACGAAGAGTAACAGAGTTAAGGGTCTGAGCTTTCACCCTAAAAGACCATGGATCCTCGCGAGTTTGCACAGTGGCGTGATCCAGCTCTGGGATTATCGTATGGGTACTTTGATCGATAGATTTGACGAGCACGAAGGACCTGTTCGTGGTGTTCACTTCCACAATTCTCAGTCTCTCTTCGTCTCCGGAGGTATTTGCTTTTTTTTTTTGCTCTCCTCATTACCTTTAAATCCTTGGTTTCTGTAGATTTAGCTCGCTGTAGTGAATCGTATGATTGATTTGTCCCAACCTCGGTTTTGTTGGATTTATGGATCTTGAAATTGAAATCGAATGTTTACATATCTCATATAAGCAGATTGTGCGTTAAGTGAGCCTTGTAGTGTGTTTTAGATTCAACAAACATATGTATATATTGTATGACTATGATCTTAATGCTTGTCTAGTATCTTAATCTTGCAGGGGATGATTACAAGATTAAAGTGTGGAACTACAAAACACACAGGTGCCTTTTCACTCTTCTTGGGCATCTTGATTACATCCGCACGGTTCAGTTCCATCATGAGTACCCATGGATTGTGAGTGCCAGTGACGATCAGACTATCCGTATATGGAACTGGCAATCACGGACTTGTGTTTCCGTCTTGACTGGTCACAATCATTATGTTATGTGTGCCTCTTTCCACCCAAAAGAAGACCTCGTTGTATCAGCTTCCTTAGATCAGACTGTCCGTGTTTGGGATATTGGTGCTCTTAGGAAGAAGACTGTGTCTCCTGCTGACGACATCATGAGGTTGACTCAGATGAATAGTGATCTTTTTGGTGGAGTTGATGCCATTGTCAAGTACGTCCTTGAAGGTCATGACAGAGGTGTAAACTGGGCTGCTTTTCATCCCTCCCTGCCTCTTATCGTCTCGGGTGCAGATGACCGCCAAGTAAAGCTGTGGCGTATGAATGGTAATTACTTGATGTTATACTTTTGTGCTTTCAAAATTTATATGCCATCAATCATTAGTTTTATACTGATATGCAAAAAAATTTTAATCAATATCATTGCAGAAACTAAAGCTTGGGAGGTGGATACATTACGAGGCCATATGAATAACGTTTCATCTGTTATGTTCCATGCAAAACAGGACATAATTGTATCAAACTCTGAAGATAAGAGCATCCGTGTCTGGGAT
The DNA here is from genome assembly GCA_023864065.1 of Camelina neglecta. Lineage (NCBI taxonomy): Eukaryota > Viridiplantae > Streptophyta > Magnoliopsida > Brassicales > Brassicaceae > Camelina > Camelina neglecta. Next base: position 31,523,768 of record CM043456.1, read on the forward strand.
GCTACCAAGCGGACGGGACTTCAAACTTTTCGTCGTGAACATGATAGATTCTGGATTCTTGCAGTTCACCCTGAGATGAATTTACTAGCAGCAGGACATGACAGTGGCATGATCGTGTTCAAACTTGAGAGAGAACGTCCTGCATTTGCTCTGAGTGGTGATTCTTTGTTCTATGCCAAGGATAGATTTTTGCGGTACTATGAATATTCAACTCAAAGAGACTCCCAAGTTATCCCTATACGGCGTCCTGGTACTCCAAGCTTGAATCAAAGTCCGAGGACTCTATCATACAGTCCGACTGAAAATGCAGTTTTGATCTGCTCAGATCTGGATGGTGGTTCTTATGAGTTGTACATCATACCGAAAGATAGTGTTGGCAGGAGTGACGTTGTGCAAGATGCAAAGAGAGGGACAGGTGGCTCTGCAGTATTCATTGCCCGTAACCGGTTTGCTGTTCTCGAGAAAAGCACCAGCCAGGTGCTAGTCAAGAATCTAAAGAATGAGGTGGTTAAAAAGAGTTCTCTGCCTATTCCCACAGATGCTATCTTTTATGCCGGAACTGGAAATTTACTTTGTCGATCTGAGGATAAAGTAGTTATATTTGACCTCCAGCAAAGGCTTGTTCTTGGTGAACTTCAGACACCATTTGTTAGGTACGTTGTTTGGTCTAGTGATATGGAGAGTGTTGCTTTGCTCAGCAAACATACTATAATTATCGCGAGCAAAAAACTTGTTCTCCAGTGCACGCTTCATGAGACGATACGTGTGAAAAGTGGAGCTTGGGACGATAATGGTGTCTTCATTTACACGACGTTGAATCATATCAAGTACTGTCTTCCGAATGGAGATAGTGGAATCATCCGAACCCTGGATGTCCCAATCTATATCACCAAGGTGTCTGGTAATACAATATTTTGCTTGGATCGGGATGGGAAAAACAATGCTATCACCATTAATGCAACCGAGTACATTTTCAAGCTTTCACTTCTGAGAAAGAGATATGATCATGTAATGAGCATGATAAAAAACTCCCAGCTATGTGGACAGGCTATGATTGCGTACCTGCAGCAGAAAGGATTCCCTGAGGTTGCCCTCCATTTTGTTGAAGATGAGAGGATCCGATTCAACCTGGCTCTTGAAAGTGGCAACATCAGTGTGGCTGTTGCGTCCGCTACACAGATTAACGAGAAAGACCACTGGTATAAACTTGGGGTGGAGGCTCTTCGCCAAGGTAATTCTGGAATTGTTGAGTTTGCATACCAGCAGACAAAGAACTTTGAGAGGTTATCGTTTCTTTATCTCATTACTGGTAATTTGGACAAGCTTTCAAAGTTGATGAAGATTGCGGAAGTGAAGAACAATGTGATGGGTCAGTTTCACAATGCTCTCTACCTAGGAGATGTTAAAGAGCGCGTTAAAATTCTGGAGAATGCTGGTCATTTGCCTCTAGCTTATATCACGGCTTCGGTTCATGGCTTAAATGATATTGCTGAGCGACTGGCAACCGAGCTAGGAGACAACGTGCCCTCATTGCCTGAAGGGAAAACTCCATCGCTTCTTATGCCACCGACACCAGTCATGTGTGGTGGTGATTGGCCTCTTCTGAGAGTGATGAAAGGAATATTTGAAGGAGGACTTGAGAGTGCAGACAGAGGAGGTACTGTTGATGAAGATGATGTTGAAGGCGATTGGGGCGAGGAACTTGACATAAATGTTGATGGAATGGAAAACAGAGACATTGAAGACATTTTGGCAGCTGCTGAAGGAGGTGAAGAAGATAACGATGAGGAAGTTGGATGGGGACTTGAAGACTTGGATCTCCCACCAGAGCTTGACACTCCTAAAGCCTCTGCTAATGCACGTTCTTCGGGTTTTGTGACACCTCCCCAAGGTATGCCCGTAAGTCAGATCTGGAGCCAGAGATCTTCTCTTGCTGCTGAGCAAGCTGCAGCTGGAAGCTTCGACACTGCAATGCGTCTGCTCCACAGACAGCTTGGTATAAAGAACTTTACACCTTTGAAATCGATGTTTCTTGATCTGTTCAATGGCAGCCATAGCTATCTGCGTGCTTTTTCTTCATCTCCTGTTGTTCCACTTGCCATTGAGCGAGGATGGAGCGAGTCTTCCAGTCCCAACGTTCGTGGCCCACCAGCTCTTGTTTATGATTTCTCTCAGCTAGAAGAGAAGCTCAAATCTGGCTACAAAGCCACAACAAGTGGGAAATTCACTGAGGCTCTCCGTCTCTTCCTTTCTATCCTCCACACCATCCCTCTAGTGGTAGTCGAGACAAGAAGAGAAGTCGATGAGGTTAAGGAACTAATCGTTATCGTTAAAGAATATGTCCTTGGTCTTCAAATGGAACTCAAGAGGAGAGAAATGAAAGATGATCCGGTGAGGCAGCAAGAGCTCGCTGCTTACTTCACTCACTGCAACCTCCAAACACCTCACTTACGGCTCGCGCTGCTTAGTGCAATGGGCGTCTGCTACAAGGCAAAGAACCTCGCCACTGCTTATAATTTCGCAGAAAGGCTGTTGGAATCAAACCCAACGGAGAACCAGGCCAAGATGGCAAAACAGGTTAAGCAAGCCGCTGATCGTAACATGACCGACGCAACCAACCTTAACTACGACTTCAGAAACCCGTTTGTGATATGCGGGTCAACATATGTCCCGATCTACAAAGGACAGAAAGACGTTTCGTGTCCTTACTGCAGGGCCCGGTTTGTACCAAGCCAAGAAGGAAACATATGCACAGTGTGTGATCTAGCAGTGATTGGTGCAGACGCATCTGGTTTGCTATGCTCTCCATCTCAAGTCCGGTGATCAGTTCAGATTCATTATCAATACAGAGATACTTCATTAACAGAAATAAGAGTGTTGAGCTTTTCGTTTTGTGATTGTGGTGTACTTACCAATCAGGTTTGTGGATTTTTCTCGTTGCAGGTCCTATTACTCTTTTTTTTTTTTTTAAGTCTTTGAAAGTTGTTTCTTATCTTTTAGCAACAACGACACAAAAGTACTTTAGCTTCGTGCTTTATATAATCTTTTTTGATGCATAGTAGCCTTTGAAATCCCGTGCTGGATCATTTTAAATTTTCAATTTCGAAAATTTATGATTTACCTGTGAAATTATGATTTTGTGAAAATTGTAGTTTTTTTTTTGAGTCTCGTCACTAATAACAAATTTATCTACAACGCAATGGAGCGAGAAAAAAAGCAAATACAGTATATATTTATTGATCCTTACATGTTTCTCATTATGAGTTTTCAAGAGAAAAGATTGATCCGACTGAACCCGATAGTAACACAACAACGTTAAGACACATCAGAAAACGCCTTCGACCGTCCGAACTTTCGAACAAGATTCCACAAATTTCTACGTCATTGCTGAGAACTCATAATCTCCGTAGCGCATCCGCTGTAGATACTCGCGATAGCCAGTTGTGTTCACCTTTTTAGACAAAAAATAACCAACACAAGAAGTGGAGCAAAACTTTGAACCAGACGACTCCAAAACTATTTTGTGTGGACAACGTTTCTTGCAATAAGAGCAAAATGGTCGAGTCATATGATGATCGTTGGACTGAACATATATCTTCACTCCATTGAAGGAGAAGCTTATCCAAGATGAACCAGGCTTCACGTATAAGTCCTGCCCAAGCAGACACTCAATGTGTAAGGTGACGCAACAGTACTCACCGCACTTATAAAACCTCTTCTTCGGATCTAGTTTCTGCTCGCAAATTTCACACCAATACGTCATTGTACTTGTCTCTTCCCCATAAGAAAGTGTTAGCATATGTTTATCATGCTCATACCTCACCTCTTGAGGTAACGTTGCACATCCGAAACACAAAGCAAAGTAGTCACACTCAATGCAGTTGAATGTTTCTTTTGTTGAATACTGTTCCAACGTTTTGCAAACCGAACATCTTCTTTGCTCTCCTGGTATGGATGTTAGGAACAAAGGATGATTATGACTTTTATGGACTAATGGCTCAGAAATCGTGGCGCACTGCACATGTAACCTAAAAAGATAGCTATCTTTATCTCGTTCTTCACACTCATAGAAGAAACCAGCTTTGCACTTCCACCGACAAGCTGAACATGGATCCACACTATGTTCCACAAGACCCCGAGATCCTCCTTTAAGAGTAAGCATATGTGGATGTATCGGGTGATGCATTTTGCGAGGAAGATTTGCACATTCTTCGTGGAGAATATAATCGCATTGCATACACGAGTAGAAGTTACCGGAATAGATTGGCGTGATGCATGCTTGACACACCTTATTCACGTCGTAATCTCTACCCGTGTTCTCATCAAGTCTCAAATGATGACGTTGATGACTAAAATGCTCTATGACTCCATCACTTATCTTCACAAACGGCGGTTTAACTTCTTCATCTTCTTCTGGTATTCCCTCAAGTTCTTTACCATCCCACACATTCTTCTGTGTGGCACATTTTGAATGAGCCACATATGAACAACCTTCCTTGATACAAGAGTAACCACCGTAATCATTGTCAATCTTTCTACGACAAACACAACAAGACCAGTCTCCTTGACCAAAAGAATGTGTAAAAGAGATACGATGGGGATGGCGAGATATCCTTATGAGACGTGGTAAGCTGATACACCTTTGATGTGCCACAAAGTCACAAGGGGGACATATATAGAAAGGACAGCTTGTATGTGTCAAGGAACAAAGGCTGCAAGCAAAGGGACTCTGTCTTGGAAACAGAACAAGACTATGCTCATGCCACTTCGAATGGTCTATAGAAAAGACTGGTGGTTTCTCCACACAAGCTATGTTCATAGCATAGTCGCAAGGTGAACAATAATAAAATATCTCTTGGAGACCTTCATCACAACAATAGCATTGCCTCGTTTCATGAGACTTTTGCAACAAAGCAAGCCGAAGAGAATGTCTTGGATGAAGAGGGTGCTTGATCTCAACAGGAGCCTTGTTATGTTCGTTATGGTTCTTGCCATTGCAGCCTCGGCAGAAGAAATTGGTAGCGTCTTCTCCTGTTGACCTGAACTTCAACCAGAATAAAGGGAAACAACACAATTTGTAATTGGTTCCCCACAAGAACTCTTCATCCACGTGTAGTTTTCCTTTTTCTAACCTTACTGCTACTTGAGGGCATAAGGACATAAGCTTCTTCCACTTTGGATCCATAGCCATGACGAGGGAGACTATTTTACGGATGAGTGATATGAGCTCCGGCTCTGGCTCAAGACTTAACGTTTCACCAAAGAGTGGCAAGACCTCCAAATCCTGCTCCAACAAGGGATCTATATAGTTGTCGAGATCTGCTTTTTTAGTGATGAATGATATGAGCTTCCTTAGCGGCTCCGGCTGAGAATCGAAATCCATAGAGTTGTAGATAGAGATGGTTTGAGTAATGAGTGACATGAGCTCCGACTCCTGCTGCGTTACAAACATAGCATATTCACAGAATGCACTACTAACATAGCTTATCTGAACAATGCGTGCAATGATCTCTGTATTAGCATCCCCATTATCCACTTCCCAAGGGTCCTCCATAGATATTAGTTCAGAAATGGCTGATATGATCTCCCCCTCCAAAGCCATAGTGTTGTTGTACAAAGAGTATTTTGAGTAACAAAAGATATCAGAGATATTGAGTAATTGAGTTTGATGTCTCTGTCTTTTTTAGTTTTTTTTTTGCTTTTGTAATTAACTCAGTGCTCTCTATATTTTTTGGTGACTGCTATAGCGTATTTAATGTTATCACCAGCCAATACAGATCCACAACCCTCCAAATTAAATGCATTGTATGATTGTATCTAACAATGTTTTCATTTCCCCCGACTAACCAAGTTCGAGTGTTCGACATATAGCCTATGTGGATTTTTTTTTTTTTTCTTAATAGAAAACATATATAGTAGCCCCCATTAATTTGTGATTATTGTCAGAATAATTCGAAGTAACCAGATTCAAGTTGTGATTAAAGACTAAAGACGACGATGTTTAAAGGCTACATTCATATTGAAAGGATGGACAAGCAAAGTTATGTGATAAATAAATTTAAAATAGCTAGAAGAGCTTCTTCTTTTGTCTCGAACCGGTTGGTCTAAACCAGATTTTTATGTTTTTGGTTCAAAATTGGTTTAGCAATGTATTAATTATTAAATTCGACTTCATTTTGAATCATGCTCAGTTTACAATTCGTTGAACCGATTGGTTACCTCTTTTTATTAGAACTAAAAAAGCACCTGAAGTAAACTAAAATATACCAAAATTAAATCGAATTAAACCAAAAATATATAAATCGAACTGATTTTACCCAATTTGACCTAGCGTTAACCAGATTTTTACAAGAAAACCCCCAAAATTTTTGGTAACAGTTCATTAACCAAAATTTGAACCGAACCGATGATTTATTAGGTTAATTTCAGCAATAATTTTCTAAGAACTGAATGAACCAGATCGATTCGATTTCGGTTAACCGAACTCACATGGCAAGAATTTGGAACTCGGTTTGAAAAAAATTTGGAACTCGATTTCGAATCCCCACAGGAACGAAATTGGTCTTTTAGGATTTGCTCATAACCGAACCTTTTTATTAGTCGATCAAACTGGTCTTTCAGAATTGTCTTTTAGGAATATACTCACAAGACAATTATTGGGTTCACTCTCTCATTCATCCCTTTTTATTAGTCGATCAAAATTTACCATATAATTTATATAAATAAAATAAAATAATTAATACCATCAAAATTATTTAAAAAATTGAATTAAAATGACATACTGTAGTTAAATAAATAAATAAAAACCCTATTATGAATTTTTAAATTCATAAACCCTAACATTATTTATACTTTTTAATTATAAAATCTAAACTCTAACCATTTTTTATAAACCCAAACCGAAATATAATTTGTTTAATTATAAAATATAAACTCCAACCACTATTTTGTAAATCCTAACCGACATATATTTTTTTTAATTGTAAAATCAAACCCTAAAAGTTTGTGGACGTAAAATTTATTAAAATGTGTAGATATTTCATAGTTTTATGTTTATAAGAGGCTCAACTGATTCAAATAAGGCATAGCACATGAAACTTGTATTAAAATTTTATATAAATATGTACTTTTAATAAACTAACAAAATTCTAACGCGAAAATAAAAAAGAGATGGTATGGCATTTGAGAATCTATTTTATTTGTTATAAAACACATATGTAAAAGTATATTACTTATGTTTTGCTTATATTATACTTATGTTTTGCTAAATTTTTTTTTGTTATTTACTTTTTCTTTTTAAAAATATATGTAAGATGTTACACAAAATCTTATTGGTGAAATTAGTTGGAAAATACTCAATCATATGTAATATTGTTTCAGTTTTATGATGTTAGAAAACCGTTTGAGAAAATTTCTCGGTAGAAAAAGAGTGAGTGATATTAGATACTAAATATGTAAACCACAATGTATATATTTTAGGAATTTATAACAACATGTAATTTGTTCTCTTCATCCACTCTTTTGGAAAAGAAAATACTGTTTCTCATAACATGATGAACAAGATTTTATTGTAAATAATAACCATATTCAACATTTCAAATAACCAAAAAATAACTAATTTGCGACTATATATAAACAATCATACCTATAATTTATGTTTATATAGAATTTAATATAAATTATACTCAATATATATCAAACAATCAAGATTATAGAATCAGCCTGCTCAACTGGATATCTAGCATCCCGAATAAAAGAAAGTCTTATATCGGAGTTCCAAAACATTGGATGGTTAAGCACTTATATTGTTGTAGGGCAGCACAATGAAAATAAAAAAGTAAGCTGCATATTAGAAAGTGGTCTTGTTAAGTGAATTCCAAATTAGTAGACAAGAGGAATATGGCATTACCGTAAATTAGGGTTGACGTTTAGCAATTGGTAGATATGCTGAAAGCTTCATGATGCTTCACGTTGGAGGGGTTAACTTTATTGTTCGCCAAAAGGATGGTAACCCAATAGCGTAAAATAGGACACATCCAAAGCTAAACATGTCAATTGCTTCATTTTCGTTTTCCTTGCGAAGCTGCTCTGGTGCTTGCCATCCCGGACTGCCATGACCTGAAAATTTTATGTATTCATTTAGAAATGAATTGTGTAAAAGTTGTTCATGAGCGTAATCATTGATTCAACCATAATACATTCCATCACATACTTACATGCACATAAATTTAGCTTGCATTTTCATTACCAACCTAGGCCATTACACTTTTCTATAAATCAATATGGTGATCTACTAAACACAACAACGAGAAACTTAAATGTGGCAAGGTGCTCATCAAAGGATGGGTTATGCTCATTGAGACGCTTGCTAATCCCCATATCAGAAATCTTTGCAATCAGAGTCTCCCCTTTAGCTATTATTAGCACATTTTGTGACTTCAAGTTTCGGTGAATTATGCTCAACTTGTGTAAGTGGGTAAGACCACAAACTATATCTCGCATCATAGCATAAACAGTTCGAAGAATGTGAGTTATATATGTAAATTAGAAAGTATATCCCTGCATCAAGGCACAAAAAACATAAAATATTATAATGCATAAAATATTATAATGCAGCAGATACAAGATTTGAGGACGAAACTTATCTTGGCTGGCGAATATTATAATTAGGATTATTTCTATTTATTTTTATTTTAATATTATTATTAATTATAGAATTTATCTTTGAGAGGTTTTAAGAATGTTCTAGAGGTTTCTTTGGGGTTTTATGATTTTCTTATAAATAGTCTATTGTGTTATTCAGTTAATTTTTATTAATAAAATAAAGAGCTTTTAGCTTTTCAGAGAAGAGTATTCTTGATCATTATTTTCGGTAGACCTTAAGAGATCTCAATGAATCTAAGAAGGTGTAAGACCTAACATTTGTAATGATATTCAGAGTATTCAATCCAGTTCTGATTCTAGAACACAATTTGTTGATAATTTTTTCTTTGAATATAATTATGGTAAAATTTTAATCTACGGTTTTATATATGTAAAAGATTTTACAACATCATTTATATTAAAGTTGGCCTTGTATAATGTGTATATGTTCTTATAGGAATTTGGTATGTGGAGAAATTCACCTAATTAACACTTGAAATCTCAAGTGGATAGATAGTGGGGCTTCAGGTTTTGGGTGGATCTGTCTTTAGGCAAATAGTAAAACGTAGCTTTTGAGGCATTGCCATACCTTATCGCCTATTTAAGCGATAATATAGGTTAAGTTATGTCTCTCATGATATAGACTGGCAAAATCATGAAACAAACCATGCAAAACCCTTCGCAAAACTATGCGTATTTCAGGATTGGTCCGTCCTCTCCAACTTTGTAAAAGTGTTAAAGTTCAATTTGTCCTATGTTTTTTTTGTTTTAAATTGCTCTTTCTCTAATCATTTTCCGTTTAAATTCATTGTTATACATATATATGTATATGTCCATTCTATTAGAATTCTTGCATATTTTCTATCCGGATTGAACAACCAGTCAGAGAGTTTCATTCTAATTTGACTGTTTGGATGGGAGAAAAAAATGGAGGTAAAGTGAAATGTTTTTAATGGAGAGGGGAAAGATATTAAAGAAGAGAAACCATACTTTTTTGGTTACATTTGGTTTGTCCAATGAGAGACAGAGCTCTAATTGTTGTGCCCAATTCATTTATTTCCTTCCACATGCTTTCGTTTTCCCTTCCTCATTTATTTCTCTTTTGTCACTCCTTTCTGTTTTGGTTTCTTTCACTTTCCTACTTTCTATTTTGTTCGTTATGGTTATTATACCTTTAGACTTTAGGTAGTATATAACACTTTTATGTAAGTTTTTGTCAAACAATTTCAGACACTCTTCCAAGATGAAGAAAGCTGAGGTATATCTTCTTATGATATTCTAATAGGGTTGTTACACATTAGAATGGCAAAATTGACAAAAGTGTGAATGTCTTCAAATCAGTTATTATATAATCCATTTTGTGGGAAAATATCATGTGATGGATATATATAGTAGATTTGTCAATATATATAAGTGTAGACCTATCTCTCATTAAATCCGTCCCCGCCAAAACAAATTTAAGGTTTTGGTCCTAAGCTCGTGGGTATTCTGCAAGATGTAATTAAAGATATGCCGGCCACTTCGCAGGTTTTTGTTGGTTTTTGCACATATTTGAATTATATATATATATATATATGCTCTGTCATTCGTTTATATTTGGGTACTTTAAAAGAGTGTACACTTCTGGTTGATAACAAAAAAAAAAAAAATATACACCTCTGGTTCTTATACATAAAATATGTTAGATGTAAAGTATTTAACGTATTTTTACTTTGAATTTAGTTTTGCACTGTTATAAACTAAAATTTGGAGTTCGATATTCGTTAAGTGCACTTGCTTACATATTATGAAAGTAAAATTTCTAAACGTTTGTGGGCGTAAAATTTATTGAAGGTTCTAACATTTTGCTTGAAGGTTCATTGTGATTTAGTATATTACAAATAAGGTGGTCTATCATTTGTCTCCGGTATACACAGAATGAGTTATCTTTGGTAAATTTGTCTTGGGAAGAAAACTTTGGATAGATAATTCTTCACTAGATTAGTTAGGTAATTCTCTTTAACATAACAAAATCAAATATGTATTTCTGATAGTGATGTAAATTGACTAAAAACAAATAACCAGACAAATATAGCTTTTGTTAGTATTTAAAAAGAAATAAAAAGTTCTAGCTAGCTAGCCTTTACTAGTTCTATAGTGGAACGAGTTATATGTCTAATCCACGGGTTTACCGAAGAATAATATAATATCGACACCATTATATTCATGGTAGGATAAGAATAACTGAAAACTTCAGACAAATACAACATTATGTATTCTCTGGCTGTTGATGATAGCAATACCTTCTCGCAAATGTATTTGCGTTGTTGTTTTCTTGTCTTTTTTTTCTCTTTTCCTTTTTCTTGTTTATCCGAACTTAATAAGAGTCTGCAGATAAACATCAAAACAAAACTAATTAAAAAATCTTAAAATATTTTCTTAGTGACATAAGAAATAGCGTGATCCTTGACGGCAGACACTGATGATAAACCTTATCTTGTATAAATAAAAAACTATTCAACATAAAGAATCAATATAGATGTATATATACCTTGATGAAGTCTTTACTAACATCAAGTCTGGCTTAAACACGTGATATTGGCACGGCTCAATCAAACAAGCCGATCTCTAGAAAAAAAAGAGTACAGTTTTCTGATTGAACCGCACCAATATCCCGTATTTTGATTACCAGTATAGTGCGTTCGTGGATTGCTGATTATATACCAAAATCCACCTCAAAAAAGCCAAACCAAAAAAGAGAAGAAATCAAAAGCAAATAAATGATTGAAACAAATTGATGCATAGGGCACAAGAGACGGGTACTTACCGTTAAAAAAATTATTTTGCGGATATGGAAAATGAAAAGGAAGACAACATGAGCTACTTCAATGTTTTTTTTTTTTTTTTGTATCTTGGGTTTGCAGAGTGTGGCTAAGAGATATAAATACGAAGAGGGTGAAGAAGAAATGACAAGAAAAAAAACAAGCATTGAATTAGGCCAACAACCCCCACAACAAAAAGGAAGTTGGTTGTATTAAATTTGAAAAAAAAAATGAAAAAAAATCCGTTACAAAATTTAGATATTATTATGTTATTTTGTTATATAAATATCAAATCAAATAGGTCTGCCGTTACTGAAAAAAAAAAAAAATTGAACCACTTCCAAGAATTTCATAATGATTACCAGCTAGTTCTGATTTATTGAAGTTGTTAAGAAACAGCTACACCATTATAGTTCTTTAGTATTGGTATTGGAAACTTGCTCATGTACACCTAGTTTACAATAGATTATCTAATTATATCTATCACCATATATATATATATATATATATATACACCTAATCTAACTTAATTTTCCATGAATACTATTTGGTGATGGATATGTCTATAAGACTATGACCACATAGTTATTGCAAATTCGTATTAGAATTGGCAGTTGGCGATGCAATATTATTCATCGCATATCTCTAACAAAAAGATAACGTCACAACTTTTGTTAGGTGAAAACGTGAAGGTGAGTGTTAAGAAAATACTTAAGACTTTCTGCGATTTAATTTATATTTTACCTTATCTAATTTTTAGTTGTTTAATTTTATATAATTGAGATATGTCATCCTCATGTAACCTGTGACATGAGGCAATATATTAAATATTTATGAATAATATTTGCATGTTGCATGTACGTTCAACGTTTTTGATCTCTATTATATATATATATTTCCAATACTTAAAAAGCATGTGTAACGCCTCGACGAAAAATCGGAACAAATGACCACATGAAGTTTGTGCATGATCAGCTGTGTTGTTCTTAAAATTTTCCTTGCTTTTACTTTAAAATACTTTGTTGTTTTAATTTAATATGGATTACCAGGATTTAAACCGTATATGGTATTGGTTTATCGCATGGCTATGTCCAAGACGAACATAATTTTTTTTTACCGTATTACCCTGTTACGTAACTTCGTATCCACATTGACAAAAAAAAATAATAGTTTAACTTATACATGTAACTATATGAATTCATAAGTTTTTTAACAAAAAAAAACTATGTATTTATAGAGATTTGTAAACTACGATATAAAAAAAAATAGGAGCAACGCTTTCAATTTGTGTTTATGATGGTTTGTAAGAGAGAGAATGGCATGTTGGTGGGCTCTGCTACTCCCAACATCTATTTAAATTTCGAAACAATTTTAGTGGTTCCATTTTTGAAATACTTTCACTTTTAGGTTAGAATTAGTAATATAATAACGTTTTCTAATATAATTGGAATAGTATCAAAAATAATCACTCAATAGTTTTTTTTAATGAATGTCTACTATTTTATTTCTTAAAAAAAACATAGATGTTAAAGTTCAACTAATCCAAAAATATAGTTTTTGCATGTCATGCAACAATGATCTAGAATTAAGTTTATAGTTCAAATTAACCTCTAACTCTGAATGAAGAGCATTTGTAGTGGATCCTCATCCGTTTCAAAACTCTAGCTTAGATCTAAAACCTAATCACTTTTCATGAGACATCCTATAAGTTCTTCATTTTAATTATCTTAAAAAAATATTACCGACTCATAAATAGACTGAAATTCATCCTTCATAATATTGAGCTCATTTTTATTTTGATAACATCTTTTTTTCAATCGAAAACAGAGAAAATTTAAGTGAAAAATTAAAGAAAGTCCATAACTTTTTATTAAAAAGAGAAGTTCATAGTTTCTTTGGAAAACTTAATGAAATGGTATTTTTTTTTTAATAGAAGTCATCAAAAGAGCACATTCAATCACATTTTTCTCTTAAAAAGAAAAGAAGGTCTTTTAACGACTTAATCGCAACATGTGTTTAGAGAATTAGATGAAAGATAAATCTAGAAAAAATTGTCCACTTGTGCACAAAATTGCCACCATAAAACATTAATACATTGAAAGTATAAAATATTGATAGTTTGTATTGTACCTACAAGCCTCAAAGCAAAGAAAAAGTGGATGCAATCATAATATTAATAGATTTTTAGCCAGTGGTCACGAGAATTATTTCCAGCAACAAATAAATAAATTTAAATAACTTAAAATCAAAGATTCTACTCAAATAATCATTCAAATATCATGAATTAAAATGAAAAAAATAAAACTGTAATAAATTGTAAAATTTTTAGTTAACGAATTGGATTGAAAACTACTTCCTTCGTTTTTTTTATTTGATTTTTTTAAGCTTTTTTTTTTTGAAATAGATAATTTTCTAACATATTTATACAAAATTAATTATATTTTTATTGGTTTTAACATTATATATTACACAGATTGTTTTTTATTGATTGAATTATGTGTAAGTAGAAATTAAATGATTTTTTATTAAAAAAAAGAATTCTTTAATCTGTATTCTAAACCGGAATCCGGTACGAAATTCCGGTTATGCATCAGCAGAACAAATGGTGAATGTCGACGACAAAGTTCCTAACTCGGAAGAAAGTTTCAGACTTTGAGAGTTTCGTGGCAGAGTGAGATTACAAATCTTGAAACCCTTAATTCAGTTTTCTTCACGAAACCCCAACAATATCGAGCTTTGATCCTTTCTACTGCATTCGATTCTCTTCATCAGTCAAACCAAAAGCCCTAATCTTTTTTGGTATGTTCTTCTTCTCTGATTTCGTAATTTCTGGGTTTTTTCTTCTAATTTCCCTTCGGATGAATCGATCTCTGCGATATTTGAATTCGTATATGTGGTTGATTTTATTTGCGATTTCAGGGTCTGGATTCTTAATCACTATGGCTAATAGCTCTTTTAAGTTGGAACACCCACTGGGTAAGTCTCCTCCTTGGTCCTTCATCAAATCATGCATAGAAACTAAGAATTTATGGGTTTTGTTTGTGGATTACTATAAATTAAGGATCTTTTATTGTTGCCCTTTCAAAAAGGGACGATTTTGATTACGATTTGATCAAATCACTAATGTTTTCAATGATCAATCAATTACTGATGTTACTTTCAGATACCTCAGAAATTATGAATCTTTGATTGTTACGATTGATCAAATCACTATTGGTTTGTGTTAGAATAGATTTGTGAATCTTTGACTTGTATCTAGAATATTCATAGGTACATAGTATCTGTTTGCATTGATCATTCGATCACTGATGAGATGTTCTTTGATCATTCTTTGGGGGGTTTTGTACTTATGTCAGAGAGGAGACAAATTGAAGCTTCTCGCATCAGGGACAAGTATCCAGACAGGATTCCAGTAATGTTTTCTTGTTAACGTTTGTTTGTATTACTCCGTCTAAAAAACTCCTTCTATGTAGCTTTGACAAAGATGAAGTATATATGTTGCAGGTGATTGTAGAGAGAGCTGAAAGAAGTGATGTTCCTAACATCGACAAGAAAAAGTCAGTAATGAACATTCTTCTTCTTATCCTCTTCTTCTTTTATTGGCAACTTACTATGAGGTCTACACATCTTTTGTTTACTTAATAATCTGAAGTGAACAGAGTGCCTTTGAACACTCTCTTTGATTGATTGATCTATGTGTGATATTCTGATTCCTCATTATGAATGGAATCGAAAGGGTCTATTTGCTTGAGAACCATATCTTTGTATAGTGAAGAGAGTGCCTTTGAACATTTTTCTTGTAGAACTTTGTATTTGTGTAGTATGAAAACGGAATGGGATTGATCTTGATTGAAGACTACAGAGTCTAATATCAGGGATTTGTGTTGATCTGTGACTCTTTGGTTGTTGGATTGTTAGGTACCTTGTTCCGGCTGATCTTACTGTGGGGCAGTTTGTGTATGTTGTTCGTAAAAGAATCAAGCTTGGTGCGGAAAAGGCGATCTTTGTCTTTGTGAAGAACACATTGCCTCCAACTGGTAAACACACAACTCTTAGCATAAAACTGGTTTCTGTTAGTTTCACTATCATGGAAAATAGTAATCTGCGCATAGACTTTACTGCAAACTAAACAATGATGAATGCTTTTGTTGTTGATGATTTTGCAGCTGCAATGATGTCTTCCATCTATGATGAGAACAAAGACGAAGATGGGTTTCTCTACATGACTTACAGTGGAGAGAACACCTTTGGTTTGGTTTAAATGTGTCAACTAGTACTAATACATTTGTGTTCTGTATAAATTTTACTCTTTTATGACTATGAATGTAGTTTATGCTGCTTTGGACTGTTTTTATGTAAATGTTACTTTGAATATATTATATGTACTTTGGGTTTTACTTATGGACACACAACTTGTGTCATCTATTGATTCTCTTCTACTACCACTCCACTATGATCGTAACCCAAACTATCTCTTGATTGTCAAAAATTAGTGATCAGTGCATCCTAACTTGTTATTAAAGTAAACGAAGATTTGAGCCATGTCATATAAAACAATAAAACTTTTCAATCGTGGGATGCACAATAACACGCATGAAACTCACAAATAAGAATATAATAAATACAATGGTGATTTGAGATCTTGAGAAGAAACCATTTATTTTCAAGAAAAAGGGGTAAACAAAGAATTTGGAGTTGTTCTTTCTTTCAAGAATTAGACTCCTCCTTCTTCTTCTTAGGCACAAGATTCTTCACCCACTTGAAAGTTATGATATCAACAATCTTGGTCGATTTGGTTTGGCCAGAGTTCTTACCGCCTGCATCTTTCTTGTTATTGTTCTCTTCATCTGGCATATCCCCGATCCCTCCGGTTCCCCATTGATCTGCCCAACTTGGTGCCTCACTTGTCATATCACAATATCTTTTTGCAAACTAAAAAGTCGAACATCAAATCAAATTCTTCAATCAATCAATCAATCAATCAAAGAAAAATAAATAAACATTAATGAGTATTGACTAAAAACTGAATTATGTTTACCAATTACATTTAAGAAATTAGAAGAGAAATCAGAAATACCTCTAATGTGTTTGTTGAGAACTGAGAAGTCTTCTTTGGAGAAGAAAGACAGATTTGGATTTAGCACAAAATGAGTGATGATGCGGAGGTGAATGGAGAATAATAGTAGATGTGTTGTTCTTTTAATCTATAAACAACTGTATAAAGTATTATTGTTTAGGTTGTCCTTTTCTTTTTTTTTCAGGGTTCAAATCTTTAGATTTGTTAATTGTAAGATATATTATTATCATTTTTGGGTTGTCTCTGAATGCACTTTACTAACTCAAAGTTTGTTCGTTTCCAACTTGCAAAGCAAACATTGGTTTTGGAATATTTAGGTATAAAGCATAAGATTTAGGTCTTTATGTAAAGACATCTTAATATGTATGTCCCATTCCATGTGACATATCTATCTTCTGTTCTTTAGATTTTTATTTTTAATTTTCTTCACATGAATCCTATATTATTAATATTAACTTCAAGTCGCCAAGGCACCTCTCTTATTAAGTAATTCCATAGGTTTTGTAACCTTTGCAATTTAACTTTACTTATCAGCTTTTTTATAATTAGAAATGGGATATATACACAAAGCCAGCTTGGAATGGAATGTAATCCAAAACGTCTAAACTGTGTCTTATGTAACCTAAAGCAGAACACTCATTGAGTACTTTATCAAAAGTCATCACTTCGAAGTTTAGTACAGAATACTAAGGACTGTTCTTAAAAGAAGAACAAAAATGTGAATATATATATAATCAGGACTGTTCTTAAAAGAAGAACAAAAATGTGAATATATATATTATCTATAGTTTTTGTTTTCTATAAGAAAAAGTAATTTTGTATCTAGACTAGAAAAGTTAATATAAATGTTGGTCCATAAATAATAAAAGCATGAACAAATAGTTATTTTCCTTTTTGTCCATTTTTTTTTCTTTTACTTTAGTTTGGTGCGGTCTATTTGAAAGCTTTTGTTATTGAACTCTTTTAGACCATGACCGACGAAAAAAGAGTAAAAACGACAGCATTTGATTTGATCATATCAAAAGAATTTAAAATGTATAGTAAACAAAAAAAAAATACTACAACCAGTTTCACTATATCACTAAAAATATCAGATTATCTACAACGAAAAAAAAAAGAAAAATGAACACTAGATTTTATATATCTTTCGATTCCTCAAAATAGGATTAGTAAAGTAAACTACTTAGATCTCTTAGTAGACTTTGATTTCTTCATTTTACTATTATTATTACCTGACTTGTTATTATTACTACTACTCATGCTTGTCCATTTGTACCCAATTGGTATAGCGAACGGGTCAGGCATTTGTTGCTCCTCTTCCTCTATCCTTCGCTGTGAGCCTTTCCCACTGGCTAGTCTCAGCCACGTTGATGGCCGTGAAATTGAATTCCGAGCGTCTGGTTTCTCATCATCGGATTGGTCTTCTTCACCTCCGGAGTTGGCTGAGATGAGGAACCTTGGGCTAGAGAGCGGCGTGTAGAACGTCTCCGCCGGCGGAAGCTCGACGAACTTGGTGAATGTGATGACTACTTTGACCGTAGGGACCACCGGAATCGACAGCTGGAACCCACAAAGAGAGATTTTGTTTAGCATAAATAAAGCAAAGAAGTTTCATAATCATCATCTAAAGATTTTGACTTGCGTTTTTAAACAAAAGCACAATTTCCCAAAATTAGAGAGATCTATAGAAGAAGCAAAAATCATTGGTCCCCAAAAATAAATAAAAAAGCAAAAGCTTTGGTTTCCTCCTCCGTGACCCCCATCCGTGATCTTGTCACGTCAGCGTTTTCCATTGACAAACACTAACCCAATGAGAACGGAACACGTTAGCTAGTTTGACCCCAGTAGGTATAACGGTCGCAATGTTTTAGCTTAGGAAGTGCACAAAAAGAGTAACACAAACGGCAAAGCGATTTCATAATTTAAAAAACTTGAGAAAAATAAATAAAAAAATCTAAAATTTTTATAATGGGCTAATTTAGATATTTGTATTAAGATATAAATTTTGGATTTATGTTTAGGGGATTTAGGGTTTAGGATCAAGGTTTTAGATTTTTTAAAACAAAGATTTATTTGTTAATTTTGGTATAAAATTATGAAAGTTTTTTAAAATATGTAAATGGAGAAAGTAAAGATATTAACGAGATTGTCACTATTGTTACCTTGACTGGAAAAGTTCCCGGCGGGAACTTGGTGGTGAGAAGATCACGCATTCTGGCGACGGCTTTAACTTTATTAGCTAAAATGTCAAGTAACGGAAGCAGCTCCTCCGTTTTTAACGGAAACTGTTCCGTTAACCAAACTGACGGATGCAAGCTTTTCACGAACTCCTTCTCTTTGATCTGAGGAGACGGTGGAGGATTCACCGGAGACACAGTTGAAGGTACGGCTACTGATCTTCTCGGTGGCTGGAATTGAGCTACTGATCTTCTCGGCGGCTGGATTTGAGCCATTGACCTTCTCGGTGGTTGAAATTGAGATTGCTGCGACGGCGGTGGAGGTCGTGGTGGCGCGGCGGATGGATAAACGTCGACGCTTTTTCTCCCGACGGAGATCCAATCTCTATCTTCTTTGACGAAGCTACTGTGTCGTCTCTGTGACCGTTGCGGCGGAGCTAAGAAACTCGGATTCTCAGCAACTAAGAAACCTTCATCGTCTTCGTCTAACTCCAACGGCAAAACCTGTTCGCTTCCATCTCCGGTAACAATTTTCCGGGATCTGAAACTAAACGTAACTTTCTGGATTTCATAAACCCTAGCTTTCCATTCTCCGACGTTCTCCATCTTCTCTTGCCGCCGCCAATTCGTTCTCCCGACGAGCTCTGCTTTAGTAACATCCATCCCCGGACGGTACAAACTCGACTGAGAACAGAACCCGGCTATATCGGAGTCACTAATCGGAGCTCCGGCACTTTCAAAAGCGTCGAGAATTTTCCGATCGTCTCGATTGAGTACAAGCAAAGATCCAGGAGCAATATCTAGAGACTCATCACCATCGCCAAGGAACAAAAAGCTTTGATCGGCTCTCTGAATTTTCAAACCGTCAAATCCAGCTAAAGTAGTATCAGCGCGGAGGTTACCGTCGCGTTTCCAGATCTTGTAAGTATCGGAGGGAGCGATTTTTCCGACGAACGGAATCACGGAGCTCTCGAAGTGGAAAGAGATCTCCATGTAGAAATCTCTCATACGGCGGAGAACAGCGATCAAACGAGGTAACCTCCGCCGCCATTTACACCAAGCTAAACGGTGGTGATGCCGGAGAAGCACTTTCATAACCTCAGAATTCCGGCGACAGAAAGCCTCCTGTAACGGATTCCATCCGGAAGCGTTCTGCAGCGAGATATCTCCTCCGGCGGAAGAAATCGCCCTCGCCGAGAAGAGGTCGTCGAGTCTAACCGCTAGATGGAGCGGCGTCTCGCGTGAAGGAACGTCGCGGCGGTCGAGCAAGGCGGAGATCTGATCAGCGACTCGTTCTTGACTCAGTGAGTCGGATTCTGTTCGGATCTGCTCTGGATCTCCTAGCTTGGGTAAAGAGGAGAGAAGACGAGTGAGCGCGCCGTGGTCTCCCAAAACGACGGCGTAGTGAACTGGACTGTGAGCGTAATCTTCAGGTCTGATTGCAGACGCTGACGAAGGCCGAGACATAACTTTTTTCCCCGGCGAGTTTTAACAGTGAGATTGAGAATGTAAGGTGTGTGTAATTGTGATTGAGCTTCTTCTTCTTCTTCGTCGTCTTGTTGTTTGTAAGTTCGTCGTCTTCGATTGAAGCTGAAACGGAATGATTTTGGAAATGGGGATGTTACAGAAGTCGAAGTTTGTGGTGTGAAATTTAATTCCTTTTTATTTTATTATTCATTTATTGTTTTTATTTTAAAATTACGTTTTTAATTTTTTGGAAGGACTCTTTATTTGGGGAGGCGTGAGTAAATAAGGATATTTCTGGGCTTTTTGTCAGTACTCTTTTCTTTTTTCTTTTATTTTCTTCTTTGTTTTCTTATTTGGCCTTTTTTTTTTGTCTTTTCACTATTGTTTTTTTTAAACATTTTCTCTTGGATTTTAGGTGTTTCTTTTCTGAAAATTTTTACTGTATAAAGCAATGTAAACATAATAGTATTTGATGATAGGTTGGAAATATATATTTGAATGATAATAAAGGAATGTTAATAATTACTCTCTTAGAACAATATCATTTGAGATGTCACAGTTTATAGTCATGACTCATGGTTGACTAGTAATGATGAAATAAGAAATAAATTATTATCAGTTCCTATCATTTGGTTTTATTTATTTGACTCATAATATTTATTCACTTTTTTATTATTGATGAATTTTTTAAAAAAAAATTATATAATATTGGTTTAGAATTTAAGAAAATTGTAAATCACAAAAAAAAAAATTAAATTTAGAATCAAATTTTAGTATGTGTAAGAAAGCTTAAAAAATAGTAAATTAATTAGCAAAATAGGGAGTATGTTTTATTTGAGTAGTTCACTATTTTGATAGTTACAAAGAAAGATTAAATAGCTACAGATATTCGTTATGAGATTATGAGTGTTATATACAATTAATTTTTCACGGTTTTGAATTTTGTTTACAACCAATGTTTTGCGTACAACATTACTTTTGTAATATAGCTAGCATACAAAAAGTACATCATAATATGATTATATTTGATGATAGGTAGAAAATATTCGAAGTAATTAGACTCTTAACAAAATTATTTGAGATGTCAAAAGTTTATGGTATTCATGGGTCGACTAGTAATGATGAAACGAAATACAACAATGATCAGTTTCTATTATGGTTGTCGAAACTTTTAGCATTATTCAATTTGATTGATAATTAAATAAATATTTATACAATACATATTAACGTTTATTAATACGACTAGTTCGACAGTTACAAAAATTTAAAGAGTTATAAATATTCGTTAAGAGATTTTGAGGACTTTATGCAATTAAAATCTTTCGACCGGTTTAAAAAATTGTTACAACTAATTTTGTGTATACATTACTGTTCACTGACTGGATGTAAAACGTCAAATTCACTGCGTAACTGTTTTGTTTTTAAAGCTATTAACTATAACTGTATTAAGTTTTGAATGTGTGTTACCTTGGTTTGTTACCTAAAAATATACTTATAGACTACAAAATGGACACATTGTACATGTCTAGACCACTCATATATAAATGATCTAATAAAAGTTTTGTGTAAATCATAATTTAATTTTTGCTTATAGGACACAAGGTACGATACGAAGAAGGTATACAAAAAAAAAAAAAAAAGATAAAAGAAAAGTGAGAAAAGAATCGCTTTGTCGTGACCAAATGCAAAATTATGCAACAGAATTTTAAAAAAATTATCTGCTAGAAAAAAAACAAATTATATACTTTGTTGCTCCCTCTAACCGACCAATTCGCTTCTTTATTACTAGTAATCTTCATTATTAACTGATATCATTATCTTTAAACTAATACACTAACCAAAGTCTTAAACCTGAAACATTGAGTCTTCTTTATCTGATATATCGATCTTGGTTCTCTAATCTTGGTCGAAAAAATTGAAACGGTGAGTACATTACAAATGCAACAAACCAAATAAAGGTTCTCTGAAACTTTGTTATACTCCAAGAGCACCATCAAGATCCTATCAAGAACGAACAAACAAAGTTGAATTTGGTGTTTTCATTGAATACAAAAAGAGACTTGATTGGCAAACGGGTTGAGATAAATCCAAGTTAAAGGTGCAAGCTCTATGACATTAGATTTTTGAAATTATCTTATTAATGATTTCTTTGATACTCTATGGTAGAAGGTTGGTCAAGTTACATGATAAATGTTGTAACTTTATTAGTATTTCAGTGAACTTTTTGCAAAATGTCTATGTTTTTTCCAATTCCTTCTCCTCTATTGCTAGTGTTGCTGGTTTGAGCCTTCAAACTGGTCGAAAATGAAAGACTTTTACAGTCTCTTGGTGAAATCGATCTCTAAGAAAGTTAGGTTTGAATTGATTCAAATAAACTGGTCTCATTGCTTCCAAGTTACGGTTGTTTGCAATTCCTTTTCCTCTATTGCTAGTGTTGCTGGAAGACGACACAAATATGGAGTAAGAGGGAAACACACAAATTGAGGCGCCACAACAAAGAGAAAATGAGATTGGGGCGCCACAACAAATAACAGTTTAAAAACTTAATACATTATATTTCATAGCTTTTAAAAAAATATCAATAAAAATAGTACTTATACCAGTAATTTAAAATATATTCTTTTATTTTTCAATATAAACATCAATTAAATTTATTTCACCAATAATATAATTTCAAATAAATTTTTAGATTACTTTAACACAAATGCATACCTATTTTTAATATTCGTTCACTTTTTGTTCCTCGTCAATTATTGTAAGAGGAACAAATTTATTTGATGAGAAATGTAAAAGAATGGTTTGGACAAATCACAAGGTAGTTAAAATTTTAACTATTTTAATTGTTGTAAGAGGAACAAATAAAGAATGGTTTGAACAAATTTAAATAAATTTTTTAAAAAATTATTTGAAATAGTTAAAATTTTGAGTAATAAAAATGAATAGCACCACCTCTCCGACTGATCTTACCGGAATTCAACTCCATTAAATCGCGTTACTCCGCAGAATTAAATATGAATTGGATCTTGTCAATTCAATATTAAAAAAAAAATGAATAGGGCATTACTCCTGATTCGTTCCTATATTATGCTATAATTATCTGTAAGGTGTGTGAGGAAAACTATTACATTAGTGAGATGCTTAAGCAAATTTATCTTGTGACTAATCAATTAATACGAAAGAGACAACCACATCTTCGTAGGATCAATCTGCTTCCATTGGTTCCTTATCAAGATTTGCCACGAACTAATTTGTTTGTGCCCCATAAATTTAAATAAAATAATATATTTTAAATTACTGGTATAAATACTATTTTTATCGATACTATTTTTAAAACTATGAAGTAGTATAACGTATTGAGTTTTTAATGTGTTATTGGTTTGTTACCTAAAAATATAAACTTGTAGACTACAAAATCGACACATATAAATGATCTAATAAAAGTTTTGTGTAAATCATATCTTAATTTTTGCTTATAAAGCCGATACGAAGAAGGAATACAAAAAAAAAAGAAGATAAAAGAAAGTGAGAAAAGAATCGCTTTGTCGTGACCAAATGCAAAATTATACTAACATAATAAAAAATTTATCTGCTAGAAAGAAAAAAAATTATACTTTGCTGCTCCCTCTAACCGACCAATCCGCTTCTTTGTTACTAGTAATCTTCATTATAAAATTATACAGTATCATTATCTTCAAACTAATACACTAACCATGTCTTAAACCTTAAACATTGACTCTTCTTGATCTGATATATAGATCTTGGTTCTCTAATCTTTGGTGGAGAATTTTGAAACTTGTAGATTACTCTTACTTAAAAAGATCCCATAAAACTAAAAACACAATTAAACCAAGAAAAGGGAAAGAGAAGTCTGATAGATTTAGCTCTTAAAAAAATCGAGCAAACATTGCTAATCAATAAAAGCATTACCGTATCTTGGTGTACCGAAGTCTCCAAGCAGGGAAATCATAAAGGCAATCTCATAGGTCCATAAACTAATGACATATCAGCTTCTTGTCTGCTTTCACCTCCTCTCAGGGTTCCTATTTACTCTACCAAGGAGTATTATAATCAAAGTCCTATTTGAATAGGCTTCAAACCTCAAGAGTAATATATCGAAAAAACGAGATCCATGAATAAAAGAAAAATACTTGAGAAGCCTCCTGATCTATAAAACACGATATCCGTTGAAGATAGCCATTAGTTCAGCAACAAGCTTCTTGTCATCATGGTTCCACACGTACATTCTTAAGAACTCCTCATCCGTGCATAACAAGACAGCTTCCTTTAAAGGAAATTTGCTTTCTCTGTTTCCTAGCAATCCTTTTGACATGAGTGCTTTCATAATGTTACACCTTGGTACAATCCTCTTCTCCAAGCTTAATCCAAGTACCTGTGGATACAAAGCCACAGCCTTTAATGGCCATTTCATCTTCTTCAGCATAAACTTATTCTTCTTCCTCACTAAAACCTTAGTCTTCTTCTTTACCGTCTCTGCAGGTATATTGAGACACTGAGGGAAGTGCTTGACTATCATGGAAAACTCATCTTTGCTGAATCCTAGGCCTTTAAACGTTTCAATGGAGCTGGGCCAGCTCAGCTGGCTATCTTCTGGTCTGAAGCACCGATGCAATGCGGAAACACTGAGAGGATCTCATCTTCGAGTAGTCCACATTTCTTCAGGGTTTCAAACTTCTGAGTTATCTTCTTCTCCGATAATCTCATAGAGGTTGGATACTTCTTGAACATTTCCCTTACATCTCTCACATCAAACCCTAACTTTTTATAGATATTGACCTTTTCTTCTATTGCTTTGCCGCTGATTCCTTGAACAGCACGTAGAGCTTCCACAAACTCTGCAGTGGTGAGATCAAAACCATCTCAACAACCTTCTTGAGAGATTCTTCAAATTTTTCTCTTCCACATACAAGTTTACGATCAGAGACGAGCAAAGGGAACAATAACCTCTGAGGCACGCCAAGTTCTCTCAAAACCGATAAATTTCTGATTTTATTCTCTTGCATACCCTGTGGCATAGATTGACATAACTTTTCAAACTTGGAACTCTTACCCGCTTCTATAATCTCTTTGACAAAATCATAGTATCTGCTTATAGTTTTGTCTCCTTTCATAGCCAAGATTTTAGGAACTTTTGAAACAGTCTCGGTGATCTCAGAGCTTGAAGCTCCTCTGGACTGTAGAACCTGAAGCTTGGGAGCAAGTGATTTCTCAGCATCTAGTATAAGCAATCTTGGATAATCCCTAATGATGCTAGAGATCTGAGCATCTGTGAAGCCATGACTTCTAAAAAGATTCAGAACAGAATCAGGATTTCTCCTCTCCTCGAAGCTAACTTTCCTTGAGATCGATTCAGCCAGGTTTGCGGTTAAACCCAATGAATCAATGAGATACGAGACTGTAAAAATCTGACCTTTTCGACCATTTTTAGAACTAGTAGAAGAGAAGGACTTAGAAAAAAAAAGGTATGGAACATTTTGCACTGAGACTCTCAAATTGTGTAACTTCCATGTTGGAGTATAAGAGAAGACATAAACAATGCAGCAAATATTGACGACTATTCAAGAAACAGCTTCTCTCTTCATCCACTTACGAAATCCAAAATGAGGGTTTAGGGTTTATGATGACTCATTAAAATAAAACATTCATAAAATAAAAAAAAATCAAAATGTTTGGGGTATGGAATCACGTCGTATTATTATATATGGAAAGTAAGCTTTAGGGTATATTCCTTAACGGTCTATACAAATCAAAATCAATAAACGAAACATATATATTACACCATTTCTGTAACTTAATCAAGTAGTAATCTATAGGTAGGGCAGGCTGGCAGCGATCCTACTACATTCACATTCTGGTTCACAAAAGCTAGTTTCAAAACACAAAAACGAAAAAAGAGTAACAGTTATTATGAACCAGACCAACGTAGTGTTGGGCTGTGGTAAATCTCCCAGGTGGAGGTGCTGAGTTTGATGTTTCTACAAACCAAGTTATGTGAGACTAGTTAAGCTAGGTTACTAACTAATGTTAGACTATACAATATCTAGATTGAATCATGCCTAAAATGGGGTGGTTAATTAATCTAGTACTTCGCATGTGAAAGTGTGTAATAGTAAAGCAAGTGTGTACTATGTATGTGAGATCATCAATGTACCGTCTAGAACGATACTCATATACCGTTTTTCTTGTTCCTCACATGATGTTGAAGTGAAGCCACGAGGAGAGCTTCTGGTTCCTCACAATCCTCCAAGATACAGAGTGGCTATATATGGGGTAAGTTTTATGCCAACAGAAACAATTTTTTCGAAAACTCGAGGTCCAAAACTTTCAAATCGATGACTTCAATGTTGTAATTTTTCTATAAAGCTATCATATTAATTAATGGATATGATAGCTTGTAGATTACTCTTACTTAAAAAGATCCCATATAACTAAAATCACAATTAAAAAGAAAAGGGAAAGAGAAGTCTTAAAGTTTGTCAACATAGATCGTAGCCGTCAAGGAGTGCACAAACCTATCGGCTCCACATCAAGAAGTTGTTACTCTTGAGCTTGTTGATGTTTGTCATATTGACGGAAGTGAGATTCTGAGAGTCAGAGACAACAATGATTTCGCTGGAGGTGGACGACATGATTAGGCAGGATGGCGGCTAAAATTTTTTAGGTATTGAAGCTCTGATACCATATAGAATATGAGGCTGAATGATTCTATTAGATAGTAGGGTTACATTTTATATATAGTGTTTACAAGAGATAATTATTTACTATGTTATCCTTTCCATATATATCTTATACTTTATAGTCGAGGGTGAAGGATCATCCATGCTTAAGGGAGAATTCACAGCAACTAAAAGAGTAAAGATAACGAGACAGGTGATGATCAGTGGTTATTTCATCATGACAAGTTTGGCTAACATTCTTTTGTATAATCCTCGTACCAATCAACAGATGACCTCCCCCCATTTACCAAGCAAAAACACGGAAGACTATGTCGGCCATTACAAAGATAGGTTTACGATTCTTTCCCTAGCGATAAGTGATGATGTCAATTGCAGTGTTGACCAGGTATATGCATTCTCATTCAGTAGCGAGAGTACCTGAAAACAGATTAACACCACCATGAAGACCAGAAAACCAAATAAACACTGCATCTTGATAGAGAATCAGATTTATTTCTTGGCGAATGTGGATAAGGAAACATTGCGTGTAGAAGGATCATATCAAGACGTTGTGTCTTTTGAATTGATCTATCAAGAGATAAAGTTGCTTGTTTGGTGATGGAGTTTGAAATCAAAAAAATTGTGTTGTTTGAACATGCTTATAAAAATTTGCATCTGCATAGAACTCATATATATTTTGACAAATCTTGATAAGGAAACAGTGGGTAGATTAATCTTACAAAGATGTGGTTGTTTCTTTCGAATTGATCAATCACTTTTTTTTTTTTTTTTTTTTGAACAACCGAATTGATCAATCACAAGATCATTTTTTTGCTTCGCACAGATGTAATAACTTTGCCTCACAAATAAACTATAGTAGCATTAATTAGACTTTAATTAATAACCACAATACAAGATGAATATGCTATTCATCATTATTCTTCAAATTTTTAACTATTTCAAAGTAATATCTTGTGACTTGTTCACACCATTCTTTTACATTCCTCATTAAATGGGGAATAATGAAATATATTTATTCCTATACAACATCTGATGAGGAATGGAACAAAAAGTGAACAGATATTAAAATATTATTCTTATTTTTTAGTAAATATTAAATAGTTTCTCTTAATAATATATGTATGTTAGTATCTAATAATATTCAAATCTTTATATAACCTCATGCATTTTATGTTAAATTAATCTTTAAATTTTCTTTGAAAATTGAATTAATGAAATAAATTTAATTTATGTTTATATTGAAAATAAAAGAATATATTTTAAATTACTCATATAAATAGTATTTTTAATTAATATTAATATTTACATATTTAACATGATATATATATATATATTTAATTCAAATTTTCTAGTTTAGAACTAAATGTAAAACTAATTAATTTTTAATACATTTTTTAAGATATTGTTAGTTACCATTCTTCTTATCTTATCCTAACTTTTTATTTTTCATTTTCAATTTTTTTTTTGGTTCCATTCCTCATCATTTATTTTTTCTTTTTGTTAAAGTCCTCATCGTTTAATTTCTTCACTTTCTTTTTTGGTCCTTACTTAAATCACAATCGAAAGCTAAGTTTTTTGGTTTTAAGATATTCATTCATATAGCTAATAAATGAAATATTAATGTTACTAGTTTTCATGGACTTGTTTATATTGTGTCTTGACTCCGAATAAATATGTGTGTGTTCTTTGTTTTTAAATGAGAAATGGCTTATGATGGGGATGAGCTCAATGATGCAAAGCAAAGTGAAGGGAAGAGAAAAATAAAATCAACAAATATATAGCTTGGATACAGACGTCTGCTACTTGGCTGCATTGTTGTTTCTAGGCTATCAGAAAAGAGACTCAACCTTACAATTTAGGTTAATTTTTATTTTTTCCAAATCAGATTGCTTTTGAAGTCAAAAATCAAGGTTTCAGAAATATTCATAATAAAAGCAAAATCCTTGACAAGCCTTCTGATCTATGAAATACGATCTCCGGTGAAAATAGCCATCAACTCATGCACAAGCTCCTTGTCATCATGGTTACGCACATACTTGTTTAAGAACTCTTCATTGGTACATACCAAAACAGACGACATTAGAGGGAGTTCACTTTCGAGGAATCCTTTTGACATGAGAGCTTTAATTACGTTACACCTTGGGACAATCCTCTTCTCCATGCTGTATCCAAACATCGCAGGGGTTGTAATCACAGACTTTAGAGGCCAATTCATCTTCTTCACCACAAACTCAGTCTTCTTTGTCACAGTCTCTGCAGATAAAATAAGACATTGAGGAAAGCGCTTGGCTAGTATAACAAACTCATCTCTGCTGAATCCGAGGCAAAGAAATGTGTCAATGGAGTTCAATATCTTCTTCTCTGAAGCACCAACGCATTGCGGAAACTTCTTCATCAGTGAAAGAACCTCGTCTTCGAGTAGTCCACACTTCTTCAGGGTTTCAATGCTCCGAACTATCTTCTTCTCCGTGTGATTCAGAAAGCTAGGACACTTCTTGAACATTTCCCATACATCTCTCTCAGAAAAGCCTAACCCTTTACAGAAGTTGACTTTTTCGTCTATTCTTTTGTCGCTGTATCTGTAAACAACCGTAAGAGCTTTGACAAACTTTGGGGAGGTTGGTTCAAAACCCATCTCAACAACCTTCTTGAGTGATTCTTCAAAATTTTCTTTTCCACAGACAGGTTGGGCATCAGAGATGAGCAAGGAGAATAGAAACCTCTGAGGCACGCCCAACTCTCTCAGAACCAAAACATTTCTGATTTTATTCCCTTGCCTACTACCCACTGGCAAAGACTGACATAACTTTGCATAATTGGAACTCTTATCCGCTTCTATAATCTCTTTGATGAAACCATAGTATCTGCTTATAGTTTTGGCAACTTTCTTTCCCAAGATTTCAGGAACTGTAGAAACAATCTCAGTGAACTCAGAGCTTGAAGCTCCTCTTGACTGCAAAAACTGAAGCTTTGGAGCAAGTGTTTTCTCAGCATCTAATACAAGCAATGTTGGATAATCCGTAACGATGCTTGAGATCTGAGAATTAGTGAACCCATGACTTCTAAAAAGACTCAGAACTGAATCAGCATTGCCCTTGTCCTCGAAACTGACTCTCATTGAGATCGATTCAGCTATTTTTCTAGTCAAACCCAATGAATCAACGAGGTAAGAGGCTGTAAAGTTCTTACCTTTACGACCATCTCTAAGACTCGCAGTAGCAACAGAGGAGAAGGAACTGGAAAAAGAAGATGCCTTTTGCACTGAAAAACTCAAATGACGCCATTTCTGCAACTTTTTGCCATGGAGTATCAGAGAATAATACATGACCAAAGACGAATTCAAAAATTACCTAAAGACGCAGAAGAGCAGGAAGAACAGAACCCAACAAATCCCCAATAGTTTAGAAGCGATTTCTACCCAACGATCAGTTTCAATTCGAGAAGACGAGCCGCGCGGATAGTGAAGTGAAGGAAGAACGATTCACTCATCGATCAGTTGCAGATAAAAAGAAAAAAAGCAGAGATCTTTAGGGTTTAGGCAAAACAGAAGCGCATGTTCAATCAAACCAAACCGGATGATATTGAGTATTGACCATCCGGTTTAGTCGACTCTTGCGATTTGTTGCAAACTTCGTCGACCGTTGTTTGGAGAAAATGTCCAAAAGTTTCTTTTTACGTCATTTATGCTTCACGCAAACAAATTATAGACAATCGTTCAAAGCTATCTTTTTTTCTTTTTCTAGACGAAATTGAGTTAAGGTTTCTAAACTAGATTCAATCCTACATGTAGTAGCTGAGTGACTGGTTCCTTTTAGATCCACCTTCCCCGTATAGTTCATTCCATTGTTGAAGCGCTGTCACGTTCGCAGACTCTGATGAGACGCTCACACTCACCTGATTCAACACCATCGATAACAGTTACATTTCTCTGAAAGCCAGAGACAGATATGAAAGAAAGAAAGAAAAAAGCACAAGTAAAAAGTCATACGAGGTCAAGTGCGTATTTGAAATCCTCCATGTTCAAAGCTCGGATATCAGGACTTCCACTTCGAGCTGGAGGAACTCTGCCTTCAGCCAGAGCAGCATCTCGCTCCTACCGCCAAATCCCATCATTAAGCATATTTTTACTATATAGAGAAATTTTGGGCAACATAAATTTAGTTTCCTTGGTTGTTCAACACAAAGACGACTTAGAGTTTTTTCCATCTCCAATATCTCCATGATTGGACGCTGGGCAGCAGTAACACATAGATTCTGCACGCACCAAAAGAGCATGTAACATGGAAATACATGAGCATTACTTTGCATTTCTTATCATTTTGACAGACCATAACAAAGCTAAAGGAGTTACCTTAAGATCGCTTCCAGAATATCCATCAGTCATACTAGCAACTCCATCAATATCCAAATCAGGGGACAAGACTTCTTTTGCGAGAATAACCTTTAATATCTTTGCTCTATCCAGAGCATCTGGTAGTCCCACCATCAACCTGCACAAAAAGTCAATACCATAAACTTTTCACGACATGTCAATTTGACAGAAAGCTTAGTCCCACAAGGAAGCTATTTATATATTACCTACGAGGCAACCTTCTAATGACAGCCTCATCAAGGTCAAAAGGTCTGTTTGTGGCTGCAAGAACCAGAACACGTTCCGTTTCGTTTGTCGTCAGACCGTCCCAATGTATCATGAACTCCCCCGGGTTTTGGCTTCGGCCTATCATGCTGTCCAGCTACAAGATAGTAAAATATTGGAACTCTGTCAGTGTCAGTAATCTGATTACAAGCAAAACCCGTCCAGGCATTGACCATGAGAAATTACCTCGTCGAAAAAGATTATGCTAGGGGAAATTCTACCAGCCATCGCGAAGACAGCTTTGACATAACTCACACCCTTACCAAACCACTGCAATATTGAGAAGAACACAAGTTTGAACAAGAGATTCTGTGTATAAATTGGTACAATTTGGTAGAGTCCAACTTTTAAAGGATATTCTGTTACCCTTGACATTGAGATGTTAATGAAGTTAGCACCAGCTTCCGTTGCCACTGCCTTTGCAAGCATGGTCTTTCCAGTTCCAGGTGGTCCAAATAAGAGAACTCCTCTACAAGGCTGCACATAGAGAAGTACAGAAGCAGACTGATTAGGACTCCACCAATGCATAACTTTAACAACTAAATTATAGAAAATTTCTTTTTTTAGGAAAGCCAAATTATCAGCTAGGACATAGTAAAAAGCCTATGTCCATGTATACTGGCACACACAAATCAAAAGGTCCACAAAACTTATGAACATGTATACTGGCACACACAAATCAAAAGGTGATCCCTTCATAGATCTGTGATTAATTCAAGGCAGGACATAGTAAAACATTATGGGATTTTACTAAAACCTAATGCGGATAAGATAACCACCTTTGTTAATTGCCCCTTGCGGAAAAATTCAGGCCGTTGTAAAGGAAGCATAACCAATTCCTTTAAAGTGTCTTTGACATTCTCAAGTGCCCCAATGTCATCAAATGTAACACCAATTTCCCTGGGAGAAATAACATCACTAAAAAGCCTCTTTACAAACTCATTTTCTGTCATAATGTCCTGAAAGCAACAGAAGAAAGTAACAGTTGTTACATACTAGGAGGAATTGCCACAGTGAAAATATGTAAACACCAATTCAATTTCCAAGAAGATTTGCTAACCTCGAGAGACTTCTGCGGGTTCTTAGATTCATTTAGAAGAGCCTGTAAGAGTTCTATTCCAAATTTTAAGCTGCAAGGATCCAAAATTCATACTCAATACTGAAACAGAATACTGAAACAGATAAGTAATGTACAGGGACAAGCTGCCAATTACCTATCAAGAGACAAAGTAACACTAACATCTGGATCAGCATCAGGATTACGCTTTATATGGTCACTAAGAGCCCATCCAATGATCTTTTCTGCACCTGATGCAGATATCCAAAGTCAACTTTTTCGAAAAGCATTCCATTGTCAACTCTGGTCATCATGCCGAACAAAGGGAGAGCCATACTGTCTCTTTGAAGTGTAAGATCCTTTATGCACAGCGTCTCAATGCCTTCAGACTCTATACCAAATCGTCCCAACACCTAAATCGAGATGCAATTATAAAGTCTTATTAAAGTTTTAAAACAGGAAATGGAATTGTGCCATGTGAAAAGCAGATAATCTTGTATTGTACACCAGAGAAAAAGTAACATATTCTAGAAAGTATACTATCAACGATTTATTTTCGAGTGACTTGAGATTCAAGCAATCAGTTTTGCCTCCACAATCACGTCTAACAGCCAAAATGCCACAGATATAATTTAGCTTTAATTTTTTGAAGCTAAGTATGCAAATAAGGAATGTAACTAAGAAAATCAAAGATTTCTCACTGAGATTGAAAATTTTGAAATCCTTGATTTTCAATCTGACCCATCATATGTAAAACTTATTCCGTGTCTAAAAATGCTGCCATGATCTTTTTTTTCTAATTACAAACTACATCCAAGAATACAGCAAAAAGTATACCGATACCATATATTCAGATTTCAGATGAAAGACATACCATGCGCAATTGACTGGAATTTGCCTTTATTTTCAAAGCCTCAGCATCACGATCTAACTGACACTTCCAGGTTGTAAGAAGATCCTCATCCTGGTAATAATTAGCTCCATCAAGTTTAAGATTTCTTGAATGCTTACGTCTACAAGAATAGAGTAACAGACCTGTGGCATGCAAATAGTAACTTTATTTTCAAAGAGATTCGTTAGAAGTTTCGTTGCCGTTGGGACTTCCTTTTCTTGCTCATGTTGTTGTCCAATATCCTGAGAATATTAAGCAAAAGTAACATTAGTCCCACTCTAGAAGAAACGGGATACCCTCCGTATCAAATATGTTAAAGGCTTGATTCAGAGGAAACATGCAGAACTGAAAACCGGCTATAAAACAGAACTGATAACAGTCTAAACTCGCAGTTACAACAGGAGCACATTACGTTTTTCCACTGCACTAGACACCAGAATAAATTACGCAGTATAGTCAAAAGGTTAAATATTAGAAGTCTACTTCAACCACTAAAACACTGAAACACGGAAATGCAGAATGCTCTAAAAAAAAATGTAGCAATGATAACTTTTTACGAAATGAGCTCAAGGCATGCAACTGAAGAAAAAGCATCTCATAGTAACTACCTTCTCCTTGCGATTATCAGAGTGCGTCTGTGAATCGATCACAATTACGTTATCTGGGATATCTTCAAGTTTGCTTTTGAATGCAGAGCAAAAATCGGAATTTCCAACAACAAATTTCTCAGCATCTTTCAAAAATAGAATGACAGGACAAGTTCCGCTCTCATCATGGACAACCTGGAAACAGACGAAGATATAAGCATATGGAAAGTATTAGACGAAGAAAAAAATCATTACTTTGCAACTGAAAAGTACCTCAAACAATTTGTCAACAAGTAATTCATCTAGATCCTCGGAACCCGAGCTCTCGAACTGAAGATTAGTAGCTATTAAAAAGACAGACGAAACAGTGTGTGAGACAAGAGCTGCTGAGGACCAGTAACCAGTGCACTACTGAACATGACGTAGACTTACCACTGCAGAAGTACCCATATCCCATTTCACACAGGTCACCAAGAGTAACTCCATCAGGTACTGGATTCTCAAATCTAACACCCACTTTAGCTTTAGGATTCTCATCAAATACTAAAATTACTTTCCCTCTAATCCCAGAAGGTGGTCCCCTGAATAATATCAAGTAAAGTGAATATAAATTTGTAAAAAGATCTACAAATTTAGATAAAACTATAAGATAGGAAATAGATTTTGCGAAAGATATATACTTCTTGGATGTAAATAGAAGTAATTCATCATAAATTATTTGCATTTTCTAATAAATGAAGATACTTTCTTCGTAAGACCCAAAAAATATAATATTCATACTATATAGAAGCAGCTGCCTCAATCAGAACTATCAGAAGAAGCAAACCTTGAGGTAGGTAGCCCCCGACACGACTCATTGCTGAAGAATCTTACCCTGTCACCTGCAAGTGTTTTTTCACAATGAAGTATCAGAAACCCAGAAATCTAAGAAGATTGAAGAACATTATTTTGTTGCAAACAATATAAAGGGGCATGCCTTTCTTCAAAGTATAATTCACTGGATTTCCAAATGAACAAGGTAAAGTCTTAGGCTTCGAGTCTGGACCAGAAGAAGCAGCAGGAGAAGGGCTAGATGAATCTCCATCACCTGTTGACAAAGCCAATTTCTTCCCTCCATCAATGAGCTCTAAACTCTGCCTGGGAAGCTTACATGACTTTTTAGAAGCAGGTCCATCCATCAGTGACTTAAATTCCTCAGCAGTCATAGCCTGCAGGAGATTGCAGAGCAGATGCACCAGGAATTACTCGTAGTTAGGAAAACAGACAAATAAGTGTAGATGCAAAAACTTTCCTCTAATAAACTAACAAGCATATCATCATACATATCTCTAATCAACAATAAATTTTTCACAATATCTTACCCCCAAAATTGGATGGCTGTCAAATATTAGCAATTTCGCCTTGAAGTGATTGGCAAGTGCTTTAACCAATATCTCTTGGTATATTTCAGACCCTGAGACAATTCCAACCAAAAAGAGAAAATGATATTGCCGCCTAAAAGCAGTACAGGAACCACATAAGCAAGATACACCACAAACCTGCAGGACCAGAAAGCAATATCCTTGGGTTCAAAGTGATGAAGTCGGAGGCATATTGGGCATATCCTTTATTCTTCTTTTTGAGATGTACATGTGAAACAGCTAGTAAAGCATTCTTTGTACTCTCACTGTGATAATAAAACAGAAAGACCTTAGTCAGCATTCACCAAACATAGAACAGTACCCATGCAAAGCCCAAAATACCAAAGACAAGAAAAAAAATATGATTTGTGTGAAAGACTCCGAAGGGAAGGACAGGGCGCTCATATTTTCTAACTTTAATACTTCAGGAAGGGAATTCAAAGTTATGACAATTCAAAGTTCATAGAAAGAAATGCACATATCTTAAATCTGTAAAAATACCTCAAATAGAAGGAAATTCATCCAGTGAAAATTCCAATCTTTCGCAGTCTACAATACCAGCTTGAATATATTTCTTGAATTTTGCAGCTAGTTGTGAACCCCTTGTCACCTCGTTTCTCTCCTCTAATATCTGATACCAGCTAGTTGTTAATATAATGCTAATTATTGTTGATGACGCCAGGGTCCAAGGGAGTAATTACCTCCATTTTGGAATCTTGGTTATGGCTGTCTGCAGCTTTATTACTTTGATTGTTATCAGCCATGCCGTCAAATTCAAGCTTTGCGCCTTCTTGGACCCCAGAAGTAGCAGGATTCTCTGGCGCTTGCCAGCTCATAATGGATAATCGTAAGTCCCGACGCAAGCTTTGAAGGGATGCGGAAATCGAAAGGTTTGATGGATCTCTTGCCTTTCTCTCTAACAGTAGAAATTTTCCTGCAGGAAACTCTTCCGTACCAGCTGAGACTGCAACATTAGACATCTGCTGATATATCTGGATAGGAACTTAATGGGAAAACTTTTAAGTGTATTTAATACTAAAAGGTTACTTGTTGCACAGAAGAAAAAAAGGGTGGGAGGATACGAAAGCAAAGCTCCTGCATATACCAAAAACCAATTCGTCACCAGAGCGTAGCACATGGCTGAAACTCTTGTTGGGAAGTGCTCCATTAATCAGCACAGGTCCCCCGGTTCCTGTGATATCTAGAACCGCTACAACATTTCCATTGCGCTGAACCATGTGCACAAACAATAATGAGAATACATACATACATACATACATACAGAGAACCAGCTTGTTTGTACTCTTGTTTGCATAAAATAAAAGTATATAAAACCTGAATTCTTGTGATCTTGCACAAGAAAGAACCGAGATTCCGGCTGTTTATTATTGCGTTGGAGGCTAGACAAGAACCCAGAGTGAAGCACGATTTAGTAATGTAAGCGTCTTGATTCTGAAAAATTCACAAGTAATAAGCTCATCAAACCTATTGAATCCATATATATATATATATATATATAGAGAGAGAGAGAGAGAGAGAGAGGTTGAAAATCAAACTTGTGCAGACTGTGATAGCAATCGACACCACGGGGTCTTAAAGACACAATCTTGATATGTCCATCCGTCAAAAGAAGCATACGGCGGCGGTGCTGAGTCTAGTTCAATTTCAAACAAAATCCAAAACAATCAAACAAAATCAAAGATGAATTGAAAATTTCAATTTCAAAAATTGAGTGATTACGGACGGACCGTGGCGTGGTTTCGCCGCCTCAGTCGTGGCGTCTCCGGCGGTTGATGTTGAGGTTTCTTCATCTTTCAACTGAAACGAAGAATAATATCCCCAAAATTCGCCCAAATTCTCAAAACCAGAACAGAAGAAGTTAAAGGTCTCCGGATCAGAAAACCTTTTGGCGTTTAACTGAAAGAGATTCATCGTCGTCGGAAGAAGAAGCTGTATCGCTGTTACCGGAGATAGGTTCACTCCGCGGCGGTGACAACAACGCCATTACTGTTTCTTTCTTGATCTCTCTTCTTTCGATTGTAGCAGAAGCGGCGATTCTTTAAGAATCAATGAGAAAGAGAGAGAGAGAGAGATGAATTTTGAAACAAGGGAACCCAAGGATTGTGAATTGTGAAAAGAGTGTATGATTTTATTGGACTTTGTGATGAGTGATGCAGAACCGAGCGTGTGAGTTCTCACGTGTGAAAATGGCAACGTGTAAGGATGGCGAATCAGTGTCAGACACGTGTCATTATTGGATTGGACGATCAAAAATGGCCGTTAGAAGCTTTACTAGCAAGTCTTAGCTCATTTTTTTTTTGATTATCCATTCTTTTTGTTAAGAAAAAAAACTTGAGGGAATGTAATAAAATTCTTAATCATTTATCTTTTTCAATGAACAATACTGTTGGTGTTGGGTTTCGCTGGTGGTAAACCCAAAAGAAAAAGCCCAATACGAAGGAAAAGACCGGATCAGCAAATGGGTTCGACGTAGGCCCGGAAGAAGAATTCGATCGTCTGGCGAAGTCAAACCGAGGATGAGGTCCGGTGGTCGCAGTCAAGATTGTAGGAGGGAATAAAGGAGGAGATCAAGGAGAAGTTGGAGTCACTTTTAGTCCTTAAATATTCGAAATCTGTAAAGGAAACGCATGTAACTTGGAACAAAGCAATACATAGAATCAATACAAAAATCTAGTTCGTTTGTTCTTCATTGTTTTTGTCCATTTATACCGAAAGCCCGCCCAGATCTCATTTCTCAATTAAATTTTTCTAATTGTTGTTTCTGATATCAACAAATACCCACTAACAAGATTCATTACATATGTCAACATATATATATATATATATATATATATATTCACTAATTTAAAGCAAAGCAAGGACAATGATATTTCTCTCTTAGTTCGTCAAAGCTTTGATGATTGCATTGAAGTATTCCCATGAGTCCACCAGCTTCTGCAGCAACGATGTAGCCTCCAGGTTGCAAGATAGTAAAACTGCAGCAACTAGAACCACAACAGCAATGACTACTGTACCTTTGAAGCAGCCACTTCCACGGGAGAGTCTCCCCAATATCACTTTGCAGGACTTGTCAGCTTCTTCGTAAAGAGAACCATTGGCTCCTCCTCCTTCAGTGCTGGCTTTTTCGTTCTGATTAGCATCATTCATTCACAGGTTAGGTCAGAGATGAAATTACAAACTTTGTGGAGTGTGAAATAATTAAGTATATCTTACAAGAGTGATGAGAAGCATTACCATTAGCATGAAGCTCAACATAGTTCTATTGAGAGTGAGTTTATCACTCGGAGATGATGATAGTTTGAGGTAATGATCCTTCCATTCGCCTAAAAGCCTTTTAAGAAGAGCACCACTAGCTTCTTTATTCGTATAATAAAGCCTTTCCCAGAGCTTGCAGCAATCTACATTTTCCGTCAAAGACCAGATAGCGATTGTTGTAGCTTCCTTGGCTAAAGGAGGGTTTCCTGTAATTAACAACGGTAACACTAGTTGGAGAAGAGAGAGAGAGAACAAGAAGAAAAACTCAAGGTGTACCATTAGTTACGAATACCTTCTTCTCCAGCTAATTTCAAAGAAAGAGTGAACATTTGTTCAGTGACTTGTTTCATTAATTTGCTTCCTCGTATACCGGCAAGAGCCACATCCTTCAACAAGGGATAAATTGCCTCAAACCTCTCTGTAGCCTGTGTATAATATAGATCACATGCATAGTGATCAGAATCGACAAAAACGCATCAAGGTTTTTGTACATAATAAAAATCTGATTTACCTTTACTCTTGCGGATGAAACAGGGAAAGTAAGCCTTAGCAAGATCTCAAATGAAGGAGGTGGAATCACCCGTGGTGATCTCTCTGCAACAGATCCATTTACAAGTATAGCCCGAGCTTTTGGATTCGACAAAATTCTGACAAGAAAGTATGGCATAAACAAGATCAGATCATTGTATATAGGAGGCAAAAGGAGAATGACTAAGGAAACTCACTTGTCAACCAACTGCATGATGAGATCTGTTGACTGAGGAGAGTAGGTACCGACTAGTGGTAACAAGTTACGCACCCATGAAAACAAGCCTACAGCTAAATCATATCGGGAGGCCTGTCCACACATTTTTACAGTTGAATAAATATAAAAATATATAATAGATGACAAAAAAAAAACACAAAGCACATAAAAGGGGGAACGAACGAACGAACCTGAGCCATCATCCAAACTATAAAGGGAAGCTTGTCCTGTCCCCGATACTTACGCCTATCCTTCATAGCCGGCAATACAATAGCCAAAGCTTTAGGCTTCTTACGCAATACCATTGCTAATGCAACAAATATTGCTACCTTTAAGTTGTTAAAAACAAAGTATAATGGAGAGACAATATAATTAATTCAAGCATTAGACATATATATATATATATATATAGGTAAAAAAAAAGAAGAAATTTTCGATGAGTTTTGCCAACCTTAGATTTGGATTTAGGAGGAGGTTGTTGTTGCGCAGCATCAATCTCCCCACCAGCGCCTTTGGGATGATCTGCTTGTTGTTTGGCTTCTTCCAAACAAGTGAGAATATGATTAGACGCCCACATTACAAAGGCAGCGAGTGTCGTAATACGGAGTCGTTTGATCCAATCCGCTGATGTTTTGTAGACAGGACGAGGAACCTGAGATAATGGAACCTGTTTTACATATTTTAAACAAAAAAATCAGCTTCTTCATCACGATTTACGTAACGTTGGATCACTACTGGTTCGCTCCTCACATGGATGAGATGGATCAGCTTGGGGAAAGGAGAGTCGTTGAACATGTTGGCCCATGGAAATTGCACATCGGAAAGTGTTATCCCAAGGTACTCGACAAATTTCAGTAGCTGAACCTCCGGTTCAA
Source organism: Camelina neglecta (assembly GCA_023864065.1). Classification (NCBI taxonomy): domain Eukaryota; kingdom Viridiplantae; phylum Streptophyta; class Magnoliopsida; order Brassicales; family Brassicaceae; genus Camelina; species Camelina neglecta. The sequence continues at coordinate 31,564,096 of CM043456.1, forward strand.
ACCAATGCAATTTCTACTAACAAGTAACAGACAAAACAGGTTTAGTTTGATATTATTTTTTGTGGATCGATTATAGAGATCAGAAAAACAAAACGTTCACATGGCTTAAATTTACCGATAAATCGACAAGGTTAGCCTCAAGATCTGAAGGATCGATCTTTGCGACAGCTTCGGGAAAAGACACTTTCGGCTTCCTCTCCTCCTCCATCTTCTTGTTCGCTGGTTTCACAGATTCGATCGGATCCATAAGCTTTTCTTAAGTTCTAAGTCTTCTTACTAGAGGATATTGAAAAATTTTCACCCCAAATCTCAAAAGGAGCAGAAGACAAGGAAGAACACAATAGTAGTATTTGGGGATGGATGGGGAGATAGATAACAACAACCAAAAAACGAGATTTTTAGGGTTTTTAGGGCCTTTAAGGCGCAATATCCTAATTTCGAAATCGAATTGTGCTAACATTTGTAAACTGATTCTATTTACAAACCGGTCTTCGTTTATCCCAATCCAATTGAACCGGCCTCACATTTGTAAAAAGAGGTTTATGAAACGTAACATTCAAAGAAAACAACCAAGATCCTTGACAAGCCTTATGATCGATGATGCACGATAGATAACCCTCAACGTAACTCAGTCACCATAATGCGCTTGTCACGTGCTTCTCTTCACATGCCTTTTTAAAAACACTTGTCAATGGTATCGACATGAGCTCACTTTTGATCAATCCTTTGGGGAATGAGAGCTTTGATAACATTACATGCAATCAGTGCGGATCTAGAAATTTTTTTCAGAGGAGTCAAAATATTAAATAAATTTTTAATTTGTTCTAAAATATTAATGTTATTTAATTTTTTTTAATAAATTGTAAGAGTTTTACGTTTTTATTTTTAAAATAAAAATCAAACAGTGTAAAAAGACTTGAATTTTTTTAAAAACTAAAAGAAACCAAGTATTATGAACAAAAATCAACTAAAAGTGTAGTAAAAAGGCCTCGAACCCATGTTTGGAAGGGATTTGAGGGGGTCAATGAAGAAAACTTTAACCAATCTTGCTGAAAAATCCAATTTGAACAAAATTACAAATTTTGTTTTTAACATTTAACCGGGGTCATCTGACCCCCTTCCTCTTCATGTGGATCCGCCGTTGCATGCAATCATCTTCTTCATGTTGTATCTAAGTACCGCTGGACTTGAAACCAGAGTCTGGAAAAGAAATAAAAAATTGATTGGATGATGATCATACTAACAGTAGGAGATAAGAAATTAGAAGAAAAAAAATATTTATTTTTTTAAAAGATAAACTCAACTCTCACAAGTAGAATCAAAGTCATACATACTGAATAAATCAAAACATTGAAGAAAACACAAGATTGATAGCCATGAGCAGAGCCGTTCCTAGGACTATATGGACCAGAAGCAGTATTTTTAGAAAAGGCCTTAATTCAAATACAAAAAAATTTCAAAGTAATAACCAGCATAATCCAAAAACACAAGAGAGTAAACCAAAACTTTTAAACGCAACTTTTTTTCCCTTTTGTGCTACAAAAGCATTAACCAACTCTACTAGAACGGAATATAAATGGACAAATGAGTTAACTTAAGGTCTGGTGTGTCACCGGAGAATAATGTGAAAGGTTAGTTTCTTAGTTGCCCTAGTTTATTTTAATTTTAGTTTCTAATTCAACTCACAATATATGTTTATCTCTTTTTTCTCAAAATCATCTTGCTTTTGCTCTTCTTTCTTTTACAACATACAATATTTTCTATATAGATCTAATTATGCTCAATAAACTTTGGAAAAATTAAGGCCTTAAGATTTTTTCTGAAATAATAGGCCGGAAGCCAATGTTTCTTTTATTACTACATAGCCACGGCTCTGCTTCTGGCATGAGCCTTTGGTTCTCAGTTTGGTTTATTGGTTCTTTGTTTTGGTTCGGTTCGATTCAGTTCTTCGGTTAATTTTGATTTTGAACTGTTGCCGGAAAATAACCAAAAGATAAATAAATAGTTTGGTTTTGTGATAGACAAATTCGGCTGATCTATCTGATTACCAAACACTGTGTTGAAGCTATTCGGCTGATCTATAAATCAAGCAAAAAGTTACAGTTTTCAAGTTATCTTCAAAGTTGGATTGCATATTGAACCTAGCGGTTCGGATCCAGATCATACTGAGATTAGAAAGGTCTAAAAAGCAAAATCCTTGACAAGCTTTTCTATGCTATGAAACTCGATCTTGGGTGAAGATAGCCATCAACTCAAGCACCAGCTTTTCATCATGCTTCACCACGTACCTGTTTAAGAAAGCCTTATCGGTACATGCCAAAACAGAAGCCATTGGAGGGAGTTCACTTCCAAGTGATCCTTTAGACATGAGAGCTTTCACAACGTTGCACCTAGGCACAATCCTCTTCTCCATGCTGTAACCAAGTACCTGAGGGAACAAAGTCATGTCCTTTAGTGGCCAATTCATCTTCTTTACCACAAACTCAGTCTTCTTCTTCACCATCTCTGCAGAATAACCAATGCACAGAGGAAAGCACTTGACCATCATCACATACTCATCTCTGCTGAATCCTAAGCCTATAAATGTTTCCAAGGAGTTCAATATCTGCTGCTCTGAAGAACGTAAGCATAGTGGATTCTTCTTGAACACTAACAAGACCTCATCTTCGCGCAGACCACACTTCTTTAAGGTATCAAATGTCTGACTTATCCTATTCTCTGAGTATCCAAGAAAGGCAGGACACTTCTTGAAAAGTTCCCATATATCGCTTACAGTTAAGCCAAACCTTTTATAGACATTGAAGTTTTCTTCTAGTCTTTTCTCGCTCAATCCGTAAACAATGCATAAAGCTTCCACAAACTTTGGGGTTGTGGGATCAAAACCCATCCCAACAACCTTCTTGAGTGATTCTTCAAACTTTTCTTTTCCACAGCAGACATGTTGATTAGAGATAAGCAATGAGAATAACAACCTTTGAGGCACGCCCAATTCTCTCAAAACCAAAATATTTCTGATCTTATTCTCCTGCTTACTACCCTGTGGCAAAGAATGACACAACTTTTCAAACTTGGTACTCTTGTCCGCTTCTATAATCTCTTTGACGATATCATAGTATCTTCTGATACTTTTGCCCCCTTTCATTCCCAAGATTTTAGGAACTTTTGAAACAATCTCAGTGAGCTCAGAGCTTGAAGCTCCTCTTGACTGCAAAAACTTAAGCTTGGGACTAAGTGACTTCTCAGCATCTAATACAAGCAATGTTGGATAATCCGTAACGATACTGGAGATCTGAGAATCTGTAAACCCATGACGTCTCAAAAGACTCAGAACTGAATCAGGATTGCTCTTCTCCACAAAGCTGAGCTTACTTGAAATCGATTCTGCAACTCTTTTAGCTAAACCCAATGAACCAACGAGGTAAGAGACTGTAAAGTTCTTACCTTTTCGACCATCTCTAAGGCTTACAACATCAGCAGCAGAACTAGCAACAGAGGAACTAGCAACAGAGGAGAAGGAATTGGAAAAAGCAGATCCATTTTGACAAAGGTTCACTGCAGCACTCAAGTTACAAGACCATTTCTGAAACTGGACCAACCTTTTTCCATGAGGAATCAAAGAACACATCACATTACAATGAGATTGACAAACAAATGGCTTCGAACGGGTTCGAGCAAGCTGTCTGATTCTAAATTCGAGAAAAGTACAGAGGGATAAATCTCAAAAATTTCTCCAAGCTTACAAAATATTCATCAGTGTACCGCGCGAGAGATCGATAAGTGTTCGAGAGTAAAAAAAAATAAAAAATTTTGGGGGAAGGAAGAATGAAGAAACTAGGGTTTGTTTAATGGTTTACGAGCAATCCCTGATTACAATGTACCAAACCGCGATTCATGTTTCCGACTCGATTGGCAACGATGTGAGTTGTGGGCTTCAGTCATTTCTCTTCTTGGTCCAATTAGAATATTCATAAGGTAATCTGGGCCAGTCTCTACACAAAAGCCCACTCAAGCATTATTGCTTGACGGAAGGGTTTGTGTTACAAAGAGAATAGTAACCTATAATATAGGGTTCAAAATTAAATTTTGATAATGTCAAACACGACTCATTTTAAATAACAGATCGTGCCATAACCATTCTCTCTGTCCTTCGATTAAGTAATTAATCTTTGATTAAGATATATTTTCAGTATATAAAAAGACACTATGTTTTTAAAATCTTTAATTGAGCTAACTAATCCTTTTCTGTAACAATCATCTCATCGGGTATATAGCAAATATAATGTTATGTTGTAAGTGTTCTTGATGTGGGTATCATCGATCTTGCGCCTTCAAGTGGAAGAAATATATTATGTTGGAAAGTTTGGATGATTCTAATTTTTTTAATCTGATATGTTTCTGCAAGTAGCAAAGTGAAATCTGTCAATTAAATTATAGAAAAAGGGACAAAAATATTACATATTGTTATTTTAAATTTTTAATAATGTTGACGTAGTTGTACGTCTTCATTCTCAATGTCTTCACTATAAAATAAAATTTTCCAATATAAAGAGAACAACAACAAATCTTGAATTGAGTATCAGTTTTTGACACAGATTTTCTAAACTTTCCAAGTTTTAATGTCGTACAATAGAATACTTATCTTCCCGCATTTGGTCGTCTCTCTTATCCTCTACGGCTTCGCATCATGTGCAACATTACCCAAAGAAGAAGGTATGTATGTAATGTGTATATACATACATACATACATATGAAGATTATGTTTGAGTCGGTGTAAGTGTACATATGTTCTTGGTTTGGTTCTCTTTAAATTTGAATTTTGCAGTCGAGGCTTTAAAAGGTGTAGCAAAAGCGTTGAAGAAGGATAATTGGAAATTCAACGTGGATCCATGCGACGTCGCTTCATCTCAAGGCGGGTGGAGAAATCCTAGCCCCGCCGAAGGTCTCGAAGACGTCGTTACTTGTAACTGCTCTTCCTCCGTTTGCCATGTAACCAGCATGTACGTTCGATTTTGTTTTCGGACAATTCTTGATAATACCACACTTTTTAAGTTTTGTTTCATAGAATACCACTAAGACTTGGCTTCGATTTCACCATATTCGTGCTAATATGACAAATCTTCTTCGAAGATTTTCTAAGAACAAGAAAGATCGAGTAAACAATATTCTTAATGACATTTTCTTTTGACAGCGAAATAAGTTCTTAATAACATTTTATACCATTTCCTAATCAATCAAATTATAGTTTAATTAGTCACATTCTATATAATATTCGAAGGCTTAATACCATTTCCAGACCTTTTTCGACGTGTCACACATACGTGTCTGCATGGTATTGGGTCGAAAACATAATTGACCTTCATTTTGTGACAGAGTTCTCATGGGACAAAACCTTCAAGGTTCTCTTCCATCAGAGTTTTCAGGACTTCCTTTCTTGCAAGAGATGTAAGCAACATATATATGCACTTTACCCCTTGCAAGTTTATTACAATATCTGCCGCTACTCACTTTAACGGTCACATTCTTCTTTCTTTTGATCAGTGATCTGTCTAGAAACTTTCTTAACGGTTCAATTCCTCCAGAATGGGGAGTTTTGCCACTTGTCAACATGTATGTATAAGCTTATCTATGTTCATAGATATATACACTATAGATTGATTTGATTGAGTATGTTCGTTGGATTATGAATATTGTAGCTCATTACTTGGTAACCGGATAAGTGGTCCAATCCCGAAAGAATTTGGAAACTTTACGAACCTTAACAGTCTGTAAGTACACTTCTCTGATACCTCTCCTCAACAGTGTTTCAGATCAAAATGTCTTATATTCTTATTCTCTGTTTCTGGATCATTTGGTTTAGTGTCTTGGAATACAACCAACTCTCCGGAACATTACCTCCAGAGCTCGGGAATCTACGGAACCTTAAAAAACTGTAAGAACGTTTTGCCAAGGTTCACTGAAAACGTTCCATGCATAAAGTCTTTCCTTATGTTAAGCTATTTAATCTCTTTGTAGCCTTCTTAGCTCCAACTACTTGACCGGGGAAATCCCAAGTACATTCGCCAAACTTACTTCATTGACTGATTTGTAAGTTATTCCTCTATTTTTTTTTCTTTTATTCTAAATCATATGTTTCCATGGAGATTCTAACTTTTAAACTAAAAGTTATATGTTTTCTCTTGATATATAGCCGTATAAGTGACAACCAGTTCACTGGTACTATACCAGATTTCATCCAGAACTGGACAAAACTTGGGAAACTGTAAGCAATATACTTTCAACGTAATAAGATTTTTCTTTTGTATTTTTCATATTGGTATTTGTTACTTATAAAGGATTGAAATATTTGTTTTGCTTCTAATCAGGGTTATACAAGCAAGTGGTTTAGTTGGACCCATTCCTAGTGCCATTGGTCCTCTGAAAAAGTTATCAAACTTGTAAGTACACAAATTAAACTTTGAGTGTTGGGGATTCGTTAATTTTCGCCTTTCATGGACTGAATCACCTTCAGTGATGTATATTAAATATTTTCTACATTTTAAATTTTGTAGGAAAATCAGTGACTTGGCCGGACCTGAATCTCCATTTCCCCTGCTACAAAACATGACATCGATGAAGACATTGTGAGTTTGAGCCTAAGAGTAAACATATTAGGTAATTATAGCTTTCTTCCTACCTTCAATTAGCTAACTACCATTACTCCTCGCAGGGTTCTTAGGAACTGCAACCTTACAGGAGACTTACCTGAGTATCTTGGAACGTTTACATCCTTTAAGAATTTGTTAGTATTATCTTTCTTCTTTGGCAAGTATGAAATCAAATTACCGAAAACGATGAAAAATAATTTAAGCTGACACTGTGAGACTCTTATGTAGAGATCTTAGCTTTAACAAGCTCAGTGGACCAATCCCCGATGGATATGCCACTCTCTCAAATGTAGACAACATGTATGATGCTCTTCTCTCTTCTTTCTTTTGTTTCACTAAAAGATTTCTATGGAACTATGTTTAATTGCGTTAACATTTTGTTTTGCAACCTTTCAGGTATCTTACAAGCAACATGTTAAACGGGGAAGTGCCAAGTTGGATGGTAGACAAAGGAGACAATATGTATGTTTTTTTCACAGATATTTCTATGTATAGTGACAACAGGAGAAGTAACGTTTTTTGGTTATTGTATATTTTCTTGCAGTGACATTTCTTACAACAACTTCTCCAAAGATACTAAAACCCAAGAATGTCAACAAAAATCCGTGTAAAAAGCACAATAAACATTTTAATGTTTTCTGGTTCTCATATGCCTTCAAAGTTGGCTATAAAGCTTATGGTTCCTTAATTTGTTCTTTTTGTATTTGCAGGAATATGTTTTCAAGTACAAGCCCTTTATTAGCAAATAACACGTAAATATTTATCATAATTTTTTAAAAGCTTTGGGTCTATAGAAAGGACGCTTACTTTTTTTTTTTTTTTTTTTTTTGACAACCTATAGAATATTTACTAATATTTTGATTTTACATTTACATTTTGCTGCAGCTCAACTGTTACGTGTTTGAGTAACTATATATGTCCTAAAAGTAAGTCTTTGAAGCTATATCGATATCGCGTAATATCTACGTACCCTGCACATCTGATTTATATTCGGTTATTAATCATCTGTTCTCAGCTTTCTATGGCCTCCATATAAATTGTGGTGATAATGATATAACAATCAACGGGACTAAGTATGACGCTGACACATGGGATACACCAGGTTTCTATGACAGTAGAAACGGTTGGGTTGCTAGCAATACAGGACACTTCTTGGGTGATGATGGTTCTGACGATGGAAAAACTTTTTGGTCCAAGAATTCATCAGTGCTTCAGATACCTGATCCTACGCTTTATACAAATGCCCGTCTCTCAGCCATTTCCCTCACTTACTATGCGTTGTGTCTTGGAAATGGAAACTACACGGTTAATCTTCATTTCGCTGAAATTATGTTCAATGAAAGCAACACGGGACGACGATTTTTCGACATATACATTCAGGTATATTTTGATCAAACATGTTTCCTAAATGCCTTGCTATATATGGTTATATTCAATTTGATGGTGTGATAATGTGTAGGGTAAACTTGAGATTAAGGATTTCAATATTGTAGATGAGGCAAAAGGTGTTGGAAAGACTGTGATTAAGAAAATTTTTCTAATGATTACAAATGGGAAGTTGGAGATAAGATTACAATGGGCTGGGAAAGGAACTCAAGGTATTCCTGTAAAAGGTGTCTATGGTTCTCTCATATCGGCTGTGTCGGTAGATCCAAGTAAACTTTTCAAACCCGAAAAGACTTCAAATTTATTTGAGTGTTTTTGTCTCTTGACTTTATTTCCTATGACCTTTATGTAGATTTCATCCCACCAAAGGAACCTGACACCAAAACTGGTCGTGGAAGATCTGTTGGTATAGTGGTTGGTAGTGTAATTACTTCGACGGTGTTTCTTGTGCTTTTAATAGGCAGTATTTTATGGTGGAGAGGCTGCTTGAGACCCAAGACTCAAATGGAAAAAGGTACATACAAATACTTGCTAAAATAGTTTTTTTTCTTTCTTTTTCTAACATTTTAGTTCATTTTGAGTCTTGTCTCTTCGTTTCTTCCTAAACTGAACTGAATTTTTTTCTTCACCTCAGATTTCAAGAAATTAGACTTCCAGATCAGTTCGTTCTCACTGAGGCAAATCAAAATTGCCACGGATAACTTTAATCCCGCAAACAAGATAGGAGAAGGGGGTTTTGGTCCTGTACACAAGGTTAGCATCATAAAATGAAATGTCATTTTTTTTTTTTGGTAAGGATAAAATGAAATGTCATTGTTGTGTGATATATGACGTTTAAGGTTTTTTTCCATTGTATGAATACAGGGAGTGTTGACAGATGGAACCGTGATTGCGGTGAAACAGCTATCATCAAAATCAAAACAGGGGAATCGGGAGTTTTTGAACGAGATTGGTATGATTTCGGCTCTACAGCATCCGCATTTGGTTAAACTATATGGATGTTGCGTTGAAGGTGATCAACTCTTGCTAGTTTACGAGTACTTGGAAAACAACAGTCTCGCACAAGCTCTTTTTGGTCAGGCATCCTTTTAAAACACTTTATATACCTTAAAATTTAAAACGTTCTATCCCATCCATATTTTTGCTGAAGAAAAATGTTTTTGTTTCTATCAAATTTATAGGTCCTCTAGAGACTCAGATACAACTAAATTGGCCAACGAGGCAGATGATTTGCATGGGGATAGCGAGAGGACTAGCTTATCTCCACGAGGAATCAAGACTCAAGATAGTACACAGAGATATCAAAGCCACTAATGTCTTGCTTGACAAGGAACTAAACCCAAAAATTTCCGATTTCGGTCTTGCTAAGCTTGATGAAGAAGATAACACACACATCAGCACAAGAATCGCTGGAACATAGTGAGTTAAATTAATATCAATCAATCACAACTCTGTGTGATTTATTTCTTAAAGCCAAAGCAACTTTTTTTCTTTCTTGCAGTGGATACATGGCTCCAGAATACGCAATGAGAGGCCATTTGACAGATAAAGCTGACGTCTATAGTTTTGGTGTTGTGGCTCTGGAAATAGTTCACGGAAAGAGCAACACAAGCTCAAGATCCAAAACCGATATCTTCTACCTTCTTGACTGGGTATATCATCATTTCACCTCCAAAACCCTAAATAATAAACCTTAAACCAAACTCATAGATCTGAAAACTCATTTGTCTTCCACAGGTACACATCCTAAGGGAGCAAAACAAACTGCTGGAAGTAGTGGATACGAGGCTAGGAACAGAATACAATAGACAAGAAGCAATGACGATGATTCAGATCGGGATCCTCTGCACCAGTCCAGCTCCAGCAGATAGACCGTCGATGTCGACGGTGGTGAGTATGCTCGAAGGAAATTCGACAGTGAACGTTGAGAAGCTCATAGAAGCTTCGTTTAGCAAAGGAAGCAAAATGGACGAAGAGGGCGTGAGAGCAATAAACACTCATTACGCTATAATAGGTGAAGAGGAGATAACGACTACGACTACGACGACTGATTGGACTACATCAAACAACAGCATCAACACCAACACAGGAGATCTTTACCCCGTTCAGCTCGATTCTTCTTACTGGAACACCAGATCTTAATCATGGATTATGGTTATTTATCTTACTAGAATTCAAACTATGGTTGTTCAAAACAATTTAGATGAGATAATGCTGAGTCAGGACAAAAACATGGTTGTTCTGTTAAATACATCTTTTCATTTGTTTGACGTATGGTTCTGATTATGTATGGACTTGGAAATATTTCCATTTTTGACTATAGCTTGAGATTTAACTTTTTTTAAGAAATCAAGAAACTTGCATATTAAGCAACAAATTTAATAGAGGAAATTTTCTTCTTTTTTTCCACAATGGGGCGATACACCAAACCCTAGCTCCTAATCTTCTCTCTATTTATACATGTACAGTATGTGTTTATTATATGCTCAGAAGAAATAAACAGGAAACTTCAAAAAAGATGGATCCAATAGAGAAGAAACAAAAGCTTGACACATCAGAAATCGCAAGTCCCTCTCTCTCAAAGACGCAGCATCTAAAGGTGAAGAAGAAGACGAAGAAGCAAAAAAATCAGAAAATCACAAGTCCCTCTCTGTCAAAGAATCAAGATTTGGTAATCGCAAGTCCCTCTCTCGATCTGTCAAAGAATCAAGATTTGGTAATCGCAAGTCCTTCTCTATCAAAGATTGATGTGGGAGAAGCGATGAAGAAGCAAAACGATGTCGCTATATTCCTTGCGGAGATAGTAATCTCTACCGTAGCCAAAAACTCTAATTTCGTCTTCTCTCCTACATCAATCTACGCCGCACTCACCATGGTTGCTGCTAGCTGCGGTGAAGAACTAAGATCCTTCATCCTCTCCTTCCTTAGGTCTTCCTCAACGGATGAACTTAACGCAGTTTTCCACGAGATTGCTTCCGTTGTCCTCGCTGACGGAAGCAAACAAGGCGGCCCCAAGATCGCTGCGGTTAATGGAGTTTGGATTGTTCAATCTCTACCTGTTAGCCCCTTGTTGAAAGATCTCTTTGAGAATTTCTTCAAGGCTGGTTTCGCTCTAGTTGATTTCCGATCCAAGGTTAGTTTCTGATTTTAGGTTAACAGATGCATAAAACATATCAAATTAAATATTTTATTTTGCTTATAATCTACATATGTGATATGATCTTTGGTTCCCCCTTCGGTTGTGGTTTTGTGACTGTGTGTTTTTTTGTGTGTTGAAGGCTGAAGAAGTGCGTATGGAGGTGAATTCTTGGGCATCAAGTCACACCAATGATCTCATCAAAGACCTTCTTCCTCATGGATCAGTAACAAAACTAACCGACTGTGTTTATGGTAACGCATTGTACTTTAAAGGAGCCTGGACAGATAAGTTCCAAAAGTCAATGACGAAACGCAAACCTTTTTACCTTCTCAATGGAACATCAGTGTCTGTGCCATTCATGAGAAACTCTAGTAAACAATACATTGAGGCTTATGATGGTTTCAAGGTCCTCAGCCTTCCTTATCGAGCAGGCTGTGGTGACCGCGACTTCTCAATGTATTTCTATCTCCCGGACGACAAGAAAGGTGGATTGGATAATCTTTTGAAGAAAATGACATCTACTCCTGGATTCTTGGATAGTCACATTCCCGAATGCAAAGTTAATGTTGGTAAATTTAGAATCCCAAAGTTTAAGATCGAATTCGGGTTTGAAGCTTCAAGTCTTTTCAATGACTTTGAGCTTGATGTGAAATTGTACCAAAAATCATTGATTGAAATCGATGAAGAAGGCACTGAAGCTTCTACTTCTACTGCTGTTCGTGGTGGAATCCGTGGCTGCCGTTTCGTGAAGACGTTGGATTTTGTAGCCGATCATCCGTTTTTTTTCTTGATTAGAGAAGACCGAACCGGAACTGTTTTGTTCGCTGGTCAAATCTTCGATCCTTCCAAGTCTTCTTCTTCTGCTTAGGACCAGGCTTTACCGGATCAGATTCTGGTCTTCTAAGATTTGGTTCTTTCTCTAGTTTTTTTTTTTTTTTCCTTTTTATTAAGTTATCATTTGCTGAACTATATTTGATCAGTTTACAACCGAGAGATTGACTTTTGTCTGGTGGGTTTGGGGTTTCATCAGTTTGATTGGTCTCCTAGAATACTTAAAAAAAGAAAGTATTCTTTTTAGCCATAGTCGATAAAAACCAAAATTTTAGCAGATTTGCAAAGTCGTGATAAACATTGCAAGTAAAGTAAAGATGGACCGAAAATATAACATTTAACGACGAAGAGACAACAAAAAGAGTCTATCAACCCCCTACATACAAATATACACACTCATATAGAAGAGATAGCTTTTGTTTATTCCGCAATCTTAAGACTGAGATGAAATCACTCCTTCATCTCAATGCTCTTGACATCCTTTTTCTTAACACTGTTTTTGGTTTCCGATCATCATTACTCACCGGAGAAGATTCACAAACGTCATAAGCGAATCGACATCTCTATGCTCTGATGGGTACTTAATTGCCCGTGGAGCACTTTTCGGAAAGATAAGTATCGTTGGGAAGCTGCCTAACTGAAGCTCTTGCTTAGCAAACTCCTTCTGCTCACCATCTGCCCTGAATTTGGCCACTTTAACTCCTTTTCCCGCAAGTTTCTCAGCCAATTCGATGTAAGATGCCTCCATCGCCTGGCAAAAAGGGCACCAAGGAGCGTAAAGCACAACCAACCATGCCTCTTTACGGTTCTCTAGCTTCATAAGATTCTCGATCCCTCCTTTGCTCAATGCAACCACATTCTCGCTTTCAAATATCTCTTGCACAGCCGCAGGCTTTGAATCCTCCGAATCACCATTTTCCTCCTTGATGTTCCCTTTGTGCAGACCACATTCTTTAGCTTTAGCATCTTCCCACCACCACCTTCCTTCTCTTTCATGCTGACCAGGAAGCACAGGCCTAGTGCACGGCTCACACCCGATAGAGACATATCCTTGAGCATGCAAGGCGTTCACAGGGACATCCATCGTTCTCAAAAAGTTCCACACATCAGCTCCTTCAACATTAGCCAAAGGATTCCACTTCACAAGACTTCCAACACCACCGTCTAGTCCTTCAAACACCGGATCAACCTGAACAATTGGGATCTCAGATCTCGTCCCTGGAGATTGATCTTTCCTCTGTCCTGTAATCCAAGCTTTAAGACCCTTGAGAGCACGACGCAGAGGTCTTACTTTCCTTACACGGCAACACTCCTGATGACCATCCTCGTAGAAAGAGAACAAACCTTTGTTCCTCACTAAAGCTTGAACCTCAACTGCATCAGGAAACATGTACTCAATGCGAATCCCGTATTGCTTCTCCACTGCGTCGAAGAGTCTGTAAGTTTCCGGGTTTAACCTCCCTGTGTCTAAACTGAAAACCCTAAAGGGCTTTCCAGTTAAACGAGCGTATTCGATCAACGCAACATCTTCAGCACCACTGCAGAACAAAAAAATCAAAACCAGATTCATAAGTCAATCAAAGTTTTCTCTTTTAAAACTCTAAATTGAATCTATAGCTCTCAAAAATATATAATCAAATCTTACCTGAAAGCAATAGCGATGTCATCTCCAAACTTCTCAAGAGCTTTATCCATGATTTCAAGTGGAGAAGCATCTACAAGTTTCTTAGCGAGTAGCTCAAAGTCCTCAACTTCTCCATCTTTCTCTTCAACTTCTGTAACCACAATTCATCAAAGTCCGAATCAGCAAATCGAAAAAGCCAAATCGAAAACAAATTGAAATCTGAGAAATAGTCAGAAGCAGAGCACGAACCAGGAGCAGATAGAGTTGAAGCACGAGGAACCCAAGATTCACTGCGTGAATGTGACTCAGCGTTTAAAGATTTCACAGAGTAACGTCTCTGAGACAAATGGGTTCGATCAGATAACCTAATCGAACAGATTTGAACAGCTGCAAAAACAAAAAGAAAAAAAACACCAGCTTTTTCAAATTTCTGATTTGAATCAACACAATTCAGCAAATGGGTACAACAATAAACAATCAAAGAATCGATTTTGGAAACTTTCACGAGAAAGTAAAAGATAAAGTTCGTACCTTTAGATTCAGAAGAAGCTCCAGAACGAGAAAAACTCGATCCAGAGATCGCAGCTGAAGATGAAGTAACAGCTAAAGCCATTTCTTACACTCAAAACTCTTCGAATCAAAAAAAAAGGTTTTGAAGAAAGAAACAATGATCTTTGGTTTTGTTTTTTAAGCTTCTTCGTCTTCTATGGCTGAGGGCTAGAGTGTAGATTAGGTTGAAGCTGTTAAATAATGGCCGATCGAAGCAGAGAGAACATTTAGGCTCTAAAGGAATCTAGACGTTTATACGGATTGATTCGTTTTTGATGACGTGGCGAGCTTTGAATGGTGGAAATTAAATTGTGTGAAATTAAAACGGTTTCATCGCGTGGTGAGCACTGGTGTATGAGATGTGGCGACTAGGAGAGGAGGACACAAGGCTGAAAATAAATTTAAAAAAAAAAAAAAAAAACTTCGCATATGTTGAATATTTCACCTCAGAATTTAAATAAATATTAATCTTTCATTTCTTTATATCTATTTAATTTCGTATTTTTAATTTCTTTAATTTTTTGTATCGTCAATAATTTTATGTACTTCAACCAAAAGGAGTGGTTCGGAGACATTTTTTAAGCAATGGTCCCTCTCGTCCCGTCGTCCCACCTGCGTATAATATTGAGTTATTTGTGTGGACAGTGGGCAACAAAGTAATTGAGATTAGTTATTTGATTTTAGTTGTGTTTAGCTAAAAAATTTAGAATCTTAATCAACCACTAGAAGTGAATGCTTGATTGTGACTTGTGCTAGATATCTAATCCTGATATCTATCTACGTATTATGGTCTGTATGGTATGGCAATACATGTTATGTGATATGAATTTGGCACATTAAAAGAAAGATTCCAAATTTCCCAACGACCCAAAATAAAAATATAGAAGAAAGAAAGATTCGTAAATATAACTTGTGTTCTAATTTGTATCTCAAGTGTTTTCATATGTGTTTTTGGGTTCCTAGCACATCAAGCAATGATGACTTCATGACGAAAGCCGTGGCCAAGAATAGATATATATTGCAATCGTAGTGTATTGTGAGGTAGATATATAGCATTATGTTGCAAATTAAACAAACACTTCATGTAAGTTACTTTAATGATTTGCGAGTAATTCAAATCATTAACAAGCAAATTAATTTAGAACCGTTACTTTTCAACGAGAGAGAGGAAAAACAAAACATATGATCGTAGTTTGGAACAATGGTTTTGTTTTACATCACAATTATAAAAAAAAAAAAGCTAAGTTCGATTAAACTCAAGTTTATACTTGCAAAATGTAAAATGAAAATGGTTTTGGATTTTAATTATATCACTTACTTAAACCCCTTAAAACATGCTGCATGAAGAACTAGTGGTGCAACTGCTTTCAAATTTGTAATGTAGTCCACATGTGCACGCTCAATTTGAATTCAATGACATAATTATTCACAATTGTCACAAAAGGTTGATTCTGATATCTGGCTACTGTTTAATAAAGATTCGTGTGGGGGAAGTACTTTTCTTTCGAATAGAATAATTGTGGTGAACCACATACTTCACATAGCATTCACTTGCCGACCTTTGGTGTCCAACAAAGGGTACTTAACATTCTATTTTCTTTAAAACACACACATTAACAACTCTTTTCTTGTCATATGCGTAAATTTATAATAATATAAACATTAAAGTGAACGTAAATTAATTATTATAACATGACGAGAATACTAATGTATAACAAATCTACTTGTAATAAATATATAATCAGTTGGTATGCTTTTGTTTTATCCTTTTGGCTTTTGTATATATCGTTTATCAACTTGTTGAAATAAAATTTTATAAAAATTTATCTGTTGTTTAAAAGATAAAATATGAAGAAAGAACAAAGAATTTAATATATACAAAGAACCCTACGTCCGACAAATCTATTGAATTCTTAAACCAAACTTCAAATCCAATATGAATTCAATTACTTGATTAATTAGTTCATCTATCGTTAGGACCACGGTCCACATTATGTATAAGAATAATATATGTGGTTTGAGCTGGATCCCTTTCATTAATATGAAGAGCATATTCTCAAGTTGCAGATTTTAATTAGGAACATCACATCATTTTGATAGCAGGTTTTGTATTACCCAACTAAGAATATATATATATAAACGAATTTTTGTTTCTGCTTATCCCATTGCCGACAGCTCCTATCCACTAGATTGTGGATTTGACGTTTTTTTTTTGGTTTTAGAATAGTCTAGTTGTGTCAAACTCAAACGTCGAGAAAAACATGGTAGGACCAATATCGGGGTCCAAGATTATATGGCTTTGATTGATGAATGGTGAGATCTAACTGAGAACGGTTGAAAATTTAACCGCTTGTTTGATTACCGTTCTCAATTCGATGCAGTGTTATAAGTCTGATTGATCAAAGACCCCTCAATTAACTGTATTTTGTTCCGGTTTGAAGTTTGAAATTATCTTACTGCTTTGACTAATCGTTTTGAATTTGATGATTGGTCACTGTAAACAAACTGTAGACTTTTTTTACCACAACGTAATTGGCTACGGGGCTACCAATCAAAGCCATTAAAATATACACAAAATTTTACAAATGACCCAATAATCGTTCTTTGTACAAAGACTACAAAGGCCGAAACATATTCATATTTTAGAAAATCGACTACAAGTATCCTGCATCCAATAACAGATAACACAGAGTATATCACCATGAACATGATGAAACCAATACAATAACTTACAGAGCCTTCTTCTTCGTGTGCTTAACAGAGAAGAAGGCATAGACAGGAATGTTGACAAGTCCAAGAAAGACCAAAAGCCAAAAGAAGTAGTCAAGATGTCCTTTATCAAGGTCATCTGGAATCCAACCATCATTACCTCCAATTGTCGTGAAGTACGCGACAATGGTAACGATCACCGAGCTCAGGTAGCTTCCGACTGCTGTATTGAGAAGCGCCAAAGCGCTACACACGCTTCTCATTGCATCAGGAGACTGCTCATAGAAAAACTCCACTCGACCGATGAAGAAGAAGACTTCAGCGATTCCCATTAGTATATACTGAGGGACCTGCCAAAATATGCTCATTGAAAGACTCTCTTGAGCGAGTTGCAACCGTACTGTCTCAACAATTGCTGCAGCTGCAATGCTTAGGACACAGAGAAACAAACCAACGCCCATTCTCTGCAGATCAGTTAACCCTTTTGGTGTGCCTGTAAACCGTCTCACAAAAGGTACAAAGAAACGGTCATAGATTGGGATAGATATGAGTACGATAAGTGTGTCGAAAACCCCGAATGAAGCCGGAGGGATCTCGAAAGAGTGGACTATACGGTTCATGGACCGTCCTTGTTGCACAAACAGAGTTGAAATCTGTGAATATAGGACAGAGTAGACGATCCCCGAGGCCCATATTGGAAACATACGCATCAGTATCTTAACTTCTTCGACTTGAGTTACGGTACATAGCTTCCACGGGTTGGAGTTAGATTCATCTTCAGAGATAATGGCAGCTTTGTCAAGACACCTGCAGAGATAAAGAAAACAAAGTTTATGATCCAATGAACATTTTCCAAAATGATCGAAAGTGAAAAGGGAACAGATATTTTCTTGTAACCGTCAGTGTGCTGAATCTTCCTGCTTCCAGCAATGATGGAGTTCTTCTCTCCTGTTTCATAAAGAAACGAGGTATCTTCAGGGAGATTGAGACTCAGTTTACGGTAAGCAGCTACAAGAACTTGGCAAACTCTAGTAATCGGGCTACCTCCTGGTTTCTGGAACCTATAAAGCGGAGTTCCAATAAAGAAACTCGCTATAGAGGCTCCCATAAAGACGGTGGGGATCAAGAAACCGAGTCCCCACCCGGAGTTTTCTTGAACCCAAACAAGCAGAGTTGATGAGATGAATGAACCAATGTTGATAGAGAAGTAGAACCAGTTAAAGAAAGAAGCTTTTCTAACTCTTTCCCTTGGATCAGTATCATCAAACTGGTCAGCACCAAAAGATGATACACATGGTTTGATACCTCCAGTACCAAGTGCAATAAGGTAAAGCCCCAAAAAGAAAACTGCATATTGAGCCATTGTTGCTGGTGGGCATATACCAGCAACAACGCCAACACATCCTGGCTTTAAACCCGGAACTGAAGCCGAGAGTGTCAACGAAACCATTCCCTAAATAATAACAAAAACCACATATTAAACTACACAAAATCACCTAAACAAATGCAATTATTCAAAAGTGATTGATTTTAAGGCTTTTGGCTCTTACAATGAAATAAATAGCAGAGAAAGAAGCAATAGTCCAGTATCTTCCCCAGTAAGAATCAGCTATAACAGCTCCAATGAGAGGTGTGAAATAGCAAGTTCCTTGCCAAATCATGACATGCCTAGCTGCAGAGACATTAGAGTCGTGTAATTCACTTGTGTAGTAAGTGATTAGATTCTTGGCGATTCCATAGTAAGCTAATCTCTCACAACATTCGTTTCCTACATTGAGACAAGATTTGTTGGATCATTAAATGATCTATAAACACAAAGAAAATAGTTATCTTTTTTTTTTTTTTTTTTTTGTGTTTTTGTGTTGTTTACCAAGAATAAAGGGACAAGCTTTCCAGTTTCCTGTTTTCTTCTTCGATGGTGGGTTTCCATAAATGTCTACTGAACCATCTTCAGCTGATTTAGACAATCCGGCTAAGACACTGTTCACTTCCTTCTGTCAAATATATTCAGGGATAGTTTTCAGAATCAGAGACTACAAAAGATTGGTTTTTTTTTTGTCGGTGTGTGGTTCTAGAGCAGATCAAGAGGACAACAAATCTTGAACACTGAAGAAAGTACTAAAAGTATAGGTATAACTAAAAAGATTCAATTTTTTTGGGTCAAAGAATTACTAAATAGATTCATAGCAAATTTCAAGAAAGCAATAACGAAACCTGTATAAGAGATTCTTCGATATCGAGGGTTATCCTTTCGTCTTCTTCAATCGAATTCATCTTTTTGTGAGTAGGACAAAGCTTTATCCTTTTCTTCTTTTTTAATAATAAGAAGCCATTACAAGAAATTTGGAACACTAATTTATAGCTTTAATGAGTTCCAGTTTCTACGGGTCTTGCCGTCTTGGTAATGGGTCCTACTGGTGACGCAATACATATATGTATTTTAGCACTAAGTTATTTTAATTTTTTTTTTTTTTTTTTTTTATATATATAAATTTGATGTTTATTTTCTTAATAATTTAGGAACTTTACACGTAATTGACCAAGACATTTTTTTAGCAAGATTGAGAGTGGACGGATATGGTTGAATATATTTATAAAATTAAAATTAAAAATGAATTTTAAATATTTGAAAATTAGATACAATTTTGTATTATGATTTTTTTAATTATTTTAATGAGTTTTATATTATTTCAGGTGAATATAATGAAGTTGTTATAATTTATCGTATAATTTTTCGACATTTCATTTAATATTTTAATTAAGTAAATCTACGATTTTAAATCATCAAAAATGGAAAACTTAACCCTTAAAAATGTTTTCAATAGCATAGAATTTAACACAGATTTTTAAATTATTAGTTTAAAGATTTTATTATTTTAATATATCTATATATATAATTGAATAACAGAAATTTGTTATTTTAACACAAATTATTTGAATGTTTGACTGAATACTCTCTTGAATATCCAGATGAGATTTTAGATCAAAAATTTTGATTTTGATTTAATTTTAAATTATTTTATTTTATGATGAAAAAGTGGGGATTTGTTAAGTCCAAATCATGTAGTTGTTACTTCGAAGGTAATCTTTATTTGTAAGACACTCCAAGTGTTTAATAACGATGTTAGACAAAAAAAAAAAAAAAAAACTTAAGGAGACGAGAAAATTTCAAAGTTCTTGCAAAGAACAACCTCTTTAATATTATTTTGTCTATCTGTTTCTAAGTTTTACTCACGCCATCTGTCCTAGTTGCGTCTGCATCGAAATTGTCTCTCTTTTTATTGTTTCTGTAGTTTTAAAGACTTATGAGTTTTTGACCAAAAAAAAAAAAATACTTATGAGTAATATCCAACAAATTACTAAAGAAAAATATTTGAAAAAGGTATAGACACAATTCGATCCAGATTTTTATGTTATTCGGATTCGAATCTAGTTTTTTTAACGGACTTGATATATATTTTGATCCAGATTTTCTTAATATCTTCTTTTTTTCTGAATGGATTCCAAATTTCAGATTAAAATTTTTACACCATCAAATAAATAAATAAAAGGTATATTGCATTTGCATGTATGTTTCAGCTATTTATGACCATTTAAGACACTTTCTTCTTTTAGATTTAAAACAAAAAAAAATGGAAAACTGCATACAAATCCAAACAATTTTTTTATGTTTTTATGCTAAAAATAGGGGAAACACATAGGTGTCTTCTATCCTTATGAAAACAAAATATATATATATATATATATATATATGTGGCAAAAACTGATTGACAATTTATTGAATTTTCTACAAACAAAGCCACCACGATATTGTAGGTTTCAATCCGTGGCTATGAAAATAACATAACAGTGACATGCTATGGCAATGATATAGTCATGTGGCCACACAGTTTGTCCTTATAGCGATGTATCGGTGTCTCTACGCGTTACCAATTCCTGGCCACTGTAAATCTTGATTGGTAGAGCATATATATATTAGTGAGTTTAATACTTCTTAGAAAAGGTTTTCCAAAGTACGAAAACTTAAAAAGTAATAAAAGAACATTATTATATCGTTGTTAAATCAATAATTACTTGTAGATGCTATTGAGAAAGTATATATTGATTGCAAATCTTCATCTATCCAAGTGGCCTAGCTTCCACTATTATACCCAAGAGCTTGATGAAGCAATCCTTATATTATTTGGATTTCGTTTTCACAGGGCGAGAGGAGTGATTGAGTGAATCAAGCTGCGTATATATATATATATATATATATATATATATATATATATATATAAAGCTATCCTTCTTCTCTTTGTATGAGTTTGCAGATTGGCTTCGGCCAAAAAGTCCAAGAATTAATAGGTGAAGATTTGCAATCTATACCAATGCATATGGGCTGTATGCATGCCTGTACGTGATATTAAATTAAATTAGAATTTTGACAGTTAGGTAAATTTTGTAGCTATACTTTGGCATAATTAATCCATATGTTAGTTAATCAACACATATTAAAGTATTAAACGACAAAAAAAAACGTATTAAACGACTTTTGGTCTGTGGAATGTGTATGGCCCATGTGAACATAGGCACATGTATATGGCAATCTGCAAACAAAAAAAAAATTAATGGAGGGAAAAGGAGTTACAATTTCGAGGGGAAAATAGTTTGCAAAAATGTGATGAACATGCTATTCCGTCTCTTAATATTTCCATAACATTTGGTTGATGGTCTGACTGACTGGTATATATACTTAAAACTTAAAAAAAATATAGAATGTTACCATGTCATTTTACGATAGTGAATAATTACCAAAGCGTCTCAAACTCTCTTTAAGTACATTAAATTTACTTGTTCAATTCGTAACGGGAATTCTTATGCTATTAATAGAATTGACTTTATCTTTTGTTTTATTACATAGATTACATTAACATCAATTGATAACTGTTTTGAAAGTAAAATTTACCAAAAAAATACACACTCTTCACTAACCTTCTTATTTCAAGTTCCACATAGTTTTGTAATAACATCAGTTTTTCTATTACTATGATTAATCCAAAATAATAATTTTTTCTTATAAGATTAAAGAGAATTGAATATAGTTTTTTTTTTTGGTACGGTACGCAAATAATTTATAGTTAATTTGTGACTTTCTCTTTATCTTCTTGACTGTAATTTTTATTATCTTAAAAAAGTTGGCTATCCGAAACCCTGTTATTCTTATTATCTTAAATTCTTGCTAGTTACATGTTTCTTTTCCATTCTCTGTTTCAAGTTTCAACCTATAATGTTTCAAAAATGTCCTCTATAAGGAAGAAAAATGAATATAGTATGTATTATTATTATTCTTATGAAAATTAAGAAAAAGAAACACATGTAAGAGAAATATAAGTAAGTACGTATGGACTTTGTGATTAATACTAATAAAAGAAAGAAAGGTTCGATTTGGCATGGATATCCAGCAAAAAAAAAAAAAAAAAGATACTGTAATTTCTGAACTTGTCAATCCAAAAGCTTGTAACAATCCATAAAATGCTATGATCAGACAACTAAAAATGTTAAGAAAATAAATTGCCCATTTAACAGTTTTTTTTTCTTCCACATTTATAATTGCCGTAATATCTTCATTTAATGGCTTGACTGACTGATTTATCCGATTTGAGAACATTACGTAATTGAAACCATCAAATATTATAATGAACTGAATTTACCAATACGTCAGGTTAAACACTTTCAAGTAATTTAAATATCTAATTTAACCAAATCTCTTTCGCATTTATATCTTTCATTGTTTAAATTAAGAAAAAATACACACACGTACCTATTAAAAACTGTGAAGATGTGTTTAGGTGTGGTGACTACATATATAGGGTATGATGTTGGGAACACAAAGCTCACCACAAACACACAAAAGTATCTTAGAAACAAATTATTAACCAAAAAATGAATCTCTTCACGAAGCTTCTTGTGATGGTTTTGCTCTTTGAAGTTGTTTGTGCAAACGTAGGCGCAAGGCCGCTGGAAGAAGTTTCCAAAGTAGTTACGGATAAAGTTACGTTTCCTCCGTTACCACCACTACCAATTCCACCACCAATACCGGGGTTACCGATACCGTCGATGAAATCAAGAGATTCATCACGGGTTCTGCCAAAAATGTCTAATGGTGACACTGGAAGAGTTGAGAATGAGGAAGTTGGAGTATCCAAAGATGCTACAGCAGTTCCGGATGGTGCCACTGCCAGAGGTTACGGTTCCGGAAGTAGTAGTAGCGATGCGTCTGGCAGTACCCACCCTTGATTGAGCATGAGATGATGATGTTCGTTGCTCAATACCTATATTAATACTCTACACAAACTCACAGTCTCTTTTGTGATTATAAATAAAACTAGAGACTGCCACCTTTAGTTATCATGAAATGCTACTTTTTATGTGTAATTATCTCTTACTAAATAAAATAAATCTAATAAATAAACCTTTAGTAATCATCTTGAGTAATATATGCATATATGTGTGATCATGGTGACCGATCGATAACCAAATTTACAATACTTTGTGTCGATTATCTAATGTTCTAAGCCAAAACAATCAATAAATGAACAAGGACACAGGATACGAATATCACGGTGGGGCATTTGCGGGGACAAAAACAAATATTTATTTAACGGAGACTGTCTAGATTAAACTAAGATTAGGGGTGAATAAGGAAGTGAATTGAAGAGTGTTTGTTAAAAGTAGTATAAATGTGTAGAAGTAAGTTGCCACAAATTCCCTTTGCACTTCGAGTTGTTAGCGATTAATCATGTTGTAATTCTCAAAGCGTATGATAAGGATCGGCATTACTGTTTCCAAATTAATTTTGACGAACATGCATGAATAAAAGTAAAAGGTAAAAATAAAAAGAGAACACCGATTTATAGTGGTTTTTTTTTTTTTTTTTTTTTTTTGTTGGACTTTTTTGTTTGGAAGGACACTTGATTTCATTCAACAACAAAACAAGGACAGAGGTAGAGATTTTTGAAATCTCAAACATTAAAACATAACATAGTGAGGAGGCATTCCAATGCCATACAAAGATAAAAAATAAAAAGGCACGTCCGGTTAATATTGGTTCATCCAATGAATCGATCGGTAGTACATTTCATATTGATTCAAATGGTTTTGAATATTTTTTTTTTCTGACTACCAAAATTCTATAAATCATATGCGCGTATCTGCCAAGTAGTAATCTGACAAAGTATCTTAAATCATCTTTCAGAAAATTATACTATGCCGTTTATTCATGTAATGGTAATAATCATCACCCGAATACAAAACTCATGAGAAGAAACGCTGTGGACAAATAAAATATTACACAAGAGTATACTTGAGACTATTGAAAAAGAATAGATCATTCTACATTTTTATGATCTTAGATGTTATAATTATTTATTTAATTCTTTACAGAAAAAAGCATGACTCTGCAGATTTTTACAAACAAACAAATAATATCGGATATCACAATCTATCCATAATACTAGTAACTAGCTGGTTAGAAAAAAGTGCGATTGATTTTGGCAAAAGGTGCTAAGATAGTATCACGTTGACATCTTGTTATATGACCATTAGTTGTAATTTGACTAATGCATTTAAGCATGTACATATCTCTTCTAAGAAATGCTCACGTCTCTTAATAAATGCATGAGTATCGAGTGTGTGTATATATAGAAGCTACGATTTGGGAAGAACACAACACAAGTCATGCACCACAAACAACACACAATTTCATCAAACAAAAAAATACATAAAATGAATGCCACAAAGTTTTCTGTGCTTCTCGTGATTGGCATTTTGTTTGCCATTGTCAGCGCAAGGCAGGTTGAAGAAGTCTCCAAAGAGAACAAATTAGGCACTTCATCTCCGAAAACTGCTACCAAAGGTATTGGAGCTGAGCTTTCTGTTGATGCCCGAACTGGTAGCACCTCTTCGGGAACAGGCTTTGCCAGTGTTTCTAAGAGTCCCAAAGGTCCAAACGCCTTTTCGAGCGGAAGTGGCTTCACAAATACCAACGGAGCTGTCTCTGCTCAGGGTCGCAACGCAAACGCTGCTTCTTCCAGTGGTTCTAGCGCTCAAGGCAATGCTGCAGCTGCAGCAAATCGCAATGGTGCTGCTGCCCGTGGAGACGGTTCCGCAAGTTCCGCTTCCACTGCGAGTGGACGCACCAATGACAAGAAGAAGAAGAAGAAGAAGAAGTGCCCCAAAGGAAAAAAACGATGTTGATCGTGAGGTGATCTCATCATGCTTATTGCTCAAACCTATCTTATATATATATACTAAAAACTCACAATCTCTTTTGTATTCATAAATAAAACCAGAGATTGTCACCTTTAATTATTATGAGTTTGTAATACGCTACTCGTTCTGTGTAATGGCTTTCTTTATATAAATAAAAAATAAACAAATGCAATAATTACGACCTCATATTAATCTCATCATGCTTATTGCTCCAAAGGAAAAAAGAAGGATTGAGCGTGAGGTGATCTCATCATGCTTATTGCTCAAACCTCACTTTATATATATACTAAAAACTTACAATCTCTTTTGTATTCATAAATAAAACCAGAGATTGTCACCTTTAATTATTATGAGTTTATGATACGCTACTCGTTCTGTGTAATGGCTTTCTTTATATAAATAAAAATTAAACAAATGCAATAATATATAGCGACCTCATCTTAATCTTCTTTGAAATTTTATATATACACATATATAGTGCCGTGCCAGCCCATTTAATTAGAGGCCTAAGACCATATTTTAATTGCGTCCTTTTTAATTTATAATTATAAGTGATAAAATTAATTTACAAATCATAATATAAATTAGATATTGGAATCTTGTTGAAAATGTTTATCATTGATAGAAATTAAGCGTACGTCGATGAGTTTACCTGATAAAGCTCAATCTTTATGTTACATAACATAAATTAAAAGACCTTAGTAGTTGATTTTCGATGGCTCAATCAACTACGAGAAAGACCTGATAAAGCTCAATCAACTACGATAAACTAGTTGATTTTCGATGGCCGTACATTATTTGACTGATACAAGATACCGTGAACCCCCATTATCACACAATATACCATCATGTTTATGTTTTACATTGGTACTTTTCTATATATATAAGTTGACATCTTGGTAAGAGTATCAGTTAGTTATGGGTAAAAGAACTAGCTAATGGCCTCTTTTTTTTTTCAACTACTTATAAAGTTATAATGCTTTTAAGACCCATTTTAGAAATCGCTAGGTACTAGTCGGGCGGTCGGGGTAGGCCTAGAGCCTAACGAGAAAATCAGATATTAAACGGGATTAATCGAGGACTAGTTTAGAGTTTTTATTAAATTAATAATAAAATAAAAATATATAATATTAAATATATATATAATTCTGTTTATGTTAAAATAAAAATATCAAATAAAATATAAAACTATAATATTGTCTTTAAAACTAAGGTAAACACATAAAAACGTAATTTTAAAAGAAAATTTATGATTTTCATTAAAAATTTGTACATTTGTTATTGTAAAACATCATAAACTCTTAATTTAAATGTCTAAATAACAAAAAAATACATATTCGATTTATATTTGGCTCTAAAAATAATTTTTATATACAAAATTAAGCGGAAAGTAATCGGATTATAGGGTTATAATCAAATTAGACAAGTAAATTTAGATAATCGAGCATGGCAGAGAATTAGTCATTGATCAAGGCGAAAAGGGTAGACCTAGCGATTTTACGGGGCATAATCAGTGATAGACGGGGATTTTTAAAACAGGACTTTTTAAGTATGTATTTCTCTTGCAAGATATACAGGCGTGCGGCGTGTCCTAACAAATACAAACGTACGTACCTATGGTATTTCGAGACACTAGGTTTCTATCTTGAATCTTTATAACAATATGTTTTTGTGTATGATGTTTGGATAAGAATGGCGGATCTAGCCATTTATTTATAACAATATGTTTGTTTATGTTTGTGTCAATGTTAGCTTAACCAAACTCGAAGGAATGTTCACAGAAAAAAAATAAAGAAAAAAGATACGGAAGTGGTCATGGATCGAGCTAGCTGTGGATATGTCTATGCTGTAGCTAGGAACATAATAAATTAGAGAAAGAATTACTGAGATGATATCTAAAAGTTGGTTTATTCCTGATATGTATACATTTTCTAAAAATTGCTTAGATATTTAGTGTTCTGAGTGTAATTACAATTTACCCTTTAAATTTATTTTTTTGATTTGATTAAAAAAATAATAAAAAAATACACATCAGCAAATTAAAATAGACATCATCTTCCATAATCCACATCACTAGACTGTTTTTTTTCTTTCCAGAATCGATAGTTTATTCTTTATATCAAAAAAGAGAAAACTGAAAGGTTTTTACTGTTCACAACCCGAAAAAAAGAAAAAAAACTCTCTCTCTCGCTCGTCACCTAACCCTAATTCCGCCGGCGATACTCTGTCTTTCTCTACTCTCGCCGTCATCTCTCACCGTCCTCGCTCGATATCCTCTCTCGTTCTCTCTCTCGATATCCTCTCTCGCTCTCTCTCTCTTCATCGTCGTTGTCTTGTTCGTTTCCATCTAAGCCGCCCTCGTTTTCGAGTTCCGGTATGTGACGGCTGAGTTATAGTATTTACGGGAAAACAAAAGGTCTCGTCGTATCATATGACGGCTGAGTTATAATGCTTGGTGGCTGAGTTATCACAAGAAATAATATGAAAGCAAACGGCTCATTTATACGACTTGACGGCTGAGTTATAGTATTTACGGGAAAACGAAAAGTCTCGTCGATTCATATGACGGCTGAGTTATAATGCTTTGTGGCTGAGTTATCACAAGAAATAATCTGAAAGCAGAAAACGAAAGGTCTCGTTACACAAAATAAAACAAATGTATTACAACAATACTACATCCGACAAGTTTTCATATTGTGCCCAACTTGTTTACATCGCGAACATGGGTGTTGCTTAAATACATATTTGTGTTTCTTTACCCAATTACCGGAAACAACAATTACCATAATTGGAAAATGAAGATGAATGAGGATATTAATAAGAATGAGTGTAATTAAGAAGTTAAGAACGAGGAGAAAAAAAGGGGGAAGAAAAAGGTGAAGAACAAGATGAAGAACACTTTTTATCCAGTTGAAGAACAAGAGTGGAAGGAACGACGTTTCGTATTTCCGGAGAAGATGATGACATGGAATGCTGACATTGATGATGCGTCCGAAGTGGCAAGTCAGCCACCAAACGAACATGTAAATCAGCCTAATAAAATCAGCCATCAAACAAGATTATAACTCAGCTGCAACATGAATACTATTACAGTAATTAAAAAGCAAAAAAATGGCTGCCAAATTCAGCCGTTTAATGTCATAACTCAACTGAAAATTTGTAACTCAGCCGTATTATTTAATAAGTCAGCCGTAACTGAATGATATTCTAGTAATTAATCTTTTGCTACTAAGTCAGCCGTAAAATGGCCGAGTTTTCCGATAAGTCAGCTTATGACGGCTGAGTTATATTGCTTAACCATAACTCAGCCGTAACGACATCTCATAAGTCAGATGTTGTTCATAACTCAGCCAACCGGAAAATGTTAATTCAGTCGTGTCGTAGTGATAACTCAGCCAAAATTTTGACAACTCAACCATCGGGTGAAAACTCAGCCAGATTTCATTAAGTCAGCCGTAACGCTTGGCTGAGTTATGCTCTAACTCAGCCGTCCGCTCTAACTCAAATGTTTTTTCCATAAATCAGCCGCAACATACTTTAACT
The DNA here is from genome assembly GCA_023864065.1 of Camelina neglecta. Lineage (NCBI taxonomy): Eukaryota > Viridiplantae > Streptophyta > Magnoliopsida > Brassicales > Brassicaceae > Camelina > Camelina neglecta. The sequence continues at coordinate 31,592,774 of CM043456.1, forward strand.
CAGCCGTCATTACTTCTGTAACGCGATACGACTGAGTTATTTAATACACATCAGCAATTTCTGACATAGCATATGATGTGGCAATAGCATTATTGTAATTACGTTTTTTCGTGTAACATAAAACAAGGGCACATTGGATATTTTAAAAATATCTGAAATATCCTAGTAATAAAAAATAGTTTTATCTATTCTGGTAATATTACTTAAAATGTATACCAGCTGAGTAAATCTCCCTTACATACTAGTATTTCTTTTTGCAATATTATACAAAAGAGTATTAATTACTCCACAGATAAGAAACTAATAAAAATTTTTAAAAAGACAAAAAAAAAAATTATAGCATTGATGAGATATGGCATTTATAAACTGGTAGATAAAATCGAGATTGATTTTGACAAGAAGTGTTAAGATAGTATCATACTATCATGTTGACAGCTGATCTTAGTATGTCTATTAGTTGTAATTTTACTAATCCATTTAAGCATGTATATTTCTTGTAAGAAATGCTCACGTATCCAAATAAATACAAATGTATCGAGTGTGTATATATATATATATAGAGGCTATATATGATTTGGGAAGAAGAACACAAACACACAGTTTAATACAAAACCTATAATAAATTTAAAAGATGAATGCCACAAAGTTTTCTGTGCTTCTCGTGATTTGCGTTCTGTTTGCCATTGTCACCGCAAGGCCGGTCGAAGAAGTCTCCAAAGAGACCAAATTAGGGACATCTATGTCAAAAATTGCTAGCAAAGGCATTGGAGCTGAGTTTTCTGTTGTGGACGGAACTAGAAGCGACAGTAGTGGCTTTAGCTATGCTAGTGCTACTAGGAGTCCCAAAGGTCCACGCGCCGATTCATACGGACGTGGCTACACAGGTACCAGCGGAGCTGTCTCTGCTCAGGGTCGCAACACAGACGCTTCTTCTTCCAGTGGTTCTAGCGCTCAAGGCAATGCTGCAGCTGCAGCAAATCGCAATGGTGCTGCTGCCCGTGGAGACGGTTCCGCAGGTTCCGCTTCCACTGCGAGGGGCCGCTCTACTGACAAGAAGAAGAAGAAGAAGAAGGACGGCAAAAATAAAAAGAACTGAGCGTGAGGTGATCTCATCATGCTTATTGCTCAAAGCTCTCTTTATATATATTCTACAAACTCACAATCTCTTTTGTATTCATAAATAAAACCAGAGATTGTCACCTTTAATTACTATCAAATTAATGCTACTCTTCTGTGTAATGGCTATTTTATAAATAAGGAAAATGCAATAATTACGACCATACACTACAAGAAAACACGCCGTTTGCGACTCCTATAAACGTCGCTAAGTAGTCGCAAATAAGGGTTTTGCGATTTCTTAGCGACTATTTTTGGGAGTTGTTAAAAAACGGTCGCAAAATAAAATGGTCGCAACATCGTCTCTAATTTGCGACTGACTTCCGACTAGAAAATATAGTCGTATATAAGCGACTGTTAAGTGACTGTATCTGGAGTTGCACATTTCCGACTGAAATGCAACCAAGTTTACTTACTGACCGTTTTGTGACCATATTTAGAGTCCTCTAGCGGGACGATTTTGGGACTAATTACAGGAGTCTGAATTTGGAGTTTTTGTTTGTTATTTTGTTTGGTCACAAACTGGTCACATGTTTGTTATTTGGTTTGGTCACAAACTGGTCACATGTTTGATATTAGTTAATTTCCAATTTAAAACGCTATTAGTTAAAAAGAAAATGATGATTAAAAATACTTATCATAGCAACAGATTATCCTTATCATACCATAATATCATCCTAATCATACCATAACATCATCTTAATCATACCATAATATCATCCTAAATCATACCATAACATCATCCTAAAAGAGTTTAAACACAAAAGATCATCCTAAATGAGAGGAAATACAAATCAAGTTCATTGGATGGAAGAAGTGTTAGACAAAGATGAATTGGCTGCTGTCGTGGCTTGTGCGGTGCCTCCTCTCGTGGCTTGTGTGGCTGGTTCATGGTCAGTAGGAGCAGAAGCCATAAACTCGGCCAACTCAGGATTTTTTTCATTCATGAAGGCGAGGAGCTTCTAGAAGCTAGCCTGAGACTGTCGATGTTCCGCATCACGGCGTGCATTTTCAGCCTCGTGTTCAGCTATCTTGCGCCGAAGTTGATCTTGAAGATCCTGAACAGTTGATGGGCTCGCATAGCTCTCTTTCCTTTTTCTTTTGTTAAGTGTGTCGACAAGAGATCCAAGGCCAAAAGGGTTGCCTTTGATATCTGTCTGAGTACACTGAAATAAAACATAACATTCAGTAAACATTCAGTTAAGCGAGAATACTCAAACCTCATTAAAAGAAAATCAAAAACATTAAGTAAAATTACCTGAAGAAAGATCTCATTCTTTTGATCAATGCTGAGAGTTTGATGACTTGAATGTTCAGAGGAATTATCTGAAGTATGTAGTCCATCCTCATTCATTTCAGACAATTTCTCTTCTATGGTCTTCTCATAGGTCTCAGCAACCTGTTTCGCTTTTTGATCCACAAAAGTTCCATCAGCCCGAGTATGTGTTTTCATAAACACTTCGCTAAGTGATACATGACGTCCCAACTCTTTCTCCTACAATGATAGTCAAACAGATTAAATTCACATAAGCAGTATTAGAAGATCAGAAGTTACGTAATTGGATGGAAACCGAAGACTTGCCATTTCTTGATGAACTTGCACAAATGATTTCTGACCGGCTAAGTGTTTGTGCACTCCAAGACCTCCACGAGTAGAGTTTCTGCACTGTGAAGCATTCTCACTCTTCTCAATAGCATCAGCGGTTTCCCAATATTCCCACATCTCAGCCCATAATGTATCACGAATCCATGATGGTTGCACACCACTCCTCTTTGCTTGACTGACAATGCCTTTCATCCGCTTCTTGGCTATCTTCAAGAAACCTTCTTTAACAAGGTCAGTAATCCCGGAATCCCACCTAAACTTCCGCTACATCACACAAACAGTTAAAGTTAGCAACAATTCTAACTCATACATAGAGTAAACAATAACATGTTGTGAAAGAGTCAACATTACCGCAAACGTCCTGAAGTATCTCTCTTGAATGAGTATTGGAGTCACCTTCCAACTGTAGTAAGGCCCATTAAACTTTCTCCTAAAGATTCCAGCAATCGCTCGAGACAGCCTCCCTTTGTGTCTGTTAAACCTGTTATAAAAAACAAGAACAACAACTTATATCACAGACTAAAACCAAATGGTCCCAGAAGACTAACCTATATCACAACAAACCTATATCACAACAACAAACTTATATCACACCAAACAACTTATATCACCACAACAAACCTATATCAAAACAACAACTTATATCAAACATATATTAAACTAAAACCGATATCAAACTTATATCACACAACTTATATCAAACCGATATAACTAAGATCATTTATACCGTTTATATCAAACCAGTATCAAACTTATTTGATTCTTATCACAATATCAAATAAGAATCACAACAACAAACCTATATCACAACCTATATCAAACTTATATCACCACAACAAACCTATATCACAACTAAAACCTATAACAAACTTATATCAAACCTATATCAAACTAAAACCGATATCAAACTTATATCACACAACTTATATAACTAAGAGAATTTATACCATAAAGTCTCGATTCCTGGAATAGGTTGCTCAGACAGCAGTGGTAGATGCTCGCGACCTGGAAGAGCAAGCAAACGATCCAAAATATTATTGTAGTCAACATTTGGATTATGATTTTGTTGAGGTGGATTAGGATGTGGGATTCCTCCTTCGTCGCCATCTTCCTCATTAGGGTTTGGTGGCGGTACAGCTTATGGAGCAGGAACTGGTGGTGGAAGAGCAGGAACCGGCTGTATCCTCGGCGGTGACTGTGAAGGAAGGCTTCGATGCAAATGGGTTCCGGAATGGTTCCCAGACTGTGTCCTTGGCGGAAACTGCGAACGAGGGCTTTGATGTGACTGGATCCCGGAATGGTTCCCAGACTGTGTCCTCGGCGGAAACTGCGAAGGATGACTTTGATGCGAATTGGTCCCAGAATGTGTCGCCGATGGGTTGGACGAGTGAGAAGAAGTTCCGGGAGCACTGAGCACTGACACCTCTGGTGGCGTTTTGACCATTGTATGTCCTTACACCCGACGCAGTCCTGCCTCCACGACCTCGAGATCTACTACCGCTGAGAACCATTAGATCGGCAAATCAGTTGAATGAGAAGAGAAATCAGTTGAATGAGAAGAGAAAAGTTTGAGAGAGAAATCGGCAAATCGCCCTTTGAGAGAGGATAGAGTGTTAACCCTAGATCGAGAGTGGCTAGTAATAAACAAAGAGAATTCGTTTTGGTTTACCTAGTTATTAACGAAAAGAGTCGCACATTAGTCGCAAAGGAGTTGCAGAGTAAATTAACCTAGTTATTAACGAAACAAGTCTCTAATTGGTAGCAAAAGAGTGACAAACAGAAATAGTCGTAATAGAGTGGCAAATCAGTCGCAATATGTGACCATTTTACGACTACCATATATATGTCACAAACTAAAAATCTTGAATTCTACACATTATGAACAAAACTGTTGATATAAATCACTAAAGAGAACTCATATTAGTAGTATAAAGTACATGTAATAGTAAGATTTAGTAAAACAATGTTTACTTCACTTAGTTTTGAATTTTTTTTCATTGCAAAACATTCTCATATATAAGAACATGTAACACTTGAGATAAATTTTGAAATTATGGATGTTTAGTTTATAGTCATGGAAATTTAATACTTTGAGAAAGTTATTATTGATAAGGTGAGCAAAACAAAGCATAAACTTCACCCTAAACATGTAAATGAATCTAAAATGTGAAATTTCCTAAACATGTAAATGAATCTAAAATGTGAAATTTCAAAATAAAAAATATAGAGTAGCTAAACAGTCTTAAAAGCGTAGCTAAATTAGGTGTTAGTCGCAAAGTATTCAGATATCAGTCACAATATCGTTGCAAAACAGGTCTCTAATTGGTAGCAAAAGAGTGACAAACAGAAATAGTCGTAATATAGTGGCAAATCAGTCGCAATTTGTGACCAATTTACGACTACCATATATATGTCACAAACTAAAAATCTTGAATTCTACACATTATGAACAAAACTGTTGATATAAATCACTAAAGAGAACTCATATTAGTAGTATAAAGTACATGTAATAGTAAGATTTAGTAAAACAATGTTTACTTCACTTAGTTTTGAATTTTTCTTCATTGCAACACATTCTCATATAAAAGAACATGTAACACTTGAGATAAATTTTGAACTTATGGATGTTTAGTTTATAGTCATGGAAATTTAATACTTTGAAAAAGTTATTATTGATAATGTGAGCAAAACAAAGCATAAACTTCAGCCTAAAAATGTAAATGAATCTCAAATGTGAAATTTCAAAATAAAAAATATAGAGAGTGGCTAAATAGTCTTAAAAGTGTAGCTTAATCAGGTGTTAGTCACAAAGTATTCAGATATCAGTCACAATATCGTTGCAATTTGTGACGTCTTTGCTACTAAATAGGGGTATAAAATGTGGATGCAAATAAGTCCTCAATATACGACGTTTTTGCGACTCTCTTTACCGATTATATAGTTCATCACAGAGTAGTCGCAAAATTGTGACCATTATGAGACGAATTTATTTTCGACGCAAATTAGTCCTTATGTAGTCGCTTATGTAAGACCATTTTGTGACATTTATTTTTTGTCGTTAGTAAGCGACATTTTGCTCTCCAATTTTTTGGTAGTCGTTGAGTCGTCGCAAATTAGTCTCAAAAGCGTCGTTATATTTTGCGACTGAACAAGTAGTCACAAAATGTAGTCCTAAAATGCATGTTTTCTTGTAGTGATATATTAATCTTCTTAGATGTAAATAAATATGCATGGTGCCGGTGCCAACACATTCGGATGCCTAAGACCATTTTCTAAAAATTGCGTGGATAATTTTATTTACAAACCATATTGTTAAGATAATCTGAATCAGTTAATATCTTTACCATTGAATGTGAGGACGATGTGTTTATAATCAAATGGTTTAAATTACTAAGTTATACTAGTTTGGTAGAAAATAAAAATATCGAACACTTAATTTTGCTGAAAACAACTTTTTATATACCAAACACATCATTTAAATTTTTTTAGAATACAACAAATTTGTGTGAAAACAAAATCAAGTTATTAAATTCCTAATGAAAGAGTACAAAAATTAAATTATTTACGAATTCATTTAAAAAAAATGTTCAAAAGATTATTGTAATCATTATCTACATTTTAAAAACACTATATATTTTAAGATTTTAAATCCATGAACACAAGGTAACAACATCACATGAATTCTCCACAATAAACGCTTAACCAATTCAACCAAAATGTTGCCTATAAGGCCATTGCCTAGCTCTTTGGCCTTTGCCAGTAAGTGTTTTATCTTCTTGTCAGTTGTTTCTTGTATAGCCTATTATTCTGCTACAATGCTGTGTCATCTTTTGTTTCAGACAATGATCATCCTAAAGAAAGGCCACTTAGCCAAGTTCCACTTAGTGTTAATTGAACGTACCACTACCATTAATTCTCACGTCTATGACATAAAGCACAGGGGCCATGAGTACATGTAGAGATCAATCTTAAGTGATTAATTAGCCACATACCAGACGTTATTCAAAATCTTGTCCACCATGAGTATGGTTTGAAGTTATTTTGATTCTATTAGTCACCTCCAAACGAGATCTGAGCCAATTAGCACTGTCTTTAAACTCCTAGTTTGGTCTTTACGTCATATATACGATAAGCTCGTCCTGTAACAAAGGACTCAAAATCATTTATGTGTTCCATCTGACATGTTAAGAACATCATATGTCTCAAGTCTCTAGCTTTGTGACAACATCTGCTTCACCTTACCTAGCACTTCAATTTTGCAGAACCACCAAGTTCCTTTGGTTCTAGTCGCGTATATCGATCATTTTAATTAATCTCCTGTTTCACTGATCTCATTTTTTTTTTTCATGAATCAAATACTTGCCTCGTCAGAGATCCTTATGAAAGATCCATTTCAATTTAACTTACTTCTCCAGTCAAATCTTTCATGCTCAATGAATCACTACCGTGCTAGCTAAACTTATTTATTGATCAAATTTGGATGGAAGTAAGCTCAGTCGTAGAATTACTTAAATTAATGATCAGTAACTAATTTATCTCTTGATATTCATTCTAGATCAGTACTGAAAAAATCTTGGGCCTCTTAGTGTGTTGGCATGCATGGCACTATGCATGTGTATATAAAAATTGTTAAAGAAGATTGATAATAATTATTGCATCTGTTTTATTTATAAGATAGACATTACACAGAAAGAGATGGCATTCGATAATAATTAAAGGTGACAATCTCTGGTTTTATTTATGAATACAAATGAGATTGTGAGTTTTTAGTATATATATATAAGATAGGTTTGAGCAATAAGCATGATGAGATCACCTCACGATCAACATCGTTTTTTTCCTTTGGGGCACTTCTTCTTCTTCTTCTTCTTGTCATTGGTGCGTCCACTCGCAGTGGAAGCGGAACTTGCGGAACCGTCTCCACGGGCAGCAGCACCATTGCGATTTGCTGCAGCTGCAGCATTGCCTTGAGCGCTAGAACCACTGGAAGAAGCAGCGTTTGCGTTGCGACCCTGAGCAGAGACAGCTCCGTTGGTATTTGTGAAGCCACTTCCGCTCGAAAAGGCGTTTGGACCTTTGGGACTCTTAGAAACACTGGCAAAGCCTGTTCCCGAAGAGGTGCTATCAGTTCGGACATCAACAGAAAGCTCAGCTCCAATACCTTTGGTAGCAGTTTTCGGAGATGAAGTGCCTAATTTGTTCTCTTTGGAGACTTCTTCAACCTGCCTTGCGCTGACAATGGCAAACAAAATGCCAATCACGAGAAGCACAGAAAACTTTGTGGCATTCATTTTATGTATTTTTGTTTGATGAAATTGTGTGTTGTGTTCTTCTAACCAAATCATACCCTCTATATATACACACACTCGATACGCATGCATTTATTAGGATACGTGAACATTTCTTACAAGAAATATATACATGCTTAAATGCATATAGTCAAATTACAACTACCGGTCATACCAAGATGTCAGCATGATACTACAATATCTCAACACCTCTTGCCAAAATCAATCGCATTTTTTTCTAACCAAGTATTATGGATAGATCGCGATATCCAATACATTTTTTTTTTTTTTTTTTCTATAATCTTCGGAGTCATACTTTTCGTAAGTAAAATACAGTATATATATATGAAAAGAGAATATATCTGAAAAAGTAAAACATAAAATAAACATACATTACATATAAAATTAAAATTTAAAACATATAAAATTAAAATTAAAATAGTTTTTTTTCTTTTTCTTTCAATAGTCTCAATAATACATTACAATAGTTTCAAGAGAATATACATTATACTCTCGTATAATTTCTTCTTTGTTCACAGCATTTACTCTACCGAGTTTGAATTTGGGTGATGAATACAATCCATTACGATACATACATGATCTTGTCACCCTAATGAAAATTTTCTTATGAACTAAATGAATAAATGGAATAGTAAAATTGAACTTTGGGAAGGTTTACCAATGTTAGCTATGGTATAACCGAAACGAACTAAATGAATAAGGTTTACCAATCTTATGAACTAAATGAATAAACAAATCTTTAAAACCTCAAATTTTGATGTTTTGATTAGTGATACCTCAAATCAAAATATCAAAAAACAAAAAAATAAAAATAAAGTAACAGTTCCACACTTAGTTACATTGGAGGATCCAGCCAAAATTTTGATGGGGTGCAAAAAAACAAAAGCTTGTTATAGAGGGGAATTGAACTGTTTACCTCTTGATCTAGGTGGTGCACTCATTACCACTAGACCCCTATAGTTAACAATTTTAATGCAAAATCAAATATTTTTTATATTTCATGTGGTGCAACTGCACCCCTCTCAACCAACCTAGATCCGCCCCTGCTTAGTTACTTATGTGGTGCAACTGCACCCCTCTCAAAACAGTTGTTTTATTATTTTTCAAACTCGTTATATTTAAAACTTTATCCTTTTGTAATCGAAGTATCAAGCATGTAAATACTTTTATTCAAAAAAAATTCTGTTAGACTTCTCTTTGGTCTCAACGATTTTATATTAAATTAGAGGTTCCGCTCCAAAAACTGGAGAAAGTTTCAAGCGACAACAGAGTAGTTTTCGTCAATGAGTCAGCGGAATAAGCCGTTTAAAGGAAATCGAAGAATAGAGGTCGTATGTCATGGTGCAGATCGACTAAGCCATCGTGATTCTCTCCAGAAACAGCTGAGGATAGCAATGAGGAAGTGTGAGTCAACGTAGACACCTGTAAGTGTTGCAAACCCATGTTCTTGGATAAGGAGAGAGTTGAACACAAAGCAAGAGCCTCCCTTGTTAAAGCTGAATTAACAAGGATCGATTAGCCTTACCATGCATCTTCAATTTGATAAATTATTACTATTTTCTAAGAACATTTAGGAAGATTATGAAAGTCGTAATTATCGTATTTGTTTATTTAAAAATAGACATCAACATCACACACAAAGAGTAGCATTTATAAAATTTTTTTTTAGCATCTATAATTAATATAGGTGTCGACAATCTCTAGTTTTATTTATGAATACAAAAGAGATTGTTGGGTTTGTAGAGTATTAATATAAATTTGCGAAGCTACGATCATGATCACCTCACGGTGGAGGCCCGGTACTGCCATAAGCAACTGTGGTGCCACCTCCGGAACCGTCTCCACTGCTGGTTGCGCCATTAGGAGTTGCTGCAGCACGACCACGGCCTCGGCCGTAAGCGACACTTTTAGAATAAGCTTTTGCGTTCGGACCCTCCGCGATGACATATCCACTAGTAGTGCCGATGCCAGTTCCATTTCCACTGCCTCTGGGACCTTTGGGATCCTTATTAGCATCAGCGTTGCCATTGCCATAACCGGTAGCGCTGCTGTAAACAATAACAGTAAGCTCAGCTCCAACGCCGTTGGTAGTGCCAGTATTGGGAATAGAGATGTTTAATTGGGTCTCTTCGGATCCTTCTTGGAGCTGCCTAATTGCACCAACACTCGCACACACAACTCCAATCAAGAGAAGTACAACAAACTTTATGGTATTCATCTTTGAATATTTCTCTCCTTTTTGCTTTATAATTACTGTTTTTTTTTTTTTTTTTGTGTAGTGGGTTGTGTGCTGTGTTACGCCCACATTGTAGCCTCTATGTAATTATGTATACACTCTCTACATGTATTTATTAGGATATGAATTCATTTCTTACAAGAAAATTATAATATTTAATATTTTAAGTCATAACTAATAGTCTTACCTATATGTCAAAGTAAACAGGTTTACATTTTGGAAAGTATTTTTAATAATTTTTCTTGTGATTTAATTATGTGACTATCAGATATTTAATTAGTTATTTGTCTGACGTAAGAGTAAACCGGTGTCGTGAAATTGTAGTAGATATATATGTATTGTAGAGACTTAATTGTAGATTAATTTTACAAACAACAATGGATTGCATTAACTCATATGAATTGATATTTGAAAAGATACATATCTTTTTGGACTATCTCCATACTGTATGTATGTACTACGATGTAAAACATTGCGATCTTAAAATATACATTTTTTTTCTTACTTTTCATAAGTACCATAAATTAATTTCACTAAACAATTATCTTTGCAAATTTCTCAAATGATTTGTATGTCTTAATGATATTGTTTATGTTATAAATATGCCACGGTGACTTGCGTTGTCAACAGCTTTGGTTAATTGTATATTATTCTATATCCAGTTCTAGCATTTTCCTTTGAAGAATATTTACAAATGTTGAAATATGTATCTAGAAACATGAATGTGTAAAAATTTAAGAGACATGATTTATCTAAATTAATTAAAAATATTTGTTTACAACATCCAATATTACGATTGATGGCCCTCGAGCGTGACTATTACATATGGACGTTTGAATCCATTGATCATGTATATAAGTATAACTATACATTTTACTATTTTAGGCTAAAAATCAATAAATATATCCAAGCATGCTTAGTTCTATCGATATAACAAGTTCGACATATGAGAAAAGACCAATCTTAGCTCAGATAATTGTGCGGACCTAAAGCTCAGATTGCTGATTAGCATAACAAAACCTACATCTCGACATGTACACTATTTTCCAGATATAATTACGATATCATAAGGTTTACTAAAATATCTTATTTGAGAACATTACGTAAAAAAACATGAATACTACTGCAGTTGTCATTTTATCACCATAAGATGTTGAAATTGTCGTATGTGAAGGTTAAATGTATTCAAGTAATTCAGCTAACCAATTAACTTCATATCTCTTTCGCATTTATTCATTTCTTTGTAACAAGTGACAAACACAAACACGTATATATATTCTACATGTAATTGTATGTATGTGTGTTACGGTATATATATAGCCAATGATGCTGTAACAAGAACTCACAAGATAAAAAAGAAGGAAAAAAATTACAGTTCAGAAACCCAAATATATAAAGAAACAAGAAAGATGGAAATCACCAAGTTGCTTGTGGTGGTTTTCGTAGGAGTTGTGTGTGCCAATGCCGCAAGGCATCTCCCTGAATATACCAAATTCATGGATAAACATTTATTAGAAGTTGAGCCTAACTGTGCCGCTGGTGGGGGTGGAGGTGGTGGCGGAGGAGCTACCGTTGAAGGTGGTACGGACAACGGAACCAACGATAGAGCGAACGGCAACGGAGATGCGAATGGAAACGGGAATGGGAATGGACGTGCCGACTGTCCTGGAGGCGTGGAAGTTGGAGGTGGCGGTGGTGGTGGAGGCGGAGGTGGAGCCGGTGGCGGTTCTGGCGGTAGTACTGGTAGTTACTTTAACGGTAGTGGTAGCGGTACTGGTTATGGAAGCGGTAATGGTAGTGTCAGTAGCACTGGCGAGTATTCGGCAAGTGGAGGTGGTGGCGGCAGTGGTGAAGGTAGTGGCGGGGGTGGTGGCGGTGATGGTAGCAGTGGTAGCAGCAGCGGAAGCGGAAGTGGTAGTGGCAGCGGAAGTGGAACCGCTATGGGCCCTGGTGTGTACATAAGTGTAAGTGGTGGAGGTGGCGGCGGCGGTGGCGGTGGTGGAGGTGGAGGCGGTGGTGGTCTTGGTGCTAGCGGAAGCGGCAGCGGTAGTGGCAGCGGTAGCGGAAGCGGAAGCGTCACTGTCCATTCTTAACGTTTAAATGGTATCTAGTCTTATGTGTGTGCGTGTCCTTAACGTCAGCTTCTATTTATAACATTCTTATCATTGGGTGATCATCTCTTTAATATCATGCTCGTGTTGTGTAATGTTTCGTTTTTACAGTTATATTCTTACATATTCATATATGCATAGTTAAACAACTTTTGAAATATATAAAAATGCAAAAGAAAGAAAGAAATAAATTTCTGGATGCCAAAAAGTTGCGTAATTGCATTTTTAAAAGGTTAAAATATGCAGAAGAAAAATATAGTGTACTGTTTAACCGTTGTGTTTTGTTTCTTGTCAAATCGCAAAGCTTGCTTGGGCAATTTACAAATGTTTTTCTCTCTCTAGAGTCTAGACACAATGGTATTTCTGAATTCAGATCTAACAAAATTGAAATAATTTTTTTCCAAGTGAAGTAGAACAACATGTTTAGAGAGGGATAGAGAAAAATTATAATATCGTAAATCTGAGGTTTAACTATATGAAGTATATATATCTTACAACAATTTACAATATCACGAATTAACAATTTTAGCGAAAAGAAGATTCAAAGAACAAAATAAAGACACCTTATAACCCCTATTGCAATATGCAGAACATCATATTTTTAAACCCGTGGCCATTGAGGACTCACGACCTACATATATACGATAAACAAATAATCGATTTCAAAAGACGTAACAGTCCGAGGATGTTGTGACTCTTGCTTGATGGCGAATTCAATTTAACAATTCTAAGAAAGAAAACAATGAGACTAACCTCGAGGGTGCTAAAGACCAGCCGCATTCGGCTGGCCACAACCGACGGCTCCTCTGTTTGTCCCGTAACCGCCATCTGCTCTAACTGAAGAGTCTTGACTGGCAGCCTACACTCACCCGTTGGTTCGATGATGGCAATTACATAAATACACATAAATTTTACAATCTTTACAAACATTACATTTTGTAGAGTGGATAAAATAAAAAAAAACAGAACTGAAACAAAGCAAAATGAATATATTGATCTTACCATGCCATTCCTCTAATATAGTATGCATTGGCTATAACTGCGCAAAATCCTCTCCATTTGGTTAGAATTTCATGGGAAACTGAAGGAGTCGATGACCATCTCACGACAGTTGGTTGCGGCGTACACAAGATCGTGATGAATACAATGCTAAGCCACAATATGCATTCGTCTACCTGTGAAATTAAAACCGTCAGCTCAAAATGATATGGCAGAGCTAAAATCCGATACAACTTAGCTCATATTATTAACTGATGATATCACAAGTTAGTACCAGTAACTAACTAACTAACCTCGGACAGCGAAATCTTGGATTTAGTCTGTGTGCTTCCATGGTAACTCTCCAGTCGTCCAATCTCTAAGCCTGATTCTTTCATAGCAATTAGTTCTTTTCTCAAATCTTCATCTGTGCAGCCCAGCGCGTATGCATTCACACCAGCGGAAATGAATTCCTTAAGAATACACAAAATAAAAAATGAATGATGATGATGGAGAATAATGCAAGACTGAGCAAGAAAAAAAAGAGGGAAGTTACTTTTAAGGTTTCTCCTTCACCGCGCTCAATCACGGTCCTGTAACGTCTTAAAAGACTTATAGCTATGTTGCGTGATGAACGGTACTCATCATCCGAGTTGTTGCGCGAGCGACATAACTAGATGGAAATAAAACAAAAACAAAAAGCTTAGAGTCTCTATAATATATATATGGATGTAATGATTGTAATAAAGAGACAGAAACATTCCAAATCACTAACCATCCATTTCCTTGGGTGATGGATTTGGCCTTTTGGTGAGAAAGATGAATGATGACACTCTATATTGCTCCAAGGAACTCTTGATTTTGGAGAGACAGAAGAGCTAATCAAAGGACCAAAAACCGTGGTTTTGAAATCGCAAAAAGGAATATGGAATTTGTTGATAGTTCCCGAAGGATACGCAGCTAACATTTCTTAACCATATCAATGAAGAAAATGCCCTAATCTGCCCCATAAAACAAAAAAAAGAGAAAAGCAACAACTCCATTAAAGCAAAGCAAAAGACAGAAGCTTCAACAAATGATGTATAAGATAGATTCTAAGCTCCAGTAACAAATTCAGAATCAAACCCTATCTCAACACTTTAAGAGGTCAGAAGCTCCGATCTTGCCAAAAGTCCCAAGAATCTCCTAATCGTTAACAGAATCAGTTGCACAAGACCTATTCACTACATAATTACGATCAGATAAGTTCATCTAAGTTTAAAAGGTAAGATTTGAACAGAGAAGAACGACTTACGCTTTTGAGAAACCCAGATTCAGATATGATAAATTTGGGGTTTTAAACGCCGGTGAAGACTCAGATAAGCAGCAGCTATATAGATACACGTGTGCAGTTGAATTTGAAGCCACCAATAATTTGAATGGCTGAAAACTCATCTGAGGTTAAATGAACATTATCTTTCACGAAATTGACATTGTAATCAATTTGATACACTATTAAATTAGTGCAATTAGATGAAAAGTAATGAGAAAAAAGACCATCAAGAGTACCTTATCAGTTTCTATCTCATTACTGAATCCATGTCTTTGCGAACATAAAAGGAAGCATTTTTTTTTTTTTATGTGGAGGAGTCAAACCCAACTTGATCCTCTTTCCTTCTTGATTCTTTTACTTTCCATCTTCATTCTCACTTGAGAAGCTTCGTCCCACAGTCCCATGTCCGCGTACATGTTGTACAACAGTACATAAGGTGTTGAGCTCTCTGGTTCGAGTCTCGACATTGCTTCAGCTGCAACATGTGCGAGCCCTACATTGTTATAAATCCTACAAGCATCTAATAATGCACCCCATACCGTCTTATCTGGCTCAAAAGGCATACTCTTTATCACATCCATGGCCTCTTCAAACTGCCCTTGTCCACTGATTACATTGACCAGGGAAGAGTAATGTTCCATCTGCGGCTCGATATTGTACTCACTCATCATAGACACAAACTGTGCTTTAGCCTCATCAACAAGTCCCGCGTGAGCACAAGCATTCAGAACCGAGACGAATGTTATGTGAGAAGGATGTATCCTGTTGCATTTCATCAACCAGAACAGATTCAAGGCCTCTGAGGCATTACCATGGAAAGCATACCCTCCTATCATTGCATTCCACGTGATTACTTCTCTTTTGAGTTTCATGTCATCAAAGATTCTCCTCGACTCCATTAACTCGCCGCATCTCGAATACATAGTGATAAGCGCATTGTGGACAGGCACGTCAGGGATCACAGTCTTCAAAACGATTTGATGCATCTGCATCCCCAAGCGTAGATTCACAAGCCCGGTTGATACACTGAGAAGAGAAGTTAGAGTATGTGGGTCAGGCTTCTCTCCTTCAATGTTCATCCGGATAAACACATCAACAGCTTCTTTGCAGTCCTTGTTTTTCTCGTAAGCTGCTATAATCGTGTTCCACGATACTGTAGTTTTCTCCGGCGTTTTTTCAAAGTAATGACGAGCGAGCTCTACGTTGCCAACACTAGCATAACCCGAGACCATCATGTTCCACGAGTGTGTATCAGGGTTTGACATTTCCGTAAACAGATCAAAAGCCTCTTCCATCCTAGACACATGTACGTATCCATCAATCATAGTGTTCCAAGAAATCGTATCACGGTCTTTCATCTGATCAAATAACAACCGAGCAGACACCACATCACCTACTTTCAAGTAAGCTTTGATCATTGAGTTCCAAGATACAACATTTCTACGGAATCTGTCTCTAAACTCACCTCCATGATGATGATGATGATCATCATCAGGAATCTGATCAAACAGACGTCGAGCTGCTTCTACTTGTCCTCTCTGCCCATATCCAACAATCAAAGTATTATAAGCATAAACCAAATCTTCCTTTCCTGAATCTACACTCCCATATTGACTCAAAACCAAAGCAGCTTCTTCAAGTCTCTCGTTTTTAATAAGACCAGCCACAAGTGCACATAAAGAAGACGAATCCTTCTCAGGCATTCTCCTAAACAACTCAATCGCGCGATTCACTTCACCGTTGTGACAAAACCCAGTGATCATAGCACTCCACGACACACCATTTCTCTCAGGCATTTTCTCAAATAACAAGAAAGCTTCACTTACCTTCCTATTCTTCGCATAACCACTAATCATAGTGTTCCAAGAAAAAGAATCCCTTGAAGGCATTTCATCGAACAGCTTCCTTGCTTCTTCAAGAAACCTAATCCCACCGCATGAAACGTAACCCGAAATCATCGCGTTCCAAGTCACAACATCTCTCTTAGGCATTTCGTCGAACAGTTTCCGTGCTTGATTCATTTCCCGCCTTTTTACATACCCGCTTATCATCGTGTTCCATGTCACGGTGTTCCTCGCCTTCAATTTCTCGAAAATCTCTCTAGCTTCGGAGATGTAACCCGATCTTATCATCTGGTTTAACTCCTTGTTCGTCGCTCGAAAACCCATGCTTGACGAAGCTGAAGTAGAGGAGAACGAGTTTGCACATAAACATTTATCACATGATGGTCGATACACCTTCCTCAATATCAACAATGCACTTCGTGATCGGATCATCGTCGTCTTGTCGCCGGCGAATTGCAACGATCGAAAGACTTTAAAAGTAAAGAAAAAACTCTGCCTTTGAAATTGGGGAAAGGTCTAAAGTTGAACCGGGCAAATTCTTCGGGTTTACCATGTTTGAACCGGAAATAATTTGGTTCAATTAAGACATTCCCGGTTAACACAGTAATTGAACCGGGTTCGACTTTCAATTCAAACTGTGTGGTTGCAAGTTTTTTGTTTATTTCTATCCCATATATGAAAATGTTACATTATTTTAGCATACGATTTTTATTTGTCTTTTGGACCTGTAGCAGACCAGAGAACAGGGTCAAGTCTGAGTAATCTTTTACTGTTTGCGACAGTCAGTAACATCACACCGAGGAAGATCAAAACTGAGATGGATGAGATTATAAACATCAAGGCCGAAGCGACGTGGTCGTTGACCTCTTTTAAAGCGAGAAAAGTGAGAGACTGAGAGGGAACAAGTAAACCCACCACGCGACATTGAATTTTTTTATCGACTTCTTTAAAAAATTTGGCCTACACACCTGAAAATTGTTAAACAAAAAAAGGTGTAAAAATGTTAAGCGGAGGAATAAATTCTTTCAGGTGTAAAAAACATAAATATGAATTTCTTTTTTGCTGTCCAAAACCTTAAACAAAAATATTAAAGAAGACAAAACAATTTATTTATAATAATATAATTTATAAAACCTTAAATCTTTAAAAGTTTAAATAACATGAATAGAAAAGTTTTAAAAAAAAAAAAAAAAAAAGTAACAAAAAAAAAGAGTTAAATTTAAGTGTATAATGCATGTTGGACCGGATGCTGTATCCGGTTTGCTTACACAGTTTAAAATTCAACACTTAAAAAACCGAAACAAAACCAAAAGAACAAAAAAAAAAAGTAAAAAATCCGTATAAAAAATAAAAGTCTAAAAAGCAGAAAAAACAAACGTTTCAAAAAGCTGAAGAAGAAAAAACGCTAAAACGTTTAAAAAAAAAAATTGGTACTTTCCAACAGTCGGGCCTTCAGGAAAGCCCACTACCGCGTGGATTCTTTGTAAGCAAAGTGGACCAGCTTTTATTTATAGGAGTTATGGGTTAGTATCTGTATCATATTTCCGATGTGGGACTTAGTTAATTTTTAAAACGTATTGGGCTTTTTATTCGATCAAAGAGGCTTATGGCGGCGATAAAGATATGGCGGCAGACTGTGTGGAATACGGTGGATGCTTTATAACCGAAATGCATTAGTTTGATGGTGAGACAACGACCACGGAAGAGCATTGAAATAAAAGTTGCAGAACTTACAAAAATACAGAACACAGAGAAAGACACTCTGCATCATATGCTCTGTGTTAACACATATAAAACCCATTTTGATCAATTTTTACCATGGTCATCATCGATTGGGAACAATTCAGTGCAGATCTCTTCATAGAATCTAGTAACAAGATCAAGGAAGATAGGGTTATTCAGATTATTCCAATAATAGAGAAGCTCTTCCATGTCCATCAAATCATCAATTTTCCCATCTTCAACGATCATATAGTTCTCGAAGCTTCTACAAGCCTCTTTCACACCATCTTCCTTTGACATGTTACATCGAGTCTAGTAATTGAACCGGGTTCGATTTTCAGTTCAAACTGTAGTTGCAAGTTCTTTATTTTCTAGCCCATATATGAATGAAAATGTTACATTATTTTGCATATGATTTTTATTTGTCTTTTGGACCAGTAGCAGACCAGAGAACAGGGTCACGTCTGAGTAATCTTTTGCTGTTTGCTGCTGTCAATAACATCACACCGAGGAAGATCAAAACTGAGATGGATGAAATTATAAACATCAAGATCGAAGCTACATGGTCGTTCACCTCTTGTGCGTACTGAACCGAGTCTAAAGCGAGAAAGGTGAGAGGGAACGAGTAAGCCCACCACGCGACATTGAATCTTTTTATCGACTTCTTTAAAAGATTTGGCCTACAAACCTGAAAAATGTTAACAAAAAAAGTGTAAAATGTATTGTCATAGTGTTTTTCTGATTCTTGGTGTATTCTATAAACTTACCAAGGATACGAAGATGAAGAGAGAAAGAAAGAACAACATCTTCGCTATAGTGTCAAAGGTTCCACAAATAGTGTTCCACGCTAGACTAGCAGTGGCTGGTGCAGCGAAAAACAAGAAGAAAACTGGCCTCAACGTGGTTGGGAAATTGTTTCCACCTGGTAAGCGTTGATAAAGTGTAACAAAGATAACCAAATAGTGAACCATCCCAAGTGAGAACAAGCATAGAGCACACTCTTTCCAACCCATCTCTGCTGCTCCTCGCGCAGCCACTAGGTTTGCGATAACTGATACTTGGCTTGCCGGGTTTGCCATTATCGACAAAAACCTTTTCTCTGTTGTGAACCATTGGCCATAAAGCTTTGTGTCTAGGGTCAAGACTGGAACAGCAAAGATCCAGAATAGTGTCTGATACAAAACGTTGTGTGGGTCTATCATAGGAGCTGATTGGAGCAATAGAAAGAATGATATGGACGGAGCATAAAGATAGTTCACTCCAATGTAGTGCACGAACTCCTCCTTCACCAAGTCAAATAAGAAAACACACTTGAAGGCATACAAAAAACAGAGTGATACTTGTGTTGTAAGAGCTAGGTACCACAGGAGATAGTACACCATAGACGGGAGTTCGGTATGCGAATGGACCATTATCTTCCACAACAATGCTTGGCTACATAGAGAAAGGCTTATCCTGAAATAGCCTGCATGGAGACTACTCAAAACAGACATCAGGACAATGGGTTCAGCATCAGCCAGATTAGTCTTCTTTCTCTTGTTGCTGCTTGATCTTGGGTTATCAATCTTGATATGTATTTCTTGGCTAGGAATTTCCATCTTGGCATATGATGAATCAGAGCTTATTTTGCTCTTCGTTGTCCTAACCTAAAGAAAGAGTTTATTAGGCAGAGAAATCAAAGATACTTGTAGCGAACTCTCACAAGGATAGTTTTGGTAAGTTCAACAACTTGTGCAGTACATTACATATAAACATTTTTTGTTTAGTTTTTCAATTTTTTTTCATCACACTTTTTTTTATGAAGCAACATGTTTAAGCTTCATGCGCATAAAACATAAACAATTTCAACTGATTATTTTTATAAAGCAAATTAAAGAAAGTGTGGCAGCAAAAAAAAGCAAGGAAAGAAGATTTTGACATCCAATATATTGATTTTCATACTTTCTGTTATATTATTAGTATTATTTTCTTATAATTGCTAGAATAATAATTTCTATTAACTGATTTATAACTACCTTTAAGTAATAATTCCTTAAACTTCATACAAAATACGAAATAGTAATATGGAAGTAAATAAAATTTGAATAAACCTGGATATTCGGTAGCGAAAGGAATTTGAATTGCTTACACACTGTCACCAGTGTCCGCAAAGCGGATCACGATATACTAGTGTCGACTCTCTCGAACGGATTGTTTTCTGACTCTGAGTTGTCGCCTTAGATCCCCGTTTCATCTAAAACCAACGTTGACCTCTTTCGCCCTTCTCAATAAGGCTTTGAGTGAAGCTTCCTTATATAAAGAATTCATGCGAATCCTAACATCCCTTTTTGTTACGTCACAACGGCGCAACATATGGGGGCACACACACATATTAACTATATTCAATTGTTATATATTATATTTTAGAAAATCTTTATGACCAAAATACTTTAATATGTCGTTGTTGTGCTGCTTATATGTTGACAAAAAGTTGGAAAAAACAAAATTATAAAGCAAAGGCGTATGACTGTTGATTTATTTTTAAGCTAGACACTCAAAAGTTTTTTTGAGTTTTGGTAAGAAGACTCCAAAAGAAAGATATTTTCCTATAAAATATTCATATGCATGATAAATGAAAGACGATGATAAACTATTTTTTCAAACAAGTTGTAAACGAATATTTCAACTATCTATTTAAATTTGTTTGTTTCAACTTTCAACCCGATTCGTTTCTTTGTTATTATTATTGGTCACACCAACAAAACAATTCAAAAGTTTCTTTAACCACTTGAAAGAGTGGTACCAATCAGAAATCGGACTACAATCTCGTATCCCCTTTTCATCAAAACAATTTTTCAAAAACCTCTCAATGGTAAAAAGATAATATTATCTTTAATGAAAGTTGTTAAAGGTTAAATATAATTAAACCAGTAAGTGTTCAACGAAAAACACAATAGCTCAGTGGTTGCAAGCTCCATGCGTACGTGCGCGCGCCTAGGGTTCGAATTCCACTATGCGGGATACAACTAGATACAACTAGGATGCAACGGGTACAACTAGGATGTTTGATTTTTATTTAAAAATTGTTAGAGGAGTAGTTTCATCCTTTCATTAAAAAAGAAAGGTATGTAGAATTAAAATGGATGTGTAAAAAAGAATTTTTGGGATAAAAGCACAAAAGAATTAAATCCATCAGAAATGCTAAAGTCGCTCACTTGATTGCGACCTGCGAGGCAGCATAAAAGCCGTGTGAGAGTTAGCGTTTCCATTGAAAGGCTTTTTTTAAGACCCAATAATTATATGGGCTATTTTGAACGTAGAAGATTTTAGTTTGATTCAATTATGATTAGTGTTGCTAACAATATACAAACATACAATATCTATTTTTTTTTTTTTTTTTCATTTTCCTAACCAAAAAAAAAACTTTTCATTTATTCGTATCGGAGATGTATATATATCTCGAGCAACTACTATGGATCGTCATCTAAAGTAACATCGTGTAGAAGAATATTCCACAGATTTTATTATGATAAAGATTAAACGATTATGAATATTTACTATTTGATGTTTATCAACTAATCAGAAAGGATTTTACCAAAAAAAAAAAAAAAATACTAATCAGAGAGGATACAAAGTCTTGCTAGTGAAAAAAGTGAAAGAAAAGATGACAAATGATGCATTGGGAAAAAAGGAGGCCGGTGGAGTGGTGATGACGAAAATGGATTGGTGTAAGCGTAGAAGGAGATTTTGGAACATAACATTGCTTTCGTCCATAGCGGTTATGGCGATATCTCTTCTCGTATTTTGCCTCACTGGAAAACCCAACAATATGAGAGAGCCGACGGCAGGTGTAATCATAACCGCGGCTGAGTATTTTATAATTCAGTATGCAGCGTTCTTTGTTGTGATCCGAGCGATCGAATGAGTTTTTGGGTGGATATAATTCTCCTCCAGTAAAGATTAGTCCTACCCAGAGAGCAGGGTTGGAGCAGGCATTTGTCGTGTTTATCAGCCTTGTGACGCTGTGGTCGGGCAAAATTTTAGAGGTTTACTTCTTTACCATGACGAGCGTCACTGGGCTTATTGTTCCGACGGCTGACCATGATGGCTCTATCGTGAACCATTTTTTGTTCACCGTTGGCTTAGGAACAGTAATGGGATTAATTTGTCTAGTTTTTTTTTTTTTTGGTTAACTAAGGAGGAGTCTGGGACTAATCTCTCGAGTAGGGTCCTCCCAAATATGCAAATGAGCCGTAAGCAATGGGCTCATATCCATGTAGTCAAAGGGATAAAACTGAGTAATTCTGCGCTTGAAGAGAATCGATCCCTGGCCTACACCAACAGGGCGACTCTTCCACCAAGGCCATAACCACTAGCCCACCATCTTGTGGTTATTAATTTGTCTAGTTCCCTATCTCTTTGTCTTCCTGGGCTGGTTCTCTATATTTATTCTGACCTACGTTTTTATTGTAGGATTTAATTTTCCCAAGAAGACTCTCTTGTTGACGTGTTCTCCATTGTATCCTTAACCTGACTTATCCGAGACCTGACTTTTGTCAAAGTGTTCTCCATCGTAAGCGAGGTAGTCGGGTTTTGGTGTGTATAGTTATGATTTTATGAATTATCTGGAGTTTCAGAAGCTTTCACAAAAAAAAATCTATATGATAATCTATTTTATTGTTTTGGGAAGGTTTTATCTATATCTTCTAGGAGTAGAAGAGTTATGTTTATCGCACGAATGGTTTAATTCAATTATATCATTATCGTCCATGAAATCGGCACCGTTTGGAAGGCCCACAATTTCGACTTGAATAAATTTTGAGGTAATCATATCACTCTCAAATCTCTGGCCACAAAACAAATTATCTAAATCGAAGGTAATATAAGGACTACTGTTTACGTTTTAAATTGACGGAAAAAACTTTCCAACACATTGTGTTTCGATGAGCCTTGGACCTCACGAATTATAAAACCCTAGGCTTTTAACCTTTTTAACTAAAATTTTGAGAGAAAGAAAAAGAAAAAAATAAACTTAGTAAATATAATACACGTAGGAAAAAAAAACAAGAAGAGTACATATGACGTCTGGCGAGGCAGGTCAATTAACCTTAAAAGTCAGAACCCTAGCTTATAATTGCCAGAGCCGTCGCTTACTTTTTGAGGGCCACAATCGAAGGAAAAAAATGGGCTGAATTTTTTTACTGTATGCAATAATCTAAATATTTTTTTAATGTTTAATTAAACAAAAACGAAAAATAAAAGAAAATGAGCTTGTAGGCGGTTCGAAATCATGAGCCGTGAGATTTCATTAACACTGCTGATGCCACTAGACCAAAGAAACTTTTATGAAAATAGGGCCGAATATTCTATATATAGACGGCCGCAAGCTGATGCTTCATTGGCTTGGCCTATGGGCCGGCTCTGATAATTGCATCCCTTTTACATAGCTCCTCTTCTTTCTTGGGAGATTACATTAATGATGAGCTTAAAATCTACTTCCTTGTCCAGTCTTCCATTCGATTTGGTAGAGGAGATACTTGCTAGGGTTTCTGCTTCATCTCTAAAACGATTACGGACTACATGCAAACAGTGGAACGTTTTACTCAGTGATCAGAGATTCACCAAGAAGCACTTTGAAAAAGCAGAAAAACAGTTTCGGGTTGCAATGTTGAGGAGACATAGGGTTTGTTCAATGAGCCTAAATCTGTTTGGACTCCACGACAATATTGATCCATGTTTTAACTTAATGAGGGCCTTTGTATATGAAGTCTTTCACTGTAGTGGCTTATTGCTATGCAAAACGGGGAGTGATAGACTCGTGGTTTGGAACCCATGTATGGGTCAAACCAAGTGGATCGAAACCAAAGTTGATGACGATGGTGACGATGGTCACTATAGGTACGCTCTCGGATACGAAAATAACAAATCGTGCTACAACTACAAAATCTTGAAGTATGATCTTGATGAAACTTTTGATATGGAAATCTACGAGTTTAATTCTAATTCATGGAGGCATGACATACCAGACTTCAAAATAGCACTAAATGCCAATGGCGTGTCCATAATGGGAAACTCTTACTGGCTTGCTTCTCATAAAGAAGAAGAAGACTTAGTTAACGAAGAATATTATTGAAGAAATTATTAAGAAATCCACAAGGGTTATTCTTTTTCGGATACTATCTCCCTATCTTGTATAAGAGAAGATCGGCTGTCAGTGTTCTTTCAGGACAACGATACATCAAAGATGGAGATATGGATGGCAAATAATATCACTCAGACCAAAGCCATGTCTTGGAGCCCTTTTTTTAAGATTG
This sequence comes from Camelina neglecta, assembly GCA_023864065.1. Taxonomy (NCBI): domain Eukaryota; kingdom Viridiplantae; phylum Streptophyta; class Magnoliopsida; order Brassicales; family Brassicaceae; genus Camelina; species Camelina neglecta. Next base: position 31,617,301 of record CM043456.1, read on the forward strand.
ATTTGAACACTCATCGGTTTGGGACTGAAGTGAGTTTTTTCATCGACGAGGAAAATAAAGTGATCGTGTGTTGTGATGAGGACGAGGACGAAGACGATGACATGAACGATTTTGTGCATCATTGGAGAGGATCAATATTGGAGAAAAGTGGATATTGGACAAAAAACAAGAAGGCCACGTATCTTCCGTTATGCTCCAAGTTTGCTTCGAATTTAGTTTAAATAACTTTGATATAATTTCTAGAATCTCCTATTTTGTTCCCTTTTGTTTTCTTTCGCATGATGTCCTTCGACTGATTACTACTGAACTGTGACTTTTTTATTTGGTAATTTTCTTTGCTAATTAACATTTACAGATCATTATCAACTCTTTAAACTCTAAAACTTACATTCAATGTAGAATCATTTATATTGATAGGAATAGTTCCTAAGGTAATTGAGCTCAACCGCACTAATTAAGTGTATTCTCTTGATGTAGTGATGAAAATGCTTCAAAAATGGTTAGCCAGAGCACTTTCGATCAGAGGAAATCGACCGCTTCCTCTGTTCTGGCTGTGTTCAGTTCAACAAAGTTGATAGGTCGATTAGAGACAATTTTTCTCCAACCAGATTCATCTCTAAATAAATAAAAAATCAATCACTTCCACAAGTTATTGTAATCAAACTAATAATCCACAAAGTGTTGTAAAACACTTGGAGTGGATCTTCCATAACCGGTCCATACACGGTACATACACAGCCCATGTACGTCCAAGACAATAAGGCCTATTGGTCATCTCTTTTGTACTTAGTCGGTTTAGTGTTTCCTAAGGTGATAAGGATTTGTCCTTCACTATATATATGTAACCTCCATTCTATTGAATCAATAATAAGACAAGAGAAACTTCCTTCGATTTCTCTAGTTTACAACACGTTATCAGCACGAGTTTGCCCTAAACTCCAACTGAGTAAAATCCCTAAAACCCTAAAGCCGCCGCACATAAGTCCTTGTTCGTTCAAGCTCTCAAATGGAGGATAAGTTCGTGACCAGTTCGTGAGTTCGTGGGTTCGTGATCAGCTTCTGTTCGTGATCAAGTTTTATTCCTACCTAGTCTGAGGTTCGTGATCAAGTTCAAAGGTATATCTGAGGTCTTTAGCTCCCAGATCAATTCCAGTCAACCCCAAACGGTGGAAGGTAAATCAATCTAACTTATTGGACACATATGAATCGAATCTGGATCTAAACTCTATAAGAACCCTAAAATCTACAAGTAAACAATCAACAAACAAAACCCTAAGCTTTGAAATCCTGAAACCCTAAAAACCCTAAAACTTTAAAATCTGATTGTTTGAGGTTTATGATTGCTTAGATTGATTGCAATTGCACTAATTATACCATCTTTAAAATCTGGTTGTAATTGCTTGTTTGCTTGTTGCATAAAAACCTTAGAACTTAAATCCTAAAATCGAATAGAGAAAATATTAAGCTGTTTGTTCTAAGTTGTAGATCCGATTATCAATGATTGTTTAGTAAAAATCAAAACCCTAAAATCTAAGATCTTAAAATCGGAATTGTCTTATGTTTTGCATGAAAGATCAAAACAAAATTAGGATAACTCCCAAATTAATTCTAGACATTATCCTAAAAAGCCTAGAAAATATTTCCTGAAATTTGTCTTAATCCTATCTAGAAAAGGAAATTTTATCTAAGAAAAAAGAAAATTGTTAAAACCTGAAATTATGTGCATATTTCCAGTTCATACTAGAATTTGTCTAGGATTATATTTTCATGCATGTTAAGCCACTAAATTATGTAAATAAAACAAGACATTACCCACGAAAATAATCGGCATGGTTCGGTCTTAAATACCGCATGTCCCAAACGAGAATAAATCTATGGTTCGGTCTTAAATACTGCATGGCCTAGACTATAATAAACGACATGGTTCGATCTTAAATACCGCATGACCCAAGAATATAACATTCGGCATGGTTCGGTCTCATATATACCGCATAGCCTAAAGATAAAACAATTACATGTTTCGGTCTCAAATACCGCATGATAATAATCAAATGCTTGTTTTCATCCGGGTCCTGAAATCAAAGGACCTATGCGAATAAATTGAGGATAATAACGATTGCACTGAGAAAAGTAAATATAAGGCGATATTACATATATGCCATCATCTTTTTGAGAGTCTCAAGAACCAATACCTTACAATAGAGAATCCTCTTGAGCTTTAGACAGAGTTGAAAAACAGATATGGACACCAAAAGACGGTGCTCCTACCAAAGGCTCAACTTGATTGGAAAAACTTAAGGATCCAGGATTTTAAAACCGTGGATGAGTATAACTCAGAGCTATTTAAGATAGTCTCAATCCTTAAGTTATGTGGTAAGGAGGTTACTGAGGAAGACTTGCTAGAGAAGACATTCTCAACCTTTCACACCAATAACATACTGCTTCAGCAACAATATCGTGAAAAGGGTTTCAAAACTTATGCAAGTCTCATCTCTTGTTTGCTGCTTGCTGACCAAAACAATGAGTTGTTGCTAATGAACAGTGCAATAAGACCTCCTGGTTCTGCCCCATTACCGGAAGCCCACAAATTCCATTTACCTAAGAAAGATCCCAAAGAACCCACAGAGCCCAAAGAGACTAACTACGTCCATAAAAACAAGTACCATGGTCGTGGCCGTGGTGGAAGAGGACGTGGTGGTCGTGGCAATTACCAAGGGAACCACTATGATGGTTACAGCCGTGGGAACCGGTCCGACTTCGGCCGTGGCCGTGGTAGAGGCCGCGGAATTCACAAACCGCAACACAAGCCTAAATCGGTTTGTCACCAATGTGGTATGGGGAATCATTGGGCTAAGACGTGCAGGTCATCTAAGCATCTCATTGATCTCTATCAAAAGAGTTTGGAAAAGAATCCGGAAGCCAATTTGGTTCATCTCGATGGTGAAGGAGATTTCGACCATGAGAATGATGAACAATTGGATTATGAAACTTCGGATTGTCTAGGAGAGAATAATTAAAGATTGTCTTGATTTAATTTCTATGTTTTATGACTTTGAATTTTATTGGATTATTATTTTGGTTTAAATTCAATAATATCATTACCTTTAAATATGCATTTGTTATGCTTTTATGGCTAAAACATAAATTCTTGTCTATATTGAGAAATGGCTGAGGACAAGAATATAATTGTGGTGGATAGTGGATCAAGCCACACAATTTTGAATGATAAGAGATATTTTGCATAATCTCATTTTGAAAAAAATGCCAATATTAGCACAATAGCGGGTATAGCAAGTTTAATTGAAGGCTACGGCCAGGCACACATCTTGAACTAAGTGATGCCTTATATTCACCCAGCTCAAAAGGAGCTTATTAAGTCTAAAAGACATCCATTTGAATGGTTTACATGTTAAAATTAAGGGTGAAGGAAACCAAGAGGTCCTATACATTATTGAAATCACCCAAGGATCTAAGAAAATCCTAGAGACTATACCCGCATTATTTACTGGTTTTTACCATGCTAAGATTAATATGATAGAGCCTAATTTGGCAATGAATAGAATGTTCAATGAACAATGCACTTTATGGCATGACCGGCTTGGCCATCCGGGTTCTAACATGATGTGTAAGCTAATTATGAATTCTAATGGGCACACTCTAAAAGAGAGAAGAGTTATTCCTAAAAATCTCACGTGTGTAGCATGTACACAAGGGAAACTCATTTATAAGGCCATCACCAGTCAAAGTAACTAAAGAGATTTTCCACTTAAGACTATACGTCTAGACAATGCTGGTGAACTTACATCCCAAGCGTTTAATGATTATTATATGTCCATGGGGGGAAGTGTGGAATATCCCGTGGCACATGTACATACACATAATGGATTAGCTGAATCCTTCATTAAACGAATACAATTGATTGCTCGACCATTACTCTTGAGGTCGAAGCTTCCTGTGTCGGCTTGGGGACACGCAATATTACATGCAACAGAAATTATACGTATCAGGCCATCTAGTGAGAATAAAGAATAAATATTCGCCATCCCAATTATTAACGGGTCATGAACCAGTCATATCTCATCTAAAGACATTCGGGTGTGCCGTTTATGTACCGATTGCATCATCACAGAGAATAAAGATGGGACCTCAAGGAGGATGGAAATATGTGTTGGATATGATTCTCCCACCATTATTAAGTATCTTGAGCCAACTACGGGTGATTTATTTAAGGCCAGATACGCGGATTGTCAGTTTGCTGAATCCGAATTTCCTATGTTGGGTGGAGAGAATAACAAGCTGGTCAAAGAATTATTATGGAATCAAACATCCTTAAATTGGTAAGATCCTCGGACTCTAGCATGTGAGGCAGAGGTCCAAAAGATTATACATTTGCAAAAGCTAGCTATTCAATTGCCAGATTCCTTTGTTGACCCAAAGAGAGTTATGAAATCGTACATACCAGCTTGTAATGCACCAGTACGTATTGATGTTCAAAAGGAACACAATAATCAAGTTGCTACAGAGTCTAAGGCCCGTTTGAAATGTGGTAGACCATTAGGTTCCAAAGATAAGAACCCTCGGAAATCTAAGAAAGGTGCAAATCAAACCGAGGTTAAGGAAATTACAGACATCGCCGCGGCAAATCCTAAGGTACCGAATGAGGTTTGGGACGCTGAACCTTAAGGACCTAAAGGTATTGATAATAATGAGATCTCAATAAATTATATCATGTCTGGAATTCAATGGAACCGTAAAGATGTCAACATCGATGAAATATTTGCATACAAGGTAGCACTTGAAATAAATGAGGATCATAAACCCACGTCTATATTAGAGTGCACTCAAAGTAAAGATTGGTTAAAATGGAAAGAAGCCATTGACGTGGAGTTAAACTCTTTAAAGAAGAGAAATGTGTTTGGTCCGATCTTAAGGACACCATTCGATATAAAGCCAGTTGGACATAAGTGGGTCTTTGTAAGAAAGAGAAATGAGAGTAATGAAATCGTGAGATATAAGGCACGGCTTGTAGCACAAGGATTCTCTCAAAGACCAGGAATAGATTATGAGGAGACATACTCCCCTGTGATGGATGCAACGACTTTTAGATTTCCAATAAGTCTGGCTATAAGAGAAAAATTGGATTTGCGGTTAATGGATGTTGTAACCGCATATTTATATGGTCCACTGGAAAATGAAATTTATATGAGATTACCAGAGGGTATTGAGCTCAAAGATAAGAGTGGTTCTCGAGAACAATACTGCATAAGGCTAGACAAATCCCTTTATGGACTGAAACAAAGTGGGCGTATGTGGTACAATAGACTAAGTGAGTACCTAGCCAAAGAGGGCTATAAGAATTATCCCATCAGTCCATGTATTTTTATAAAGAAGTTTGCAAACAAAGGGTTTGTAATCATAGCAGTATATGTGGATGATTTGAATATCCTAGGAACCTCTGGGGAAATCGCCCAAACAGTCGAATATCTAAAGAAAGAATTCGAGATGAAAGACCTAGGCAAGAATAAATTCTGTTTGGGATTGCAACTTAAGTACATAGATAATGGAATCCTTGTGCATCAAATGGCATATACAGAAAAGGTACTCAAGAGGTTTAATATGGACCAAGCTCACCCATTGACTAGCCCAATGGTTGTAAGGAGCCTTGATTTGGATAAAGATCCATTCGGTCCAAAGAAGGACGATGAAGAGATTCTTGGTCTGGAAGTGCCATACCTCAGTGCAATAGGAGCGTTAATGTTCTTGGCTAGCCACACTAGACCAGACATATGTTTTGCCGTGAACCTCCTTGCTAGATTTAGCTCATGTCCAACCCAAAGGCACTGGAACGGTATCAAACATGTATTGTGTTACCTACAAGGAACGCTTGATTTGGGTTTATATTATACTAAATATAACAAAGAAGGTGTAGTTGGTTTTGCTGATGCAGGTTATCTATCGGATTCACATAATGCAAGGTCTCAAACCAGCTATGTATTTACATACGGTGGTACAGCTATTTCGTGGCGTTCTATGAAGCAAACCATTGCAGCCACATCATCTAATCATGCGGAAATCTTAGCTATGCATGAAGCCAGCCATGAATGTGTATGGTTGAGGTCGATGACTCAACATATCAGGACAGATTGTGGCATGGCCGACGATAAGGAGCCTACGGTTATCTATGAAGACAATATGGCCTGCATCACACAGCTCAAGGAAGGATATATCAAGGGAGATCGGACGAAGCACATTCTACCCAAGTTCTTCTTCACACATGAACTACAAAAGGCCGGAGAAGTTCAAGTGGTACAAGTTCCGTCTTGCGACAATTCAGCCGATCTCTTCACCAAATCATTACCGGCATCGACATTCAAGAAGCTCACGCACCAGATTGGAATGCAGAGACTTAAGGACTTCTAGGGATGCTTGGAACAGGGGGAGTAATGCGTGCTGTATTCTTTTTTCTTCACCATGGTTTTGTCCCAATGGGTTTTCCTGGTAAGGTTTTAATGAGGCAGCACCCCCAAGCGCATTACAGAGATCCTACTTAGCATTTTGCACGGTTATGTCATCCAAGAGGGAGTGTTGTAAAACACTTGGAGTGGATCTTCCATAACCGGCCCATACACGGTCCATACATGGCCCATTGGCCATCTCTTTTGTACTTAGTCGGTTTAGTGTTTTCTAAGGTGATAAGGGTTTGTCCTTCACTATATATATGTAACCTCCATTCGATTGAATCAATAATAAGACAAGAGAAACCTCCTTCGATTTCTCTAGTTTACAACACAAAGAATATTATTGAAGAAACTATTACCAAAGTGAATGCTGATTCGGAGATGTCAAAGTCCATACATATAAAATTTATCAAAGGGGTTTTTATGATTAATTGATTAATTGATGCTAGGTTGTTAGTATAAGAATTATTTACTGTTTTTCGATTAGTCTCTTTAATTAATTCACTACTTGATTTCGTCTTATTCTTTATAATCTCATAATGTGATTGTTTGGCCATTGTCTCACAAAGAGATACCATTTGATCATGGTAGAGTAGACATTAGGATTTAATTTACTAAAGATCAATACAACCCACATAATACATGATTCTTTCCTTTCTCTAAAAAAGTAATATCAATATGATACAATCATATGTAAAACGTAAAATATGATTATCTAATTTCCAAGCGTAAAATTGGCTCAACTACGTACTAATACGGGTGTAAATTGAGTGGATTTGCAACTCAAGCTTGCAATGTTCCAGATAACCGCTCTGGAGGTGAAGGTAGCAATTCGAGAAAACAAATAAGTTTAGTTGATTGCTTGAGGAGGATTAAAATCTAATTGCACACTTCGGATTGGAAATTATTACGCTCAACCATGATGAAAAATACTTGAAGTTAACACGTGAGTAACAAATATAGCTTTTTTTTTTTTAATTACAAAGCCGCATTGATCGGTAATGATTTTTGCTTGTCTTTTGGACTTGTAGCGGAACCAAGGACAGGAGCACGTCTGAGTAGTCTATTGCTGTTTGCTGCTGTCAGTACCATCATACAGAGGAAGATCAAAACTGAGATGGATGAGAAGATAAGCATCAAGCCAGAACCAATCGGGTCTTTCACCTCTTGCGCATACTGAACTGTGTCTAACGCAAGAAAGGTAACGGGGAACGAGTAAGCCCACCACGCGACATTGAATCTTTTCATTGATTTCTTGAAAAGATTTGGCCTACAAACCTGAAAATGTTAAACACAAAATAAGGTAAATATCTTGTCATGCAATTTTCTGTTTGAACGTGTAACTTTGTTTCTTTGTGTATCGTAAACGGTAAACTTACCAGGGACATGAAGATGAAAAGTGAAAGGAAGAACAACATCTTCGCTACAGCATCAAAGGTACCAGAAATGGAGTTCCAGGCTAGACTTGCCATGGCTGGTGCAGCAAAGAACAAGAAGAAGATTGGCCTTAACTTGGTTGGGAAATTGTTTCCGCCTGGTAACCGTTGATAAAGAGTGACAAAGATAACCAAATAGTGAACCATTCCAAGGGAGAACATGCATAGAGCACACTCTTTCCAACCCATCTCTGCTGCTCCTCGTGCAGCCACGAGGTTTGCGATTACTGATACTTGGCTTGCAGGGTTTGCTAGCATCGACAAGAACCTTTTCTCTGTTGTGAACCACTGCCCGTAAAGCTTTGTGTCTAGTGTCAAGACCGGAACAGCAAACACCCAAAATAGTGTCTGATACAAAACGCTGTTTGGTTCCATCATCGGAGCAGACTGAAGCAAGAGAAGGCATGAAATGGATGGAGCGTAAAGATAGTTCACTCCAATATAGTGCAAGAACTCTGCTTTCACCATGTCAGGTAAGAAAATACACTTTAAGGCATACAAAAAACAGAGTGACACTTGTGTTACAAGTGCTAGGTACCACAGGAGATGGAACGCCATAGATGGGAGTTTGCTATGCATATGAGACATGCTTGGTGAATCAGGCGCGATCATTATCTTCCACAACAGAGCTTGGCTACAGAGAGAAAGACTTATTCTGAAATAGCCCGCGTGGAGACCACGCAAGATAGACATTAAGACAATGGGTTTAGCATCGGCAAGGTCATTTTTTCTCTCTTTGTTGCTTGATATTGAGTTATCAATTTTGATATGAATTTCTTGCTTAGGAATTTCCAAGCTTTCCATTTGTGTATATCAATGAAAAAGTGGTAATGGTTTGTTTGGCTCTATGCTGTCCTAACCTTAGGATAGAGTCAATATATATAGACAGTGAAATAAATTAAAGCTGATGGAGATTATTTAGTACAAAACACGTGGTTTAGGGGGAGTTAGTTAGTGTTGGACAAAGGTGATACCTAAATATGGTATTGAGTTATTGGAATCTCATAAGGATAGCAACTTTATTGGTAACTTTGGTAACTTGTACAGTAAGTTTCAACATGTCTTGTTTCAGCTACATGGATAAACATAAAAGTCAATCCAACTGATAAATCTATTATATATATATTTTCTGCTTTACCTAACTAGTACATTATAATTAAACAGGATTATTAGGTCCTCTTATCATAGGATGTTACCACTATCTCTGATGGCAGCGACCCACTAGTTCTCAAACTTTTATAACGTTAAGATGTATTCAAAATTAGATTAAAAAAATATATTGCCTTAAGGATGATTAGCTTTTTCCCACATAGCCAGATGAATTCACCACCTATTGATTAAGGTCAAGAGCCAATGTCCAACCACGTGAAATAGCTTCCACATTTCGGGAGCCATTGCTGCATTATAGAAATAGTACGTTCTTGGGTAATTTTGAATTTAAATTAAAAATTATATAAGTGCACTTAGTTTTTAGTTTGTTTAGTTTCTGATGATTAGAAATGTATGATATTATCAAGAATGTGAGTTCTTATCTCATATCTTTGAATAAGACTTGAGTATACTTTTTGTGGTTTAAGTGCCCATATATACGTATGTGTGTTTTAGGTGAAAATGAACTTTAATTTAAATTCAACGAAATTGCTGTTTGTCTATTGGTTTTGCCAAGTTGAAGTATGAGATCGTTTTTAATAGATTGTCTCTGTTTTATTTTCAGCAACTCACTACGACATTATAGTGTGGGGTTAGTGCATGTAGACGCTTATACTAGATATGTTCTGCGTTAGTACACCCCATATTACAAAAAAAGAAAAGATTATGTTAAGTATTTCTATATCGGTGATTTGTACAATAATAAAGTATAAATGGTCGGAGATCATTCGATAAATGAGTCATGTGGCATATATGTTGGAACTTGGAAGTCTCACACGTAATTTGTTGATAGCAGTGGACGAAAAAGTCGACGTTGTTGGATTAAATTTCAAAACCGTTTAGCGCCAGTAACATAAATTGGAATATGAATTCTAAATCATTGAAACCTTTCGTGGTTGTGTTTTTTTCCAAACACAAATACATTTTTCGTTATGAACTTCCAGCTATTTGCAAATACTGTATGTGGTTTAGATTCAATTTACAGGAACATGCATGGAATCATATCATGTTGTAAAATTATTTAAAAGAGGTTTTTTATTGATCAAGAGTTAGAAAGAAAACATCCCCAAAGCTTAAACATTATTCTTCACAACCTTTCCATATAACAACAAAGCTCTCACACGGTCACACCAAAAGAAAAAAACACATCAACAAAAGACTCAACCGATGTTACATTTCTTATACAGCTTCTGCGAACCCAACTCGCTCGTTCCCAAAGTCAAAGACCGTGTGATATTTGCCCATGAACACATCTCCCAGTATCCTGCTCCAAAATCAAGAATCAAGATTAGAATTGTAAGGCAACAATCATCACTTATTTGTTTTGTTTTCCGTGCCAAGAGGTTCACCAGAGAGGTCCACGAGGTGGGGGGATGTCAAGTGCGGTAAACCCGCTGATGCATTGTGCCACTGGTCCTTCTCCAATCTTTAGTATGTACTGTTAGTTCCCACAAACAATATCAGTCACACAATATGTTACTTAGGGCTCAAGTTTGGATCCGAATTAAATTAGCTCTCAAACAAGTACCTCTTCTGGAGCAAGGTCAAAGACTTTGCCTCCAATGGTGAATGAAACAGTCGGCATTGTAGAGAGTTTTGAGCAGTCCACTGCAGACTCTCCATTTGGATTAGGCATGCGCTCGCATATCTATGGATTTTGAGATCAGAACAAAAAACAATGTTATTGCTACAATTTCAACAAGACAATAAATTCATACTCTAGGGTAATGGACATTATCTTGTTACCTCATTAACGTAGTTCACTATCCGCTCTTGAGTCATGTTCTGCCTCAACTGGCTCTGTATCCACACAACCGCCATTTCACATGGAGGACAACCCGCACCTCGAAGACCACTAGATGATTTCATGTTTTCCTTGTCCACCACCGACTCAATCCCCATACTAAAAACACGATAGCACACCACTCAACAAGAGAAGAACGGTAAATTATCATGTCTACAGAACTTTTTATTGGAAGTTTACCTGACCCCTTGGGTGCCATCGAAACCGCAAAGACCAATTTGTGAGCAAATCTTCTGTGGTTGAGTCTGAAAGGAGCAAAAGAGTTGCATATATAAAACGGATGTATAATTCACCGCGCTTTGTATCACTTTTTACGGTATTCTTACCTCAGCCAAAAGTAAATCCAAAATGATTTGTCCATGTTGGTCAACAACAGTCTTGCATTGCTGGCTAACAACTCCTGATGCTCCAATAGCTTTGTTTATCATGGCAACCACAGCCTAGAAAATAAATTAAAAATCAAATGTGAACCACAAGAACAAGCTAAAAAAACTTTTGATCCTTTTTTACCGTTGGCCCCGCAAGTAAGGATGTTCCAGAATCTGCTATCGCGGAACAACCACTTCGACAGTAGCCTGGTATAAAAAAGAATCATGTTTTACTTTCTTCTTCCTGTTAAATACAACTTAATGCATGACAGAACAATATAAGAACTGAACGTACCGGTTGATTCACCAGCAATGAGAACCTCACCCATGTCAAACTATCACCAAAAATAATAGCTTGAAAATGAGATGTGATTACGAAACATCCATACAAGAAAATAAATAAAGAACAAACCTGCCAGTAACCCCTTTGTGTCACAGGAACATATGTATGTTCTCCTCTGAAATGGTTTGGATCAACACCTCCAAATACGATTTCACCTCCTTCTTCACTTTTTGGATCACGGTTAAGCCAAAATGAAAACACCGGCTTCTTGATAAGGCCTTGGGTGAGCATATTGTACCTGTGGCAAAAAAAAAAAAAAAAAATTGTTGTCAACACATCAGATATTACAAAAGTGTGTTTAAGTCGGTAACCTCAATCAAGAAATGAGACAAATTAAAAGTGCACGCATACCAAACAGGAGTGGCGTTTCCAACAGAAATTTCTTGGAATCCAAGACCAAGTAGACCATCAAATTTAGCCACCACGAATGTTATACCTGGCTCACTGGTTGCCTCAATAAACTCCTGAAGAGATAGGCAATGTACATAAAGTAAAGTCAATCATATAACCATTAAAAAGTAGTGTAGAATCATTTTACCTGATCTTTGACAACCAAATCACCAACTGTGACAGCATCATAACTAAAGAAACCAGAGATCGATCCTGACCCGTAATGGATTGCGGCCCTTTTCCCTATACATTAAATTGCATCTTGAGACAAAATTCTCTTCCACATAAAGCTATAAACATATGAAACTTAATTGGTGGTGTGGCCTATTGCAATACATCCATTGGCCGTTTACTAGCTCAAGATGAACGAATCAAAAGAGATAGCGAGCGTACCATCTTTCTTATATGTGCTTGAACGCGAGGACTTGTACTTTGCATGAAAGAAACAAGAAATCTACGTAACAACAGAAAGAAAACAATTAAGTTTCTTTTTTTTAATCTCAAACCAATAATTGTAAAGGTGTAAAAAGCATACCGAGAGAAAACACTTCCCTGATGGCACCCAAAGGTTAGAGCTTCCGGTATCAAAAATGACAGTAAACTTCTGCGGTGGAGTACCGATAGCAATCTCACCATAGTACTGAGCATCCAAGTAATTCTTGAGCGCTACAATGTCAGCATCTCCAGAATCACCACCAAGATTGTTGTTGTACGAACGGAAAGAAGATCTTAAGGCCTCTTCTTGACTGGAACCAAAGCGTGTTGCAAGTCGGTTGTTAGGATCCAGTTTCAGTTTTTTCAAGCCAACTCTGATTGTGCCATCTTCATTGCTCTCAGAAGTGGCTGAGACAAACAACAGAAACAACACAAAGAGTGAAACAGCAACTGCTCTCGATTCTACTCCCATTTTTACCTACAAAATCAAAAGCAGTGATCAACAAGCTGAACATGCAACTCAAATTAAACTGACTACATGTGGACCTTAAATAAAATTACTGATCATGTAAAATGGAGGACGACTAGATATTATATATAAATTAATCTCTTGAAAAATATATCAGAAATAGTGAAACATGTCTCAAATCAGCAACAAAACTAGACATTTGATAAATTTATATAATCTGATATATGACAATAAGATCTAGAACCATGAATTTTTAGCTATAACCATTAATAATAACACGAATGTGTGATAGATCGGAACAGAGTGTTACAGCATGCTCACTTGACAGAGATTTCAAAATCAGACCAACCCAAAAATTCCAAGGAAAAAAAAAAGATTTTAACAAAGCAGAACAAAAGACTCATCATGAATCAAAGTAGCTAGGGAAACATTAACTGTAAAAACAAACCAACACTAAAGCTTCAATCTAATCACCAGATTTAAACAATATGAAGACACAAAACAGACATGCAAAAACACAAACACGTAATCCAAGTGAATCCAAATACGGATCATGCAAATTGCAAATACTATCATGAACATCTGAAAACGAAATTTAAAGAAAAAAAAACAAAAACAAGAAACTACAGTTTGATTCACCAAAGAAAAGAAAGAAGGAAAAAACCTGCAAGGCTGCAATTATCAAGAATCAAGAACTCAGGAATATTTAGGGGGAGAAAACGAAGAAATGGTAATGAGATCGATCATAGTAGTAAGTGTAGAACTCACCAGATGTTTAAGCAGCAGATTGTCAGAGAGACCACAACGGTTTCATATTTCGAGGAAATAATATGAAGCCACGACATTGAGAGTGAGACCCACAGTTCCCTTTGATCTAAGCCGTTGAATTTGACTAGATTAAGCAACAGAGTTGCTTTTGACCGTTGACGTTGTGATAAGATTATGACCCCACCAACTTTTGTTGGTAAGTACAGTAAGTTGCTAGACACTTGATCGAGCTTTAAAACTTAACCGTTACATTATTTATTCATTTACATTAGAGGCTTTTAGAATTTAACAAACTACAGATACATATATAACCGTAGTATTCAAATTCATAATTTAATGGAAAAGATTAAAGTTATTCGATCATTATTTACTTACAATTGTATAATTAAGTTAATGCATATATTTATAATCTTATACACAAAATAATTTAATATAAAATATATTATTTGTTTAATAGAGAAATCTGTTCGATTAAATTGTAGGCAATTTACAAGCAATCCTCTTTGCATCAAATGTTTTTTATTTTGTTACAAAAATTTGTCCTTAAAAGGTTTTATATATATGACATAAAATATTACCATATTTTAAAAGCTACTTTTTTCTTGTTGCAATCCACTGGAAGAAATTGGGAAAATACAGTATGAATGGATTGATTCGTTGATTTGAAGAGATTAGCGTCTTCATTACTTTTAATCGCTTATCAATTACACATTTACATATGCAATATGTTTTTTTTTCTCATTTTGACATCTTATATATGTACGTATTAAAGAACCAATAGTTAAGTTAATTCCATAATTTCACAAATGGATTGCATATTTTCCTACTTTAACTATGTTACTACGTTAATTACCTTAATTGTAAAACCTCTATAATGGTAATGATATTATATTTTCTTTCTTCTTTTAAGTTTCTGATTCCTTGTGCTATGTTAGCTTGCTTGCTTTGCAATGATTTTTATATTGGTCTAGTATTGGTCTAGACAAAATTTGAGAAAGGCATGATTACGTGTTTCTGATATAAATTATTTTTTGAGCTTATTTATCTTTGATATAATTTTTGGTTTGTTTTCACCTTCATATTAGTGGTTGGTATCCCAATTCCCAAATGTGTATTATGTGAAATTTGTACACGCTTCATACTAAAAAATATCACCTTCATATAAGTGGATGATAATGAGATCAAGTGAGAGTTTGTACTTCCAAAGATATATAATATCCCCAACGTTTGGGACGATTCACTGTATCCTTACTTTAGAAAAAAAATCAGCTCCGTTTCTCTTAATAAGAAGATTAAGCTCTCTCGTTATGTCTAAGAAAGTCCGCCCTACATATGTTGCATTGACGTAGTTGAATCTTTCATATTCAGTCCAACCTAAATAAACGTTGAAGTTAAAATGACGCAAATGAGTTTCCAAATTAGCCATGCAAGGAACCACTAACCGAAAGCATGAAATTATAAAATATTTATTTATAAACTTTATTTGGTAACAATTTATAATTCGTGTAGTTCGGCTAAACCTAATCGTTCTATGTAATTTTAGGCCAGCATTTATTAGTCGAACATACTTATGGATCCAGTTTTGGTCTACCTCAAAGTTTCTCTCGTAATGATCCAGTTTTAGCATTTGATATCCAAATTTTACCGAATAATTTGATTAATTAATTATGGGAGAAATGATCTTAAATTAAAGCGTCTTTTGCAAACCGGAAATGATAAGCATCAACACACGAAAAATCCAATTGACTCTAAAGTGGCCACACGCGACTACATTTTGAGTGAACTTAGTTGACATTTCTACTCTTGTGCATGAATACTCGGCATTGAAATTCGTCGAAAGGGTAATTATTGAATAAAACGACTGCTTTATATGAATCAACGCGACAACTATATATTTCCAATCGATTCATATTGTTTTACCAACCATATATCGTAACAACCAATTAGATGTTATGAATTAGGAAAGAGTACTAAAGAAGGATGAATAGGTTAAAACAAAGTATGACCACATGCATACATGTGACTCAACGACTCCATTTTCCAAAAGTCGTAGAGAAGTCTCTCTTCTCGACCTCACGCAAACCTCGTGAACATCTTTTTTTATAACTTAAACTATCTCCAATGTTTTTTCTATTTTTTTCTCTATAAAAAAATATTTCCAATAGATTCTATTTTTATTTTACAATTAACACCTTTTATTTTTAAAAATTGCAAACTAATCCATTTTATTTTAAATTTTGTAACACTTTCATAAAATTATTTTTTGCAAATAGTAGTCTCAATATTTTAGAATAAATTTTTATACTTAAATTTATATTATTAATTCTTAAAAATACTTATTCTATTTAGTTTGGTCATAAATAAAAGAAGTTAAAGATTAAGAGGACTACTTTGCAAATAAAATAGTTTACCTCTATTTATAGAGGAAAAAATATAGTTCCTCTATTAAATAGAGAAAAAATTAGCAATCTCTATTATAGAAGTGAAAATAGAATATCATTGGAACAAAAATTACTCTATAATAGAGTATAGAAGCAAAAATAAAGTGTCATTGGAGATACTCTTACAAAATAATAAATGGTGGCTTTATATATAAATCCATGACTTGGCATTTCCTTCATTTAATTAAAATAATATTGTATGTATAAACATAATTACGATTTCACCAGCAGTTCACACATATTAATTCTTTGTTTAAGAAAACAATTAAACAACATGTGTATACCCACCGTTTTTCTTTTTTTTTTTTCTCTCAAAGAAAATATATTGATAAAACTTAGTTATTACAGAGAGAATTAATTAGCCAAGTAAGCTTTAATACAGAGTTGGAATAGTATGAACAACTAACACAACCAAACTTTGCTAAAGCATGAGCCACACTATTACATTCCCTCTTCGTGAAGATAAAGGAACAGTCTAATCTAGAAGCCCAAGTTTTAATGTCTTGGAGTAGGTTTGTTAAAGAGGCATCAAATTGTTGACCATTTACTAATTTGATTAAAGTGTCACAGTCTCCTTCAAAAACTATTGAACGATATCCTCTTATCCAAGCTTGTTGAATGCTAGCGAGTAATCCTTTTGTTTCCGCCTCTAATGGAGATCTTGTATTAGCTAATCTAGTCGCTCCCCAAAACAGAGCTTCGCCCTGAAAATCTCTGAAGATCCATCCACCTGTTGCTTGTCTTCTTGAATGATCATAACTTGCATCAAAATTGCATTTTAGAAACGGATAAGTCGGTGGTAACCAGGTGATAGTCGATGTCCTTATAACTGACATTGGCGGTGGAATGTGGTGTAAGTTGTTGATCCATTCTTTTGTGTCTGATTTTGCCTGAAGAACCGTCTTTGATACACTCTCACGATAATTATTGAAAACCTGGTTATTTCGTGCCTTCCAAATACGCCATAGCAAAACAAATGGTAGTAGCGAATCACAAATTTTGGGTGTTTGTGAATGATAAGAGAACAACTGAGCAATGTTCGCCTCCACATCTGATTGAATTTGAGTTATAGGAAGTGATGATGAACCAGAAATACGCCATGTCATAAGAGCAAAAGGGCATGTAAATAATAGATGGTTTATTGTTTCTTCAGATTGTTGACATCTCGGACAGATAGTGTCTATGTTCATTCCACGGCTACGCAATCTTGTCCTGGTTGGTATAGCTTTTGATAAAAAATGCCAGATAAAGTGTTTTACCTTTGGTATGAGTCGTAGCTTCCAAATCTTGTTTTTGAGTTCAATTGAGCCATGTGATATATTCAAATCCTCCCCCTGGTCAAAAGGGTAGTGAGTAGCAAACCAATAACCTGATTTAACAGAATAGGTACCTGATCGGGTATAGTTCCATATAAATTTGTCCGGGAATTCCTCATGAGAAAGATGAATTCTTTGAATGAGCTCTTGCTCGGGTTGTGGGACAATGTTGGAGAGTTTATAAACGTCCCATTGCCGAGTGTCACCCACCTTAGATATTACTTGTTTTAGAAGTGTAGAACATAGTTGTGGCATAGTTTGGACTAGTCTTGGTGGATGCTCCTCTATAAAATTATCCAAACCTATGCGTATTGTTTTACCATCCCCCACTATAAATCGACTTCCTTTCTTAAGCAGGTGTAATCCTAATAGGATAGATGACCAACCATAGGATTGATTTTTCCTTTGTTTGGCATCTAGGATCGAGTCATCTTTATAATATCTGTTTTTCATAACTCGGGCAAAAAGAGACTCAGGATGTTGTATAAGTCGCCATGCCTGCTTGGCTAAGAGGGCGTCATTAAACTTAGCTAAGTCTCTAAAACCCAATCCCCCTTCCTTTTTTGGTTTTTGTAATTTTTTCCAAGCAATCCATGGAATACCTCGTTGATTTGAGCTTTTTTCCCACCAATACTGCATTAAAAGTGACTCGATTTCGCTTGTGATTCCCAATGGCAATTTGAAACAGGACATGGCATAAACATGCATAGATAGAGCTACAGAATTAAGCATTATTGCTTTTCCTGCAGGAGAAAAAACTTTTTTGCAGTCCATCCATTTGTTCGTTTTTTGACTCTGTCAACAATGTACTCAAACATTTCCTTTTTTTACTTCCAAACTGTTCAGGAAGGCCAAGATACTTGCCACCTCCTCCATGGTTAGGAATATTTAAAATGTTTTTCAAAGATGTCTGCATACGCCCATGGACTCTACTTCCGAAAGTAATCATAGATTTTGAAGTATTTTATTTTTTTGCCTGAATAGTATTCATAGATGTCAAAAATATATTTTAGAGTTTGGCAGTGCTTTCTATTAGCCTTACAAAAGAACAAACAGTCATCGGCAAATTGTAGATGAGTAATACTTGGAGCCCCAATACCAATCCGAATCCCACTGAGATCGCCGTCTCTTACACTCGATGAAATTAAGTGAGTAAGAATATCAGAGCATAGAACAAAAAGATAGGGTGATAATGGATCACCCTGTCTAATGCCTTTTGTTGGTTTGATGTGGCCATATGGAACTCCATTTATTAATACAGAATAGTTGACTGTAGACACTACCGCCATAATCCAGTTTATCCATTTGTCACAAAAACCAAATAATCTCAGAGTTGTTTCTAAGAATTTCCACTCTACACGGTCATAAGCTTTAGAGACATCCGTTTTAACAGCCATATAATTTTGAGACACACGTTTCCTGACTTTTAATGAATGCATAACTTCGTGTGCGATCATCACATTGTATACCCACCGTTTTTCATGTAACGTTTTGTTCCCTTTTCTAATTAGTAGCGTTCATTTAAAAGAATAAATTGGATTTTCTTTCAAACTTTGCACAAAACAATATTAACAGCCACCTATTGTTGTCTAATGTCTACAAACTGTTATTTTTTGCAAGATAAATTAAAATGCATTAAAAGGTCATATTCGGATGAACTCAATTCAACTTCGAGTTTCAACTAGCTAGAGTTCTGTTAGCTTTGCATTGGTCCAAAGCTTAAAATCATCTTTAACCAAAAAAAAAAAAACTTAAAATTGATACTAAGGTTTATATTCGGGAGGAAAAAGAAATGAAACACTCTTAACTTCTAATAGAGACCCTCTAGGCTCTAGCTCTGACTGACTGAACCATCTTTGAAATAATAACATGATTCTAATCGGGACTTCCAACAAATGTCATATGTACAAAACACGAGAGTAGGATCGAGAGGCATCATCTCGGATCGGAAGCAGATAGAAAAAGAGTTGTTAATATGTACTTGGTTTTTAGTGCAATTTAAAATGAAGCATAGTAATAAAGACTCGTCATATTAGAAAATTGCATTATTAGCAAATCATGACCTCACGTCAACTAGAGTTGCACGGAAAGTCAAACAACGTACTTTTGCGTATCGCTTCCTTCCAAAGCTTGGAGATATATTATTCCATTGTATATACCGTAACATTTTACAATATTACTAGATTAAAATCCATGAGCAAAATCCATGAGTACGGATTGAAATTTATTTTATTTATATTGTAATTTTTATATAAAACATAATTATAGTGTTATTATATTATAAATAATTTAATATATTATTATACTTTTTGTTTTAATATATTTGATTTTTTTAATTCTTTCGTATCATATTATTGGCATTGCTATAACAAACCAATTTAGAGTGTTTATAGTTTCTAACTTTAATATCAAGTTTCAATATTTTAAAAATATTTCAAAATAAATTATTTCAAGTTTATTATATAATATAAAATTATAAAATTCAACAAAAAAAGTATGAAATTGAATTTAAATATTCAAATTTTGACTCATTACTCAGTAAAATTTTTAATTCAATAGATATTATTTTTAAAGAATAATATTAATAAAACTTGAATATTTTATAGAATGAATTATTTATATTTTTTTTTAAATTTAACTTATGGTATATCCGGAAATAAAAATATTTTTAATTATAATAAATAATATGATAATTTATTTGTTTCACAAAATAGACTCATATATAAAAATGAGATGTGAAGTATAATGATAATTAACAAATTAATATGTTAAGTTAGATATCAAAAAATTTTATTTGATCAATAATTTAATAAAAGAAATTAATATGGTAAGTTAGATGATATCAAATGATTCTTTAGAATATTTTCTTTAAGATTTTTGGAAACAATAAATCCAGACTATACAAATAATATAAAACTTAATCTATAACCTATTTGTAACCAATTTATTAAAATTATATAGTCTACAAAACAATGTTGTGTACTTCCGTTTTATTATATAGAGGATTATTATTCCACATATTTAATTTATTTTTAACAAAACTATATCGACTAGGCTATCATTATTTATCTTTTTATTTGCTTCATAGAAATGAAGAAACTTGACTAAGCTAAACTTTCTTTACATTGGTGCCTAAATTTTTGGTCAGCTTATTTCAGATTTCATATTTTTCATGCCATTCAAACTCGTAGTTTCTAGGAAGTTGTTTCTCTTTGTTTAACAAATATTAAAGCGTACAGATTTTTAGGTGACTTATTAATTAGATAGCAAATTACGTGTCAAATTGTTGTGGCAGCATTTATTGACCTATTGAAATTTTTTATATATGGATAATAAAAGATGTTATTAAATGTTTTCGATAATTAAGTGTCATTATGTAGGACACTTATTTGATGATATCTCATTATCTTTATAGAAGGTACGGCCAAACTATTAGGTTTCTGTATCGGCGCTCACATGTGATGTGTATTTATTTATTTATTTATACATCCAAAAGAAAGGTCAATTTTAAAGATTTAAAAGGTCTAAACTAAGTTAAGTACGTAACTACACTTTTGCAAATACATAGCTATTATATTCGAAATTAAATTATATATTTTTCTTTTGTATATTTACTGGTATCTTGAAACGAAACAGAACATATATGAATCAATGAATAAACTCTGTTTCCTATAACCCAGTTGAAAAAAAAAGAAAAAAATTGAAGACACCAAAAAAAACAATTGTAATATTTTTTTTTCTATTGGTTTTTGTTGTTTCCTTCGCCATCATGGTGATTCGAACCATTGATCATAGAAGAAATAACGGCTGCAAGAGCTGCCGTGAAATTCGGGTCAGCTGTGAGTGCCGTTATTGTGTCAGCCACCGCGTTTGACTGAGAATACGCTGCCGCCGAGGGAGAGCC
Source organism: Camelina neglecta (assembly GCA_023864065.1). Classification (NCBI taxonomy): domain Eukaryota; kingdom Viridiplantae; phylum Streptophyta; class Magnoliopsida; order Brassicales; family Brassicaceae; genus Camelina; species Camelina neglecta. The sequence continues at coordinate 31,638,582 of CM043456.1, forward strand.
ATTGGAGAACTGCAGCCCCGAGAACTTGGACTGGTTATACAATGCTTGTCCTATTACATGAGGTAACATACCCGGGGGTAAATTCGCCATTTGCTGTTGTTGCTGCTGTGGCCGCTGCATCAATAAGTTATGGTCGTTGTTGGTAGTGGCGGCTGCGGAAGAGGAAGGGTTGGAACCATTTGCAGGCGGAGGTGAGTGAGTGAGGTCTAATGTGACGGTGGGAAACGGCGCTGAGGCTGAGATTGTGGCCATGCTTGTGGAACAAGGAAGAACAGCCCTAGCAAGTAAATTTGTAGGGTTCATCATCCCATCATGACTAGACATTGACCCGGATAGCAACATGTTGGCCGCGGCTGTGGTGGTGGAAGCCATCGCTACCGCGGCTGGGGGTAAAGGATGGTTATGGTTTCCCTCGTAGGTTGTTATCAGAATCGATCTGTCTTCCGCACAACGTTGAACCTACACATCATTGCGGATCAAACTTATCAGCCAATCACTCAAACGTTTATATACACATTTGTAATCTCTAATGTTTTGCTATCAAGATTGAATGTCAACTAGAATCTTTAGTCCAAATGTTTTGAAACGTACTTGTTTGCGAACGGGACAACCCGTGGCCATCGTGCAACGGTAATAAGCCCGCGGACAAGGATTTCCTTTCGCCATTTTCTGGCCGTATTTCCTCCATTGACATCCATCGCTTATCTACAAAACCATAGGTACAAACATAATTAATATCTTAATATATAATATAGTATATAGTTTAGTTTTATATATCTATATATGTGTATATATATATATATATATATTACATATTATCTAGATCAACTTACCATGGGAGCTTCCGATCGGGCACGAACCGAGACACGAGCCTTCCTCATAGTAGCTTCAGCAGCGGATTGATCAAATGTCGCGGGGTTAGTACTATTCACCTTCTGAATTTTGTTAGACTCGGTTTCGGGGCTTTCTTCACGCCCAAGTCTCTTCCTGTCTCTAACCTCATTACTACGCCTCTCGGCCGGAGAAGAACCGCCCGAACGAGTTTTTTCTTCGGATGAAGAATTTGAAGCTTCCTCAGCCTCTCCCACTGCTCTTGTAGGGCCTAAATCAATAAATTGCCTTGGTACTATCGTCTCCTCAGGTTTCTCAGCAGCCTCTATTACCTAATCATATAGGTTTCACCAAATTTAATCGCCTAGATCACTTAGGGTAAATTCTATTTACTTTGTGGTTGACAGTCAAATTATTGTGTACCTTATTATTGTTCTGCTGCTGTTGTTGTTGTTGCTGTTGCATTAGTGAAACAAGATGCATCTGAAGTGAAGTGTAACTGTTGCTCACTTGTGCAAGCAATTCTCTAAGCTTTTGATTATCCATTGTCATTCTCTTCAACTCATCTTGTAACTTAACCAACTGTAATAATAATAAAACAAAATCCAATATAAATAAAAAAACAGTTCAATTAATCTATTAATTACTACACGATGTAAAAGTAAATTAAAAATTACCTCATTTTTCGCACGCTTATCTTCCATTTCAGAAGATTCTCCATCGTCGATCATTGACTCATCACTCTTTGTATTACCCGTTGTCCGAAGATTCAAACCAGTCTATTCAAAAATTAAAAAAAAAATAATTAATAATATAATTTGCTTTAGAAAATATCAAAAATTTTGATATTTATATTTGATTTTTCAATTTACACCGAATTATAACACGGCAACAATATACAACGAACCATTTTGTAACAAATTCATATTTTTCATTATGATTTATTGAAAAAGTCGTACTTACATTTACGTCGGTTCGATCATCTTGTTCTTCCTTCTTAACACGAAACCCAGCATCATCTTCACGACAAACCCTAGATTTCTTGTCGGAGAAGAAATCAACTTCGCCGGGAACTTCACGGTCATTATCTCCGGCGGCTCCAGAAGAGAAATCATCATCTTCACGGTCACGAATGCCGGAGAGACTCACGGGAAACCTAAATTCACTGCGGTTGGTGGAAACTCTCGTCTTCTGATCATTATCACCATCGTCATCGCCAATTCTAGACATCGTCGTCAAAGGATTCAAGAAGCGTCGGTGATTGTTGTTATGGTGAGTGATGATACGATTAGGGTTTAAGAGATCAAGAGAAGATGAATCAAGAGTGAGACCAGACCATCCTCTGTCCATATATAGAAGAAGTAAGAGATCACGAGATTAACGAAAGGAGAAAGATCTTTTTTTCTTTTTTCTTGGGTTTGGTTTGGTTTGGTTGAGAGAGAGAGATGAAAGAAAGAGTTTGTGAAGTCTTCTGCCAGAACATAAGACTCTCCTATAAAAAGGGTTTGGGACGTGGACCGATTTGTTTTTTTTTTTTTTTTCTCTCTCGTTTAATAAATTAATGAACTTCGATTTAATTTTTTCCGGTGACTTTATAGAAAGAAAAAAAAAAGTCATGGGAGTTTTACGTCAGATACTGCGTCATTTGCCCGGAAACGACCCGACCCGTAATACACCGTGATTCTAAGCCCGTTACATTTTCATGAAAAAATCCTTATTTGCTAGTATATTTTTTAGTTGACCTGAAATAGTCTAAACTAAAACAAAAGAATAGGGTAATTATTTAAAAAAAATTAAATTTCTATTTTTGGATTTATGATTTACGAGTTTTTAGTTTATAGGGTTTATAATAAAAATTACTTACAATGTTACTACTCGAGTCGAGTCAATGTTAGTTTTCAAGAAAAAAAATACTGTAAATTCTTTTATCAATTTTAAGAAAATTGTTTTCTTGCAATTCTCTTACCTCAAATTTGTATGTTATTTATTTTCTGATTTTGTCAAACAACTTATGCGTCAAAGGAAACTTTGAAATTACTAATACTTATTACCGAAATAGAAAAATATCATTCGACGAGATAAAAAATATTATTCGTTTACTAATATTTTAAATAAATTTTAAACATTTCGCTATAAAAAAATTTTAATTGTGTGAAGTGATATTAGTTTAGTGGCAAAGCATAAGTCTAACTGTAAAAGATATTATTATATATCAAGAATCGAATTTTGTTCCTTATAAATGTAGATATTTGATTAATGAGCCGGATTTATTGTGACCCAAATATTAGAAAAAAAATAAACTTAATAAACTCATTTGAAACTTCTAACAGGATGACCTGATCAATAGGGTTTTCGTTATTTAAGTTTTGATGTTGAACTCACGAGAAAATGGTTATGTGGCGTAATTGTCTTGAGACTACAATACTTGTTTATTAAGTTGGTGATAGATGATGAAGAAAGAGCATTGACTAGTTCTGCTGTTTTATCAAAGCGACGAAAAGTTTGATCCACCGCCCCGTTTACTGCGGCGCGTTCCACGTGATTATACCTTTTCTCTTTTCTATTCTTTCTTTTTTTTTTGTTTTTTTTGTTTTGTTTTTCAAACTTATTAATTAATTTAACAAAATACAAAAACCAACAAAAAAAGATGATGGCGATGTGGTTAACCGAGTCAACGATTTTGACGGCCCGGCTTCTTATAGTCTGACTGGAGACCGGTTTCGCCGGTCGTTAGGTCTTACTTCCGTGGGCGGCTAGGCCCCACCTTTGTAATAAGCTCCTAGTTTCTTATATTTCTTGAAGATCTTGTTCTCTCTAATGTCAAAAAGAAACAAGAAAAAAAAAGGAGACCTTGTTCTCTGAATACAACAAAGTCGACTTTATGCATTTTTTTTTTTTTTTTTTTTGACGAAGTCGATTATATATTATGTTCGTTGCTTGAAACCGAATTAATTTTTGGTAATCATGGTCACCACATGTGTTTTGGAAAAGAAACTCATGTATTTTTGTTGAAAAAAAACTGTTATATAAAGTACAAAACTATTCTAGCTTAGTTTATAAATTATACTAGAACCTAACAATAGTATTAGATTCATAATTAATATACCCACCATCAACAAATTTTAAAATACTACAATTAACCTTAAAACATTTACAATCTCTTTGACAAAAAGGGTAAATTATTTTACAATTTTTTTAAATTCAAAGCCAAATTTGATACTGGAAATGATTACAACATTATCTTTAACAAAAGAAAACGATTACAACATAAAATTACCAACCAACCCAATAAAATATGCCATGTCAAATGAACTAAAATAACTAGATGGTGAAGAAACGTGTCGCCTTGTTTGATATGACCTTTGAATTAAAAATTTGAGAAGATCAATAAAAATGAAAATTTATTTTGAGTCCACACACGTAGAAATAATAGAGACAAAGAGACAAAGAGAAAGAGAGATCTTCAAGGGCTCCCACCTATTGATGTAGATCTGTTGACTGTCTACCGGAAAGACCGAGTCATTTGCTTTGACTTTTTTGGCCTTTTTTTAATGATCTCTCTAATCACAATTAGTATAAAATTACAGAAAATCCCATTTTTCTTTTCCTTTGACCTTTTTGGCACTTTTCTCCGTCCCTCGTGTCAATGTTACCTGTAATGTATGGGCAACTATTTTTTTTTTTTTTTTTGAAATATCTATTTATTTATTTACTTATTTAGATTTTTCATATATATTTTTAAAAATAAGCTCACGGATTCTCACGATGCATTTATAGGTTTTGTTTTATACTCGTATGTAAGAAATTTGACATGCATCTCAAAATAGAATATCAAGTTACAACAGTTTTTCATATATATACTTTTGGTTCATCTTTATCGAATTATTAACACTAGCTAGATCGATTTATATACAAGCCACAAATCTGCTTCAGTTTAGTTTGTAATGTAGGTCAATTCTATATTTTTTTATAAAGGTTTTCTTCATCAACAAGAACTCTGTAATATTTAAAGTCTACAGTACTTGCCGTAGATGAACTTTCTATTAGAAAAATCATAATCATATACAGTAGTTAGCGACTTCTACTATTTGATTTATTTAAGCCACGATTAAGTTGTAGGGATTATACATATATTTAATTCATTTTACATTTAAGACGGAGGAAGGAGCCAAGAAAGCGTGTAAGATGTCAAAAACGGGTCCACTAAAAATTGAAGTACTGTAATTAGAGACTAAATTAATCACAACTGAAAAGCTGATCTTACATATACATTTCTTTTTTCCACCAAAAAATTAAATGGCTCGAAGAAAAATAGAAGAAAATCTGCAGAGCTGTCTGAGATTTGAGTTGACCAAACATGATACTACAACTACACAACGTGGCCGATCGAGTTTGCATTGACGTAGAAACCTTGTGAACATATAAGTTTTGGTTTTACAAGCAATTCATCTGACTAATTTGATGCTTTTCACACTTTTAATATACATGCATGTGTCATGTTAGTTTTTAGTTCTGTACTACATCTATCTTATGACATCGTTCGCTGTACTTTTTTTTTTCTTTCCTTATCATGTTAATATTAATATATAGATGAGATCATGAGAGATAGGACATCTTCTACCTTACAAATGTACGAAAGATCTAGGTTTTATATTTGAATCCGACATGTATATGGTCTTAAATTTTGACGCAGTCAGAAACCTGATTTTATCCATATCCGTGAAAATTTAATGTCTTCATATCTATTCAACCGTCCAAGATTTATATCAAATCAATTTAATTTATTTCAACTCTAATTAACTGTTATTAGAAAAAAATCAAAAAATATAGGCTCTCGATTTAATCTAGTAGTTTATAGCGAAATAGAGTTTTGAACTTTTTATGAAAGATATGTTCATCTCATAAATCATAAATGATTAGCCCGGGTACTATGATATGGTATGGTATGGACCACTTTTTTACCAATCTCTAGAAAATTCGTAACTGTATTGGTTTTAAAAAGACTACATATATATATAGTATATATATATATATATATATATTCTATGCAACTATAAACTAACATCATTTAAAACACTGAATCGTATATGAACAAGTTTCTTTACTGGCTGCTGCTTTTGGCAATAAGGTCAACAAGAGAAGAAGAAAAGAGGAAACCTTGAGCTTTAAGTCTCTTTTGAAAATCAAATTAATAAAATAGTGAAAACATCGATCCAAAAAATTATTTTCTTGTACTTATTGATACTTTTCTGGTCATGTACTCTCTTAGCGTGGTTTTATACTACTAGCATTTTGATTTCCCACGAGAGAGTTCGAACTCATATTAAATATTTTGGTGTGACAAAGAATTTAATATAGCCAGCGGACCAATCGATTGCGGTCTTTCTTATGGAAACTTTACATCGATTTTTGGAGGCGTTAAGTCATTGGATATTAAGACTTTTATACTATACGATGAATACAGAAATTTTTATAAGAGTGGATAAGTCCAAAAGAGGTCTATCTATATGACTTGTAGAGGGCAATGAGGCCAAAAAGTTCAACGACGGAAGAAGAAGGTAACATAGACGTTATCGATAACACTTTCTTATCAATCCAATTTTGACTAACTTAGACCTCGTGATCGCAACTGAATGAGATCCGTGTCTTAGTTTTGGCCAAGAAGATTTGCTTTGCACAAAACTGAAGTTTCTTGACTATTCATTTTTTCGACCACACGTAAATAACTCTTATCCAAAATACTATCAGGCCTCGTTTTTATCATTTTTCCATTTCAGAAATTGATTTACATTTTTTTTTAAGAGGCAGTATATGTTTCAAAATTTCTAGATTATATACCTTATAAATAATAATAAACAAAAAGAAAAAGAACTCTATGTTTTTTTTTGGTGTAAAAAAGAACTCTATGTTATTAATACGCTTCTCGAAAGTTATAATCAATTTCAATGCCTTTGTTGACAAAGAAGAAAAAAAGCCGATGCCTTCAAACATGAAGGAGAGAAAAAAAAATATTGGTTGGTTTGACGAAAAGAATCATTGGTTCCGTACCATGTCTGCCATCTTTATACCGAAATTTACAAAAGTAAACAAAACCAGAAATAATACTACGTATATATAAATAAGGTTTAAATTTCTTTTGATGAGAGCAGCCAAAAGTGCATACAAAGGAATTTGGTCTGCCATTTACGACTGTCTATTGTGACTGCCATTTACGAAATTGGCGAAAGATTCTTGTCTACATGCTGAAGAATAGAAGAAGCTCTCATTTGTTTTCTAGATTAATTTTCACGTACAAAAAAAAACAAAAATTTGGTCGAAGAGAGTCTACTAATTAGTCTAATTTGTAGACTTTAATTTTTGTGCTTATTAAACCCCTTTTAAGAAGAAAATAATCCAATACCTTTTCGTGCACCAGGTCTTTCGAACGCCATATTTTTTTTTTTTAATTCTATATTCAACACATAAAAACTGCAAGTTACTGGCGATAGTTTCGTCATAAATTCACAAAAACCAAATAATAGTTATTTATTTTCCATATTATTCCTTTATATGTTATCTTAATTATATATATATATATATACGAAAACTATATATATATATATATAATTATATTTTCTAACCACTACATTTTTTTTTATATGTTTTGAAATTAGATTAAATTCTTTTGTATTAGATGGATCTATACGAATACATTAAATTTTACCACTATACAGATATATATTAAGATAACATATTAAAATATAACACGATAACAATATATTTTTCATGGTACCAGAACGAAGTTGAAATATTTAACTCAAGTAGAAAAGTTCAAGTCATCAGACTATACAATATCTCACTATTATTGATTGACAAACTAATTTAAACAAAATTGTTATAGTTCAAATGTTTTCCCATAGTAACAGAATGTAGTCTCTCTTCATTTCCACTATACACTTTTTTAAATAGTAAATTTTTCTTAACTAAACATAAGACCATCACTCACTTTTTTTTTGTCCTTTTCCTTGTAACTTTATTCTAAATCTCACCAAACATTGCATGAGCATGACCGGAATAAATTTGGTAAGTAATTAACTAGCATGTGCTTTTAGAGAAATTTTCCTCACAATAGTCCAAGTATGCATGAACCGAAACTGAACCATTTGCAGTTTCATCAGAATATAAACAAAGAGCTTTTGTCTTATGATAACAGTCAAAGAAAGACAATTAAAGCTAAACCTTTTTGATTATTGTGATCTTTATGCTCTTAAAAGGAGGGGCAATGCATTATCATATTCATATACTATATATAGCAAATGTATGTGTTAATGATTTTCTTTGTTTTGTATTAATATCCCAATCCATAATTTTGATGGTTTAATGGTTCTAATATCTTGTAAAATTTTACAAGATGCAGTTATGCTTACAAGTTTGCAAATGTACTTATGCATACAAGTTTGCAAGATATTCGAAAGGAACACCGAATATCATTTCTAAAATGCTTATGATGTATTGTAAGTGGAATTAAGTGCATGATCTATATGACAACGTATGGGGGGGGAAACCACCTATATGTTATAACTACACCAATATCTATGTAAACCAATGTATAAAACGAATGCATGAGAGACTATAGCATATCAATGTCATCCATGTAATAAACTTAAACACTATTCTAACCGCCAAGAATAGAATTTTGGCACATAACCAAAATAACCAACTGACGAATTTAAGGCGGAAACACACGAGCACATTCTGGTAAAAACACTTCCATGCAAATTAAGTACATCTAAGGCCGCTAGACTAAGGTTAGAGGTAATGGTTCTTGACAAATAATAGAACAAGAGGAAGAGAAAGCAGCCTGTTAGCTTCCAGCCAATTATTACATCACTAACTCTAACCTGTTTTGTAGGCAACTTTATATTGGGCAAATCCATGGAGAAACGTCACACCAATGTCCTACAAAAACTTACTCTCTAGGTCCATTTTGCAAATCTATAAATCGTCGTATAAATCCATCGCATTATGTCCTCAAAACAATAGGGACGGGACAGCCTGTGAGCTTTCAGCCAATTGTCTTGTACGCAACATTACATTGGGCAATAACATCGCACCAATGTCCTACATGGTATATAGATTATAGAACCATCACATTAGTTATGTCCCTGAAACATCTGTATCATAAATTCTCTATAGGAATCTCATGAGTTGCCATTTTTATTACCAAAAAAGGAAAAACATGAGGGCTGTGTAGTTTGTATTAAACTACTCTCATATGATCAATTAATGTACTATCTGTATGCATCATCTGTATATTCTAAAGTTAACTTCCTTTTTTTTTTTTTCTGATGTTAATCTTGATTTCTTCTTTCTTAGTTGTATAAAACCTTTGTGTTTACTTTGTTCTTCCATCTAAAATGTTTTTGTATCTGTTGATGACTCCACTAGTCCTTCACTCAAAAGACGCATTGCGGCTCCTCTAGTGAACTTCCTCGCAAAGAGAAAGCACGGGACAGGTTTTGAATTCGCCCGACACCATTCTGTTCGATACTCCGATTCATAATATACATGGTTGATTTTCTGTTACTCAGAAGTAAGAAACAACAAAACAACAAAAAAACAGAGATTGATCAGAAGCTCAATTGTTGTGTATAAAAAAAGGGATGAGCGCAAACACACTAAACCGGATTGCACACCTCTATCTTAAGATAGAAATTTACCTTTATTCCTTCTATTTCCTCTGGCCCGGAATTGTCAGATGTGAAAGTGAGAGGATGCCAAGATCTGGCTTCAGCTCTTTTGGCTGATAGGTTCCATGTAGTGTATGTCACTGTTCTCCGTTCCATTCCATTTTCCAAGCCACGCATCTGAAGAGATCATCAATATTAGCATACAAAAAAAAAAAGGTGAATCCGAAAAATCAGCAGGTAAAAAGGAGATAAACGGAGTGTGAGGTGCAGTTATGACGACTTGTGTTGTGCTTACTGTTAGCAGAGTTTGTACGTAATGTTCATCAGGGATGCAGTTATGACGTCTCTTTTTCTGTTGCAACAGAAAATGTTTAAGAAAAAAAAGCCGTCATTTACTGAGAATGAACGAGATAACTTGTTTGTGGGAATAATAATACTCAGAAACTTCCAAACTGATTTTTCCAGTGAACAGAGACAACTTGTTTTCGTGAGTTCAATCAATTTATACCAGCTAATCAAAGTGACACAGAAGCAGTACGAATCAAGATAAACTGATAATTCAAGTGGCTGATATAAATGAAATTACGGAAAGACAGTGTACTTACAAGATAAAGCCAATGCTTTCTGGGATCCAGAGGTAGAGATCGCTGGAAAAGAAATGAACAAGTAATTCGTTATTTCTTCAAGAAAACAGCACAGATGAAACTATAACAGCATCAGATACATTAAGAATGATGCACTACTTAATGGAAACCAAGAAGAAAGCATCAAAAGGTTCAGCTTTACCTTGCAAAATTTCTGAAAAACAGGGAACACAGTATCATCATTAACAACGACCTCTGCATGGCTTCTGATCAATGATATCCACTGAACAAAAACAAAGATAGATAAACAAAACTGCAACCAAAAGTCTCTGAAGCTTTCATTCCCATCAGAAATTCAAACATTCCAAAATCATGCAAAGAAACAGTCAGCAAAAGTTTATTTCTCCCAAGGTTCAAATATGATTAGAACAGACCTGAGATCCTTTTCGCCATTTCTCTCTCCGTATAACAGGAAACATTTTCATGGTGTAGCGTTTATCTTTATCAAGGAAGCTGGAAACAAAGAGTAAAAGAGTTAGCTGCAAACAAGGACGCTGCTTTAGTGCTTTTGCTATTTATAGGACACAAGATGACCCGAAATTACCTGTCAACAAAACTTTTGGGTGAAGACATTAGATATCTGTATATGTAACCAAAGTCGTATAACGGAACACAGCTGCATCACAAAGCAATGACAATAAGATCATACAAGGATAATGTATCATACAAGGTTCTTTGATGTCGAATGATTAGAGAAATCAACCTATCAGACAAAAGAACAAATCTTTGATTCGAAGGATCCTCCAAAGCAGTTGCAAGCAACAATCTCTCTGCTGCAATCATGCTTGATTCTCCCCAAACTACCTGTTTAAAAGTGTGATTTCAATTCTAAATTCTCAATTCATCCATCCAAAATCATCACAACAACAACAACAACAAAATCAAAACCTCAATGCTATTCTTCAATTGCCGATTGTAAAAGAACTGAGATCGAGTTGTGGATTCATCAAACACGAAACCAGGTACTGAATGTATATAAACTGAGTAATTCCTCTGATCTGCACCCTAACACAAACAAACACAAGAGAGACAATAAGCAAATTTTCGTTTTTTCCAGATTCAAATTACAACGAATGATCTCAAAAGACGAACCTTGAAGAATCTATCCCAGAGAAAATCAAGTGGCAGATCACGTCGAGCTAAGAAAAGGAACGCGAGTTTCGGACGATCGCCGGAGTATGTGCTCCGCGGGATACGGGATCTCGCGACGGATAGCGACGAAGACAGCGTCGTCGTCTTCGTCGTGGCGGTGGAATTAGACTGACGATTGATACTGAAGAGAGCGAGGATGCATAACGCGGCGGAGAATGAGATGATTAGCTTCCATCGAAACCACACGGTGCCGCGACGAGACGACGACGACGGGAGCCGCGGAGGCATTAGAATAAAATAAAAAATAAAAACTCGAAAAAAATTCGAGATTACTTAGCTCTGGCGATATGCATCTGAAGAATCTGGAAATTTGAATTCGAAATCTCTCTCTCTCTCTCTCTCTCTCTCTCTCTCTCTCTCTCTCTCTCTCTCTCTCTCTCTCTCTCTCTAGGGTTTTTCGAAATCGAGATTTTGGGCAATGTAGCGAATGTGAGAGAGACGAGAGAGTGAAGGAGATGAAGACAAAGTGACAAATAAGAAGGAAGAGACGTTGAAATCTGATGAAAACGACACCGTGTCGTTGTCCACGTGTGAGTTTTTTTTTTTAATTAGGAAATAAATACAAAAACAATTAAGAGACGATTTGACTGGGTTTGAGTTGACTAGAGGGGTGAAGGGAGGGGGGGGGTTAAAGAGTGTGAATCTTTTTATTTAAGACGTTACTTAGGCACTAATTGCGGTTTATGTTTTTGGTATGTTTTTTTTTTAATATTCGGGAACACACTAAGTTCATTTTCTTTTATTCCGTTGTGTCCGAACATTAATTTTTTTTTACTTATGTAATAAAAGTATGATTTTATTTATAGAAAAATGTCATTTCAATAATGAACTTTCAAATTAAATTTTGGTCATTTAAACCATGAATTTGGCATTTAAAACATCACTTTTAGTTGATTTGTTTTTTAATATATTAAATTTTGTTGACTAAGCAAAAAAAAAATATAATGTTAAATTTGATAATTAATGAAAATTTTGTTTGACAAATGAATTTTCAAATATAAGTCATTTAAACCATGATGATATACTACTGTCTTTGAAGCTGATTATAATACATACACGCCATTAGTACAAATCATTAGGTTAGAACCTTTTAGAGTTTAGGAAAATATAGTTTAAAAGCTTAGAAAACGTCATGATTGTGTTATTTTGGTGCCGATGCCTTTATGTTTGAATTATGTGAATGATTAACCATTTTCTAAAAAACAAATTATGTGAATGTTACATGTTTAAAATTAAAATATAAAAGTATTAGTCGCAAATACAATATAATTATTCTTTTAAAGCAAAGCCTATACCTCCTCTCCTCTATATAGATAATACATATGACAAACAAAGTCTCTTTGCTAATCTGATCATAGAGAAATGCCAAATGCAGATCTTCAGTTGACAGGTCTCCATGGCTTTTTATTCTATCATCTATAAGGAACCTGAGAATTGTACGCAGCTTAATGCACAACAACAAAGGAGCTGATATAGCTATTTAGATCACAGGACATTTACAAACAGCAGTCTTCAACTAGTAGAGCATCAGTCGGGTCTCTTCAGGTAATGTTTCAAGTTCGTTGAGAGCTTGCTCGATTGCATAGATAACCATCTTCTTTATCTGTTAAAATGAACAGAACAGTGAATCAATATACAAAAAGAGAGAACTAATTAATTTGGGTTTCATAAAGTATGGTCGTAACAAAAGAGCCAAAACAAATAGAGAGCTAACCCTAGCCTATTGATGATGTCTCATCCTTTTACAAAAGTAAAATCTTCCACAATCAAGGTCGACACTAACTTCATTTTGGTTAAATCGTTAGATTGTTGACCATGTGTGCAATAACTTCTATTTATATATACATATAAACTCTTTTTTTTCTTCAACACGTTGTCAATTTTTTCAACTTTACCATTTATCTCCAAAAAAAAATAAAAAAAAGCAAATCACTCATACCAGATAAAAATATTACGGAATATAAATTTTATCTTCTAAATGTTTTCACGGTCGCATACATTACATTTTTAAATTTCTAAATATAGATTTGGAATCCTCGTCGCAAGGAATTCAGTTTGATATATTATTCATTAATAGTTTACGAATTTGACACACCTGAGTAAAAAAGAAAAGATATTACATATACCTTTTCTAATTTCAGCCCCTAGGTTTGATGATTTCTATAGAAAGATTGCAGCCTTAGCGAAACAACTTATCATTTTCTACGAATCTTCTCTTTATTGAGCAAAATTCTATTTATATTTCTTCTCGGGAAATTTTTCAATTCTATCATTTGTTTGACAGCTTAAGCTAGGTTTCATTTTATATAGGTTTTCGGTCTCTTAATCAAAATCGGTCAGGGATGCCGCCGGAACGATCGGTGGCTGCTTAGTCTCATCCCAGAGTCTAATCTCTTTGTACTGTTTTTTTCAAAGAAAAAAAAGAAGAAGAAAGGGGTCGATTTAGGCTCCTTCCCTTCCACTGCATAGAGACTAGATAGTTTCAATCACTTTTCTTTCTTTGGAATATATATTATATGATTTGGTATCCCAACCATAGGCTCTTTATGACTTTTTCAAACTTTCAATCACTTTCTATTTTTGGATAAAAGAGAATCCCCGTTGTTGCAAAATGTGACTCCTCGTGTATTCTTGCTAGTTAAGACATTTACATGTCAAAATTTGTTCAATTGCTTATTAATTTAACTTTGTGGACATTTTTTTCTAGTAGTATAGGCAACTACAAGCCATGACCATCCATGCCACATGTAAAGACCATCCACTGAGAATCCACTGTGCTCATGCTTCAGTTGCCATATATTCTTTCCAGTATTTACATGTCTAAACTTGTTCAATGGCTTATCAATATAACTTCACAGACATTTTTTCTAGTAGTTTAGGTAATTACAAGCATGACCATCCACCACACATGTAAAGACCATCCACTGAGAATCCACGATGCTCTGACTGTGGACTTCATAAATTCTTGCCAGTTAAGACATTTACATGTCTAAAACTGTTCAATCACTTATTAATATAACTTCGCCTGACATTTTTTCTAGTAGTATAGGCAACTACAAGCATGATCATCCATCACACATGTAAAGACCAACTGAGAATACACGGTTCTCAGACTATGGACTCCATATATTCTTGCCGGTTAAGAGAATTACATGTGTAAGATTGTTCAATCACTTATCATTATAACTTCGCGAACATTTTTCTAGTAGTTTAGGTAACTACAAGCATGATAATCCACTACACATGTATATACCATCCGCAGTGAACTCGCCCATTTTATTTTCGTCAACTGAAATCTCATTATTGTAGGTGGATACTGCGATATTTGTATCAACGAAGATTTAAGATTACTACACCTAGTACTCATGATGTTATTCAACCGCCATCTTTCCACCAATTGAACCACATTGTGGAGAAAACATGAGTTCGGGCTAGACTTCCGGTATCATCTAAGATCTAGTACAATTGGACCTAAATTTTTCGATCGAGTTGAATTATGTGCTAGTTGAAACCACATTGTGATGGAGACAAGTCTTGGATCCAAGATATTTGCCATCATCCAAGCTCTGAGATCGCCAACCAAATATTTTCGACATTAATCGAAAGCTTTAACTTTTGTTATTTCTGTAGATTTTTTTTTCCTAATTTAGTAAAACCCCCTTAGTTAATTAAAATACAAGAACAATCCAAGCAAAGTACTATATAGACAAAGACTTCACAAAAAAGCAATTAAAAGCAGGTAAACATATATCAAGACATTGACGAGTTTTGTTTCCACGAACTTGAGGTTCTTTCATTAAGACACATTGTTGTGTTCAATTTATTAATCCTTGA